>OY728123.1:1454969126-1456198248 GCA_963277665.1 Viscum album | reverse complement strand
TGGCGATTCAGTATATATAAAACATCACGACAATTCACGAAAGGCTAAGGAACACCTACCTTGATTCTGGATACAATCGCACTCTTTATTCGGCGTCTTGGATCCCAATCTAAGCTCTCTTTAAAATGGATACCCTTTTAAGTAAAAACAAATGGCATATAGAAAACTGATCAAACATATTTGGATTGTGTTGATACTTTAACATAAGTATACATGGGTCATTTTTGATGTGTACGAGTCAACCCCACCACAATCTGAGGCACAGTGTGGCCGGTACCACTCAAAGTGTATCACTTTTATTTTAATTGGACAACATTTTAAGTGAACACAACAACTAGCATATGTAAAACCAAACAAATGAATTAAAATTCTTTTGATAATTTAGGACAATGATCCATGGTTCATTTGTGATGTGTACGAGTCAACTCTACCTCAATCTGAGGCACAGTGTGGCTGGTACCACTCAAATTGTCTCACTTTTATTTGAAAAGAACAAGATTTTAAGTGAAAACAACAACTTACATATAAAAAACCAATCAAACACATTCTTATTCTTTTGATACTTTAGTAAAACGATCCATGGGTCATTTATGATGTGTATGAGTCAACTCTGCCTCAATTTGAGGCACGGTGTGTCTGGTACCACTCAAACTATCTCACTTTTATTTGAAATGAACAAGATTTTAAGTGAAAACCACAACTTGCATACGTAAAACCAACAAAACGCATTCTAATTGTATTGATACTTTAGTAAAATGATCCATGGGTCATTTATGACATGTACGAGTCAACCCCACCTCAATCTGAGGCATGGTGTGGCCGGTATCACTCAAAGTGTCTCTCTTTTGTTTAAAATGGACAGTGTTTTAAGTAAAAACAATTGGCATATGGAAAACCAACCAAAAGTATTTGGATTGTGTTGATACTTTAGTATAAGGATCCATAGGTCATTTGTGACATGTACAAGTCAACCCCACCTCAATCTAAGGCATGGTGTGGCCGGTACCACTCAAAGTGTCTCACTTTTATTTTAATTGGACAACATTTTAAGTGAACACAACAATTGGCATACGGAAAACTGACCAAACGCATTCGGATTGTGTTAATACTTTATGAAAATGATCCATGGGTCATATGTGATGTGTATGAGTAAACCCTACCTCAATCTGAGGCATGGTGTGGCCGGTATCACTCGAAGTGTCTTTCTTTTGTTTAAAATGGACACCCTTTTAAGTAAAAACAACTGGCATACGGAAAACTGACCAATTGTATTTGGATTGTGTTGATACTTTAGCACAAGGATACATGGTTCATTTTTGACGTGTATGAGTCAACTCTGACTCAATCTGAGGCACAGTGTGGTCAATACCACTCAAAGTGTCTCACTTTTATTTGAATTGGACAACATTTTAAGTGAAAACAACAATTGGCATATGGAAAACTGACCAAACGCATTCGAATTCTATTGATACTTTAGGAAAACGATCCATGGGTCATTTTTTATGGGTAAGAATCAACCCCACCTCAATCCGAGGAACGGTGTGGTCGGTACCATTCAAACTATCTCACTTTTATTTGAAATGGACATGATTTTAATTGAAAACAACAACTTGCATACAGAAAACTGAGCAAACGCATTTGAATTCTATTGATATTTTAGGACAACGATACATGGGTCATTTTTGACGTGTACAGGTCAACCCCGCATAAATCCAAGGCACTTTGTGGCTGGTACCACTCAAATTGTCTCACTTTTATTTGAAATGAGCAGGATTTTAAGTGAAAATAATAGCTGGCATACGGAAAACCAACCAAACGCATTAGGGTTGTGTTGATACTTTAGGAAAACAATCCATGGGTCATATTTGATGTTTATGAGTCAAACCTACCTCAATATGAGGCACGTTGTGGCCGGTACCACTCAAAGTGTCTCTCTTTTGTTTAAAATGGACACTGTTTTAAGTAAAAACAACAGACATTTGGAAAACCGACCAAACGTATTCTGATTTTGTTGATACTTTAGAACAAGGATCCAAGGGTCATTTGTGACGTGTATGAGTCAAAATCATCTCAATATGAGGCACAGTTTGGCCGGTACCACTCAAAGTGTCTCACTTTTATTTGAAATGGATAACATTTTAAGTGAAAACAACAACTGGCATACAGAAAACTAACCAAACGCATTCGGATTCTGTTGATACTTTATGATAATGATCCATGGTTCATTTGTGATGTGTACGAGTCAAACCCTCATCAATATGAGGAATGGTGTGGCTGGTACCACTCAAACTTTCTCACTTTAATTTGAAATGGACAGGATTTAAAGTGAAAACAACAACTTGAATACGGAAAACCGACCAAATGTATTCGGATTGTGTTGATACTTTAGAACAAGTATCCATGGTCTAGCCTCACACAATACACTTATCATGTGAAGAACTCATACCCCTATTCTAAAATACATGACCTTTAATATGCCAATCCCATCCTTAAACAGTGGGTTCTATGAGCAAACCAAAGTCCCTTTGGGAACCCAATACCAAAGACATAATTGAATATTCATACCCACTACCCAAAATGGGGATTTATCTCACATCACACCCGGAAGACCAAATTACAATTATCCACATACCCCCTTATTCTAATTGAAAAGTCTATGAAAAACATGTAGTCTATTCTGGTAACCCATCTCATATGTCGATATTGTCCAATGTTTCCCACTAACACATCAGGAACCATTTATACATGGATAAATAGTCATTAGAGGAATATAAACATCCCATGAGCTTCCTATAACTCATCCTAGGTCTAAACACATGACCACTATAATTGTCTATCTTATGGGTATCATGATCCTTGTCTACTCTACCCAAGTTTTTTTGTTGGTTTTAAGATAGTCAACCCAAGACCATGAGTAAACATCCCATGTGATTCCTATATCATGTAGGGTTTTTCTCTTGTGTGTATTGGTGTTGTGGTTTGAGTGAGGGGTGAATTATAAATTTTGAATACTGTTATGGGTGTTATTGCTTTTCAATTATAAATTTCTGAATTCTGGATGTATTGGATTCTGGCTGTATTAGTAATGAATTCTAAATTTTGAATATTGTTATGTGTATTGGATTCTGGATGGATTGGATTTTAATTTTGTATTGGTATTATGTGTGTTATTGCATTTCAATTCTGGATGTATTGGATTGTGGATGTATTGGATTCTGTATTTTTCTCTTATGTTATGGTTTGAGTGAGGAATGAATTTTAAATTTCTAAATTTTTGAATTCTGGATGAATTTTAAACATCCCATGTAGCCTTTTGGATTCAGGTTGTAGGTTGCAGTTCATGGAGAGTTTCAGGTTGCAAGTTGGAGATGGTTGCTGGCTGCTTCTGCAGTGGAGCTACAGCATATGTATAACAACAGTTTTCAAAACCATTGGTATATCCCTTTGATGTATATTATACCAAAGGTTTTTTTATAACCGTTGGTATAAAATTCTACCAACGGTTTTCAAATCTGTTGGTATATCCTTTGAATGTATATTTTACACTATATACCAATGGTTCTAAACCGTTGGTATAAGGGTAACATATACCAATGGTTTGTGAAACCGTTGGTATATCTATTACCTTAACACATATACCAATGGTTTACACAGAACCGTTGGTATAAGCCTATACAAACAGCTTACTTGGCCACATTTTGGGAAACCGTTGGTATATAATATACCAACAGTTTCCCAGCCTTTACCAATAGTTTAGAACCATTGATAAAGGGTAAAATTCCAGTAGTGAAAGGTACAAAAGTCTTTAAAAATAAGTTTCATGGATTCAAACCATAAAAACGACATCATATTTCCCTAAAATTAGAGGACAATTACTAAAATATTAATTTTGAAATGTAGGAACTGACTTCATGTCATTCTGAATGAAGATTTTCTCGTTATGGTCATAAATGTGATTTTAGTGTTTTCAAACACTAAAACGTGTGTGGAATGGTCAAAACTAGAAAAATGAAATCATATTTCCCTAAAATCATAGGAAAATTAATATGTATTTTATTCTGAAATATAAGAACTAACGAAATGTCATTCTGGATGATTCTTTGTTTATTATGGTTGTAAACGCATTTTTAGTGTTTTAAAACACTAAAACGTGCGTGGAATGGTCAAAATCAGTCAAACGATGTCATATTTTCCTAAAATCATGGAACAACAACCATATATTTAATTATGAGATGTAAGAACCTACATCATGTCATTTTGAATGACAATTTTCCTGTTATGGCCGTAAATGTGTTTTTAGTGTTTTAAAACACTAAAACGTGCGTGGAATGGTCAAAACTGGGAAAATGATGTCAGATTGACCTAAAATCATGGGACAATGACCATAGATTTAATTTTAAAATGTAATAATTGACATCACATCATTCAGAATGACAGTTTTCCCATTATGGTCGTAAATGTATTTTTAGTGTTTTTAGTGTTTTAAAACACTAAAACGTGTGTGGAATGGTCAAAATCTAGAAAAAAACATCAGATTGTCCTAAAATTAGGTGAAAATGACAATATATTTAATTTTAAAATATAGGAACTAATGGCACATCATTTCGAAGGTTATGGACATAAATGCATTTTTAGTTTTTTAAAACACTAAAACATGCATTTAATAGTCAAAACCATGTAAATGAAGTTAGACTATCTTGAAATTAGGTAAAACCAACCGTAGATTTAATTTTGAAATGTAGTAACCAATGTAACATAATTACAAATGAAGGTTTTCCCGTTATGGTTGTAAATGCATTTTTAGTGTTTTAAAACACTAAAACATGCGCGGAATAGTCATAACTAGGAAAAAAATGTCGGATTGTCTTGAAATCAGAGGAAAACAACTGTATATTTAATTTTGAATTTTAGGAACTAGCGTAATGTCATTCCAAATGATGGTTTTTTCGTTATGGACATAAACACATTTTTAGCATTTTAAAACACTAAAACGTGTGTGGAATGGTTAAAACCAAGAAAACGATGTTGGATTATCCTTAAATTAGATGAAAACTACTATATATTTAATTGTAAAATGTATTAAATGACATCACATCATTCTGAATGACGATTTTCCAATTATGGTCATAAACGTATTTAAACTATTTTAAAACACTAAAACGTGCGTGGAATGGTCAAAACCAAGAAAATGACATCAGATTGTCTTAAAATCAAAGCACAACCACTGTAAATTTAATTTTTTAATTTAGGAACTGACGACACATCATTCCGAATGACGGTTTTCCCATTATGGTTGTAAACACATTTTTATTATTTTAAAACACTAAAATGTGTGTGGAATGGTCAAAACTGGTCAAAAAACATCATATTTTTAATGTCCCGGATTTTCCATGTATTGTTTTTAAATATTATATGGAATTAATTTGAGACCAGGTACTGAGACAGTGTGCGATTCCGAGGCCCGGTTTATCAGGAATAAATGTTTGAAATATATTAAATATATTAAATAGAACGCACGCATAGTTTTCCTGAAAAAGTGGAATAACTTCTAAATGTGTATCTAGATTAGAAATCTGAGGGCATCATTTCATTCAAAATAGCAACTTTACCCTATACGCAACCTAACTTTGGCCGACACGAGTCAACTATGAAAAGTAGTTTTCGGACATTTTTAATAAATAAAATAAATTGAGATTTTTATTTTATTTTTCTATTTTGTCAATGTAGTGATGCAATGATGGTTTATTTTAAATAAACCTTTAGGTAGGGATCTAGGGTTAGTCTCATAACCTTGGAATTCCCTGAAGGCTCTGGAGAGGAAACCCTAGAGAATTCCCACAGCGAACGATGATGAAACCTTAGATCGAAGATCAACGGACACCGTTCTTGACGAATCTCGCCAACGACGATGACACAACAACCAATCTTCTTTAGTGAGCGATCCAACTTCAAGGTAGGATGTGTTATTTCAATCCTTCTTTCTCATTCTTAAATTCAATGATGAACGTAGACCAACCAACGAACAGGTTGATCTGTGGTTCGATCATAACCTTGTGGGATGGGTTTTAATTGTGGGAATTATCAGGGTTTGATTATTTGAGATTATTATTGGATTTCTGATCATTCTTATGAGAATGGATTAAGGCTGAAATAAACAATGGTCATAGTTCATTCCTCAAGATTGTTCCTTGTGCATATTCTTCTCCCCCATTTTCTATGTGTTCTTCGTTCTTCAACGGGTTATAAATGATTGATTGTTACGCCTTCGTTTCTTGGCACAACGATCCAAAATTGAATATACAACATTGGGACAACCTAAAGGAGGTGTGATGGTTATGGTGACAGATAAATCAGATCAAATTATAAGAAACCATTATTTGAGCGGTTTGCGTCAGAACTGATCAAAATGGATTTCTGAGCCAATTGAAGGATCGAAACCCATTGATTCAATGTTACGATGATGATATGACCCTATATTTGATGTTTCAAGGCAAACAGAACACCAGAACGAGATTTGAAGCACCAATAGAGGCGTGTGGAGGAAGAACGTGAGATTTTGGAAAATACCAAAGAACACAGTGTGTAATCTAGGATTACATGGCGTGTGGGCCATACTAAGCGGTGGATAGGGTTTTAGGGAATATTTAAATGTCACATGGTGTGTAGTCCCTTCCTAGAGACTTGGTGTGTATCTCGGTAGATACACGGACACGGGGTGGAGTACACGGGTTTTCTACATGGTGTGTACTCTCCCACATGGCTTATCATGGACCAAGTACATGAACTACCTCATATGCTGGTACACAGGAAAAGATACACAGGTTGAATTCATGTACTGACACATGGACAGCTTACACGGGCAGACCCTGAATGTAAGGACATGGTGTGTGACTCTTTCTACATGTTGTGTACTCCCTTTCTACATGACACAGTTTCATGAGATAGGCCATTGTACATGAGTAGTACCTAGGGTCAAGGGAAATGATGTGCGACCCTACTATATGCCATATACCCCTTTCTACATGGCTTGAATCTCTTGTCCACTATATCTTAGATAAGATTCATTAGGGTTAATTCCCTTGATCATTTCCCTAAAGGTCGATGCGAATCATTTCATACTCATAGGAGTATGATCCCCTTCAGCCGGACTTCCTGAATAGAGTTAATGGAATCCTTCGAGAGGCTCGATGAGGGATCATATATTCATTATTTGTAACCTAGGTAGAGTCCTTGGTATTAACGCGACCAATACTACCAGACGTTGATCATCTACTTAGCAGGTTAATTCAGATGGAGTAGTTGGTATCACCCCATGGCCCTAGCTATGATCCTCATCTGATGTATCATATTCTCTTCAGATCTATCAGTGTATCTCTCTCTCTCTCGCTCTCATGATGGTTCTGATGAGCATCACCTCTCAGATGGATGTCATCAGTGCTATCTAACTTAGGAGTGTGTTCTCCCAGATGAGTGCTTCATGGAATCTTTGAGATGAATCTCTAGTGTTTGGTATGCAGTAGTTGTGACATACCTCTAGATTTCATGTCTTAAATTGAATATATTTGGATATTATTGTTATATGTGTTGTATAAATATAATTTTGTAGAGTTGAATATACCTCTTCATTTGTGTATTGCTTTGTGGTTTCGGGGTGTCCTACTGAGTATTGTTATACTCACCTATGCACAGGCTTTTCCCACATGTGTAGTGTCTTGTACAGATGAGAAACCTTTTGATAGAGTCCTAGGAGGACCAGGACCGGATAGAGATTATTGAGATCAGGTGGATGAGGTGTTCCTACATCTAAAAACAGTAGTCTCAATACCTCTGTTTATAAGTTGGAATTTGTGGTTTACAAAATATTTTTGGTGGGCTTTTATTCTCACCCAGTTTACTTTACTTTACTTTTTGTCGTACTCTGTTAGTTGGGATATAGTGGTATTCATGCATTGTTCACTTGTGGTTTTTACATTTTAGCATTTTGTGAGCTTGGAGATGTGTGCGTGTGTACAGGTACATAGGAAATGCCTCCCATGTCAGTGATATACCTACTTGATGCTAGTTATCATCCCCTAGCCTATTGGAGATGGGATTGGGGAGTCATGAATAGACCCCATAGGACGGGTTGTGACTGGATTATCCTAAAATCAGAGGAAAATCGCCATAGATTTAATTTTTAAATGAATAAACCGATGGCATGTCATTCTACATAACAATTTTCCCATTATGTCTGTAAATGCATTTTAAGTGTTTTAAAACACTAAAACATGCATAGAACGGTAAAAACCAGGAAAACGATGTTGGATTGTCCTAAAATCATAGTAAAACCACTGTAGATTTAATTGTAAAATGTAGAAACCTACAACATATCATTTCAAAATACGGTTTTCCCATTATGGTCGTAAACATGTTTTTAGTGTTTTAAAACACTAAAACATGTGTGGAATAGTCAAAACCAGGAAAATGATGTCAGGTTATCCTGAACTAATGGGAAAACCACCATATATTTAACTGTTAAATGTAGGA
Organism: Viscum album; assembly: GCA_963277665.1. Lineage (NCBI taxonomy): Eukaryota > Viridiplantae > Streptophyta > Magnoliopsida > Santalales > Viscaceae > Viscum > Viscum album. Next base: position 1,456,189,722 of record OY728123.1, on the reverse strand, counting down.
ACTGATTTCACATCATTCTAAATTATGATTTTCCCTTTATGGTCATAAACACGTTTTTAGTGTTTTAAAACACTAAAACATGCATGGAACAATCAAAACCAGGACAACAACATCGTATTTTCCTAAAATTTGGGGACAACCACTATAGATTTAATTTTGAAATTTAGAAATTGAAAACTCATCATTCTGAATGACATTTTTTCTACTATGGCTGTAAACGCATTTTTAGTGTTTTAAAGCACTAAAACATGTGTGGAATGGTCAAAACCATAAAAATGACATTAGATTATTCTAAAATAAAGGGATAACCACCAATTAGTTTTTTTATGTGTACGCATAGAAAACATGTTAATCTGACATTCAGTGTGGTCGGAATTACTCTGTAAACACTTCTGAATGGTGCAAAAGCCTTTAAAAACAAGTTCCATGGGTTAAAACTAGGAAACAGATGTTAGATTGCCCTAAAATCAAGGGAAAATAATTTTAGTTTTAATTTTGAAATAGAGGAACTGACAGAACATCATTCTGAATGACATTTTTTCCATTATGAATGTAAACACATTTTTAGTATTTTAAAACACTAAAACGTGCATGGAATGGTCAAAACCATGAAAAAGAAATCAGATTGTCCTAAAATTAGGGGATAACCACTATAGATTTAATTTTGAAATGTATGAACCAACATATTTTCATTCAAAATTACAGTTTTTCCATTATGGTCATAAATGCATTTTTAGTGTTTTAAAACACTAAAACGTGTATGGAATGGTGAAAACCAGACAAATGAAATTAGATTTTCTTGAAATTAGGGGAAACCACTAATTAGTTGTTTTTTACATGTAATAACATACAAAACATTAATCTGATGTGCGTTGTGATTATAATTACTTAGTAAACACTTATGAAGGGTACAAAAGCCTTTAAAAACAAGTTTTGGGGTGTCAAAACTAGGAAAATGATGTCGGATTGCCTTAAAATTAGAGAAAAACAACTGTGGATTTAATTTTGGAATTTGGGAACTAAAAGAACATAATTTTGAATGATGGTTTTCCCATTATGTCTATAAACATGTTTTTAGTGTTTTAAAACACTAAAACGTGCGTGGAACAGTAAAAACCAAGAAAATGATGTCGGATTGTCCTGAAATTAAGGGAAACCACCAGAGATTTAATTGTGAAATTTAAGAACCAATGACACATCATTCTAAATGATGGTTTTCCCATTATGATTGTAAACACATTTTTAGTGTTTTAAAACACTAAAACATGTGTGGAATGGTCAAAACTGGGAAAAAGACATCAGATTGTCCTGGAATTAGGGGAAAACCACTACTTAGTTGTTTTTCAAATATAGGACATGTTTTAATATAAAAATCATTAATTTTTTTTTATTAAATAAATTTCAAGCACACTACATGTCTCTTTAAAAATAAATTAAAATATTTACTTATCCCTTTTCAGTTTCAATTGTTGAATATTATCTTAAATAGGTATGTTTCTATTTTCAAAGTGTTTTTCATTATATATTATTTTTTTTATGTTAAAATTTATTCTATTTTATTAAAAAAATAACAAATTTTATGTGCAACATTGTGAATATATTATGTGTATTTTCTCTTTCGTATTTCTTTTCTTAAATGTTCTGGTTTTCATTATAGGTGGTAAATTCTAGTAGTAGGTAGGAGGTTGACCGTTCTGATCCATGACATTATTTAGAAGGTAGTTGTGATGGTTCTTATTTTCTATTTTATGTTAAAATTTTATAAACTATTCTAATGTAATTTTGATTTATTATGTGTAGTTTTAATTTTTGTTTACTTTTTTTTATAGTTGATGAGATGGCATGGACGGTTCAGTTGATGACATGATGTGGAGGCAAACAGATGTGGTGGAGGTCATGACATGGATGTATATTGGGCATTGGTTGTTGTTGGACATATTGTATATGTATATTGACAGATGTATGGGTTGACTTAGATTGATATTATGATGATTGGATGTTTGTATATGACTATGTATGTGTGATATATATATGATATATTTATGATATATTTATGTTTTAGTTTATTATATGTCAGATTTTTTCTATTTATAGTTTTTTATTAATTTTTTTTTAAATAAATCTTATTTAGCGGTGAATATATGTAGTCACCGCAAAATACATTAAATAAAAAATATTTAGTGGCAGTTACATGTAACCTTCACTAAATAGTTGAGTGAAGGTTTATTTTATTTTATTTATATTTTCCCTAAAAAAAATTTAAAATAAAAAAACTACTGCTAAATAAAAAAGTAACCACCACTAAATTCTCCAAAAATGATACTTAACAAAATCACCATGAAATAAAAAAAATCACCGCTAAATGACTAGTGATCATTCAATATGTGGAGGTTTTAATAACCACCGCTAAACCTATAAGTGGCAGTTTAAACTGCCACTAACTCATGAAAAAACTGCCGCTACTTACCCCCTTTTTTGTGCTTGTAGGACTACTACCTTCTTGATCTTTTTACTCAAGTCATTGGATACATGTTTTATATCTTCATCTCTCATTTTTTTCCAAGTAATGATGTTGTGGATTTCCTTTTGGTACTTCTAAATGCTTCTAGAAATACTAGAATTCTCATTATACTACTCTTGACCTTCCCTTACTTAAGACCATGCATAATCATCAACAATATATCGTTTTAATATACTTACTCTTGTATATCTCTATCACGAACCAGCCTGGGTACCCTAGTAACTCGATAATTAAGCCGGATCTATGGGTTGGCTACTAGCACCTGACATCATACAAAATGAAAGTGGGAATGATTTTTTTATAAACATTACAGAAGAGAGACAAACAAATCGGTATGCATACAAAAGAAACTCCACAGGGAGAAGTGTGCCATAAGTCAAAAAAGTAAACAAACCTAAAGTACTATAAAAAAATTACCAGAAACTGAAATAACAACCCAAGTCCTAGTGGAATTGGATCTCCAATCCCAAAGATCAACAGCTAGAACCACCTCCAAGTGGTGATTTTCCCCAACTCGAAGAGGGAAAGAGATAATCTACAAACACCCAAAGGCACGGGTAGTGTAACGCCACGAATCTGGGTGCCACCCAAAAATGCCCCGAACCTGGTTGGTCACATAACCTCAAGTGCATTTCTCCAAACACCAGAGGCTACCAACTAGTAGTGATGGCTAAGGTAAGACATTGGGGAAACTATTCCCTCATTAGCAAAGTATACACAGTGGAATCTAAATGTAAAACAAAAGCAGAAGCAGTAATACCACCAAAGTAAACAGTAGAAGACCAAAAGTAAATCCAATAGAAGCCAAAATATATATATATATATATGATGCATGGAATATGTATCTAAGAAAATATCCAAAAAAGTCACAATGCTGGAAAGAAATATAGAAAATAAAGTATAAAAGAAACAAATAAACTCCAGCAGTATCATAAGCCTCAGCTTAGTCCCATGCTCTCCAACTCCAATAGCAATCAAGTACTTGATGAAGAAGGGTGCTTGCCCTTATCTATACCTACAATCATACAATATGTTTGGGTCCAAAATCATGACCCAAACAGGGTATGATACGAATCCTAGTAGGCAACCACCAAAAGATCTACGCCTAACTATCAATGAATATATACAACAGGAAATATGCAAGAATGAAGCAATAAACTAGAAAGTGCTTAAAAAGTAACAATCCTACATTTTTCAATTACATTCATTTAACATTTTATTAATCATCCATTGAACCATGTAACCCTGGGATCTAGCCTAAGCTCTTTATCCCCCATGTAAAGTAACCAAAATAGACATCTCATAAGACCATCTAAACAATCAAGTAAGACCAAATCCAAGCTTGTGATTTGGATTGGCAGATGCGCCACAATCATTCAATTATTCATAAATGACCATCTAGGAAGCTCTCGTGGTCTAACCCCTTTGGTCCAACATAGTATCAATTAATTATAAATGACCACCTAGTAAATCTCTCAAGGTCTAAACCCTTGGGTCCAACATTCATTTAATCAAATATTAATGACCACTTGGGTCACTCTCGCGGTCAATACCCCTGGGTTAAACATTCTAGTAAAACATACACAAATGAACCCTTTGTGAAGATCTCACATTCCAATCCCCCATGTTCAAAATACCTTAAATTAATTATAAACGACCACCTGGGAAGCTCTCATGGTCTATCCCCTTTGGTAAGATCTCATATTCCAATCCCCCTTAGTCAAACATTCACAATTCATATCATAAGAAATTTATATAATTAATAAATCCATCCTAACAAAACAAGGCATGGAAAACAAGGCAATCCTAACATGAATTCTAGAAAAAATTACCATAAACAATCAATCAAGGGAAACACACCCATGGGGTGTCCCATAAACAAGGTATCCAACCTTACGTGTAAGCAAAAACCCTTTACCAATCAATCAAACCATAGCAGGTAACAAACCAGGTTAAATTTCAAATCAAGAAATACCCTAAACATGAGTATGTGTCACTTTAAGCATATATAATCCAAGAAAACACAATGAAAGGCACAAACCACCTACCACAATATCGTACAATCGATATACTTGAATGTCAGCCCTTGAATCGACCTAGATCAGTGTAGATCTACAAAACGGTAAAAAAATACCAACCTTTAATAACTCAGAATAGAGGATGGATCGGGAAGAGAGGCTCTAGGGGTTTTGAGAACTCATCGGTGGGATTCCAACACACTTGACGATGTCTCAATAAGAGCTCAGACAGAGAATCAGGAGGGGTTCAGAGTTCGTCAATCACTTTATCGTGCTCCTGTATGAACCATGGCCAGAAAAAGACGCTTCCATATATGAGATGCAACCCCACTCCAATTTATCAAATAAAAAGAAAATTACACAATGTATTAATTAAACCTACACATTGTATAGTATCCTTAACTAGCCCCCAACTTAAGCAGCCTGCCAGGTCACCACACATCCATGTACTCGGCCGTTACATGGCCAGTACGCGGCTGTACGTGGTAACTGGGTACACGACATGTACATGGAAGTACACGGCGTGTACTCAGAAAAACCCCATTTCTTCCTTTTTCCTAAAAAACAACCTGAAATCAAGATCCATACCTGAAAAGAAGATATAGGTTCTTAAAAACTTCCCCCCTTAAAGCAATTTTTCCTCGAATTTCCCTTCAAAGGGTGGTGAAGAAGAATCTGTGAACAACTCTGGCCAATGTGATCGCACATCGGCCTCCCTCGCCTGAGTCTCATCCTGCACTAGCCCATGCTGCCATATCACCCATACCAAAGGAACAGAATGGCCACGGAGAATCTTCGTGTTGTGATCCACAATCTGAATAGGGTGCTTTTCGAAGGATATATCCACCTCTAACTCAACCTCATCAGGTTGAAAAACATGAGATAGGTCTTAAAAGTAACTTCTTACTGAGAAACATGAAATACATCATGCATAACCCGGTACCTCTGAGGTAACTACAACTGATAGGAAACCGGCCCGACTCTTTCCAAAACCTCAAATGGCCTGACATATCTCAGTGAAAGCTTCACCTATCTATTAATCCTCATATGTCCCAACCTCAGTGTGACATTTAGGAAAACCTGATCTTTGACCTAGAACTCCAGAGGTCATATTCTTCGATCATTATAAGATTTCTATCGAGACTACGCAGTATTCATCCTCTTCTGAATCAACTCCACATAATCAGTGGTCTCCTAGATAAGACAAGGTCCCAACATAGCTACATCTCCTACCTCCAGACAACATATGGTTGATCGGCATGGCCTACCGTACAAAGCCTCATAAGGTTTCATGTAAATCATTTCCTAAAACTATTATTATAGGTAAACTCTACCAGGGTTATGTGTCTCTCCCAAGAGCCCTATAAATCCAGTATGCATGCTTGAAGCATGTCCTCCAAAACCTAAATCGTGTGCTCAGACTGGACATCTATATGGGGATGGTAAGTTATACTCAGAAGTACCTATGAACCCAAAGCCCCATGCAGTCCCTTCCAGACATGAAAAGTAAATCGGGTATCCCTATCTGAAATGATAGAGTACAGAACCACATGAAAATGTATTATCTCTCTAATGTACAACTTTCCAAGCTCATAAATACTGAAGTTTTCCTTGATCGGTTGGAAATGTGCAACATTCATGAGTCTTTCAACAATAACCCATGCAACATCATTTCCTCAAGGTGACCTTGGTAAACCTGACATAAAATCCATCGCAACATCATTCCAGTTCCACTCAGGAATGGGTAACTTTTGTAATAGCCCTACCGGTCGATGATGCTCCACCTTCACCTACTAACAGGTAGAACATCTCATAAAAAACCAGCTATATCCCTCTTTATGTTTGGCCACCAATACTGATGATGTAGATATCGATACATATTGGTGACACCAGGATGAACTGCCCATATAGAGGCATAAAAATATCATAGAAGATCCTCGTGCATGTCTGTTGACACCCATACGCACCCATGAAAATGAAAATCCTCATCCTTTCCTACAATCCACCCAGGAGTTGGGTCCTCGCCTGACACACTCTACTATAGAACTAGGCCTTTGGAATTTGATATCTAACTTATCTAAACTCAATCTAATAGAGTAGAGGTAACGGCTATAAAAGAAAGAAACATTTTCCCCTATCTATCATGCACCTCCAAATGCCTCTCAAATAACATATCCATAAGATTACACTCACTATTGGACTCCTGAACTACATGTATCTAAGTCCTCTTGCTCAATGCATCAGCCACTGTGTTGCCTTTTCTAGGCATGTAGGCAAGCTCAAAGTCAAAATACTGAAGGTACTCAACCCACCTTTACTGCCTCAAATTTAGATCATACTAAGTAAAGGTATACTTGAGGATTTTGTGGTCAGTGTATACCAAAAAATGCTCTCCCAACTACTGAGACCTGTATGAAACAACTCCTTCCCCCTGCACAAGCAATGCTCTCAACCCAACACCTGATGTGTCATAGTAAACAATGTAACTCTTGACCGACTCCAGCAAAAGTAGGATCAGTGTTGAAGTCAATCTTCCTTTCATATCCTAAAAGGATGAATTGCAGGAATCTATCCATAAGTACTTCACACCCTTCTTAGTCAAGACCATCAGAGACACTGCTCAGCATGAAAAGTATTAAATAAAGCATCTTTAGTAACCATCTAGCCCTAGAAAACTTCATACCTCAAATACGTTCTTCAGCTACTCCCAGGAAACTACTGCTCTCACCTTCTATGGGTCTATTGATACTCCTATCTCTAAGATGACATGACCCAAGAAATGAATCTTGTCTATCCAAATGTGTAACTTTGAGAGTTTAGCATATAAATGATACTCTCTTAGTGTACTCAATATGATCTTAAGATGGATGGCATGGTCATGTCGAGTTTGAGAGTACACCAAGATATTGTTCATGAAGACTACCAAAAAAGAATCCAAGTAAGGATGGAACACTCGGTTCATTAGTGCTATGAAAACTGCTGGCATGTCCATGAGACTGAACGGCATAACCAAATACTCGTATAGACCATACCTTCTCTAAAAGGTTGTAAGAGGTATATCTAATGGTATAACACATAACTGATGATATCTGGATCTCAATTCAATCTTCGAGAACACCTGGGCTCCTCAAAGATGGTCAAAGAGATCATCAATCCTCAGAAAGGGATATCAGTTCTTGATCGTCAAGTGGTTCAACTTTTAATAATACACACAAATTCTGAGGTTACCGTTCGCCTTCTTCGCAAAAAGGACAGTTGAACCCCAAGGAGAAGTACTGGGTCAGATGAAACCTTTTTCCAGCGACTCCTCCAACTACTTCTTAAGCTCATGTAACTTTGGCGTAGCCATCCTATATGGAGGAATAGACACTAGTGCCACTCCTGGAACAATCTTAATAGAGAAATCCACCTCACACTCTAGAGGTAAACCTGAAAAGTCGACTACAAAGACATCCCTAAATAGATCCACCATTGGAGGAATGTCAATCTATGAAGTCCCCTAGTCATCCAAATATAAATTAGTAATATGGGTTGTAAGTACACTTAACCCATAATGCTCGGGTCCAGCTCTGCTTGCCTGGACATCTCATTTTCCCTTATGTAGAAAAGATCTACCCTCTGGTGATGTGAAACTCACCCTATAGAGATAGTAGTCAACAAAAGCTTGAAAGGATACTAACCAGTCCATTATGAGAATGACATTGAATCATGTCATCTCTAAGACATAGAGGTCCCATAAGAAGTGACACCCACCAACCTCAAGAGGGTACTTCTTTCACTGACAAACACTAGTCGTCCTAATCCCCAATAGAGTGTCTAGCATCATAAAATCATTAGAAGTAAAGATACAGAGTCCAAGGATATCCACAATGGCAACAGATATAAAACTATGGGAATCCCCTATATCAAAAAGAGAAGAAGCTAAAACCAAGAAAACTATAATTTTACCTCTAACCGTAGAGGTTCTGGGATCATGCTCCTATTGGGTCTGCTCCATCGCAAAAGTATGACCCATACTGTGGCACCGCGACCCTGCTTGGATACCCTAAACTGATCCACCCTATTATTGCTGAAAACTTGTTGTCTGGATACCATATCCACGACCACCTTCTTGGCCCGAATGGCCAGACAAACTCCAGTTCTCTGACTGATGAGAAACTAGTGGCCCTTCTCCTATATGTGGAGTCATAATAGATCCCCTATCACTAGTTGTTGGGGATAACATCCTACAAAAACATTGAAGATTACCCATCTTGCTGTAATATCGGCACTCAATTGGGTCTCTCTGGCACTATGATCTTGTGTTCCCACTTTTCCCATGTTGATAGTACACCACTTGGCTACCGGAAGAAACATCCTTCGTACTAGAAGAACCACTACATATAAGATCCCTACGGAACTTCCTGCTATCAATCGAAAGAATACTAACCCTGGATGTTGAATTTCCCTAGCTCACAGCTCTAAACTCCCTCAGATTATGCTTGGTAATCAGCACCTGGTTTAGTATAACAGTTCCCTAAGTCAACCTAAAAACATTCACCTATGATCAGATGTTGTACTTGAGACCATCCTCAAATCACCTAACCATTGATAACTCGTCACCTCCCAAAAAAGGTGTGAAGCATTGAAGCTCTATAAAGCGAGAAGAGTAATCCATCATTGAAAGAGCGCCTTGCTCCAAATTCATGAACTCCAAAGCTCGGTTGACCCTCAACGTCTCGGGGTATAAGTAATCATATAAGGTCCTCTGAAACTCTTCCAAAGCTATATACTGATGGTGTCCTGCCTATGATATAACATCTCACCATATCTTGGTAGAATCATGTAGCATGTAAGTCATGAGCTTCACCCTCCTCTCAGGAGGTGTCTCCAAATGCTTGAAGATAGAAAGCATGGCCTCCAACCATGACTTTGCAGCTTGTGCTCCTCTATCCCCTAAAAAAGTGGGAGGATGATGTTGTTGGAACACCTGCGTCAGCTCTACCATAGTCGGGGCAGAATGTGGTGCTCCTTAAAAAGTCTGCATCATCCTTATAAAGCCTTCATGGAACTATGAATCAACACCTATTTCCGGTATAAAAGCTGGTTCCAAAACGGGCATGACAGGAGGATCTACTTGTAGTCCTTGATCTACCATTTCCGGTGTCTAATCATTGCCCTATACCTAGTGTATGACCAGAGGACGTCTCAGTGGCATGAATCTTCAAGGTCAAGCGCACACCTTAGTACAAGATTATTAAGGATTGCAACATAGAAGTGCAAGAACATAATAGGAGGAAAACATTCATGTTTTACAAAAGAGGGTTACATGGTGTGTATAACCACTACACGGCATGTTCCGTTTAATCCTTAACACAGGCATGTGCCTCTTCCATTAGGTCGTGTAACACCCATACACATGGTGTGTTCCTCTTGAGACACGGTGTGTACTTGAATATTCCCTCCTTCCCAAGTACTTCTACATGGCTGGAACTACACAGTTTCTCCTAGTGTAACGCTACACATTGTGCACACTCCAGACATGGCATGTATAACTAAAGTTCCATCCACCTGTGTCGTTAGTCACACGGCCAGATACACAGTCGATTTCAGCACGGTGTGTACTCCCAGTACATGGTGTGTTCTACCAAGGGTTTACCAACCCCATTTCTTTTCTCACACAGTCATTCACATGATCAAAAACTACATAATGTATACATACGGTACACGGAATGTACTTAAGAAAAGTCATTTCTTCCAGAACATAAGAACACATGGCATGTGTTCATAACATCACATGTCGTGTTTTATGGGTTTTCCGGATGGTAGGCCTCTAAAACTTATTCTAAACCCCCCAAATATTAAAATTTGGACAAGGCATGCCAAGTTCTGATCCATGAGATCCCATACTCTCTAAAAATAAAATTTTGGAATCCTTATTCATATAATATCTTAACTAAATTCAATTAAAGTTCAAACATGATCCACCAAATTCCAATACAAGAGGGACCATAACACCTTCAGGGACCAAAGTTTGGCATCCATCCAAATGAAACTTTACATATATCAATACCCTATCAAAATAGTAGGTATTTTTATCATGGAATCTATCACAACAACATGAATATCTAGCACAACATCTATCACAACAGCATGCAATCAGTAATGCACCCTAAATGTCATGACAAGAATGCATGACATGTGATCTCTAACAAGTGCCTATATGATGCATGAGATGGAATACCCTCATATCATCGGGCTGCAATAGAAATAAAACCACAATGATATCAATCATAACAACATAAAATAAGTGAATCACCCAACAGTGAAATCAAATCAACTGTAACAATTGCAAAACCAAAAAAAATGTAATAATCAAGGTAACTTGGATTTCCCCTATACACGGGTTAGATACTCCCGGGAACAACTAATTACCGAACTCTATTTCCTTTTTATCCAAGTCTATTGGCTCCAAATAGTAAGGAAAAGCAGAAAATAACCTACATCTGATACCAATTTGTAACATCCCAGATCTGAGTGTCACCCAAAAGTGCCCCAAACCCCATTGGTCACATAACCTCAAGCGCATTTCCCCAAACACCAAAGACTACTAACTAGCAGTGAGGGATAAGGTAAGGAATTACGGAAACTATGCCCTCATTAGAAGAGTATACACAGCGGAATCTAAATATAAAACAAAATCAGAAACAGTAATACCATCAAAGTAAATAGTGGAAGACTAAAAGTAAATTCAATAGAAGCCAAAATATATATATATATAATGCATGTAATATGTATCTAAGAAAACATCCAAACAAGTCACAATTCTAGAAAGAAATACAGAAACCAAATTATAAAAGAAACAAATAAACTCCAGTAGCATCGCAAGCCTCAGCTTGGTCCCATGCTCTCCAGCTCCAATAGCAATCAAGTACCTGTTGAATAAGGGTGTTTTCCCTTATCTATACCTGTAATCATATAGTATGTTTGGGTCTAAAATCATGACCCAAATAGGGTGTGAGACGAATCCTAGTAGGCAACCACCAAAAGATTTGTGTCTAACTGTCAGTGAATATATACAATAAGCAATGTGAAAGAATGAAGAAATAAAGTAGTAAGTACTCAAAATTAACAATCCTACAGTTTTTAATTACATTCATTTAACATTTTATTAATCATCCATTGAACCATGTAACCCTGGGATCTAACCTAAGCTCTATATCTCCCATGTAAAGTAACCAAAACAAACGTCTCATAAGACCATCTAAACAATCAAGTAAGACTGAATCCAAGTTTTTTATTTGGATTGGAAGGTGTGTCACAATAATTCAATTATTCATAAACGACCCTCTGGGAAGCTCTCATGGTCTAACCCCTTCGGTCCAACATATCATCAATTAATTATAAATAACCACCTGGGTAAGCTCTCATAGTCTAAACCCTTGGGTCAAACATTCATTTAATAAAATATTAATGACCACCTGGGCAACTCTCATGGTCAATACCCATGGTTCAAACATTTCAGTAAAACATACATAAATAACCCCTTTGGGAAGCTCTCACAATCCAATCCCCCTTGGTCAACATACTTTAAATTAATTATAAATGACCACCTGGGAAGCTCTCACGGTCTAACCCCTTTGGGAAGATCTCACAGTCCAATACCCCTTGGTCAAACATTCACAATGCATATCACGGGCATTTCTTATAATTAATAACCCCATCCTAACAAAACAATTCATGGAAAACAAGTTAAGACTAACAGGAATTCTAGACCAAATGGCCATAAACAATCAATCAAGGGAAACACGCCCATGGGGTGTCCCATAAACAAGGTATCCAACCTTATGCACAAGCAACAAACATTTATCAATCAATCAAACCATAACAAGTAATAAACAGGGTTAAATTCCAAATCAATCAATACCCCAAATGTGGGTATGCATCACTTTAAGAATATATAATCCAAGACAACACAACAAAAAGCACAAACCACCTACCTTGATGTTGTAGGATCGATATACTCGAATGTCAGACCTTGAATCAGCCTATATTGACGTAGATCTATAAAAATATGAAAAAATCACAACTTTGAATAACTTAGAAGATAGTATGAATCATGAAGAAAGTGTCTAGGGGTTTTGAGAACTCACTGTTGGGATTCCAACGCACCCAACGATGTCTCAATAAGAGCTTGTATGGAGAATCTGGAGGGGTTTGGAGTTCTTCAGTCATTCCATAATACTCTTGTACGAACCATGACCAAAAAAAGATGTTCCTGAATATGAGATGAGACCCCACTCCATTTATTAAATAAAAAGAAAAGTACATGGTGTGTTCATTAAACCTACACGTTGTGTAGTAGCCTTAACCAGCCCCCGACTTAAGAGGCTTTCCAGGTCACCACACAAACATGTACTTGTCCGTTATACATCTAGTACATGGATATACACGATAACTAGGTACATGGTGTGTACATGGAAGTACAAGGCGTGTACTCATAAAAACCCCATTTCTTCCTTTTTCCTCAAAAACAACCCGAAATCAATATCCATACCTGAAAAGAATATCCGGGTTCTTATAGGTAGGGTGTGATCTAAAATCCCAGTAGGGTCTCACCAAGGATTCCATAATAGATTCCAATATTTAATTAACTAAACAAAGATCTTTCAATTTTAAATAAACAGATTTGGCATTTCAAAATAATATTTAAACAAATCATGCTTACTTTTCAAAAGATGGAAATACTTTAAATAAATGAATTAATGGAATATTTCTAAACAAATTGCTTAATAAAACATTTTATATAAAATATTTTATATAAATTTACAAGGCATGTAAAATAGTTTACAATAACAATGACATATATTTCAAATACAAGCAAGCAACATGGTTATCTTCCAAAAGGTATGATAGTTCCAGGTTATGGGATCCTCACACACTTATATAATAATAAAGAAAATGTGTACACACATCCCTCAACACTGGTCACAGATGACTCATCAACATCCCATTAGGGAATAAAATGTGCCAAACAGTTTATGTTGGAGTTATAAAGTGTCAATCAAGTACTAGGGAATTCCCATCATAGCGTGTTTATCCCTAATAACTCACTAACTACCTAGGATTTCATGTTCTCTAATAACAATCAATGATGGGAAATTTATTTTAAAAAATTTTAAAATACAATACATCCCTTTCTCCATTTCAAATATGCCAATTTTCCATTTAAAAATTAAAATGTGTTTTTAATCAAAAACATGCCTTTTTCCAAGATAAAACCCAAAGGTTTCTATCAAAACCATTTTAAGACATTTTTTCACAATTAAGAATTTCAAATCAATTAAAATTTCAATTTCAAAATTAAATTTTACTATTTAAATTTCAAAAAAATTACATTAATTTTACAAATTTAAATTTAATAATTTAAATTCTACCAAAATCCATCAATTTCAAAAACACACCCCAAATCAATGGAATTGGGGGTTTTCCCCAATTTTCATGCCAAAAATCCAATTAAACAAATCAAATATCCCAATTCGATGGAATTAGGTTTTTAGTCAAATAATTGAAAGAAATTTCAATCAATTAAATTTAAATCAAACAATTTAATTTAAATCAAGAAATTTAGGGTTAATAAAAATTGGACATCATGAAAAAACCACTTACCTCAGGATCAATAGATCTCAAAATGGAAAACCCTAATCAGGATTCTCTAAAAAAATGATGGAAAAAAGGACCCAAGAATTAAACCTAGCTTTGAGATCCAAAACAAAGGTCATTAGATCTTCCCACAACACGAAAATCTACAAAACCCTAGGTAGGAGAAGATAGAGAGTGGGAGAATGAGAACGTGTAGTGGAAACCTACCGGGTGGAGATCGAACAATATTCGTCAAGCTTCGATCTGCTTCTGAGAGGGTGTTGAGGGGCTAAAATCTACTCTTGGGAGATCCCAGGAATGAAGATATCGAATGGGGGTTGTATAGGTCCGTTAGGCATCTAAAAGGGGGTCTTGGGATTTTTAAAACAATTTTTAGATTAAAAAACCCTATACACACAGTTAGCTAGGTAGGGCCACATAATTATACCAAACCGTGTGCCCTAACTATGCACCCCTTTTAATGGGTTTCACAATTTATCCTAAGAGGGTGCACGATTAGTCAAATTGTGAACCAACCATGTAAAACATCATTGCCTTGGTTTGTATGGTTTTCTCTAGAAGGTCGCATGGTTTGGGAAAACCGTGTGACAATCATGCACAACCCATAAATTTTAAAAAATCCAAAAGTTTTCACCTAAAAATACCCCAAATGAAACCCAACCAAAGAAAGTTTAAAATAAGGGTTTAGGAATACCTGAAAAAAATAAAAGGATGTTACAACCTCCCCACCATAGAAACTTTATGTCCCCATAAAGCCTATTCAGAAGCTTCTGTGCCAAAAAGATGAGGTCACTACTCTCTCATCAATGTCTCTCTCTCCCATATATCATGATTATCATAACCATGTTGTCATAGCACTTGAACCAAAGGTATCATCCTCCCATGAAGTACCTTGGTTTCAGAATCAACTATCCAGACTGGTCGTTCAGTCACAGATAAATTAAGTTCAACCTTAAGATCACTTCATCTTAGGACATGAGATGGGTCAAAAAGATACTTTCATAGCTGTGATATATGGAACATGTTATGTATCAACATCAGCTATAGTGGAAGTGATAACCAATAATCCACCTTCCCCACATGTTCAACAACCTCAAAATGTCCCACAAAATGAGGAGAAATCTTCCCTTACTTCCCAAGCTGTCGATGACCCAACTGAGGTGAAACCTTCAATAATACCTAGTCACTAATTGAGAATTACAACGATCTATGACAATTATCAATATAAGACTTATACCTACTATGTGTTGTCAATATTCTTTGATGAATCAAATAAATCTTTATTGTCATCTCTTGAACCAAGGAACTTTCACCAATCTCTAACCAACACAACAAAGATCTGCAAGGCCAACCATTAAAGGCCTCAAAAGGATCCATTATGATCGCGTACTAGTGACTATTATTATAAGAAAAATCTACCAGCCCCAAGTGATCATCCCAACCCCCCCCCCCCCCCAAGTTGAGAACACAAGCACAAAGCATATCCTCAAGAATATTTATGGACATCTGACTGCGGATGGTATGTCGTACTCAAATGGACTTGAGATCCCAGTGCCTCATAAAGGCCTCTCAAAAATATATAAGGGAACTAAGGATCCCTATCAAAAACTATAGTAGATGTAACTCCGTGAAGACGAGCAATATCTTTCACATAGAGATTTCCTAACTCCTCAACCTTGGTTGTATCATGAATGGGTATAAAGTGAGCCAACTTGGTCAGTCTATCAATATCAACCCATATCACATTATTCTTTCCCTGGTTATGTGACAAACCTACCACAAAGACCATAGAGATCTCATCCCACTTCCAATTTGGCACTGGAAGTGGCTAGAGCAAACCCAAAGGTTTTTTGTGCTCAGCCTTGACCTATTGGAAAGTATAACATTGAGAGACAAATTCAACAATGCTCCATCTCATACCTGGAATCCAGAGTATGTTATAGAACATATTCATGGTTCCTAGGTGCACAATCCATTGAGAATTATGGAAATCCCCCATTACAGATTTTACTGTCGCGAACGGTACACCAAAGAGATTTTGATAGCATAGAATGCCCTCGGTGGAGAATGACCAGTCTAGCACAGTCTCCCCACCATAAAGAGTGTCTCTAATGCTACAGAACTTATCATCAAGCTGTTGATCCTAAAGAATCATCTCAAGAAGAGTGGATTTCAACTAAATACTAGCAAAGGAAACCTTGGCCCCTGATTCTCAAACTCCAATATGCAACTGTACAAAGAGATCCATCAAGTTCCACTCTTCTGATAATTCTTTCACTGCCTGGGTTGAAAGTTTCCTAATTAAATCATATGATAAGACATTCCCTTTCCATGGGATATAGACGATGTTTAAATTGAAAGACTACAGATATTACACCCAATTCCTCTGGTGGAGATTCAAAACTTTTTGCGAGAAGATATAACTCAAGATCTTGTAGTCTGAAAATACAGTAAACCTTTCTCCATAAAGGTAATACCATCAAATCTTAAATGTGTACATCACAGATGCAATTTCAAGGTCATGGGTTAGATAATTCTTCTCATGTGGCCTAATATGATGAGAGCCATAGGCAATTACATGATCACCTTGCATAAGAACACAACCCAAACCTGAACCTGATTCATCACAGAAGACCACATAGCCCTACTTGGCCTCTAGGAGAGTCAACACCAGAGCAGTAGTCAAAATATGTTTTAACTCAATAAAAAAACTCTAACATTTCTCATCCCAAGTGAACTTTACTCCCTTCTAAGTTAGAGTAGTCATCAGAGAATCCAACTTTGAGAAGTCTTTTACTAACCGACAATAATAACCAGCTAATCCCAAGAAGCTCTGAATCTCAAAGGCATTTCATGGTTTCCCCCATATCATAACAATATTTAACTTCTCAGGGTCAACTGATATAACCTATTTATACACCATGTGTCCTAATCAATTCACTTCCCATATCTAGAAATCACATTTCTAAATCTTGGAATAAAGCCAAAAATTTCTCAACAACTCCAGAACTGATCTCAGATGATGCACATGATCCTCCTCAGACTTAGAGAAAACGAGGATATCATCCATAAAAACTAACATGAAGGTATCAAGATAATCATGTAAAATCATGTTCACCAAATCCATAAAGACTGTAAGGAATTGGTTGGACCAAATGGCATGTCAAGGTACTCATAATGGCCATATCTGATTTGAAAGTTTTTTTTCTTCTGAATGTAATATTCTTTTTTCCTCAACTAATAGTAGCCAAATCAAAGATCAATATTTGAGAACCACTTTTCCCCTTTCAACTGATCAAACAGATCATCAATCTGTGGAAACATATACTTTCTCTTTATCATAACTTGGTTTAGTTTTCGATAATAAACACAAGGCGCAGTGAACCATCATCCTTCTTAGTAAATAGAACCGGCACCGCCTATGGTGACACACTCGGACATATAAATACTTTCTCTATAAGATCATTCAACTAAGTCTTCAAATCCTTCATTTCAACAGGTTCCATGTGGTAAGAGAGAATAGGAACTGGTTGAGTACCAGTCACTAAATTAATAGAAAACTCCACCTCTATTACCGATGGTAAACCAGAGAATTAATAAGGTACCACATCATGAAACTCAGCAAAAACTAAAGGGATATCACCACTCAAAGATTCTTAATATAAATCAAAATAGAACACATATATCACTTTCCCTAAATCTGGATAAGAAGGTCCAACTATGCTTGAACTTGGGTCCTATTCTTCTTAAAAGATTCAGCAAACCCCATAAGGTGCAGTAAAGGAGAACCGTTGATGTAACGTCCTGGATCCAGGTACCACTCCATGGGTGCCCCGAACCCGGTTCGACACATGACCTCAAGCACATTTCCCCAAACGCAAGAGGCTGCCGACTAGCAGTGAGGGCCCAGGTCTGATAGTGGGGAAACTATGCCCTCATTTATCAAAGTGTAGCGCAGCGGAATAAAATATACAACATACAACAACAACGAAAGCAATAAACCATACACATTTAAGATGAACAACTGCAGTAAAAGACAACCAACATTCATATAGATAATGATGCAACATGTCTCTAGTTCTAAGAAAATAGCCAGAACATGTTACACAGTAATACAATACAATATAATAAAGCTTAAGGTACAAGTTACAGTAAAGAAAGACAAAACAGTGCAATAGGAACTCAGCAGCATTGCAAGCCTAAGCTCAATCTCATGCTCTCCTACTCCTCTGCAACAATAAAGTACCTGTATAGAGACTCTTGCCCCTATCAACACCTGCAGAAACGTAATCTGTTTGGGCCGAAGACATGACCCAAACAGGGTGTGAGAAATAAATCCCAGTAGGCACCCACCGAAGGCTCATGCCCAACTGTGTGAAAATATGCAACAACAGTGTGAAGTAGTAAATGCAATAAACTAAGCAGTACTCAAAAGTAACTAACTTTACCAATTATATCGTCATTCTTAATATTCATTTTATCCATTTAATATAAGACATCACCTCGGTGAATGTTCCAAGTAGATAGTCAGTGTCCCCAGACATGTAAACTCTTACCCTCAGGTAATCAGAAACAAAACCCTCAGGTAATTTCCCATAGTCATAATATATATTTCCCTCAGGCATACGAAGTGTCGCCCTCAGGCACAGAGTCTATCGCCCACAGGCATAACGAATATTGCCCTCAGGCCAAAATAACCACTGCCCTAAGGCAAAATTGAACATTGCCCTCAGGATAAAGTAACCAGGATGAGCCCAAAGAACAAACATGCAATTTACATAAAAATCCTCTCAAGGAAAACGTAATGCAAAATATAAACATGGCATACCCTCGGGTATCCTGGCCAAACGGCTAAACAGAGGAACGCACCCACGGGGTGGTCCTGGATCCAAGCAGCGATCCCAAACAACTGTTTATTATCACATTTAATTACCTATACAATTCTAGGTATTTAAAATAGCCAAGGCCTCAGCCACACGATACCCCAACATGGGTTCATAGCACAATGGTACACACAAACGCACAAAAGTTGGAATTTAAACACTAAGCCACCTACCTCGATCGCCCCTGATTGGTATATGCGAACAACGCTCCTCAAATTGACCACGAACAACGTAGATCTGAGGTAAAAGAAATCCCGTTCAAATGTAAATAACTTCCCATTGGGAAAGAATTGGTAAGAATGGCTTAAGGTTAATGAAAGGGCTTACCCGTATGGTTCCAACGAGATCGATGGAGGCAGAATCGGATTCCAGGTGCTCGATTGGGTGATCTCCAAAGTTTCGGTCATCCTCCCGAGATCTCCTCCGGTTCTACACCTTCCCTATGAACAAGGGATGCTACTGCCCATTTTAAGCGAAAAAACAGACTACACGGTGTGTACTATTGGGTACACGGCGTGTAGTTTTCATTTTTTTAACTGTTCCTTTGGTGGCTTCTCGCCAGCGTGGCACTGTTCATCAGTCGACATGAGTACACGGCGTCTAATCCATGAGCACATGGTGTGTACTAACGCTCAGCTGGCGGCTGCCTTAACCACCTTACTATTTGCCTGCCGACTGACTACACAGCATGTACATACCCACTACACGGCGTGTAGTCGGTTTTTACACCTTTAATCGCCCACATGGATACACACCCTGTGTACTCATCCCACACGGAAAAAGTACATGATGTGTGGAAAAGTACATGGCGTGTACCCACTAAAAAGTTATGTTTCCCCATTTTCCTTATTTTTCTCAAAAACACTTAAGGAAAAGAGAAAGGAAGAAACCTGTACCTCAAGAATAAGAACTGGGTACTTACAAACTTCCCCCCTTAAAGCAATTCGTCCCCAAATTTCCCTTCCAAGGGTGGAGAAGATAAATCTATGAACAACTCTGGCCACTGAGCATGTACGTTGGTCTCCTGCTCCCAGGTTTCTTCCTGCACTCAGCCATGCTGTCATAGCACCCATACGAGAGGAACTGACCGGCCTCGGAGAACCTCTGTGATCCTATCTACGATACGAATCAGACGCTCCTCAAAGGATGCATCTATCTGAAGCTCAACCTCCTCTGGATGAAATATATGAGACGGGTCTGAATGATAGCGGTGCAACTGAGATACATGGAAGACGTCATGTATGGCTTGGTACCTCTGGGGTAACTGCAACCAATAGGCAACCGGCCCAACTCTCTCCAGAATCTCAAATGGCCCCACATACCTTGGTGAAAGTTTACCCTGTCTCCTAATCCGCCTGTGTCCCAACCTTGATGAGACACGCAAGAAAACCTGATCCCCGACCATGAACTCCAAGGGTCGTCTGTGGCGATCAGCATAATATTTCTGACGAGAATGTGCAGTAGCCATTCACTTCTGAATCAACTGGACCTGCTCAGATGTCTCCTGCATGAGTTGTGGTCCCAGTAAAGCTGTCTTACCTACCTCCATCCAGCACAAGGGTGATCGACATGGCCTACCATATAAATCCTCATAAGGTTCCATCTCAATAGTTTCTTGGAAACTATTATTATAGGAAAACTCGACTAGGGGTATATGCTTCTCCGAGAAGCCCCCAAAGTATAGGACACATGCACTCAGCATGTACTCAAGCACCTGTATAGTACGCTCTAACTGGCCATCTGTCTGAGGGTGGTAAGCTATGATTAGAATCACCTGTATACCCAGTTCCCTCTAAAAACTCTGCTAGAAATGAGACGTAAAACGGTCGTCCCTATCTGAAACGATAGAACGAGGGACCCCATGAAGACGTACGACCTCTCGGATATATATCTTTCTAAGCTCGTCAACACCGAAGGTCTCCTTGATTGGAAAAAGGTGAGATACCTTTGTGATTATGTCCACAACAACCCACATGACATCATTTCCTCGAGGTGACCTCAGCAATCCAGTCACGAAGTCCATCATGACATCATCCCATTTCCACTCTGGAATGGGTAACTGCTGTAACAGTTCGACTGGCCTTTGATGCTCTGCCTTCACCTGCTGACAGGTGGAACATCTCACAACAAAACCAACTACTTCTCCCTTCATACACAACCACTAGTACTAACTACTCAAGTCACGGTACATCTTGGTAACTCCATGATGAATTGCCCAAGCTGAAGCATGAAATTCCCGCATCAGCTCCTCACATATATCCCCTGGAACCCACACTCATCCATGGAAACTCAGTACCTCATCATCGTCTATCATCCAACCAGGAGGAGGGTCCTCACTTTCCACCGACTCCCATAGAACTAGGACTTCTGAATTAGATAGTTGTCTCATCCTCACTCTATCCAGGAGGGTAGAGGTCACAGCTAAGGAAGAAAGATAGGTCTACCCCTGACTGTCGTGCACCTCCAAATGCATCTCAAAGAACAAGGCCATAAGCTACCACTCATCACTGGCCTCCTGCACTACCTGTATCTGAGTCTTCCTGCTCAGTGCATCAGCAACTGCATTACCCTTACCCGTTGTATAGGCAAGCTCAAAATCGAAGGACTGAAGGTATTCAACCCACCTTCATTGTCTCAAGTTCAAGTCACACTGGGTAAAGATATATTTGAGACTTTTGTGGTCGGTGAAAACCAAAAAATGCTCTCCCAAGAGATAATGTCTCCAACAGCACAACACAAGAACAACTGCATCCAACTTGAGGTCATGCGTCGGGTAATTCCTATCATTTGGCCTCAACTTCCCGGACCCATACACAACTACTCGATCACCTTGCATCAACACAGCTCCCAGCCCAATACCTGATGCATCATAGTAAACTGTATAGATCTTCCCTTGCTCTAGAAGTATCAGGATTGGTGCTGATGTCAACCTTCCCTTCAAATTATGAAAGGATGTCTCTCAAGCTTCTGACCAAATAAACTTCACACCCTTCTTAGTTAAACCCGTCAACGGTGCTGCTAAGCGGGAGAAGTCCTAGATGAAGCGCCTGTAGTAACCAGCCAGCCCTAAGAAACTCCATATCTCAAACACGTTCTTTGGCTACTCCCAGGAAACTACTGCTCTCACCTTCTCTGAGTCTACTACAACTCCTGCCTCTGAGATGATATGACCCAGGAAGTGAATCTGGTCACTTTGAGAGATTAGCATATAGTCGATGCTCTCTCAGTGTACTCATCACGATCTCAAGATGGGTGGCATGGTCGTGTCGAGTGTGAGAGTATACCAAGATGTCATCCACGAATACTACCACAAAAGAATCTAGATAAGGATGGAACACACGATTCATCAGAGCCATGAAAACTGCTGGCGCGTTCGTGAGTCCGAACGACATAACCAAGTACTCATATAGACCATACTTACTCTTGAAGGTTTTGATAGGTATATCAGATGGTCTAATGCGCAACTGATGATATCCATATCTCAAGTCAATCTTCGAAAACACTCGTGCACCTCTAAGTTGATCAAAAAGATCATCAATCCTTGGTAAGGGATATCGGTTCTTGACCGTTAACTATTTTAGCTTCCGATAATCCACACATAGTCTGAGGGTACCATCTGCATTCTTCGCAAAAAGGACTGGAGAACCCCAAGGAGAAGTACTGGGTCGGATAAAACCCTTTGACTGTAACTCCTCTAACTGTCTCTTGAGCTCTTGTAACTCAGTTGTAGCCATCCTATAAGGAGGAATGGATACTGGAGCCTCTCCTAGCATAAGATCAATAGAAAAATCCACCTCACGCTCTGGAGGTAGGCCTGAAAAGTCATCTGGGAAGACATCCCTGAAATGATCAACCACTGGAGGGAAGTACTTCTGAAAATTCCCCTAATCATCCAGATATAAACTTGCAATCTGGGTTGTGACTCCACTTCACCCATGATGCTTGGGTCCAGATCGACTTGCCTAAACATCCCACTCACCTTTGTATAGAAACTATCCACCCTCTGGTGATTTGAAACGCACCCTGCGACGATAGCAGTCTACAAAGGCTCGAAAAGGAACCAACCAGTCCATCCTGAGAATGACATCATAGCTCGTCATCTCTAAGACATAGGGGTTCCAAAGGAAGTGACACCCACCAACCTCAATGGGGAACTCCTTACACTGACGCACACCAGCCGTTCCAGTCCCCAACGGAGTGTCTAACATCATAACTTTAGAAGAAGAAGAAACACAGATCCCAAGGCTCTCCACAACAGGCACAAATACAAAGCTATGTGTAGCACCCGTATCGAAAAGTACTGAAGATAAGACAGAAGCTACTAGAATAGTACCTCTGACAGTAGAAGGTTCGGGATCCTACTCCTATTGGGTATGTTGCACTGCATATGTCTGCCCAGTGTTGTGGCCCTGCGACACAGCCTGGATGCCCTGAGCTATCCCACCCTACTGCCTCTGAGATCCCGGTATCTGGCTACCATGGCCACGACCACCATCTCGGCCTGCACACCCTGACGTATTCCAGTTTCCTGACTGGTAAGAAGCTGCTGGTCCTGCTCCCACTCATGGAGTCTGTACAAAACCCCTCTCACTAGCCACTGGTAGAAACACCCTGCAAAAGCACTGCAAATGTCCCATCTTGCCGCAAACTCGGCACTCCACTGGGTCACGTGGACACTGCGGTCTCTTGTGCCCCTCTTTACCACACTGGTATCACATGACTTGACCACCTAAAACATTATTCTGGCTAGTACTGTCACCATGAGAGAAGTACATCTGTCTCTTCCTCTTCCTGGTAGAAATAGTACCAGAAACTGGTGTCGAACCGCCCTAGCCCACACCACTAGCTTCTCGAAGGTTCCTCTCTGTAATCAGCGCCTGGTTCATAATCGCATGTACTATAGGCAACCTAAAAACATTCACTAGTGCTCAGATGTCATATCGAAGACCATCCTCAAAGCATCTGGCCCTCAATGTCTCGTCACCCACCAGAACGGGTGAAAAACGCTGAAGTTCGGTGAAACGAGCAGAATAATCCATCACCTACATAGCTCCCTACTGCAGATTCATGAACTGTCGAGCTTTGTCTACCTTCAACATTTCTGGGAAGAAGAAGTCATAGAAAGCTGTCTGAAAATCTTCCCATGCCATGTCTCTATGATGCTCTAACTGGGTGGTAACATCCCACCACCTCTTGGAGGAATCGCGCAGCATATACGTCGTGAGCTTAACCCTCCGCCCTGGAGGCGTCTCAAGATTCTCGAAAATAGTCTGCAATGAATCCATCCAAGACTCTGCAGCCTGTGGTCTTCCATCCTCTAAAAACGTAGGTGGATGCTGCTGCTGGAAGATACTAGTCATCTTGGCCATAGATGTGGCATCTGGCAGTGCTCCCTGAAAGGTCTACATGAACCGCATGAAGCTTTCACGGAACTGCGCATCTGTGCCTGTTTCCAGTATAACGGCTGGCGCTGCATCTGGCTCTGCTGAAGGATCCAATGATAGCCCATGGCCTACCATCTCTGGAGTATAATTGTTGCCGCTCTCTTGGTGAACAACACGTGGTCGTCTTGGCGGCATGACTCTACAAGGTCAAACACACACCTTAGATCCAGATTACCAAAGACTGAAAACAAGGAGACGGGGAAGGAAAGTTTTCAAAATTTACAAAACTTGACTACACGGCATGTATAAAACTGCGTGTTCTCTCAAGCATTCACATGGGCATGTACCCCAACTTAAACTGGCCGTGTAACACCCCAAACACATGGCGTTCCTTCTAAATACACGGTGTGTACCTGAATCCTTCTTCCCTGCTCGAGTCCTTCTATATGGCTAAGCCACACAGCTCACTTGAACATGACTAAACGGCGTGTATATATTCTACATGGCGTGTATGGTGCAATTTACAACTGTCCGTGTCGTTTGTGACATGACCGACTACTCGACTAATACTACACGGCGTGTGACACCCGTACACGGCGTGTACACCACCCCGTTTCCCAGGCACACGGTCAGGTCCACACGGTCTCCCACTAGAAAGGACTATACGGCATGTCCCTCAGGTACACGACATGTTCTAGAAGAGGTGACACCAACCCATGTTTGTTAGATACATGGTCGGTTCCCCATGCCAGACTACACGGCGTGTTCCACAGTGGACACGGCATGTATGTCTTAAGGTCTCCTCTGTCCGTGTTGTTAGTTACATGGGCGAACTCCGGGTCATCACTACATGGCGTGTACATCCGGTACACGGCATGTTTTTGTTCCCAAGAATTTCCCTACCTAGTGTCCCCACCCACACGGTCTATGAAACGGGAAGAGACTACATGGCGTGTACTGACGGTACACGGCATGTACTTAAAAAGTTTTCTTTTCTTCCCGAACAGAAGAACACACGGCATGTATCCTGGGTTTTCTAGACAGTAAGCCTCAGATGCTACTCCAGTACCCATAAAATACTAATAAACAACACCTAAGTGCCAAATCCCGACCCGTGAGGGACCATACTCCCCGCGAATCAAAGTTTGGAATCTGTATATGTGTTATAACAAGATAAGCAGTCAATAATCCACCAAATTCCGGTCATTGAGGGCCCATACTCCCCAAAAACCAAAGTTTGGAGTTCATTCTATCAAGACCTCACACACAAATACCCAATCAAATAGCAGGTATTTATTAAATCATCTATCACAACAACATGCTTTTCTAGCACAACAGTTATCACAACAACATGCAATTTATAATGCACCTACATGGCATGGAACTATGCATGGCATGTGATTTCTAGCATGTGCCTAAATGATGCATGAGATGGCATACCCTCATCTCATTGGGTTGCAACTAAATAGAACCCATGGATAACATATAAACAGCACAATCACAAGTGTGTTACCCCATGGTGAAAATCAGATCAACTGTAAATTGTAAAATCAATAAAATTGCAACACGAGGTAAATTGGATTTTCCCTGTACACGGGTTCGCTAGTCCCAGGCACAGCTTATTACCAACTACCATTTTTGTCTTATCCCTGACTAAGGCTCCAAATAGTAAGTCAAAGAAAAGAAATGCCTCTGATACCACTTTGTAACGTCCCAGATCCGGGTACCACTCCACGGGTACCCCGAACCCGGTTCACCACATGACCTCAAGCGCATTTCCCCAAACGGCAGAGGCTTCCGACTAGTAGCGAGGGCCCAGGTCTGATAGTGGAGAAACTATGCCCTCATTTGTCAAAGTTTAGTGTAACGGAATAAAATATACAACATACAACAACAGCGAAAGCAATAAACCATACACATTTAAGATGAAAAACTGCAGTAAAAGACAACCAACAGTCATATAGATAATGATGCAACATGTCTCTAGTTCTAAGAAAATAGTCAGAACATGTTACACAGTAATACAGTACAATACAATACAGCTCAAGGTACAAGTTATAGTAAAGCAAGACAAAACAGTGCAACAGGAACTCAGCAGCATCGCAAGCCTAAGCTCGGTCCCATGCTCTCCTACTCCTCTACAACAATCAAGTACCTGTATAGGGATTCTTTCCCCTATCAACACCTGCATAAACGTAATCTGTTTGGGCCAAAGACATGACCCAAACAGGGTGTGAGAAATAAATCCCAGTAGGCACCCACCAAAGGCCTGTGCCCAACTGTGTGAAAATATGAAACAAAAGTGTGCAGTAGTGAATGTAATAAACTAAGCAGTACTCAAAAGTAACTAACTTTACCAGTTATATTGCCATTCTTAATATTCATTTTATCCATTTAATATAATACATCACCTCAGTGAATGTTCTAAGTAGATAGTCAGTGTCCCCAGACATGTAAACTCTTACCCTCAGGTAATCAGAAACAAAACCCTCTGGTAATTTTCCATAGGCATAACAGATATTTCCCTCAGGCGTACAAAGTGTCACCCTTAGGCATAGAGTCTATCGCCCACAGGCATAACGAATATTGCCCTCAGGCCAAAATAACCGCTGCCCTCTGGCTAAATTGAACACTTCCCTTAGGCTAAAGTAATCAGGATGAGCCCAAAGCACAAACATGAAATTTACATACAAATCCTCTCAAGGAAAAATTAATGAAAAATATAAACATGGAATACCCTCGGGTATCCTGGCCAAACGGCTAAACAGAGGAACGCACCCCCGGGGTGGTCTTGGATCCAAGCAGCGATCCCAAACAACTGTTTATTATCACATTTAATTACCTATACAATTCTAGGTATTTAAAACATCCAAGGCCTCAGCCACACGATACCCCAACATGGGTTCATAGCATAATGGTACACACAAACACACAACAGTTGGAATTTAAACACTAATCCACCTACCTCGATCACCCCTGTTTGGTATACGCGAACGACACTCCTCAAATCACCCATGAACAACGTAGATCTGAGGCAAAAGAAATCTCGTTCAAACATAAATAACTTCCCCTCGGGAAAGAATTGGTAATAACGGCTTAAGGATAAGGAAAGGACTTACCCATACGGTTCCAACGAGATTGACGGAGGCGGAATCGGATTCTCGGTGCTCGATCAGGTGATCTCCAAAGTTCTAACCATCCTCCCGAGCTATCCTCTAGTTCTACGCCTTCCCTGTGAACAGGGGAGGCTACTACCCATTTTAAGCAAAAAAAACAGACTACATGGCATGTACTATTGGGTACATGGCGTGTAGTTTTCATTTTTTTAACTGTTCCTTCGGTGGCTTCTCACCAGCATGGCACTGTTCATCGGTCGACATGAGTACACAGTGTGTAATTCATGAGCACATAGCGTGTACTGATGCTCAGTTGGTGGCTGCCTTCACCACCTTACTATTTTTCTGCCGACTGACTACACAGTGTGTACATACCCACTACACGGTGTGTAGTCAGTTTTTACACCTTTCATCTCCCACATGGCTACCCACCCTGTGTACTCATCCCACATGGCCAAAGTATATGGCATGTGAAAAAGTACATGGCGTGTAGCCACCAAAAAGCGATTTTTCCCCATTTTCCATATTTTTCTCAAAAACGCTTAAGGAAAAGATAAAGGAAGAAACCTGTACCTCAAGAATAAGAACCAGGTTCTTACAGTTGAATATGAAAATCAATCTGGGATTTTTTAGAAATGATCCAATCTATCAAGAATATGACATGAAACATTTTCATGTTGAGAACCAGAAAACTCTAAGTAAGATCAGCATCTAATAGAGAGAAAACACAATCAGGACTATAGAGACCCTACTCTCTCTCTTCATACCAAGGGGTGTGGTAATGTCCATCACATAAGACAAAAGCTTTGGTAGGAAGATTTAACGTATCAACAAAGCAGGTTGAAATAAATGAATGTGATACACTAGTATCAAATAAAGCGGTCTCTAACTATAAAGTTATAGTAATGGTTCCTCTCACTGTTTTAGGACCTGTATTTGCTTCCTCTGGAGACTCTTCCACTACATGAAGAAGATTTGTTCTCGATGTCTATGGTTATAACCCCTTTATTTATGAAGCATATGATTTCCCCATAGTTTTAATAGATATTGAAGATATTATTCCACTGCAGGGAGTGGAATAAGCATAGAATAACTTCTACAAGTGACCAGAGCGTCCGTAGGAACCGCATACCTTGAGTAAATCAGTGCATACCCTCTTTGAATGAACTAGATTTCCACACTAGTAATAAATCAAAGGTCCTATTCCAAACATTGTAGGAGGTCTATAATGAACCTACTATCGAGAACCACCACAAGAATCATCACACTTTTTCATTCCTTTGAAGAAACTTACACCACCACTGGGAGAGAAAGAAACTCCCAACTATAGCGACCCAAACTTTTTTTAAATTACTATTACATCATTTTAAATATAAAAAACATAATAGTATTACACATAGAGGATACAAAGGTTTAGTGTCTTGGGAAAACTAGGACCATACATAACAATTACAACATCAAGCATAAACATTTATTTAATTTCTTCTTCTTTAGCTTCTTATTGGAACTTGTCCTCTCCTTAGTACATGTAGCCACCTGAGGATATACATAAAAAGGGGTGATCTAGAAGCCCGGTAAGAGGATAGATAAGAACAATATAGCATGGGGTGAGCATAATCATAACATGGTAAAAAGATCATGAACATGAGAGGAAGCATAAATATAAGACTTAAAATGTGGCAATGCAGAAAAATGAAACATCATGTCTTAGTAGTTAACTACCACACATACTTGTGAACCAAGATCTCATCTTTTTCACTCATCATTTCACATTTACTCATTATATTCATCACTTTACCCAATGCATTGGAGCTCTGTATAATTCCAGGTGCACCTGTCACTTTGAAACATTCATATTGCGCTATATAATTCTGGGCGCACCCGTCACATCATAACATTATAATTATTATGCTTGCCACATAAAACACATATCAAAAATGAACATAACTAGCCCATGGGAAGGAATGGGTTTAATCTCATAAGAACACATTCATAAACTTTGGGTTCTCGAAATAAATAGGGAATAACATACATGTTTTAAGAACCGTTCACTTTGAGGGAGAAGTAAAAGGTGTGTTCTTAAAAGAATAGTTCTTTTGAAAAACATTTTGTTTGACATAAAAACTAGTGACAAACATGTATATCCTATAACAGGAAAGACAATTATGAACAAATGATCTTTAAGGAGTAACCATATCAAAAATAATGGATTGAAAGAGGGAGAACATGAGGATGAAAGTTGGGTCCGAGAATTTCCCCTTACCTTGTACCTGAATGCTTCCTTCTCTTTAATGTCTTGTATAATGACATTATATTCATTAATTAGAAATACAGAACCTTTTTTACATTAATATGATTCATTATGGTTTCATTAAGTGATTTTATGTGCCTTTGGATGAGTTGTAGAATTTTAAAACATTGTTCTAGAATGTTTGTTTTTATGGTTTTCTTGAGTGGTTCACTTGTATTCTTAAATTAAAGTTTGGGTAGGACATGGGTAAACATCCAGAACTGATATTAAATGTTATTAATGATATTAAAGGATAATAAATTATCTTATAATGAATCATATTATATCCATGTGGATGAACCATTAGATAAGAATTAAATGATTATTATTTGGGTTAATTTGGGCGGTTTTTCGATCACAACGAACTTGTTTTAATTTATCACTTAGTAATATGGCCATAGGTTATTTAAAGAACTTTAAATAGGAAATAATACATATAAAAAATTATGGTTCAACCATAAAAATGGTTTCATGACCATATCTAAAGGTAGAAATGGAAGAAGAAAGCATGTCGTTCTTGAAGGTGATAAATTAACACCTCACGAACAACGTTCTCTTTAATAAAATAAAAAGAAGAGGAGAAATGGGGTTGGATGATATAATATCCCATTATTATCATAACATTCCATTATATTTATGTTACTGGATTTAACATACCATTTGGACAAAGATAGGTGGGTAGAGAATAAGAAAAGAACATGAAATTGAAAGGGAATTAAAGGAGAAGAGCGAGAGAAATTACCTCTTGAATCCTCCTCTTGAGATCCTCCTTAAGGGGCCTAATCTTGGTCTTTTGATGAGACCAGAAGATCTTGGACGTGGGAGAGGGTCTAGGGAGGATTTTTGGGCAGAGTTTAGATAAGGTTTAGAGCTTGAGAGGTGTGAGGAAATGATGGTGTGAAGGGTGGTTTTTATAGTGAAGGGGAGAGGGATTTCCTTAATATAAAATTCATTAGTTTATTAATTTCCCCTAAGACAAAGAATAGTGAGTCATTCATGACCAAGAATATTAAATAAGGCATGTTAGTTTGGGATTTGGGTGCTTACATCACTTGTGATGTCAGGAATAGTGGGTTTTAATTATAATGTATTTATACGATAAATTAATGTATTTTACTATTCACCAAAAATTCAAGTATTTCAGAAAAATCTCAAAAATTTACCCCAACCATTTTTAGACATTTAGAATCAAAAAATGAAGTATATTTTTTAAAAATAATTTTCTAAATATTATTAATTTAATATTTAATTAAAATCACAATTTACTTAAAAAACAGTTTTTAAAACTAAAACTAATTTTATAGTGCTTTCAAAAATTACGTAGGGTCTTATAAAATTATCTAAAAACTATAAGAAATTGATTTGATAAATAATGAACACATTTTAAGAAAAATACATTTTCTTTTAAATTAATTAATTAATTATAATTATTTATTTATGAATTACAAAATACCAAAACGTTTACTAAGGTCAAATTGTCACTTTCTAAGATGTCTAAATTTTATTTAATTATTCATGGGTAAGGTTACTCTTATTTTGGATGATTTACTATTCATAAGGGTCATATTACTATTCATAAGGGTATGTTACTATTCATATGGTTAGGTTACTATTCACTAAAAACTATTTTTGTTTTATTAGACTCCAAAAAACATCTTGAACACAACCGTGTATGTCAGATTTTCGAAATTCAAAACATAGAAGTGACAAAGTTATGTTTAAAGGTCACTCAGCACTTAGTAGTTCATTATGTTGTGTTTTCATGTGATTTTATGACATAATTTTAAGAATTGAATTTCCATTGAAAAACTTTGGGTCGTTACATTCTTCCCCCCTTAAGAAATTTCGCCCCCGAAATTTCACTTTACACAAACAGGTGAGGGTGTTTTTCCTTCATTACCTCTTCTGGTTCCCAAGTTGCTTCCTCAAACTTATGGTTCCTCCACAACACTTTGACAAGATGGGTTGTCTTGTTGCATAAAACCTTATCTCTCTGATCCAAAATCTTTATTGGCTGCTCCTCATAGGAGATATCATCTTCCAGCTGCACCACCTCTGAGTTTAGTACATGTGAGGGATCAGGTATGTACTTCCTCAAGAGTGATACGTGAAACACATCATGAAATCGAGCCATATTCGGTGGAAGTGAAAGTCGATAGGCCATGGTTCCTATGCGGTCAAGGATCTCAAAGGAGCCAATATAGCTTGGGCTTAGCTTCCCTTTCTTCCCGAATCACATTACTCTATTCCATGGAGATATTCGAAGGAAGACTTTATCTCCAACGTCAAACTCCAAGTCCCTTCGACGGTTGTCAGCATATCTCTTTTGCCAACTTTGAGCAGATGTGATGTGTTTCTGGATGACTTGAACCTTCTCTGTCATCTCTTGAACAATATCGGTTAGAAAGTAGCTTTCTTTCTCTAACTTCATCCCAATAGGTTGGAGTTCTACATCGCTTTCCATACAGAGCTTCATATGGATCCATATAAATACTCAAGTGGAAGCTATTGTTGTGTGAGAACTCAACCAATGGGAAATGATGATCCTAACCACCTTTGAATTCAAGAGAGCAGGCTCTTAGCATATCTTCAAGCGTTTGAATAGTCCTTTCAGATTGGCCATCAGTTTGGGAGTGATAGGTCGTGCTAAAATTTAATTTAGTACTCAAAGCATGTTGAAGGATCCTCCAGAATTTAGATGTGAACCTTGGATCATGGTCAGAGACAATTGATAGTGTAACACCGTGCAGTCTCACCACTTCCTTCACATATATCTCAGCAATTTTTTCAAGTGAGAGATCTTCCCGAATAGCGATAAAATGGGAAGTCTTGGTGAGTCGGTCAACCACAACCCATATCGCATTATTTCCCTTCGACGTCTTCGGGAGACCCGTGACAAAGTCCATAGTAACATTTTCCCATTTCCACATGGGTATAGGCAATGGTTGCATCATACCTTTGGACTTTTGTCGCTCAGCTTTAACTTGATAACATACCAAGCACCTTGATATATATTCCTCAATCTCCTTCTTCATGTTATCCCACTAGAAGTGTTCTCGGAGATCACGATACATCTTGGTACTCCCAAGATGGATAGAGAATGTTGAGCTATGTGCATTGTCCAATATCTCCTTCTTTATCCCGAGTGATGAAGGCACACAAAG
This sequence comes from Viscum album, assembly GCA_963277665.1. Classification (NCBI taxonomy): domain Eukaryota; kingdom Viridiplantae; phylum Streptophyta; class Magnoliopsida; order Santalales; family Viscaceae; genus Viscum; species Viscum album. The sequence goes on along the minus strand of OY728123.1, from coordinate 1,456,156,704 downwards.
ACATGTTCCAAACTGAATCACACCATCATAATCGATATGGAACTCCTGCATATTCCCTTCCTTTACTTCATTCACCCTCTTTTGTATCTCCACATCATCCCTTTGTGCTTACTTAATCTTCTCTTGTTTGGATGGTTGCGCAATAATTTGGGAAAGTTAGGATGTATCCCCTGCCCTTATGATTTCCAAATCCATTCTTTGCATATCTAAGAAGATAAGGTCTTTCTCAATCTGCATCATGGATAGAGTAGCAGGTTCTTTTCTGCTTAGAGCATCAACTAACTTTTTCACTTTTCCAGGATGATAGTGAATAGAGAAATCGTAATCCTTGATTAGCTCTAACCATCTCCTTTGATGCATGTTGAGATCCTTTTGTGTGAATATATACTTTAGGCTCTTTTGGTCAGTGTATATGTCACACTTCTCACCATAAAGGTAGTTCCGCCAGATTTTCAAGGCAAAAAACACGGTTGCCAACTCTAGATCATGCGTCGGGTAGTTCTGCTCATGGATCTTCAACTATCATGAGGAATAGGCTATCACATTATCATTTTTCATGAGTATACAACCCAAAACTTTATTTTAAGAATCACTATATATCACAAAACTTTCTCCAATTTTTGGTAGTGTGAGTACAGGTGCAGTGATCAGCCTTCTCTTTAGCTCCTTGAAGCTTCCCTCACATTCTTCCATCCAGACATACTTTACCCTTTTCCTTGTTAACTTAGTTAGCGGACTTGACAATCGTGAGAAGTTTCTCACAAAACTTTGGTAGTACCCAACTAATCCAAGAAAACTACATATTTTTGTGACACTAGAGGGCCTAGTCCATTCCTCAATCACCTTTGTCTTTGAAGGATCCACAGAAATTCTCTCACTTGTGATCACATGTCCCAAGAACATTACTTGCTTCATCTAAAAGTCATACTTGCTAAACTTGGCATAAAACTTCTCCTTTCTTAATGTCACCAACACAAGTATTATATGTTCTTCATGTTCCTCCTTTATATTGGATTAGATGAGAATATCATCAATAAACACTACCACAAATTTTTCGAGATAATGTCTAAAGACTCTATTCATCAAATCCATGAAGATTGCAGGGGAATTAGTAAGTCTGAAGGTCATCACCAGAAACTCATAGTGCTCATACCTTGTATGAAAGGCAGTCTTCTGAATATCTTCCTTCTTCACTTTTACCTGATGATATCCAGAACAAAGATCCACCTTTGAGAAGTATTGAGCTCCTCTTAACTGATCGAACAAGTCATCAATCCTTGGAAGAGGATACTTATTCTTTATGGTGATCTTGTTGAGTTCCCGATAATTGATACACAGCCGCATTGTTCCATCCTTCTTCTTCACAAAGAGCACTGGAGCACCCCAAGGTGATGCACTAGGGCGTATGAACCCTTTGTCCAGATGCTCTTGTAGCTGCTTCTTTAACTCCTCCAGTTTGATAGGAGCCATCCTATAGGGACACTTTGAGATAGGAGTAGGTCCGAGTATGAGTTCAATTGAGAACTCTACCTCACGATCTGGGGGAATTCCGGGTAACTCTTCGGAAAAAATGTCTTCATATTCCCTCACGATGGGCATTTCCTCAAGGTTGGCACTTTCCTTCGACTCAAACATTTGTGAGAGGTATGCTTCTTCATAGGGAATCAACACCCAAACCATTGAAGGATTTTTCAAAGGAGATTCATGATCTTCCTTGCATTTTTAGAGGAACATGGGATGGTTCGTAATATGAAAATATATTTCTTTTTCCCGATAGTTGATATGTTCTCTATATAATGAGAGCCAATCCATTCCCATTATAGAATAAAATTCCACCAAGGGAAGTATTACAAGATTCGCTGGAAGAATCTTCCCACATATGTCAATAGAAGAAGAGTCAAATACTTGGGTTGCAATGATTGCACCACTTGGTGTTTTTATAGATATCTCTACTTCAAGGTTTCGGAGCTTCGATTCTATAGTTCTAGCAAACTTTCAAGATATAAAGGAATGTGTAGAACCATAATCAAATAAGACTTTTTCCATTCTTGAGTGAATAGGAGGTGTACCTTGTATGACTTCATTATCTTGCTCCACTTCCGCAGTAGTGATGGCATAAGCCGTCCCTTGTTCCTTTGGCTTCAGTGGTTGCTGACGCTGATTACCCTCGAGATCTCGAGGTTTAGTGCACTGGTTTGCATAGTTACCTAGCTCCCTACAGTTGTAGCATTGAACCATGAGTGTTTCTCTCCTTTCATCGGCTACATTCTCCTTCCTTTTCATGTCTTTTCGACACTCTTGAGCATGGTGTCCTTCTTTTACACACTTGAATCATTTCCCCATCCCTTTGAGGTAGTTCCCATGGTGCAACTTCCCACATTTTTGGCATGTGGTTCGTTGAGTTTTCTTCCCACCTTTATCATTAGATCCACGAGATTGAAGCTCCATCTTTTGTTTCTTATCACCATAGTCATGGGACCATTCTCCAAACTCTATCTCCACTTTGAGAGCACACCGAACAACTTCTTCATAACTCCCAAAGTCTCGAATTGCAAGATCCTTTCAAAGGTGCGGTTTTAATCCACTAAAGAATCTATTAATTTTGCTATCATTGTTGATAACAAAACTGAAAGCGTGCCTTGAAAGCCTTGTGAAATTCACTTCATAGATTGTGATAGATTCTCTTTCTTTTTTCTTGAGCTCTATGAATTATCTCTCCATCTTTGTGTAAAGAGTTCTTGGGAAATACTTGTTAAGAAACATAATCTTAAAGTCTTCCCATTCCATCTCTTCAATTTCTTCCCTTGGCTTGGTGTTCTTAATCAAAGCCCACCATTGATCAACTTCTCCATCTAGATGATAAACAGCTAGGGTCACCTTCTCCATCTCAGAATAGTGAAGAACAGAAAAGATCTTCTCCATGAAGTTGAGACACTATTCCGCAGTTATTGGATCGGAAGATCCACAAAACGTCGGTGGTCGTTGCCGCATAAAACATTTGATAGCCAGTTGCTCCATATTTGGTGAAGGAGGATGTTCCCCATTATTATGGTTATTGTTCATAACCTGAGATAATTGGGTAAGCATTGCCATGAAGTTCTGAACTCCACCTCCCAAATCATTGGGGAAGTTATTCGGGCAATCGTTGCATTGGCCCTCGCACGAGTTGTTGGCCTGATTTCTCCTGGTTCCCACCATTTTCTAAAATAGAAAAGGTTAGAACAAAACATAAGTAAATAATTCATGAATACATAATTTATTCATTTGAACAATTTATACTAAAATCATAACATATGGGATCCCTATGTAAATATTCTTGTGTGCATTTTTGTACTTAGTCTCATGCTAGAGGTTTTCTCTAGGGTTCACAAATCCTAATTACCAAATTAACTAAACCTTTCCTCTGATACCAACTATAGCGACCCAACCTTTTATTACATTACTATTAAATCATTTTAAATATAAACAATATAATAGTATTACACATAGAGGATCCAAAGGTTTAGTGTCTTGGGAAAACTAGGACCATGCATAACAATTACAACATCAAGCATAAAAATTTATTTAATTTCTTCTTCTCTAGCTTCTTATTGGCACTTGTCCTTGTAGGTTCCGGGTGCAGCGAAAGCGCGTTGGTGGGTTTGCCCGACTTTAATTTTAACGTTAACAACGTTCAATCCGAGATCCATCATGATTTAAAACGCCGGATCTTCAGAATAGAACGAAGAACAGAAAAGAAAAGAAGAGTCCTGGAACCATTGAGATAGGATCATCATATGTTGGTTATAATTAATTTAATTAATTCATAAGAATTACCTCGATGGAATTATTTCTTCATTGGAGTCTCCGGTCACGATCCAGTGATCCGTCGTTGCGTCGTAGAATCCAAGTACAGGATTCCTCTAGCGGTGATCCACACGTGCTCCACATATCTCTGGACATCACCGAAGGGATCTCCGGGTGTTAGCACGGAAGAACCTTCGCTTGCGATGTCCGCCTTATACCGCCTTGATCCGATTGAGGATCTCGCTCTCGTAACTTGAAAGCGTTCTTGGTGGAAAGGGAATTCTCTCTTGGCTTGAGAGTATTTCCAAATCCGTTGTGCACAACAATGGCTCTCGTTCTATGAGAATAATGTAATTGGGATTATAATACTTAGAATAATAAAATGAATTAATTGCCCGAAAGCATTTAATCATTTCATTTAATTCTTAGTAATACCCCATGTCTTAATAATGACAGTTGACCATCATTATTACTTGACATGCGCCCAACGTATTACATTTAATATCATTTAATTAAATAAAAAATATTTTCTCATGAATCCCGAAAAACAAACTACACGGCGTGTATATAAATATACACGGTGTGTACTTTTATTTTTCATTTTATTTATTTCCTCCACCATATTTATTTGACCTTGAGTAATGGCTATTTATTTCTTAAATAAATGTAACTACATTACTCGCTAATAAATATATATTATTTCGCCCACAATATATTCTCTCGAATAACTAGTGTTGAAATAAATGTGATCAGTCATCCTTAAATAATTATTAAACCACAGTCGAGAATAATATTTATTTAACTTATTAAATTAATATTTAACTGAGATACATGGACACACTTAGTGTGTGACCCTCTAGGCCTCTTTCTCAGTGGAATTAGACAGAGCCTGCCTAAAGTCCAAGGTTAGCGTCTAGCAACACGCCAAGGCACCCATAGAGAAAGAAGTTAACGCCGCAATGATGTGTCACCTCCTATTAACGCTTACCGTGTAATATAATCCCTTTATCTCGATATCTCCAATCAAGCGGGTTGCATGCTAGTGTCATCAACCCATGTGCTCGATTATTCTTTCTTTGACTTTCTGAAATTGAACTCACTCATACCTTACCATGGCCATGGATTTATTTAGGCCATATCAATTCCATCAAAGGGCCTGATATATCTACTTCCGTTATGGAACAGAAGGGATAAATCCTTTCTCACATTATATATTAATGCAGTATTACTCGTGATGCACCCAACGTATCCTACCTCGCTGCAAACAGTGTGTCGTCACAGTTTTCGTCAATACATCTAAGTGCGCGAGTTGTAATACCCATTAATAATAATCTTAAAGTCTAAGGACCAATACACACGTCCGCAGATAAGAACATCCAATGACACTATGAAATGTGGATTTCCTACTGGCGGGTCTCGTTCTCATAATATCCTCCTGGATATTACCAAGGGCGTACACCATGAGAAAGCGCCTCAAATTTTTATGAGTCCTCACCCCTAATGACCTGTATTATTTGTGCCCCTCAAATAATATCATTCGGCCATAGAACATATATTCAAGAACAGTGTTATAGCACTTTTGGGTTCTCATCATAGCAGGGATCCGTTATGACCCATTAATGCAACAGTTATCCTTAGGACATTATCACATGTATTGTCACGCAGAAGAATAATCAAGATGTGATAAGGCTTTTATTAATGAATAAAGTACAAAGTAGTTGGTTCTAGACCACCAACTCCAACAGTCCTCTCCTTAGTACATGTAGCCACCTGAGGATATACATCAAAAGGGGTGAGCTAGAAGCCCAGTAATAGAATAGATAAGAACAATATAGCATGGGTTGATCATAATCATAACATGGGAAAAAGATCATGAACATGAGAGGAAGCATAAATATAAGACTTAAAGTGTGGCAATGCATAAAAATGAAACATCATGTCTTAGTGGTTAACTACCACACATACTTGTGAACCAAGATAGCATCTTGTTAACTCATAATTTTACATTTACTCATGAGATTAATCACTTTACCCAATGCATTAGAGCGCTGTATAATTCTAGGTGCACCCGTCACTTTGAAACATTCATAATGCGCTATATAATTCTGGGCGCACCCGTCACATCATAACATTATCATTATCATGCTTGCCACATAAAACACATATCAAAAATGAAAATATCTAACCCATGGAAAGGAATGGGTTTCATCTCATAAGAACACATTCATAAACTTTGGGTTCCCAAAATAAAGAGGGAATAACATACATGTTTCAAGAACCGTTCACTTTGAGGGAGAAGTAAAAGGTAAGTTCTTAAAAGAAGAGTTCTTTTGAAAAACATTTTGTTTGACATAAAAACCAGTGACAAACATGTATATCCTATAACAGGAAAGACAATGATGAACAAATGATCTTTTAAGGAGTAACCATGTCAAAAATAATGGAGTGAAAGAGGGATAACCCGAAGGATGAAAGTTGGGTTCGAGAATTTCCCCTTATCTTGTACCTGAATGCTTCCTTCTCTTTAATGTCCTATATAATGAAATTATATTAATTAATTAGAAATAAATAACCTTATGTACATTAATATGATTAATTATGGTTTCATTAAGTGATTTTATGTGCCTTTGGATGAGTTATATAATTTTAAAACATTGTTCGAGAATGTTTGTTTTTATGGTTTTCTTGAGTGGTTCACTTGTATTCTTAAATTAAAGTTTGGGTAGGACATGGGTAAACATCCAGAACTGATATTACATGTTATTAATGATATTACATGATACTAAATTATCTTATAATGAATCATATTATATCCATGTGGATTAATCATTAGATAATAATTAAATGATGATTATTTGGGTTAATTTGGGTGGTTTTTCGATCACAATGAACTTGTTTTAACTTATCACTTAGTAATATGGCCATAGGTTATTTCCAGAACTGTAAATAGGAAATAATACATATAAAAAATTATGGCTCAACCATAAAAATGTTTTCATGACCAGATCTGAAGGTAGAAATGGAAGAAGAAAGCATGTTGTTCTTGAAGGTGATAAATTAACACCTCACGAATAACGTTATCTTTAATAAAATAAAAAGAAGAGGAGAAAAGGGGTTGGATGATATAATATCCTATTAGTATAAACATTCCATTATATTTATTTTACTGGAGTTAACATACCATTTGGACAAATATAGGTGGGGATAGAATAAGAAAAGAACTTGAAATTGAAAGGGAATTAAAGGAGAAGAGGGAGAGAAATTACCTCTTGAATCCTCCTCTTGAGATCCTCCTTAAGGGGCCTAAGCTTGGTATTTTGATGAGACTAGTAGCTCTTGGAAATGGGAGAGGGGATATGGAGGATGTTTGGATAGAGTTTATAGAAGGATTGGAGCTTGAGAGGTGTGAGGAAATGAGGGTGTGAAGTGTGGTTTTTATAGTAAAGGGGAGAAGGGTTTCCTTAATATAAAATTCATTAGTTTATTAATTTCCCCTAAGAAAAAGAATAGTGAGTCATTCATGACCAAGAATAGTAAATAAGGCATGTGAGTTTGGGATTTTGGTGCTTACATCACTTTTGATGTCGGGAATAGTGGGTTTTAATTATAATGTATTTATACGGTAAATTAATGTATTTTACTATTCACAAAAAAATTCAAGTATTTCAGAAAAATACCAAAAATTACCCCAACCATTTTTTGACATGTAGAATCCAAAAATGAAGTCCATTTTTCAAAAATAATTTTATAAATATGATTAATTTAATATTAATTAAAATCATAATTTACTTAAAAAAACAGTTTTTAAAACTAAAACTGATTTTATAGTGCTTTCAAAAATTACGTAGGGTCTTATAAAATTATCTAAAAACTCTAAGACGTTGATTTGATAACTAATGAACAAATTTTAAGAAAAATACATTTTCTTTTAAATTAATTAATTAATTATAATTATTTATTTATGACTTACAAAATACCAAAACGTTTACTAAGGTCAATTTGTCACTTTCTAAGATGTCTAAATTTTATTTAATTATTCATGGGTAAGTTTACTCTTATGTTGGATGATTTACTATTCATAAGGGTCATATTACTATTCATAAGGGTATGTTACTATTCATAAGGGTAGGTTACTATTCACCAAAAATTATTTTTGTTTTATTAGACTCCAAAAAACATCTTGAACACAACCGTGTATGTCAGATTTTCGAAATTCAAAACATAGAAGTGACAAACTTATGTTTAAAGGTCACTCGGCACTTAGTAGTTCATTATTTTGTGTTTTCATGTGATTTTATGACATAATTTTAAGAATGTAATTTCCATTGAAAAACTTTGGGTCGTTACACCAACAACTCTAACTTGCCAGCTAGGTCCATTTCGACCATCAGTGCTTTATCCAACACATCGGTATAAGAAGGAATCCTCAATAAGAAAACCTGAGTACAAATATCTGGATGAATTCCCAACTCGGATCATCGAGCCTTCATCTTCTCATTCAATGCTATATTAGGTTCAAATTGCACAAGCTTAGTAAAATGGTTTGCATATTCTGTTACGGTCTTTTCAGCTTGCTCAAGTTTGAAAAACTCAGTGGTATTGGCCAACAACATCGACTCTAGATAGAACTGGTTGGTAAAAATAACCTTGAAGTCTTTCCACTCTAATACCTCATGATTCTTTGTTGTCACTATTGTGTCCCATAATCTCCCGGTCGGTCCTTCCAGCACGAAGGTGGTGCACTTCACCTTGATTTCATCGAGTGTCTCCAAGAACCCAAACAAACACTCCATTCTGCTCAACCATTCCTCAGCCTCTTGGGGATCATTTGAGACTTTGAGAGCACTACTGGAAATATAATATTTCCCAATGGTTCACAACCGTTGGGAAAGCCCCTCTAACCGTTGGTATATGATATACCAACGGTTCTGATAACCGTAGGGAAGTAAGCCGTTGGGAAAGGTTTTCCCAACGGTTTACTGGAAACCATTGGTATAGGCTCACAAAATCCACCCTATCCCAACGGTTCTGCCAAACCGTTGGGATAGTTTTTCCCAATGGTTTGGGAGAACCGTTGGGAAATATCAATATCCCTTAACTATCCCAACGGTTTTGGGATAGTTTTCCCAACGGTTCTCCCCAAACCGTTGGGATATCCCCATGGATGAACTCTTTCCCAACGGTTTAGAACCGTTGGGAAAAGAGATATTTACCAACGGTTCAATGAACCGTTGGTAAAAACTTCTTTAGGATTATATGCCAACGGTTTTAAACCGTTGGCATACCCTATGCTGCAAATTTCAGTAGCCTGCAATTTGCACAGCCCCTGTCTATCAGGCCCCTCTCCATCAGGCCTCATTTTGACCTCATTTTCAATTCAATTATTGTACCTGCAATAAAATAAAACATACATATACAATTACGAACAAATTCATACACATTTAACATATAATGGATCCTGAAACTATACACATCCATAATTAAATTAGAATTCATAACGTAATTATAAACGTACATAATTCATATAGAATTCAATTTAAAATTTATATGACAATTATATGTGGAATCCGAAATTCAATTCATAATTTGATCGGTTTTTTCTATACCATATATTTTTACCTCAAATGATGTCCATTTTAAACAAAATACATACACCTGAAGTGATACTAGCCACACCGCACCTCATATTGAGGAGGGGTTGACTCGTACACGTCACATTTGACCCATGGATCATTGTGCTAAAGTATCGACACAATCCGAATGCGTTTGGTCGGTTTTCCGTATGCCAGTTGATGTTTTTCACTTAAAATGACGTCCTTTTGAAACAAAAGACAGACACTATGAGTGGTGCCGACCACACCGCGTCTCCAATTGAGGCGGGGTTGATTCTTATACGTCACATATAACCCATGGATCATTCTCCTAAAGTTTAAATGGAAACCGAATGCGTTTGGTCGGCTTTCCGTATGTACTTAAAATGTTGTCCATTTTAAACAAAAGAGTGACACTTAGACTAATCCTGACCACACCGCGACTCAGATTCATCCCGTGTTGGCTCGTACATGTCACATATGACCCATGGATCGTTGTGATAAATTATCAAAAGATTCCGAATGCGTTTGGTCGGTTTTGCGTATGCCAATTGTTCTTTTCATTTATAATCATGTCCATTTTAAACAAAAGAGACAGAGTTAGAGCGGTGTCGGCCACACCGCGTCTCGGATTAAGACGGGGTTGACTTTTACACGTCACATATGACCCATGGATCGTTGTTCTAAAGTATCGATAGAATCCGAATGCGTTTGGTCGTTCTTCCGTATGTCAGTTGATGCCTTTCACTTAAAATGACGTCCTTTTGAAACAAAATACGGACACTTTGAGTGGTGTCAGCCACACCGCATGTCGGATTGAGGTGGGGATGATTCGTACACGTCACATAGGACCCATGGATCGTTCTCCTAAAGTTACAATGGAAACTGAATCCGTTTGGTCGGTTTTCTGTATGTACTTAAAATGGTGTCCATTTTAAACAAAAGAGAGCCATTTAGACTGATCCCGGCCACACCGCGACTCGGATTGACCCGGGTTGGCTCGTACACGTCACATATGACCCATGGATCATTGTGATAAATTATCAAAAGATTATGAATGTGTTTGGTCAGTTTTGCGTATGCCAGTTGTTCTTTTCACTTATAATCCTGTCCATTTTAAACAAAACAGACACAGTTAGAGCGGTTTCGGCCACACCGCGCCTCGGATTGAGGCGGGGATGATTCGTACACGTCACATATGACCCATGGATCGTTCTCCTAAAGTTTCAATGGAAACCGAATGCGTTTGGTCGGTTTTCCGTATGTACTTAAAATGGTGTCCATTTTAAACAAAAGAGAGCCACTTAGACTGATCCCGGCCACACCGCGAATCGGATTGAACCCGGGTTGCCTCGTACAGGTCACATATGACCTATGGATCGTTGTGATAAATGATCAAAAGATTCGGAATGCGTTTGGTCGGTTTTGCGTATGCCAGATGTTCTTTTTCACTTATAATCATGTCCATTTTAAACAGAAGAGACATAGTTAGAGCGGTGTCGGCCACACCGCGTCTTGGATTGAGACGGGGATGATTCGTACACGTCACATATGACCCATGGATCATTATCCTAAAGTTTCAATGGAAACCGAATGCGTTTGGTCAGTTTTGCGTATGCCAGTTCTTTTCACTTATAATCCTATCCATTTTAAACAAAACAGACATAGTTAGAGCGGTGTCGGCCACAACGCACCTCGGATTGAGGCGGGGATGATTCGTACACATCACATATTACCCATGGATCGTTCTCCTAAAGTTTCAATGGAAACCGAATGCGTTTGGTTGGTTTTCCGTATGTACTTAAAATGTTGTCCATTTTAAACAAAAGAGAGCCACTTAGACTGATCTCGGCCACATCGCGAATCGGATTGAGCCCGGGTTGGCTCTTAAAGGTCACATATGACCGATGGATCGTTGTGATAAATTATCAACAAATTCGGAATGCGTTTGGTCGGTTTTGCATATTCCAGTTGTTCTTTTCACTTATAATCCTGTCCATTTTAAACAAAAGAGACACAGTTAGAACGGTGTCGGCCACACCGCTCCTCGGATTGAGGCAGGATTGACTCGTACATGTCACATACGACCCATGGATCCTTGTTCTAAAGTATCGACACAGTCCGAATGCCTTTGGTCGGTTTTTCGTATGTCACTTGATGCTTTTCAGGTAAAATGACGTATTTTTGAAATAAAAGACAGACACTTTGAGTGGTTCCGGCCACACTGCGTCTCCGATTGAGGCGGGGTTGATTCGTACACGTCACATATGACCCATGGATCGTTCTCCTAAAGTTTCAATGGAAACCGAATCCGTTTGGTCGTTTTTCCGTATGTACTTAAAATGGTGTCCATTTTAAACAAAAGAGAGCCACTTAGATTTATCCCGACCACACCGCGACTCGGATTCATCTCGGGTTGGCTCGTACATATCACATATGACCCATGGATTGTTGGGATAAATTATCAACAGATTCGGAATGCGTTTGGTCGGTTTTCCGTATGTCAGTTGATGCTTTTCACTTAAAATGACGTCCTTTTGAAACAAAAGACGGACACTTTGAGTGGTGTCGGCCACACCACGTCTCCAGATTGAGCTGAAACCACCGTGAAACATTCTAATTATTATTCGTGATGTGTACGCGCAGACATCACGTCAATCGGACATGCGGTTTGCGCGGTACGGCTCAATATTCGTGTTTTAAGTGATGCGCGCGCTTCGTAAATGCGCGTGAGGGGGGTCCAAACGGGCCAAACGAAGTCGGAATGGCCTGAAATCAGACGAAAAATACGGGAGAGTGATTTATGAAGTGGTCGAGTAGATCGCACGTCAATCGGACGTGTCGTGTGCCCGCGGTGACCGACAACGCAGTTCTGGTGTCATAAACGGCCAAAACGGGCGTCCAACGGTCAAATTCATAGCGGACGACCTCGAATTGAGCTTAAACCACCGTGAAACATTCTAATTATTATTCTTGACGTGTACGCGCAGACGGCACGTCAATCGGACGTGCGGTTTGCGCGGTACGGCTCAATATTCGTATTTTAAGTGATGTGCGTGCTTCGTAAACGCGCGTGAGGGGGGTCCAAACGGGCCGAACGAAGTCGGAATGGCCTGAAATCAGACGAAAAATACGGGTGAGTGATTTCTGAAGTGTTCGAGCAGACGGCACGTCAATCGGACGTGCCGTGTGCCCGCGGTGACCGACAACGCAGTTCTGATGTCATAAACGGCCAAAACGGGCGTCCAACGGTCAAATTCATAGCGGACGACCTCGTATTGAGCTGAAACCACCGTGAAACATTCTAATTATTATTCTTGACGTGTACGTGCAAATGGAACGTCAATCAGACGTGCGGTTTGCGCGATACGGCTCAATATTCGTGTTTTAAGTGATGCGCGCGCTTCGTAAACGCGCGTGAGGGTGGTCCAAATGGGCCAAACGATTTCGGAATGGCATGAAATCAGACGAAAAATATGGGTGAGTGATTTATGAAGTGGTCGAGCAGACGGCACGTCAATCGGACGTGCCGTGTGCCCGCGGTGACCGACAACGCAGTTCTGGTGTCATAAACGGCCAAAACGGACGTCAAACGGTCAAATTCATAGCAGAAGAACTCGTATTAAGATGAAATCATCGTGCAACATTCTAATTATTATTCGTGACGTGTACGCGTAGACAGAACGTCAATCGGACATGCAGTTTGCGCGGTACGGCTCAATATTCCTGTTTTAAGTGATGTGTGCGCTTCATAAACGCGCGTGAGGGGGGTCCAAACGGGCCGAACGAAGTCGGAATGTCCTGAAATCAGACGAAAAATACGGGTGAGTGATTTATGAAGTGTTCGAGCAGACGGCACATCAATCGGACTTGCCGTGTGCCCGCGGTGACCGACAACGCAGTTCTGGTGTCATAAACGGCCAAAACGGGCGTCCAACGGTCAAATTCATAGCGGACGACCTCGGATTGAGCTGAAACCACCGTTCAACATTCTAATTATTATTCTTGACGTGTACGCGTAGACGGAACGTCAATTGGATGTGCGGTTTGCACGGTATGACTCAATATTCGTGTTTTAAGTGATGTGCGCGCTTCGTAAACGCGCGTGAGGGGGGTCCAAACGGGCCGAACGAAGTCGGAATGGACTGAAATCAGACGAAAAATATGGGTGAGTGATTTATGAATTGTTCGAGCAGACGGCACGTCAATCGGGCGTGTCGTGTGCCCGCGGTGACCGACAACGCAGTTCTGGTGTCATAAACGGCCAAAACGGGCGTCAAACGGTCAAATTCATAGCGGACGAACTCGGATTGAGATGAAATCACCTTGAAACATTATAATTATTATTCGTGACGTGTACGCGCAGACGGAACGTCAATCGGACGTGCGGTTTGCACGGTACGGCTCAATATTCCTGTTTTAAGTGATGCGCGCGCTTCGTAAACGCGCGTGAGGGGGGTCCAAACGGGCCGAACGAAGTCGGAATGTCCTGAAATCAGACGAAAAATACGGGTGAGTGATTTATGAAGTGGTAGAGCAGACGGTACGTCAATCGGACTTACCGTGTGCCCGCGGTGACCGACAACGCAGTTCTGGTGTCATAAACGGCCAAAACGGGCGTCAAATGGTCAAATTCATAGAGGATGAACTTGGATTGAGCTTAAATCACCGTGAAACATTCTAATTATTATTCGTGACATGTACGCGCAGACGGCACGTCAATCGGACGTGCGGTTTGCGCGGTACGGCTCAATATTCCTGTTTTAAGTGATGCGCGCGCTTCGTAAACGCGCGTGAGGGGGGTCCAAACGGACCGAACGAAGTCGGAATGGCCTGAAATCAGACGAAAAATACGGGTGAGTGATTTATGAAGTGGTCGAGCAGACGGAACGTCAATCGGACTTGCCGTGTGCCTGCGGTGACCGACAACGCAGTCCTGGTGTCATAAACGGCCAAAACGGGCGTCCAACGGTCAAATTCATAGAGGACGACCTCGGATTGAGATGAAACCACCGTGAAACATTCTAATTATTATTCATGACGTGTACGCGCAGACGGCACGTCAATCGGACGTGCGGTTTGCGCGGTACGGCTCAATATTCGTGTTTTAAGTGATGCGTGCGCTTCGTAAACGCGCGTGAGGGGGGTCCAAACGGGCCGAACGAAGTCGGAATGGCATGAAATCAGACGAAAAATACGGGTGAGTGATTTATGAAGTGGTCGAGCAGACGGCACGTCAATCGGACGTGTCGTGTGCCCGCGGTGACCAACAACGCAGTTCTGGTGTCATAAACGGCCAAAACGGGCGTCAAACGGTCAAATTCATAGCGGACGACCTCGGATTGAGCTGAAACCACCGTGCAACATTCTAATTATTATTCGTGACGTGTACGCGTAGACGGAACGTCAATCGGACATGCGGTTTGCGCGGTACGGCTCAAAAATATGTCTTGGAATTACTTCAACTATGACACAAAATTCAGGTCGAAGTTGGTCTTTGACATAAAAAACTTGTTTAGCCATTGATGCCAACACATATGGCTCTTCGGTAGCAAGAGTGCGAGTCATATTAATTACTCTAAATCCACAATCATCAATAAATGTGCCTTGTCTCGTCATCGAATCAAACCAATGGCATTTCAACATTGTGACTCGTCCATGAGAGTAATAATCCAATATTATTATTTTCTCAACGACTCCATAATAACCCACATTTTCAAATCGCGGTCTACTATCTGATGCACTGGCATAACAATCTGTTGCAGCAGTAACCATAACACCATCATGTTGTGTTCTCATATTCTTTGCTCGTTCAGTGAAAATAAATTTGTACCCATTGATAACAATTGATTTACAGTCACGAACCACAGTATTAGGACCAAAATCCAAAGCTCTTATTTCCTCAGAGACAGAGTCAGCAGACAAACTCAAAACCTGCAATATAAATGATTGTTAAACTTAATTAAATATTGATTTAATTATTTTAAATAGTAATATTTTTACCTTCAATTTTAACCAAGCAGAAAACTCTTTGCTATGCAAAGCCTCCCTCCTTCTCAAAGATAAAGAACGATGATTTCTATTTATCATTGTTTTATGTTCCCTATAGATAAAAAATATGAATAGTTTAACAGATATATATGTAAGATATACATAATCAATTTAGTTACCTGATATAGTCATCGAACAAATCACAGTTGAACAAAATTGTGCGATGTGCCATCTCCCGCTCTTCATGGCTTAATGTCTTCAATGTATATGATCCAGGAATTCCTCCTGTTTGAGGAAGTGATGGAAAACTGGGTTCAATTTGCTCATACTGTTCTTCTTCATTTCTCATTGGTCTATTCAATCTTGTAGTAAGATCGGACAAATATATCGAGCAGAAATCCATACATTCTTGGGCCAGGTAACCATTCACGATAGAACCTTCGAGATGATTTCTGTTTCGGACATAAGACTTTAATGTGAACATATTTCTTTCAATTGGATACATACAACGAAAAGAAACAGGTCCTCCGAGAAGTATTTCATTGGGAATATGGACAGTCAGATGCAGCATGCATGTGAAAAATGATGGAGGAAATATTTTCTCCAACTCACACAAAATTAATGGGGCATCTGTCAAAATTTTTTGCAAGAAAGACTTGGACAACTTCTTAGCACAAAGATCTCTAAACAAATGGCACAACCGAATAACAGCCACCCTTACATTATTGGACAAAAGATGACGGATTGCTATTGGAAGCAACTCATGCAGTAGAATGTGATAATCATGAGTCTTCAAAGATTTTAGCTTCAACTCTTTTTTGTTGACCCGTTTAGATATGTTGCTTGAATACCCATCAGGAACTCTAATAGTCTCTAATACTTCCAGAAATTTTTTTTTTCATAGGTGTCATCACATAAGAAGCACATGGAAGTTGCCATTTATTTTCACTGATACGCACAGGATGCAATTCTGGTCTGATGCCCCAATCTACCAAGTCACGCCGAGATCGTAAATCATCTTTTGTTTTCCCCTTGACATTTATAAGAACTAAAAGCAACATTTCACATATATTCTTTTCAATATGCATTATTTCTAAGCAATGACGTAACAAATTGGTTGACCAATAAGGAAAATCAAAAAAGATACTCCTCTTCCTCCAATTGTAACAGGTTTCAATGGAAACATTCTTTCTCTTTCCAGATTTCATTTGACCCTTCCCGAACGAAAAACTGCAATCTTTCAATTCATTAAGCACATCAGTTCCAGACATACGCTGAGGTGGATCATCGGTCTCTATGGTATTATCAAAACTTCGACGATTCAATCTATATGGATGATCCTTTGGTAAGAATCGTCGATGTCCCATAAAACTGAAACTACAACGATGTTTCAGTCTTCTGGATCATGTATTCTTCATACAAACTGGACATGATAGTTTTCCCTTCGTGCTCCATCCAGACATCATTGCATAAGCTGGAAAATCATTGATCGTCCACATAAGCGCAGCACACATCTGAAATATGTCTTTCAAACATGCATCGTATGTGCGCACACCCACATCCCAAAGAAGTTTCAATTCTTTTATTAAAGGTTGCATGTATACATCAATATCATTGTCGGGATCAGAAGGACCAGATATGAGTATACTCATGAAAGTGAAAGGTTTTTTCATACAAAACCATGGGGGAAGATTATAAATGTGTATAAAAACTGGCCATGTGTTGTGCGAAGTAAGCATCTGTCCAAACGGATTAAAACCGTCGCATGAAAGACCCAGCCTCACATTACGCACGTCAGTTGCAAAATCAGGATGTCAAGCATCAAATCTCTTCCATGCAAATCCATCTGCAGGATGAACCAACTCATCATTAGTCTTCTTTCTCTCGGTATCATGCCATCTCATTTTTATTGATATGTCATCAGACATAAAAAGATTCTGGAGTCTGGGGATCAATGGAAAGTGCCACATTACTTTCTGTGGAATGCGGGATGGTGTTCCATCAGATTTTGACTTCCAGCGGGATGTGCCACATTTTATACAATCATTTCGTTTAGCGGTTTCCTCCCAGAATAAACTGCAATCTTTCAGGCAAGCATGAATTTTGTTTCTTGAAAATCCAAGTTCCTCAACTAACTTCCATGCCATATAGTGGTTTGAGGGAATATCTACATCATCTGGAAGTAAATCCTTCAAGAGGGTAAGAATGTAATCGATTGCTGTATTAGAAATCCCATACATAGTTTTCCCATGAAATAATCGGATTAAAAATTCCATCTTTTTCATTTTATCGCATTGTCGATATACTGGAGTCGTGGCAGCATCATTCAATTTTTTCACCCTATCAATATCATCATTTTCACTAGATGCATCAGCTGTCCTCATATCGAAGTCTTCTTGAGTCGAAATCCTTTCTTTTTCATGATGACGAATAAACGGAAATCGATCATCTAACAAATTCTCCATTCCAGTCCTTTCATTTCGATCATCACCAATTTGAGATTTCATTTTCTCCCCATTGTGATACCACACAAAGTAGTTTGCTTGAAACCCATTTTTGGTTATGTGGTAGCTGACTTCTTCACGGCTCAACCAAGGTCTACCAACACAATTGGAACATGGGCAGTGTATGCGACCACTATCTGAAGCATTGTGAAATGAAAAATCTATAAAGCTCTCCAAATTGTTTTGAAAATCGTCTGAGATCCGATCGGTTTCATACATCCAACTTCTGTCCATTCTATAAAAAGAATTTATATAAGTCATTTTGTCATAAACAATTCAATAGGCATTAACTTTAATAGAAAATACATTTAAGTAAACGATAAAGGAAGAAAATAATCAAGGTATCAACTACACATGTGAAAAAAAACATACAAATGTGTTATTGAAAAAATGTAAAACCAACAAGAACTTAATGTGTTATATCACATAACAGCATGCCTCATCCCATAACCATATTAGTAGGGTATCATGAACATGAATAACATCAACCTTGTGCCATCCTCCTTTCCTACATGACCCCAACCACATGCCACATCTTATTATAGCCTTATCACATCACACCTCACCGAAAAACACTAGGGAAATCATAGTACATCTCACCTGAAGACACATGGACAATCACATCGCATCTTGCCTAAAAACACATGGTCAATCACTTTTGAAGGAAGAGTAGGGAAGACATGGTAGTTATCCAAACATATAACCATCATTTTAGATATTAGAAAAAATACCCATAACTCAAAACCTCTGATCGTTGGTAAGTTTATCCAACTCTGGTTGGGAATGTGTAGAAATAACATAAAAATACATGATATATAGATAGCACAAAATACTCAACCTATGGGTTCACATTAACTACATAATCACACACTTCACTACTACCATAAAACACATAAACCACACCACCACCACACAAGACGCATAGCATTTCTCACATTCATTTATAAGCCACTTCATTCACACTTACATTGTCCATTCATTTAATGTTAAATTAATTAAATCCATTTACCACACATCATACACCACAACTTCATCACACAACACCTCCACACGACACAACACCACCACACATCATCACTATCATACAACTTCACATGTCACCTCCATGCCCACTAACCATCACATTACAACCCCACATATCACAAAGTCCAACTGGTCACCTCAATCCCCATAAAACACCCTACAACATACAATGAAACAGAACAAAAAACCTCTCATAGAGGCAACATACCCCAACTTCCACAATGTATTTATTCAAGGTCTTTTATTACATTACCCCTTTATTTATCATGGGCATTATAACACAACTGATATTCCAGGGGAAACTAATTAATTAACAACATATTCATTCATTTCCCTGTTTTTCACGATGAAATCACATCAAAATCCTAACTTAAAACAAAAATATTAGATCAATAACAATAAAAACAAGGTACCATATATGTATAAAGAATAAAATACCTGATTTGAGATGATTCAGTTGGGTTTTCACCTATTCGGATGGGGAGTTCAAGATTAGCAGAGAGTTGGAGCTTGATTGATAAATTAAAACTCAAATATGAGATCAATAACAATAAAAATAAGATAGTATATGTGTATAAAGGAAAAAATACCTGATTTCATATGAGTTTTCACATGTTCCGATGTTCGGATGGAGGGAGTTCGCGAGAGGAGGGAGAGCAGCCCCGCTGGATAAGAAATTTAGGGTTCTGTCCGAATGGGGGGAGAGCAGGCCCGCCCCTGTATTTGGGGGAATTCTTTCCCAACGGTTTTTAAAAACCGTTGGGAAAGGACCCTTTTCCCAACGGTTCAGGGGAACCGTTGGCAAAGGGGTTCTCTAGGGGGACTTTTCCCAACGGTTCACTAGAACCGTTGGCTAAAGTGTCTCCAAGACACCCCTTTACCAACAGTTTGGGGAAACCATTGGCAAAGGGGTGGCCTTTGCCAACGGTTCTGTATAACCATTGGTAAATATGTCCTAATCCCATCAACCCCAACGGTTTATGCCAACTATTGGTAAACACCCGTTGGGAAAAATCCTATTTCCAGTAGTGGAGGTAGTGTATTATGGAAAAGTAACTCTTGAGAACTAATCCAGAGAACGTCCCTCTGAGGTTCTATAGCTGGAGCTTGAACGGGAACTGGTGGTGGTGTCTGTCCCAGAGCTTGGACAATACACATGATCACCTCAACGATATTTGGGTCTATAAGAGGATTCACTTACTGAGGTTCATCAGCAGCTTCTTCCTGGATATGATTCACATGTCTTATTGGAGGCATGATACTACACAACATTAGTAGACAACAAAGAATACATCAGATTGACACTCAAACAGAGCAATAAGGGAAATTAATCCCAACAGATAGAACAAACAATAATTGGATTTCAATCTATCCAAATCAAAAGTAGGGAAAATACTAGAACTAATCATCAAGATGTCTTTCCCAAACCACCTCTGGTGACTTAAGGTTCATTGCGGTGAGAGTCGGCTAGACACTCAATCATAACTACCTCCTAAGTCCTGACAAGATCACACAACTACATACTAACTTCAAGACAAATGCTTAACCCAAAGCTCTGATACCACTTTGCACGAACCAGCATGGGTACCCTGGTAACCTGATAACTGTGCCGACTTTGATATGGCTCGAAGGGCATTCCAAATCCTCATGGGTTAGCGACTAGCACCCGACATCATACAAAATGAAAGTGGGAACGATTTTTCTGCAAACATTATAGAAGAGAGACAAACAAATCAGTATGCATACAAAAGAAAATACATAGGTAGAAGTGTACCATAAGTTAAACAGGTAAACAAACACAATGTACTATGAAAAAGTATCATAAACTAAAAGAACAACCCAAGTCCCAGTGGACTTGGATCTCCAATCCCAAAGATCAACAACTAGAACCACCTCCAAGTGGTGTTTTTTCCCTACTCGAACCTGGAGGGAGATAATCTACACATACTCAAAGGCACATGTAGAGTGTGAGCTAAAAGCCCAGTAGGGCCTCACTAAGGATTTCATAATAGATTCCAACATTTAATTGACCAAATAAAGAGTTTCCAATTTTAAATAAATAGATTTGGAATTTTAAAATCATATTTAAAAAAATCATGCTTACTTTTCAAAAGATGGAAATACTTCAAATAAATGCATTGATGGAATATTTCTAAACAAATGGCTTAATAAAACATTTTATATAAAATGGTTTATATAAATTCACAAGGCATGTAAAACAGTTTACAACAATAATGACATATATTTCAAATACAAACAAGCGAGCAATATAGTCATCTGTCAAAAGGTATGATGGTTCCAGGTTATGGGATCCTCACACACTTATATAATGATAACGACAATGTGTACGCACTTCCCTCGACACTGGTCAAAGAGGACTCATCGATATCTCACTGGGGAATAAAATGCGCCAAACAATTTATGTTAGAGTTGTAAAGTGTCAATACGGTGTTAGGGCATTCTCATCCTAGCGTGTTTGTCCCTGATAACTCACTAACTACCTAGGCTTGTATGTGCTCTAATAACAATCAATTTTGAACAATTTATTTTAAAACTATTTAAAATACAATTCATCTTATTCTCCATTTTAAATATGTCAATTTTCCATTTAAAAACCAAAATGGGTTTTTAATCAAAAATAATATTTTTTCAAGATAGAGCCCAAAGGTTTCTATCAAAACCATTTTAAGTCATTTTTCACAATTAAGAATTTGAAATCAATTCAAAATTCAATTTCACAATTCACTTTTGAAATTTAAATTCAACAATTTAAATTTCAAACAATATACATCAATTTCACAAATTTAAATCCAACCATTTAAATTCCACCAAAATCCATTAATTTCACAAACATGCCATGATTCAATGGAATTGGGTTTTTTCCCAATTTCATGCCAGAAATCCAATTTCACAAATCAAATCCTCCAATTCAATGGAATTGGCTTTTTAATCAAACAATTGAAATCAATTTCAAGCAATTGAATTTAAATCAAACAATTGAATTTAAATTAAGCAATTTAGGGTTAATAAAAATTGGACATCATGACAGAACCACCTACCTCGGGATCAACGGATCTCAAAACGCCAAACACTAATCGGGATTCACCAGTGAAGAACGATGCCAAAAAGGATCCAAAAAATTAAACCTAGGTTTAAGATCCAAAACAAGGCTTATTAGATCTTCCCACAACACGGCGATCCAAAAACCCTAGGGGGAGAAGAGTGAGAGTGGGGGAACAAGAATAGGAAGAGGAAACCTACCAGGTGAAGATCGAACGACGTTGGTCAAGCTTCGATTCACTTCTGGGAAGGTGTCGAGGGGCCAATATCTGCTCTTAGGAGCACCTAGGGGAGAAGAAAGTGAATAAGGGTCATACAAGCCCGTCAAGCATCTAACAAGGGGGGTTTGGGTTTTTTAAAACAGTTTTCATATTAAAAAAACCCATACGCATGGTTAGTTGGGCAAAACCGCATTGTTAGACCCAACTGTGCACCCCTTTTAATGAGTTGCACGATTTCTTCTAAGAGGACGCACGATTAGTCAAACCATGCATCAACCGTGCAAAACCTCATTGCCTCAGTTTGCACGGTTTGCTCTAGCAGGGCACGTGATTTGGGCAAATCATGCGCCAACCGTGCACAACCCAATTTTTTAAAAAACTTCCATAATTTTCACCCGAAACAAGCTCAAACGAAACCCAACCAAAGAAAGTTTAAAAGAGGGGTTTATGAATACCTAAAAATAGTAACAGGATGTTACGCTCTCTATAGATTATACATGAGATAACAACTCGTGATTGATCAAAATCATCTCTTGAAGCTTTACCCTCAAACCCTTGTCAAATATCTCAAATATCTCACTTAGTCACTGAGTATTTAATTTGTTAAGCAAATTACTTCAAAGTCATTGACCGGATCTCCAAGAATCTTCTCAAGGTCTGCAACAAGCCACCTAGATTTTTGAAGTTGAGGTACATGTTGTCTAATGTACGCTTTTAAGGTTTTAGTTTTTTGTGAGTCTTTAGGGATTTATGCCCTAATTCAATTAAAGTCAAAGTCTCGTTTCCAAACATGTTGCCATCGATTTTTTATTTGGAGGACGGTGTCGCCCCTATTTTTGTCAAAGGGGGGTGGTGAAGTCAGATGAGGTGGGTGACCAACCCTACCAACTTATCCAGCGGGAGAGGGGAATTCCATGTGGCCGGAGGGCTGGCAGAAACCTAAAAAAGGCAGGAGCCTCCTCCCATTTATTCACCACCTTCAACAACATCATCAATCTCATTTGAGTGTTATCATTTTAGTGACATTTGTGAGACGGTTTTCCCTGTTATTCAAGAGAGATATTAAGAGGGTCTTCTCTTTGTAATAGTGAGGGAGTGTGTGCTCACTTTTACTCACAGTGATCCTTCTATTTTGCCTATGGTTTTTTACCCCTTCCATTTTGAGGGTTTTTCCACGTTACATCTGGTGCCCATTTACTTTTGCATTTTGCACTTTATTATATCTCATGATTATCGTTACACCGTGGGTCAATCATTTTTCGGTCCCAACAAGTGGTATGAGAGGCTATATTGGTTCAGATTTTGCAGGTGATTCTGACTGGAGAAAATCCACTACTGGTTATGTGTTTACTCTTGAAAGAGGAGTCGTGAGCTGGATTTCAAAGTTACAGTCAGTTGTGGCTTTATCCACGACAGAAGCGAAGTACATGACAACTACACAGACTTGCAAATAAGCTATTTGGATGAGAAGGTTGTTGGAGGAGCTCGGGCACAGATAGGAGCAGATTTCATTGTTTTGTAACAGTCAGAGCACTTTGCACATTGTAAGAAATCAATTTTTTCATTCTAGGACGAAACACATTGGGGTACAATATCACTTTGTCCGAGATGTGGTGGATGAAGTGTGGACATGCAGAAAATTCACACTAAAGAAAATCTGACAAATTTCCTAACGAAGGCAGTTGGGTCTGATAAGTTCAGATGGTTCAGATATTTGAGCGACCTTACAAATACGTGAGCAGCATGCTTTGACAGATAGAAAGGATGTGTGAAGATGTGATTGATTCTCAATCAAATCTCCATGTGGAAGATGTGTCGACAGTTTTTTATTTAGAGGATGGTGTCGCCCCTGTTTTTGTCAAAGGGGGTGGTGAATGCAGATGAGGTGGGTGACCAACCCCACCAACTCATCCAACAGGAGAGGGGATTTGCATGTGGTAGGAGGGATGGCAGAAGCCTATAAAGGCAGGAGCCTCCTCCCATTTATCCATCACCTTCAGTAACATCATCAATCTCATTTGAGTGTTATCATTTGAGTGGTATTTGTGAGACAGTTTTCCCTATTATTCAAGAGATGTATTATGAGGGTCTTCTCTTTGTAATAGTGAGAGAGTGTGTACTCAATATTACCCACAACGATCCTTCTATTTTGCCCGTAGTTTTTTACCCTTTCCATTTTGAGGGTTTTTCCATGTTACATCTGATATCCATTTACTTATGCATTTTGCACTTTATAATATCTCGTAATTATTGTTGCACTGTGGGTTAATCATTTTTCGGTCCGAACACACACTAGTTCAAAGTCTTTAACCGATGTTTTCACTGTCCCCTCCCCTTTATTAATAAACATAGAAAAAAAATAATTAAAGAGATAAAGATAATAATATACTTTAACGATAAACAAACAAGAAAAAAATAAATAATTAAAGAGAAATAATAATATATTTTAATGATAAACAAACAAGAAAAAAATAAATAATTAAAGAGATAAAAATAACAATATATTTTAATGATAAACAAACAAGAAAAAAAATAAATAATTAAAGAGGAAAAATAAACGAAGGATGAAGAAAGGTTAATCCGGTAAATCATTCGAATAACGGACGGCTCAACGGAACGGCGAACAGTCTTTTAACGCGCAAACAGTTTCCAGAATGCATCGACACGGAGATAATGGCAAGCGTTCTCCTATCCTCTCCGCACAGCATTTTCTTGCAAAGTAAGCGTCTTGTTTTCTCCGATTTGATTTCAGTTTAATTTCTTTCTTTTTCAGGACAGTTTGTTTTAAGTTACGTTGTTCGGTGGGTGTGCCGGCAAGATGGTGGTTGCCACGAGAGGCTATACCGACCTTCAGAATTTTATCATCTAATCTTATTTACTTTTTCTGCAATATTGGCGTAGCGTCAATCTGTCGATGTGCTGGGGCTTTTATTTTTGTGTATCGTAATGAACTGGCATAAACGCTTTGTAGTTTCAAAACAGAAGTAATAAAATGCTATTTTACTAATTTTATTCCTAGTTACGGAAGACATCACAAGGCCGACGCATAAAATAAGTTAGCACAGAAACAACCATTTAATAGACCGCGCAAAGAGATGACAGAATGTAAGTGGCAACTTACTTCGCAATTAACCTCGCGAAATCCTAAACAAACTGGATAATCCACTCTAACACCCTCCCTTGAACTTGCTTGCATCATTAGTTTAAATGATACCTAATTTCAAAGCATAAGTACCACGTACTGTAGTTTTTTGAACTTCTGAAATGTAGCTAATTTGTGGGGTTCCTACTTTTGCAGTATATAAGGTTACCAATCTTCTCCTTTACGAAGTCACAAGAAAAATAATCTCTCAGATCAGTGTGGTTGCTTTGACCATGTAAAACAAATTTTTTAGATAATTTGATAGTCGGGTTGATGCGGAAACGCCGCGAGTCGCAGCGACAAAACAACGATTCAAATAAGAGTAAAAAGGAAAAAAAAGAAACACTCATGATACAAAGATTTACGTGGTTCGGGAAATGATCCCTATGTCTACGGAGAGACAAAATATTCACTATGATTCGGGAGTACAATCACAAAGAGTTTCTCACTAATTGAAACCTTGGCCCGAAATGAACTACAAAAAGAGGAAGACGATCCACTGTTCCAACAGCCACACAGGAAGTCCGCATCACTGTAGTGAAAGGTTGTTGGAAGTCCGTGTCGCTACAGTGCCGCGACCACCCAAGTCAAAAGTGCTACAGTGGCAGACGGCTGGAAGTCCAAATAGCTGCAATACTATTGACTCCAAAAGTCCGCACTGCTACAGTGCCCTGTCGGCGTCGGTTGGTCAACTTGCTACAGTGTCATAGATGCTACAGCCCCAAAAAATTGGGCCGGGAACCGAAGGCCCCCAGACCCGCGGAGCAGGGTGCGTTGCCCCCAACAACCTCTAACGAACTCACTGCGGAGCTCGACTCACAGAAGTTGCGGCTTGATGTGCAGTACGGGCCACAAGCATTCGGCCCAAACACCATCCAAACCGGATTGGGCTACTCCAATCCAACATGGGTATCTTCACAGTAAACTGCAGCAGAACATTTTTCATTTAAATGAAACTCTTTAAGATTATTTCTCAGCACTAGTTGCTGCTGCTACAAACTCCGCTTCTGCAGTTGAAAGAGTGACAGTAAGTTGCTTTCTCAATGACCATGAAGCTCATGGCCCTAACATAAACACACACCCAAGTGTGCTTTTCCTGTTGTCTTGATCTCTTGCAAAACCATTATTCAAATCCAAATAAATCTGGTTATTCCCCTTTTCTACATAAGATCCTATAATCTTCTGTTCTTGTCAAATGTTGTAAAATTCATTTTGCTGGCACGGGATTGTATCACTTTTGGACTTTTCATGAATCTGCTAATGATTAGCAAACGTAATGTCTGTTCCGATACTTATGTACATTATTCTCTCAACAATTTGTTTTGAGTAGGTGTTGTCAACCTCACTTCTATCAGGATCTTTAATTAGCTTCAATCCTGCCTTAACAGGAATGCAAACTGGATTGCAACCTTGCATTTCAAGCTTGGTTAAAACTTGTTGCACACATCTTTTTTGAGAAATAAACTAACTTTCAATAGATCGAAAGATTTCCATGCCCAAAAACAACACTTCATGGCAAGATTTGACACTCCAAACCCAATCATCATGGAATTTTTAAAACAATCAATTTCTTGCTCATCATTACTGATAAAAATTAAGCCATCAATATACAAACAAAGCATTAGCATTTTTCTACCATGTTTAAATCCCATAAAAAGTGTGTTGATAATTACACTTTCAAAATTTTTTCC
The DNA here is from genome assembly GCA_963277665.1 of Viscum album. NCBI lineage: Eukaryota > Viridiplantae > Streptophyta > Magnoliopsida > Santalales > Viscaceae > Viscum > Viscum album. Next base: position 1,456,129,695 of record OY728123.1, on the reverse strand, counting down.
CCCAAAACTAAGTTTATATATTATTATTATTGTTGGACCCCATGTAAGGTTAAATGGGTATTTCTGTTCTGAGTCCCACATCGGACTTAAACACCTTGTAATTAGTTTTACTTCTCTATAAAAGAGTATCCCCACCTCACATTGAGGTAAGGGGATTTCACCCATCTACATGGTATCAGATGGATTTTTATCCCGAACCCTCCCTCCTCTGCGGATTCCCGGCATCCTCCCGGCCCCGCCTCTCTCCCTGCTGCCCTAGCCATTCCTGGCAGCCCCCCCCCTCCTATCCCGGCGCAGCTCTCTCGCCCTGCTCCTCTCCGGCCTGGCCATTCCCGGCGGCCCTCTCTCCAGCGGCGCTCCCTCCAGGCGGCCCTCCCTCCCGGCTGCCCTCCATCCTCCCGGCGACCCTCCTGCCTGCCGCGACTCCCGGCTCCCCTGCGTCCCGGCTCCCGGCGGCCCTCCTGCCTTGCCCCGGCGCATCCCGCCCTCGGCGCCCCGCCCAGGCGCCGCGCCCCCGGCGCCCCGCCCTTAGCGCCCCGCCCAGGCGCCGCGCCCCCGGCGCCCCGCCCTCGGCGACTCGCCCCAGCGCCCCGCCCTCGGCGACTCGCCCCGGCGCCCCGCCCTCAGCGACTCGCCCCGGCGCCCCGCCCTCCGCGCCCCGCCCAGGCGCCGCGCCCTCGCGCCCCGCCCAGGCGCCGCGCCCTCGCGCCCCGCCCAGGCGCCGCGCCCTCGCGCCCCGCCCTCAGCGACTCGCCCCTGCGCCCCGCCCTCCGCGCCCCGCCCAGGCGCCGCGCCCTCGCGCCGCGCCCTCGGCGACTCGCCCCGGAGCCCAGCCCTCGGCGCCCCGCCCAGGTGTCTCGCCCCGGCGCCGCGCCCTCGCCCTCTCCCAGCGGCTCCCTTCCCGGCGCCCTCTCCCGGCGTTGCTCCCGGCCCTGGCTTCCGGCGCCCGGCGCGCCCAGGTCCAGCCCTGCCCTCGGCCCCGCGACGCTCCTGCCCAACACCCGCGCCCTAGCACCCGCGCCGCCCCTGCCCAGCCGCACCATCCTGAGCGCGACCCCCTGTCGCTACTCCCTCCGGCAGCCTCTCCGGGCCGCTTCCCTTCCACCGCCCGACTCCCGGCGCACGGGTCCAGCGCCCGCCCTCCATGGACGCGTCCTCCTTTCTGCCATCCTTGATCACGGTCTCCTCCCGGCTTGTCGATGACCGGCTGGATGCCACTAATTTTTCCGTCTGGCGGAAGACGGTCTTGATGTCCCTCCGCGGCATGGGACTTCATTCTCATCTTGAGAAACCCCCACCTGAAATCACTGACCCTAAGTTCGACTCTTGGCAACTGGCGGACAGCAAAATCTTCGCCTTACTGGTCAACTCCATGGACCGCTCAGTGAAAGATGTCACCAGGACTGCCAACACCGTCAAAGAGCTCTGGGATTCTTTGATTGTCATGTTCTCCGAGACCAATAACTTGGCTCGGGTCTCTGACGTTCTACAGCGTCTCTCCCATATCCGCCAGCAGGATCGGACCTTCCCCACCTACTTCATGGAATGGAAGGGTCTCCGCGATGAACTCCAGGAACTCTGGCCGATTCCTCAAACTCCGGCCGAAGCGCAGACTCAGCGGGACCAGCTCTGCCTATTCAATCTCCTGAATGGCCTCGCACCGGACTACGCCACGACGGCCACTGAGATGCTTGCCAGCCCGTCTACATTGGATATCCCGCAGGTCTATCATCGCCTGCAGAAGGCTCATCGGGCCCTTGCACCACCCGTCCCCCTCCCTGATCACACTGCGCTCCTCGGACATGGCGGTAGTCGTCTTACCGGCCCTCGCGGGCGCGGCCGTGGGGACGGCCGACCTCGCCCCCTCTGCCAGCACTGCGGCAAGCTCGGCCATCTGGTTGACCGTTGCTGGGTCCTGCATGGTCGTCCCGCGTCGCACACCCGCCAGGGCCAGACTGCGCTCCGTGATGCGTCCTCACCTGCTGCTGCTCTTCCCCCGTCTTTGGATCTCTCCCTAGCTGAGCTCCAGCTGATTCACGATTACCGGTCCACCTCCATCGCGGGCTCTTCATCAGCTTCTCTTGCCCATTCTGGTGGTCACACTGCCCTTGTCAGTCATCGTTCCCCTGCATGGCTGCTTGACTCGGGTGCGTCCGACCACCTCACCGGGGATGCAGGTATGCTCTCCCACTACCATCCCTATAGTGGATCCTCAACCATCACTGTTGCTGATGGGTCCATTCTCCCCATAGCCGACTTTGGCTCCTGTTCCCTCACCTCCTCCCTTCACCTCTTCTCGGTGGCTCATGTACCCCAGAGTCCTTTTAACCTGCTTTCCATTAGCAAACTGACCAAGGATCTCAATTGCACTGCTATCTTTTCCTCGTCTTCTGTTTTGTTTCAGGAGCGGACGACGAACCGGGAACTTGGTAGAGGTCAGCTTCGGGATGGGGTGTACATGTTCGCTGGCCCGCCTTCCATCGCCTGCGCGTCTATCCCTGCTCATGCCGTTGACCTCCATTCCCGGTTGGGCCACCCCTCCGCCTCTGCACTTCATCGCCTCTACCCCGATATTAGTCCCCGTTTTTCTTTTCCATGTGAGTCGTGTCGTTTTGCGAAACATCATCGCACCTCATATCCTCCTCGAGTTGACACACGGGCCGCCAAACCCTTTGATTTGGTTCATTCTGATGTATGGGGTCCCTGTGCCACCTCGAGTCAATCTGGGTATAAATATTACATTTCCTTCATTGATGATTTTTCCCGGATGACATGGCTTTATCTTCTTCGAGATCGGACAGAGGTTCTCTCCACCTTCCAGACCTTTTTCCATGAGATCCTAACACAATTTTCTATCCCTGTCAAATGTCTCCGCTCTGACAATGGGCGGGAATACTTATCCACTCACTTTCAGCAGTTTCTGTGGGCCCACGGCATCATCCACCAGACCTCCTGTCCTGATACCCCTCAGCAGAATGGGGTGGCCGAGCGGAAACACCGACATATTTTGGAAACCGCTTGGGCCCTCCTCTTCCACCGCCAGGTCCCTCTTCTCTTCTGGGGGGATGGCATCCTCACTGCTACTTACCTTCTGAATCGTCTTCCCTCCTCAATCCTTCAGGGGGAGACTCCCTTTCATACCCTGTTCCCCTCTATTCCTCCTCACCCCCTTCCACTCCGCGTCTTCGGATGTCTCTGTTATGTCCGGGACACTTGCCCCAATCTCTCCAAACTTTCTCCCAAATCCCTTCGCTGTATTTTTCTTGGATATTCCCGCACTCAGCGCGGGTACCGATGCTTCTCTCCAGACCTCCGCCGGTATATCACCTCTGCCGACGTATCGTTTGTCGAGACCTCTCCTTTCACTCTCCCCTCTCCTTCTCCCGACACTACCATCAATGACTGTCTTCCGCTCTTCGTTCACCCGCCTCTGGTGTCTCCCCCGCCCGGTCATCTCTTTGGCCAGACCTACTCCCGTCGTCCTTCCGCTGTACCTCCCATCCCGGCCGAGGACCACCTTGTTCCTGCTTCGTCCGATGCTCCTGTCCCAGCTCCCGAGGACGTGCCGATTGCGCTCCGGAAAGGTACTCGCTCGTGTCAGACTGCTGCTCTCTTTGTATCTTCCTACAGGGGTCTGTCAGCGCTGGAGACCGTGTCGATTCCTCGGACAGTAGGTGAAGCAAAATCTCACCCCGGGTGGCTAGCCGCCATGAGGGATGAATTGCAGGCTCTGGATGACAACCATACATGGGATCTTGTTCCACTTCCGGCGGGCAAACAGGCGGTCGGCTGTAAATGGATTTTCACGATCCGTCTCAATCCCGATGGCTCTCTTTGCCGCCTCAAAGCCCGGCTTGTCGCGAAGGGGTTTGCTCAGACATATGGCATCGACTACTTTGAGACCTCTCCAGTCGCAAAGATGACCTCGGTCCGCCTTTTCCTTTCGCTGGCTGCTCATCATCACTGGCCGCTTCATCAACTGGATGTTAAAAATGCTTTTCTCCATGGCTTTCTTGATGAAGAAGTCTACCTCCAGCAACCTCCTGGTTTTTCGGCCTCTGGTGCCGACCGCCATGTCTGCCGTCTCCGTCGCTCCCTCTACGGCCTCAAGCAGTCTCCTCGGGCTTGGTTTGACCGCTTCAGCACGGTCGTCACAGCCTTTGGCCTCTCTCGAAGTCTGAAGGATCACACCGTCTTCTTCCGTACGACGACGCATGGCTGTATCTTGCTTGTGGTTTATGTTGATGACATCATCATCACAGGGAGCGACTCCAGGGGCATCGCCAGCCTTAAGGCGCATCTTCACCAGCACTTTCACACCAAGGATCTTGGTCCCCTCACTTCCTTGGCATCGAGGTCTCCCGGACTGGGGACACTATTTCTCTCTGCCAGCGCAAGTATGCTCTTGATATCTTGCAGGATGCCGGGTTGAGCACCGCCACCGCCGTGGACACTGCCCTTGAGCCTGGGGAACGCTCCCTTCATTCCGACTCAGAACCCTTTCCTCATCCCGAGAGCTATCGACGCCTGGTCGGTAAACTCAACTACCTCACCATGACGCGTCCCGACATTGCCTGTGCCGTTGGCAAAGTCAGCCAGTTCATGGAGCATCCCACCAGATCTCAGTGGGATGCTGTCCTTCGCATTGCCAAATACATAAAGAAAGATCCTGCCCGTGGCCTTCAGTACTCACATCATGCTCACATGGATGTTGAGGCCTTCTGTGATGCGGACTATGCCGGCTGCCTCGCTACCCGTAAGTTTACTTCGGGTTTTGCCATGTTCTTCGCCGGCAATCTCATCTCTTGGCGCAGTAAGAAGCAGACTGTCGTCTCCCGGTCGAGTGCCGAGGCCGAGTATCGAGCCATGGCCACCGTCACTATTGAGATCCTCTGGCTGCGTCATCTCCTCCATGAGCTCGGTTTCCCCGCTTCGACTCCTACTCATATCTGGTGTGACAATCAGGCCGCCACGAAGATTGCCTCGAATCCCGTCTTCCATGAACGGACGAAGCATATCGAGGTGGACTGTCACTTTCTCCGCCACCATCTGGAGCAGCACCATATCGGCTTCGGCCATATCCCGACGGCCGATCAGCTTGCCGATCTCTTCACCAAAGGTCTTCCGGGAGCTCGCCTTGAGTCTCTCACTACCAGGCTGGGTATTCACAGCCTCCCTGGCCCAGCTTGAGGGGGAGTCTGAGGTGGTCATGTGTCTTTGTTGTCTTTGTCTCTTTGTGGGACTTTATCCAATCTGGGCATGTCCAGCTTGAGGGGGAGTGTTGGACCCCATGTAAGGTTAAATGGGTATTTCTGTTCTAAGTCCCACATCGGACTTAAACACCTTGTAATTAGTTTTACTTCTCTATAAAAGAGTATCCCCACCTCACATTGAGGTAAGGGGATTTCACCTCTACAATTATTATTATTTGGGAGGTCATGGGTTCGACTCTCCCTTGGTGTGTGTGCATGTATAATTTTTTTCGTTTATCCTCTTCCCCGAATGATGTAAATTATTATTATTTTTGAAGGAGAACCCAGGGAAACCTGTCACGGGATCATAACACACAAGTACAACTCAGCCCACACGGTGGACAACACACACACACTTGGATTTGCATATGAATCCTGTATAGTAAACCTGTCCAGCTCAACTGCCTTTAGTCATCTGGGAGTTTAAAACAATTACAACATTGCGGCTACCAAAGAGAATCAAACCTCCAACCTCTACAAAATTAGCGGAGCGACCTACCATTGGGACACCACCCCGTTGGGGGCTTTTATATCACTAATACCATGCTTACAAAACTCGTTCTTGCTCTATGCTGATCTCCTACTTTAACATACCCAAAGGTTGATCAACAACTACCCCCGCTTCCAGTTTTCCTCGCAAGAAGGATGGTTTTACATTCAATTGGAAGATTGACCATAAAATTTTAGGTGCCAATGCCACCACAATTCTAGTAGTGTTAAGCCTTGCAACTGAAACAAAAACTAATCTGTATTCAACACCAAATTGTTGTTTACAGCCCTCCGCAATGAGTTTTGTCAAATGCCTGCCAATCTCACCCCTCTTTCAATTTTGTTTTATACTCCCATTTCAAGCCAATGGTTTTTTGTCCCTTGGGGCGCTTTCTCAGTTCCCAAGTGTATTTTTCCAGTGGATACAATTTAACCATCCATAGCCTTTCTCCACTTTGAATGTTGGACAGCAGTTTTTATTAAAGTTAAAGAACCACAATATGAAAACAGGGGTAAATTTGTAAATGAACTTTAAGTTGGGTTATCATATGTTTCATCAAAATCATCCATCCAGGCAGGCCTCCTTGTCAGCTTCATGGACATGGCGTTGTGGGTGTAGAAGAATTAAGTGTTGCCTCATCTTCTATCACAAGCTGTTGGTCCTATTTTTGATTGGTCCTGACCTTTCTCAAAGTATCGGTATATTCTGCCCACTGGCATTCTCATTTCATTTTCAGAAGATTTCTTTATCGAAAATTTCATATGCAGCTTGTAGGGTTTAGAATAAGCACTCTTAGAAAAATCCATTTTTCAGCAATGTTGTCCAACCTCTTCCTTTTTTCATCCAGGACATTTGTCATATTTTGAACTAATGGAGTTGGACTTTATTCCAAATATGGAGGCTCCAAGCAGTTGCTTCTGGCTAAAAATTATTTGGCACCCTACTCACTGCCAATAGATTTCTTACCATATTTTGGATTGTGTGATTTTTTTCCGTTACATAAACCATTTTTTAATTTCTGTTTGATGCCGTATGTATCACAAAAATCTGCAACTTCATGCATAGTAAAGTCTCAACTTCGATCTGTCTCCAGCACCTGGATTTGACACAGCACCCCCCCCCCCCCAAGAGCCATTAGAACTTACGAATTTTCTTGTAGAAAACAGCCTCTTCATGTTTTATTACAAAAGGGAAATAACATAAACTAGCAGAGGGTGGAGACCCGTGTAAGAGACATTCTGGGGGGGTGAATCAGGGTGGGGAACTTTTCACAACTTTTTTTTTTTTTTAATGTTTTCTCACTTGTACGGATCTTGACCCACTTTTAAATAGGTCTCCAATGATAACCATGACAACGTGATCGAAATCCAATTTGGAAGATGATGGCTTTGAGCAATATCTATTGCATCGTTAAATGCTATACGACATTCACAGTGAAAGACTTTCCATATTTGGCAAAGCTATATTTCCTGATGTGATATATATCACTGTTTGCAGTATCCTATTGCTTTTTGTGAAATGTTGTCCTTTACAACTCCTCTGTCACATGCTGCGATGTGCTCTTACTGCTGCCTGCAGTATATGCCGCGCTTTGCGGCATCCTTGTGTTTCCATATGTGATAGACCACCGTAAACCGGTATTGACTCTATCGCTTTCTGTGTCATCCAATTGCTATTTGTGATACGCCATTATTGCAGTCCGCAATATGTTTCGTTCAGTAGATTTTTCTCTGCATCTATATATTGCACGGTGCGACATACTCCAGTAGCCTCCTGTGATATCCCAACAGTTTACTTGAACTTGAATTTCAGCTATCCAACTGATAGAGACCTGCTGCCAATTAGTTTGGGGGTATTATTGTCTCTGTATGGGGTAGTTTGTTATAGGGGAGTGGGGGGAGTTTGTTAGAGTTTGTTATGGGGGAATAATTCTGTTTAAGAGGGCCATGTGGTGGAAAGGGGATCAATTATAAATAAGCAGCGGAGGGAGAGGAGGGAGAGGGGGAAGAGGGGGGAATATTCTGGTATTCGGCCATTTGGCTTGGAAAGCGGCCTGCGGGCTTGGGTGGGATCTTCTCCCGATCTTCGTCTTCCACCTCTGCTTGTATTTCTGTTGTTCTCCTCTTTTTTTCTCGGCCACGGGTCCTGCTGCTGGGGCCGCGTTCCGTCTTCGACTCCCACCACCGTTCTCCACAGACGCGGGCGCGAGTGCAGGAGGGGAACTCGCACATTTCCGATCGCGCGGGAGGAGGTGACCTTCAATTTCTTTTCGCACAGGTACAGTACAATAGCGCTACAGGAAGGAAAAACAAAAAAAAGTTTGGGGCGGCCCGGTTTTCTAACTCGGGAGGAAAACGCAAGAAAAAAAAAAACAGCCGACTGCCAACAAGGGGCGCCACACGCTGCCCGCTCCCTACCGGAGGATACACGCATCCCTAGGGGGTTTCCCGCTGTTCGGGTGTCGCAGGTTATGGCGACTCAAATGCCGGAACTCTGGACTTCATTGGCCCGAGTGACCAGAAACCAGGAAAAATATTGGAAGGAAGAGATTATACCAGATTTTTCTGCTGCACATCCAGAGACATGGATCTCGAGGGCTGAGGACTATTTCTCGCGCAATCAAACGCCGGATCAAATGAAGGTGCCCATGACACACCTATGCACGTCAGGCTTGAATGAAGTTTGGTTTTTACTGGCTAAAGGAACTACACCTACATTTACTTGGACGCAACTCAAAAAAGCACTAATTGATGATTTTGGTGACTCTGCTCGAGAAGCTCTTGCTATTACATCCAAGTTCCCGCCAACGGTAACAAGCGGAGGCGCATCACTGGACGCGATCACACCTGCGGTCGTCGCAGTTTATCAACCACCCTTGCTCACTGCCCGATTGGTTTCGCTAGGAAGAGATCACGGAGATCTGACGTCAATGAGCATTGGCATTTGTCTCGATAGCACGGAGCAGCGCCTGGACCGCATTGACACGGCGGTGGCCAAATTGAAAGCTTTTATAAATAAGATGGCCTCGACGGTGGCGGCTCATGCGTTGGAGCAGAAGGAATTTTGTAGGCTCTTAGCTGGAACTATGCTTCATCCGGAAACACAACCGTACCTGAATGATGACCAACAATCTTTTCTCATGGAGGAATCAGAGGCGGACTCCGCTGCTTTTGGAGTTGGCGACACTGAGGATAAAACAAAGTCGTCGAGCCGTGCTGCCACTATCGTGCTTGGGCCGCCGCTAGGACGACATGTGGATTTGTTGGCACATCAATACACTGGTGAAATGCTTGGGGACAATATGACGATACCACGAGGCCACACATGGTGAACCCAGCTACTGCCTTCCTGGGAGGAGATTTGCCAGTCTTATGGGGGCCAAGGAAGCACGGTCATTCAATTACTGTCGCAGGAGCAATATGATGAGTCCTGCATAGTGATTTGCGGCAAGGGTCCTAAAGGATAAAACAAAGTCGTCGGGCCGTGTTGCCACTATCGTGCTTGGGCCGCCGCTAGGACGACATGTGGATTTGCTGGCACATCAATACACTTGTGAAATGCTTGGGGACGATGACGATACCACGACACATGGTGAACCCAGCTGCTGCCTTCCTGGGAGGAGATTTGCCACAGTCTTATGGAGGCCAAGGAAGCACGGCCATTCAATTACTGTCGCAGGATCAACATGATGAGTCCTGCATAGTGATTTGCGACAAGGGTCCTGAAGGAGGCGCACACAAATATTTCATGCGAGCTGTGAGTACTCGAAGACCGACCTTGCCGCATAGTGGGCACCATCACACATGGTCGGTCCTCAGCGCGAGGACCATCTGGGAGATTGCCTGGAGAGGGGGGAGCCAACACCCTTTGCCCTCAGTTCCTTGGACCACAACTGGTGTCGGAGATCGCATGGCGTGTCTGCGAGATCCATCACCTTGAGGACAAGGTGGTTTTTCGGGGTGGTGGCAGTGAGAGAGACCTGCTGCCAATTAATTTGGGGGTATTATTGTCTTTGTATGGGGTAGTTTGTTATAGGGGAGTGGGGGGAGTTTGTTATGGGGGAATAATGCTGTTTAAGAGGGCCACGTGGTGGAAAGGGGATCGGTTGTAAATAAGCAGCCGAGGGAGAGGAGGAAGAGGGGGGAATATTCTGTTTTTTCGGCCATTTGGCTTGGAAAGCGGCCTGCGGGCTTGGGCGGGATCTTCTCCCGATCTTCGTCTTCCTCCTCTGCTTGTATTTATGTTGTTCTCTTTTATTCATTTAGCTGGTGTTGGTTCTTATCACCAATCTTCTCCAAACAACTTCCAACACCAGATCTTTTTCTCAAACACTTCTTCAATATATTTGGGCTCATTTCTCAGTCTAACAATGTCTTCCACTTGACTTCCTCAATCACCATTATCTATGTCATTTCTTCTCTTTACATGAATTAATACGCCATCTTCATTGTGGGCCTACAACAAATCCAACACAAAACCAATGAGTGCAATAATCTTCTCCTTTGGATTTGTTGTCAACACGTATAAATCCTAGCCCCGCTTGCCCCCAAAAAAATCCTGTAATTTTTTTGATGGATTTATTGCTCAACCCAGCTTCTCCTTTGAATTTGTTTACAACATTTTCATAAATAACAACTCTATTTGTCAAAAAATTTGTGCTAAATTTTTAAAGGATTTATCTCTACTTCCCATTTGACAACAAAAACAAAGCACCCTTATTGCTCAGATGCACCCTTGACCGATTAACAGCGATTCTCCATCATTATCTCTAAGCCTACGCGAGCTTGGTGTGAGATATGATGGCCCCAGGCACAATGTTGGTTCACTGGTGGGGTGGGGGTGAATCAGTGAACAATACCCCATTTCTCCTTTTATGATTTCTTGTGAAACCAACCTCAGTCACTTGTTAGAGTGAGTGATCTCACCGTTTAAATCACACACCAAGGAAAGCAAAAAATCAAAGACACTCGATGTGCAAGGTTCACTACCCAAAACGAGCCGTAAACACTTGGCATGATTCAGAATCACCCGAGACCATACGATCCACTACAATCATCATGGTGGACACGAGCAGGGTATGTCCTTGACTTGTAATGTAAGAATATCAATAATGCTGTCTCCTGACAAGTTGCATTGCTATCTTGTACTTTGATGAGGCAGAGATTATCCTTCTCCGATTTAATAGTCTGCTGACAATAGTTTAGTGCTTCCGCACTTCTTCACAATGTAGAGCGAATGTGACTTCTTCCTTCTTCCTCAACATACGACACAGGTGTGATGATCACATACAAACCAAATGCGTACTGTTAGGATTGTGTGTGCAGTAGTGCTGTCCGTTTTAGTATGGGTGAGGGCAGTATTGTCTTTCCCTTTTACTTTTGTCAGCTGTGGTGGCAAGGCAGGTGAGAAGTAGTTAGGGGGCTAATAAATAAGTAGTTAGGTGGCTAATAAATAAGGAGGGTTAACAGTGGAAAGGGGAATACGGATATTCATTTGGCATTTCTTCAGTTGGGCAGCTGGGAAGGGGTGGTCCTTTGGAGGATCCAACCAAGGCTCTTCAGGAAGTGGTCTTCCGAGGGGTGTTCTTCTTCTTATCTTTCTCCTGAATCGTCTTCTTCTTACTGTATTTTCTGCCTCGTTTCCTGCTGAATATTCCAAATAATCTGTTGTTGATCTTTTTCCACTGTCTATAATCTTCTGTGCGACCGTTGTTAGGAGAGAGTCCTAACAATATTGGCGCTTTCATTGAGTTTTGGACGCTGCGCACTGCCTATTGTTGAGAGAGATGACCATTACGGAAAGGAAAAGACTCTTGTACATTGATGCGATGAATGTTTTTGCTGGTAGATACGATCAAGAAGAAGATTCTTGATTGTTGGAAGTTGTTTGAGAGGAATGCCATTATTGGATAGATGTTGGGGTTGCTGTTCGGTTGACGTTCGGGCTATGGAACGCGCACTCAGGGGAACTGAGATCGTTTAGGGGAACGATCCCTGTGAGACGTTCGCTGTAGAGAACGTTTGTGGAGAAACAAGCTCAAGGGAAAATACTGCTGTGCAAGTTTTCTCTCTCTTTCTCTGAAACTTAATCTCTTCCGCGCGATCGTTGTTGGGGAAGTCACGCACGCTGCTGTGTATTGGAGGAATTTTGTTGGAGGAAGCCGACGGAAATGGAGATGGGCGTAGCTACTGGAGAGTTGAACTCAAGGAGACGCGTTCGCTGTCGAGATGCGAATCTTGGCGGAGCGTTCTTGTTGGATGTACTCAAGAAAGTGGTTCTTGATTGCTGCTGGTGTGCCTTTGTTGGGAAGAGACGATCGCTATGGAGGCACACGCTCGGGAAGCGCATGCAGGGGAATAGACGCTAGGAATCTGATTGCTGTTTGGAACCGATCACCGTTTGGGAAGCATGAACACTGCGAGAGGCACGCTCGCTGGGGGCTGGTTGGAGTAGGTGTGGATGCGTTGGCTGTTTGTGTGTCGCGAATGCTGAGAGCCGGGCGAGCGCCGTAGGGGGGGGGATTACTGCCAGGGTCGCAAACAATGTTTGGGAATGTTGTTGGAAACACGATCGCAGGAGTTTGCCTACCGGATATGGCGATAGGAGATGCTACTGGGGAGACAGAATTGGAATGCTCGATGCAAGTACAGATGGCTGAGATGCAGAAGCTTCAAACATTTAGGGAAATCTTGGCTAAGTTGCAGGCGGAGGACATGAGGCAGCGCCGACAGTACTGTGAGGACCTGCTGTTCATGCGGGCGCAAATACGAGAAATTTCTGAGCTGCCTGTACAACACCAAAATTCCGGTTCTGCGGAACCTCTTGCTACGGAAGAGTTGAATCCGAGCCAACTTCCTGCTGTACAGGAGTGGTAGGGAGTCTGCAGTGAGGAGCGGGTGGGGAGCCACTCCTACGGCACAAGCAGAGGATGTGCAGCAGACAAGTCCTGTGGAGCTGCTGTACATTCGTTGGAGTCCGATCAGGTGGGGCGAACAACAAATTCTGAAGCTGAGGTTGTTAATCTACTGCTTCATGCTATTCAGCGATGCTCAGACAGTGAAGATTGCAGCCAACCGCATGTTGGGAAAGAGTGGGTTGGATGCTGCTGCAATTGGAGCTGGTATCGTTGAATCGTTGAAGCTCTAGCGTTGTGGGGGGCTGCTAAAGGAAAGGAAGATAACAGTGGTATTTCCTTGACCGAGGCTGCAAAACTTAAGGGGAGGCAGAGTGCAATCAAAGTTGTTATTAGGCTGAAGTGTCTTGATGAAGCGTGAGATGCTGGAGAGCATAAAGGGGACTTAGAGGTTCAAGAACCAATGCACCGGAAAGCGCTTGATCGTGACAATAGGGGTGGGCTGTGTTTTGGAGGTCCACCTTGGGGACAAGGTGGTTTTTAAGGAGGGGGAAATTGTTAGGACTATGTGTGCAGTAGTGCTCTCCGTGTTAGTATGGGCAATAGCAGTGTTGTCTTTCCCTTTTACTTGTTAGGTGAGTTGGCAGGGCAGGTAAGAAGCAGTTAGGGGGCTAATAAATAGGAAGGGTTAGCAGTGGAAAGGGGATACGAATATTCATTTGGCATTTCTTCAGCTGGGCAGCTGGGAAGGGGTGGCCCTTGGGAGGATCCAACCAGGGCTCTTCGGGAAGTGGTCCTCCGAGGGCTGTTCTTCTTCTCTTTCTCCTGCATCTTCTTCTTCTTACTGTATTTTTGGTCCCGTTTCCTGCTGAATATTCTGAATAATTTGTTGTTGATCTTTTCCTGCTGCCTATAATCTCCTGTGGGACTATTGTTAGGAGAGAGTCCTAACACGTACACTTTCTCTCTCTTCTTCTACTTGCACAGCTGCAAGTATTCTTCCTCCTCTCTTCTTCTCTTGCTCAGTGCGCACTACACTGCACACACTCTTCCTCTGTACTCATAAATAATCATTTAAGGCCCTATTTGAATATATCTTACGCAGCATGAGACTTTTCTTCAAGTTCAAATTTTAATCTCAAATTAAAATTCTAACGAACGACTTCAACAGCTCTTCAACTTCTTTTTATCTTATTCAATTGTTGGATCTGTCCATGTGGGCTCAAGCATAGATCACGGCGTGACTATATGTTGCGGCATGATAAACTAATTCCTCTTCTCCAATTGCTTCTTCCTTTTGTGATGTGACAAACTTCTCCACGGTGCAGAACTTCTCTGCTGGCAAATGTGTGTGTGTGTGGGGCGGGGGGGAGTGAATTGCCTTTAAAAAAAAATTAAAACTAAAGTAAACAATCTTTTTAAAGATGGGCTCTTCCGAGGGGTGTTCTTCTTCTCTTTCTCCCACATCTTCTTCTCACTATATTTTCTATCTCGTTTCCTGCTGAATATTCTGAATAATCTGTTGTTGATCTTTTCCTGCTGCCTATAATCTCCCATGCAACTATTGTTAGGAGAGAGTCCTAACACACACTCTCTCTCTCTTCTTCTTCTTCTATTTGCACAACAAGTACTCTTCTTCCTCTCTTCTCTCACTCAGTGTGCACTACACTGCGCACACTCTTCCTCTGTACTCTCATAAATAATCGTGTAAGGCCCTATTTGAATATATCTTACGTTCAAATTTTAATTTCATTTTTAAATTCGAACTAACGACTTCCTTCAACTGCTCTTCAACTTGTTTTCGTCTTCTTCAATTGTTGGATTTTTCCATGTGTGCTCTAGCCTAGATAACGACATGACTGTATATGTTGTGGCATGATAAACTAATTCCTCTAACTGCTTCTCCAATTGCTTCTTCCTTTTGCAATGTGACAAACTTCTCCACGGCGCAGAACTTCTCTGCTCGCCCGAGTAGGATGGCAAGAGTGGGGGGTGAATTGCCCTTTTAAAAAATTAAAACTAAAGTAAACAATCTTTTTAAAGATTAAAAGAAACAAACTAAACAATTATAAGAAGGATAACTTGAACAAGTAAAATAAGTATTCAATATATATTTTAAAAAAAGTGGATGCAATAACAATTTAAAGATTGAGCGAACACAATAAATAAATATGAATTGAAAACATAAGCGCAACAGTATTGATAAGCGTATTGAAAATCAAAAGTATAAGCGTATTAAAAGTATAAACGTAGCGAAAAAGATATATCAATTAAACGAGTAAACAATTTATATGAATTAAGCGATTAATATGATTAAGCAATTTAAAAGATGAGTGATTAATTGATTAAAAAAATTGATAGTGATTAAAACGTAAATGATGCGGAAAGAAAATAAAACACGGCACGCAATTTGATTAGGGAGTTCGACAATAGCTCAATAAGAGCTCCTACGTCTCCCCCTCTCAATTGCTTGAGAAAATTTTGAACAATAGACCTTGAATTTAGCGATAGTCAAGAAACCCGAAAGAACACAAACCCATACAGAGATCTCAAGAGAAGGCGTAGTGCTTGGCAGAATTGAGCCCGGTGATTGATCTCAGATTAATTTGTCCGTTGATTATAAGAATTGTAACTTGCCAAGCCTCTTTGAGGGTCTATTTATAGCCTCCATATGTCCCATGGTCAAGTTGGAGCTTTAATGAGTTTGAAGGAGTCGTTGAAGATCGAATTAAATGCATGGTTGACTTTCTGGAAATTGGCCACCGGCTAGACGCCCCGATGTCACCGGGTAGCCGGTGGGCTTCCTATAGCCCTCCAGTTCTGCCCAGATCCCACCGTGGAGTTGGTGCTTCTCCACTGGCTAACCGGTGGGTCTTCCAGTCTTGCAGGTGTTCTGCCATGGCTCTATACCAGGTAGCCAGTGGTAGCGGACGATGAGCGCCTTCTGCTTGGTCCTCCATGCTCTTTTGGATGCCACCGTTTGTTCCATTGATTATCTATCTTGATGCCAAATCATAAAGATTGAAATACACTCGATTCAAATCATTAGAAGCAAAGATGAGTGTTTGTGATCATTAAAACCTCTAGTCTAAAATAGTGAGATACAACAATCTCCTTCTTTTTGATGATCACAAACACTGGGATAAAACAAGTCTAACATGATAAGGTTCATTTCAAATATCCAAGTCGAAAAAATAAATGAAATTCAATATTGCATAATGAAATTAAAACAATAATCAAAAACATTTTCAAGAATTTTTTTGAAAACATTCTCCCTCAAAACATTAAAACAATAAACAATATTTTTTGAAAATATTTTCCTCCAATTTAAAAGAGATTGAAAAAGATTTCCAACATAATCATTGAAACCACAATTTCCTCCCCCTTTGTCAAACAAAATATATTCTAAAAAATTCCCCCTCTTATGAAATATTTCTCAAAGAATACACAAATACTTTAAAGTCACAAATTTCTCCTAAGAACAGTGTAAAAGAGTACTTTTATCAGAAATTTCTCTCCCTTTGTATAAGAGAGACAAAAATAAAAATCATGTTACCCATCATTAATGATTCTTTGAGAGACAAAAACAGAATCTAAGATTTCAGAAATAAAATCCAAAATTAAGAAGCCTTTAATTTTCCAAAAATAATCTTAAAAATCAAACTTTGAAGTATAAAACCAATTTCGAAGTTTCTTTTAAAAGTAGATAATAAGTATGCTCAAGATTGAAATAAAACTTTGAGGTATAAAATAGTTTTTAATTAAACTCAAGTTTGAAAAAGAGTGTATCCTCTAGGAACATTTCAGAATTAACAAGATAAGCTCCCCTTTAATTGATGCATAAAAAATACAGGGAGTCATAAAACAATGAAATTCAAGAAAGAGACGTAAAAGATTTAAAAGCATAAAATATTTAAAAGCATAAAAGATTTTGTAACATTTTAAAATAAGAAAACATCTGTCAAATAAAGAATTGAAAAAATTAAATCTTTACTTATAAAATCCAATCCATTATTAAGGTTAGGAAAAGTTGTGTGAATAATCCAGAGCATATTTCTTTTGAGTGTCAAACCAGGTGTTCAATAAAGACCCAGAGAGTGAAGCTCAAATTAAAAATCCAACCAACTCTTTTCGAGGTTACGACCTCTAGGTGCATCTGTGTCAAAACCACATCCACTTGTTTGTATCTAGACAAAAATTTTATTTGATTGGATGATCATACTTTACCAAAATTAACCAATTGTTTGAAAATGTTTTTAGTTTTGAAAAAAAACTTTAGAAATAGAAAGACTTTGAAAAAGAAAGAATTGAAAACATCTCAAGCTTGCCTTAGTTAATGAATAGGCGTCACAAGCGTGTCATACTTAACTCTCCTTTAATAAAGTCAAAACGATCTAGTGCAAGGGGTTTGGTAAAGATATTGGCCAATTGAAGATCAGTGCAAACAAAGTCAAGTAAGATATCATCTTCTTAGAAGTGATCTCTAAGAAAGCGGTGTCTAGGATCAATGTGGTTAGTGTGGGATCGTTGAATACGATTTTTATAGATGCTAATCACACTAGTGTTGTCACATTTAATAGAAATATGATCATATGTAAGCCTATAGTCTATGAGAGTATGTTTCATCCATATAATTTGGGTGCAACAACTCCCCGTGGTTATATATTCCGTTTCACGTTTTGCTTCTTATTACTCCATGAGACTAAGGATTTTCCAAGGGACAAGTCCCACTTGTACCTTTTCGATTTAGCCGACATCCTCCATAGTCGACATCGGAAAAACTAGTAAGTTCAAAAGAAGTATCCTTTGGATAAAATAATCTATGGTTTTTAGTTCTTATCAAATATCTAAAAATTCTTTTAAGAGCTTTCAAATGGGATTCCTTTGGATTTGATTGAAAACAAGCACAGACATACACTAAACATGAAGTCTGACCCAAGTCAGTATGATAAAGTAGACTCCAAATCATACTTATATAAAGCTTGTTGTCAATCGATTGACCGACTTCATCCAATGTTAGCTTACAAGTAGTACTTATAGGTGTACTAATTTTCTTAACTTGATCCATGCCGAAACGATTTAATAGTTCATTTCTGTATTTGTTTTGGTTTAGTAAAGTTCCATCAATATTTTGAGAAATTTGAAAATTAAGAAAGAATTTAAGATTTCCGATAAAACTCATTAAATTTGAAAATTCATTACAAAGAGATTCTTTAATAGAAACAAAAATAACGTCATCGACATTATGTCTGGCCCGAGTCGCGGTATGATAAAGTAGACTCAATCATACTTCTATAAAACCTGTTGTCAACCGATCAACCGACTTTATCCAATGTTAGCTTACAAGTAGTACTCATTGGTGTACTAATTTCCTTAACTTGATCCATGCCAAAACACTTTAATAGTTCATTTGTGTATTTGCTTTGGTTTAGTAAAGTTCCATCAATATTTTGAGAAATTTGAAAACCAAGAAAGAATTTAAGTTCTTCGATAAAACTAATTTTAAATTCTTTTCTCATTAAATACGAAAATTCATTACAAAGAGATTTTTTAGTAGAACCAAAAATAACGTCATCGACATGATGTCTGGCTCGAGTCACGGTATGATAAAGTAGACCCCTAATCATACTTCTATAAAGCCTGTGTCAATTGATTGACTGACTTCATTAGCTTACAAGTGATACTTTGGTTTGCTAATTTTCTTAACTTGATCCATGCCAAAACGCTTTAATAGTTCATTTGTGTATTTGCTTTGGTTTAGTAAAATTCCATCAATATTTTGAGAAATTTGAAAACCAAGAATGAATTTAAGTTCTCTGATAAAACCCATTTCAAATTCTTTTCTTATTAAATCCGAAATTCATTACAAAGTGATTGTTTAGTAGAACAAAAAATAACGTCATCTACATAAATTTGAACAATTAATAAATCATTTGAGATATGTTTTAAAAACAATGTAGAATTACCTTTTCCCATTTTGAAATTATTTGCTAAGTGAAAACTAGTCAACCATTCATACTAAGCTCAAGGGATTTTTTAAACCATAAAGAGTTTTGGTTAACTTAAAAACATGATTTGGAAATTTCGAATCTTCAAAACCGAGTGGTTGTTCAACAAAAACCTTTTCTGAAATAAAACCATTCAAAAAGCACATTCAACATCCATTTGAAAAAGTTTAAAATTTAGATGGGTTGCGAATGCTAACAAAATTCTAATGGATTTTAGCCGTATGATGAGTGTAAAGGTCTTACTGTAATCAATGTCTTTTTGATTATAGCCTTTAGTTATGATTCTAGCTTTGTTACGAGTGATGTTACCCTGTTCATTTAATTTATTCTGAAAAATCCATTTAGTACCAATAATGTGATGATCACCGCGTCTTTCAACAAGAGTCCAAATGTTGTTCCTTGTAAATTGTTTCAACTCCTCATGCATTGCAAGAACCAAATTTTCATCATTAATGACATCATTAATATTTTGGGGTTCTAAATGTGAAACAAAAGCACGATGTTCAACCTCATTTAAAACCGGCATTCTAGTACGAGTACAGGCTTGCAAATCACTGATAACATTTTTTAAGAGATGGTCTTTAGATTTTACCCATGCCTTGGGCAAAGGGCTAGACTAGAGGGTGGTTCTTTTTCAACTTCCACTTCTTTAGAAGGAAGGCGTTTTTCTAGGCCAACATCAACATCATCAACTTGAGGACGAGATTTAGGTAAAATTTTCATCAAATTTGATGTGAATTGACTCTTCTAGGGTTTTTTTAAGGAAGGGTCTTATGAGAACATTGTTTAAGGTAAAACAAATGGTGTTGACTGCTTCGGCCCAGAAGTATTGAGGATGTTTAAATTCATTTAAGAGGGTTCTAGCAATTTCTTGAAGGGTTCATTCCGTCTTTCAATAACCTCATTTTGTTGGGGAGTTTTAGGAGCGAAAAAAGAATGATTATAACTTTGTGAAAAACAAAGTTCATCAAAATCTTTGTTTTCGAACTCTCATCCATGACCAATTCTAATCGAAATGATCTTGTAAATTTAATAGACTTTACAAGCCTCATTTTTATGAGCTAAGAAATAAACCCATGTATGTCGTGTATAATCATCGATGATTACAAAAAAGTATAAGATTTGCATCCTATATTTGCAACTTGGGTAGGTCCAAAAAGATCAAGGTGTGCAAGCTCAAGAGCTTTAGAGGTGGAGACTTCATTTTTTGATTTAAAAGAGGATTTGTGTTGCTTACCGAGTTGGCAAAAACAATGTCATTTTTGAAATGCAATTTAGGTAAATCACGTACTAGTTGGTTTCAGTTGTGTTTGACAAGTGCGCGTGCGCGCGCTACAATAATAGAGCTCAGGGCCTTCCGGGGGAATGGAAAGTCTATAAGAGAAGGGGCAAATCGGGCAAATCTGTCCATGCATAAAGTGCTTGCAGTTAGGCCACACAGAGGCGAGGTTAGGCTGTTATAAGGGAGCGTGGGAAAGGGCATCGGGGGGGATCTTTCTGTTTATTTCGGCTCTGTGCTTTGGCGGGAGTACTTGGGGGTTCCCGTGTTTCTCCTTCCCTTCCGTGTCTTCCCATGATTTCTCTGTTTGCTATAGTCTTTTACAGAAGGGGGCCAAGTTTCTTAACACTTGGTCCGACCCACCAGGCGTTGCACCCCCTTGCTTCAGCCCACACCCTAGTCGCTTCATGAAGACTCAATCAGTCTCGTTTGGACGTCGTGGAGCAACGAATGAACCACGTTGAGACATCTCTTACTGAGCTTTCTGCAACGGTCGAGAACCTCCAACAAGGCGTTCAAGACCTTCGTCAAGGTTAGTTGTGTTGGGACCAGGTGTTGGCCGAGCATATGGAATTCCGCAAGATCATGCTGCGCCGTAATGAGAAGCAACTGCAAGTGGATGACTTTCGTCTGACACTAATTTTTGTGGTGTCAGGCACTGCCGGGGATGGCTCTGCCCGTTCGGCGTTGCCTGGAAGGGATGCGCCCTGAGTTGCCCGGGACCTGATACTCTTTCCCGATCACACACCGGTCAGCAGGCGGGTCGAGTTGTTGATTGTTGATGGTTCTGATCCTTAGGGCTGGCTTACTCGGGCCAAATTATTTTTCCGTATTCATTTTTCCCCTGACGCATTCCAGCTCGCCCAAGTATGGATGGTCCAGCTATCCACTGGTTCACTATTATTACGGAAATCCATCTGGATTTGACTAGGCAAATTTTTTGGACCGAACTCATGGAATGTTTTAGTGGCCCGAAGGTTCAAAATCCCTACGAAGAACTCACAACTCTTTACCAGCGCAGTACAATTCAAGAATACATCGAGCAATACGAATATTTGGCTTCCTTGTTACCGCGTCAACCAAAACAACAATACGTGGGGATATTTTTTACATGGCCTGTGAGAGGAGATACAATCCCGGGTACGTATTCATAATCCCGCAACACGTCTCTAGGCGATGCGCCTAGTACGCCATGTGGAACTTACAATTAACAGAGGTTTCGACCCCTAGTTTCGTAGGGGCGGACTACACACCCACAACAACGGGCGTGAGGGCGAGGTATGGCAGTCGTTGCCACGTTTTGGACTGCTGCACCATGGCGGCATTCACCCTCGACCTCCGCCGCGCGCGGGCAAGGGCATGGGTGGCTCTTTCCTTGAGACCCCAAACAAGTCCCGAATGGTCCGTCATCTGACCAGTCAGGAGTGGGATGAGCGGTGAAAAAGGTGTTGTGTTTTTGTTGCGGGTTGCCGTTTACTCCCATGCACTGGTGCGCTGACTCGAAACTCCGGTGTAGTTTGACACCATCAGGGGTGGCGGGCGGAGGTGGTGTCGCTAGGGGAGCCATATGGATGGCCGGGCGCATCGAGAGGAATACGCTCACAGGGAGGACGCATAGGGAGGAGTGGGGCTAGGGTGCTGGTGCTGGGGATCTGACCAACCCGTCAGGAAGGGGGCGCTAGCCGCATATGTGGGCGCAGAAAAAAAATTGCTGCACGAAGACGGTGCAACAGGAGAAACGACCATCAGGGGACAAGCGCAGGGAGATGGCACACAGGAGAGGGCAACCATTCAGGGGACAGGCGCAGGGATGATCGACGTCATCTTGGGCGGTAGGGTGTGCCTGGTAGGCGCG
The DNA here is from genome assembly GCA_963277665.1 of Viscum album. Classification (NCBI taxonomy): domain Eukaryota; kingdom Viridiplantae; phylum Streptophyta; class Magnoliopsida; order Santalales; family Viscaceae; genus Viscum; species Viscum album. Next base: position 1,456,107,958 of record OY728123.1, on the reverse strand, counting down.
ATGAGATCGCGACCAAACAGGGAGGTAGCGAAGGCTCGTGCGTGGAGGAGGGCGGCGAGGCGAGGTGAGGCGGGGCTGGACGAAGGGAAGGGACGATGCTTAGGGGAGGCCGACGGGCAAGGAAGGGAGCGACGAGGATGGTAGGGCGCAGTAGGGACCGACGAAGGAGGCGGGGCGACGGTGCACAACAGAGGGGAAAAGAAACGGAGCGGGGCACAACGGAAAAGAAAAATTATCAGAGAAGATATTTCTTTGATACCATGTAGAATGGTACAATTCCTATCTCAAAGAGGTGGAGACCTTCATTTATAGATTAAGGAAAATAAATACATGAAGAAGGAAAATGATGCGGGACTATAACATACACATAATTGGATCCAACTGTGACGGACTAAGCGTAGACGATCATGTTTGTCACAAAAAGTTGTCGTAAAAACATTTATTAGACGTTTATTTTGGGCGTTGCAAATGTTTCATCGCTAAAAGCTGGTTTTCTTATAGCGAATGGGGGCGGGAGAGAGGCTTCTAACTCTGAAGTATCGATGATGAAACCCCAATGAAGGTGATCGGAAGTCTTCTCCCAAAGGGGAAAAGAAACAGAGAAGAAAGGGAGAGGGGAAAAGAAACGGAGTGGGGCATAACGGAAAAAAAAATTATCAGAGAAGATATCCCTTTGATACCATGTAGAATGGTACAATTCCTATCTCAAAGAGGTGGAGACCTTCATTTATAGATAAAGGAAAGTAAATACATGAAAAAGGAAAACGATGCGGGACTATAACATACACATAATTGGATCCAACAGCGACGGACTAAGCGCATACGTTCATGTTTGTCACAAAAAGTTGTCGCAAAAACATTTATTAGAGACGTTTATTTTGGGCGTTGCAAATGTTTCATCGCTAAAAGCTGGTTTTCTTATAGCGAATGGGGACGAGAGAGAGGCTTTTAACTCTTAAGTATCGATGATGAAGCCCCAATGAAGGTGATCGGAAGTCTTCTCCCAGAGGGGAAAAGAAACGAAGAAGAAACAGAGAGGGGAAAAGAAACAGAGCAGGGCACAACGGAAAAAAAAATTATCAGAGAAGATATCCCTTTGATACCATGTAGAATGGTACAATTCCTATCTCAAAGAGGTGGAGACCTTCATTTATAGATAAAGGAAAATAAATACATAAAGAAGGAAAAACGATGCGGGACTATAACATACACATAATTGGATCCAACAGTGAAGGACTAGGCGTAGACGATCATGTTTGTCACAAAAAGTTGTCGCAAAAACATTTATTAGAGACGTTTATTTTGGGTGTTGCAAATGTTTCATCGCTAAAAGATGGTTTTCTTATAGCGAATGGGGACGGGAGAGGCTTCTAACTCTTAAGTATCGATGATGAAGCCCCAATGAAGGTGATCAGAAGTCTTCTCCCAGACAATTCTGATTGCCATTCACCTTCTTTTCCGGACTTTAGTTTCTTAGAGCAGACAACTTCCTGGATAATAATGATATTGTCAAAAATGTGCCCACCATTGATAAAGCTGCTTTGGAATGATGAGCAGAGGCCTCCATCACCCACTTAGGTCTATTAGTGACGAGCTTTGTAACAACTTTGTAAGGAACCTTGCACAGGCTAACTGTATGAAAGCCATCAATGCAACATGGTCTGCTGAAGTGGTCTGCTGAATTTAGGAAGCCGTCCTCTGGATGGCATGTGACCACTGCAAGGAGGGAAGATGTGTAAGAGTTGGTGTCCTAGAACCAACTGGTTGTACTTTGATTACATGAACATTTAATGTATTTAAATATTAAACATCTTAGTACATATTGTTCATTGTTCTGCATTACTATGATGTAATAATGTCCTAAAGTATTTGTTGCATTGATAAGGTAATGACAGTTCCCCGCTATGATGAGAACTTTGAAATGCTGTAACAATATTCTTAAACTTTAAGATTATCATTAATACGTGTCATCGGATATTTCTATCTGCGAGCATGTGTAATGATCCTTAAACTTTAAGATTATCATTAATACGTGTCACGACTCGCGCACTTTGATTTACTGACGAAAACCGTCACGCAAACAGTTGGCGTGAAGTAGGGTACGTTGGGTGCGTAACGAGTGACATGTTATTAATGGATAAGTCGATGAAAGATTTGTCCCTTCCATTTATGAAAGTTGATATCTCGGCCCTTTGATTGAAATAGAACCGTCGCGCGAAATTCCATGACCATAGTGTAACGATGAGTTTATTTCAGGTAGTCAAAGAACGACGTATCCAGCATAAAAGTTGATGACACTATCATAAAACCTATTTGATGAGATATTGCGACAAAGAGATTATATTACACAGTGAACGTTCGTATGTGGATGTCGTTGTTGCGACTTTAAGTTCTTTCTATTGGGTGTCTTGATCTGTTGCTAAACAGTACTCTTGGACTTTAGGCAAGCCTGCCTAATGCCAACGAGAAATAATCCTAAAGGGTCACACACGAAGTGTTTCTGATGGTCTCGGTTAAATTTTATTTGAATTTAATTAATAAATATTATTCTTAAGACAGTGAAATAATTTTATTCAAGTTAAAATGATTGCTTAAATTAAATAAATATTTATTTACCGAATTGTGGGTGAAATATATATATTTATTTTATTGAACATTTAATAAATATTTATTTACTAGTTTGTAAATAAAATATTTATTTAAGAGAATAAATTATTTATTTATTTATTCGGGTGTTCAATAAATGGAAGTGGAGTTCGAGAGGACCAAAACCGGTCCGGTAGTACAATAATTATTTGCAAGACGATAAATAATTATTTAACTAGTTGACACAAATTAAAATAACGCTGCTATTATTTTGTGACGCAGAATTTTATTTATAATTCTGTTTTGTGTAAGTTGACGCACCATAAATAATGACGCAGTATTATTATTAATAGCATGAGTTTTCTTTAAGTTTATGAATGTATTTAATTGTTGTTATGCAATTAAATATTGTAATTGAAGCCCCATGTCAATAAATAGACACATACGTCTATTGTGCCATATACTGAACCGCACACCCGGTGAATTGAGAATTGTTGAGCTAAACAATTTCTATCTCGAATCCTCTTTCCGCCCTTCTCAAGAACGAGAGACGTTCTTCAAGGCCGAAGAACAAGCGATAAAGAACGACCGACACAAGACACTTGCTTCGCCGCGCTAGCACCCGGAGAACGTGCGGTGTCGATCAGAGGCCATCGGAGCACGTGTGGATCACCGCTAGAGAGATTCTAGTTTGGATCCTTGTAAGCGCAACAAGATAATCCGGAAGAGTCATTCCGGACGATCAACATCATCAACGAAGAAAATACCGAAGATCCAGGTATTATTTTCTTTATGAAATTAATTAAATTAATTATAAACATGATGTGCAAGATCCTTTCTAAAGGTTTCGGGCCTCTTCCTTATTTATCTAATTCTTTGATTCTATTCCGTTGAGACTGACGTTCATCGTCGTATTGATCCCAGAATAATCATTGATCATGGTAAAAATTAAAGTTGGGTTCCGTCCCAACCACGCTTCCGCTGCGCCCGGAACCTTCAAGTGGTATCAGAGCGGTTACATCATAGTTTATAATTATTTAAATATTTTATTGATGATTTACGCATTTAATAATTTAGTTGTTTCAATTCAAGTTAATCGTTCTTCAAATCTGAATCTCGAGATCTGTTCCTCTTTCGTTTCTCGTTCACCTTACAGAAACGATCTTTTCTTTTAATTTTAATTAAAATAAAACAGAGGATCTCATTCGGAGGTGCCAAAGGTTCCTGACCGTACAACACAAGAACACACTACGTGTATTCGGCAGTACACGCTGTGTAGCCAAGGTTCAATGCACTGAGTTTGGTCCGCCAAACCAAGCCATGTCATTGGAGTTTGTCTAAGTCTTAATGACTCTGTGTGTTGACCAGGAACAGGTGGCACGCGGTTTATGGATTACACGCCGTGTGACCCACTGGACACGACGTGTAGTTCCTTCGGGTTAGGGTTGGACCGTGTACCCGTACACGGCTTGCCTGGCTGGAGACCGTGTAATGATGAACTACACGACGTGTGGCCTACTGGACAAGCCGTGTACTCCGGAGATTTCCGAAGTACACTCACACGTCGTTTCCCCGGGCGTGTACTTCGGATGGACGGTGAAAAATAGCACACGCCGTGTACTCATCCAAATTACGCAGATTTATTAAAATTTATTATCATATTATACAAACCCTTGAGACGTGTACCATCGTGCAAACGTAAAGCTGAGGCACAACACGTGATTGGTGTTTTATATATATGTGTTTAATTTAACATCTGCGTAATGTTTATTTCTACTCATTGGGTAGTTATGAATAGAAATTCACCGGGTTGCCTCCAAGGTACAAGTTACGTACAAAGATAATTTTAAATGAATTTATTTTTTTAAAATTATGATGGATGGTAATCTCAATGAAATTCAGAAAAGAGTTTAAGATAAAAGGATTGATTAATTAAAGATGATAATTAATTGATTCGAGCATGATTTATCTTAAACAAGAACGATTAAAGAATTGAATGCTAGTTTTATTTATGCATAAATATCGTTTTATGTATCGATGATCATGAGCTAGACCGAGGCCTTTGTATGTGGATGATTTCTTTTAATTTATTTATTTAAATTAAATTTGTTGGCCTGCTTGTCTTCTCGCGTGCCCAATGTTTCTTTTATATAAAACCCCTTTTTACCCCTCGTCTGCATGTGAGTTAAAAAAAAGGCATATGTAATGGATGTAACTCCCAAGCTAGTGGAGGCGGTTCAAGCTGGAGCCGAGACGAAACCAATCCCAGGAGATACAGAGGTAGACAGGTGGAAAGCTGTAAACACAAACCCAAAATGTTCAAAATGTTTCTCCCCTAGGTCAGAGTTAGTTTATCAATTGCTAGATAAACTAACCATTAGAAAAGCTCATGATCATTCTCTTTATTTTATTTCTGTTAGTTGAATGATTTATCATTATGGATGTGTTGTCACGATCATATAATTAATGAATTAAACTAGCATGCAAGATAGAACTAAAATAAATCAGACTTATGCGTAAATATTATCAAGACATGTTTAATCACTTAAGTAAGTTCCACTTAATATTAACAAGCATGTGATAATGATAATAAGCAATTCACGCATAAGAGATAAAAATCCTTCAAATAACATATTAAGTCAGACCAAGCCTTCCATTACTTGATTAAGGGCAAAACTCAATAAAACTATGTGTTTGACTAACCCTTGTTGAGACACTTACTTTTATACAGGAAGCCCTTATGAAAGATTTCGGGTTGACTTAATCACATTACATCAAGAGGAGTAGCCCTTGCTAGACTTGGTGTAATATTGGAGGCAAGAGTTGAGGAAATCCGAAGTCATGATTTCAGGATTGGGGAGTCCACTCAACAAATCAAGGAGATGCAAGCCCGCAGTTGGCAAAGACCTGCCTACCTAAATACCTTCTAATAGCTTGACCAACCCTTGTTGGGGTTATACGAAGGGGAATATGGATCCTTGCCACTAGAATGTCATGGCAATTGGACATTCCGAGTTCAATGGTGAGGGCTATTGAGACTTGATAAAATAGTGGGAGACTTAATAAAAATTTATTATTTCTCATAAAATGTAATCAATAAAGTACCAATGATCTGCTCTTTTGATTGTAGAATAAAAATGACAAGCTCGTCAACCACACTATCCCTGCAATCAATTCTGGATAAAGACAACATCCTCACCGGCAGTAACTTTCAGGAATGGTTTAGACGCCTTCAGGTTATCCTATGCCATGAACGGAAGTCTTACGTGTTGGAGTCAGCATTACCTGATCCGCCTGCTAAAGAGGCGAGTGATGAGGATTTCCTGGTCTATGAGAAACATATGAACGACGCAGTCGACGTTCAATGTTTGATGCTATCATCAATGTCTAGTGAGCTCATTAAGTCTCGTGAAAACATGGATGCTTATAGGATGCTCGAGCACCTTCATGGTCTTTACCAGGAGAGAGCAAGACATGAAAGGTTTGAGATCTCTAAGACACTCTTTCTAAGCTTGGAGAAGGTGCCCCAGCTAGGTCTCATGTAGTCAAGCTCATTGGCTACATTGAGCGCCCGAAGGTTCTAGGGTTTAAACTCCCTGAAGAACTGGGCACCGATCTCATTCTCGCATCACTCCCTCAGAGCTTCTCTAACTTTGTTGTCAATTTCAATATGAACAACATTGAGAAGTCTCTATTTGATCTTCTTATCCTCATTCGCCAAGTGGACAAAGATATAAAGCACAAAAAGCCTTCTGTCCTTATGGTGAATAAGAAGAAAGGGAAGACGAAGAGCTTTAAGCCCAAAGCTTCTTCACGACCTTCCAAGAAAAGGAAGATCAAAGGGGAGGCAAGGGAACAAGAGACTATTTGTTTCGCATGTGGCAAGAAGGGCCACTGGAAGAAGAACTGCACCCAGCCTAAGAAGCAAGGGGAAACTTCAGGTGCCTTTGTTATCGAATGCAATCTATCTGTTTCTACAAATTGGGTATTAGATACATCTTGTGGTGCTCACATATGTATCCAAATACAAGAACCAAGTAGATTCAGGAAGATTGACTGATGGGAGGTAGATCTACAAGCAGCCAACGGAGCCAGACTTGCTGCTGTAGCTGTCGGAGACTACCACCTTATGTTGCCAACTGTGATGATCTTGGTGGGGTTGTTATTATGTGTCGTCTGTTACTAAAAACATTATTTCTGTATCCAGATTAGATACAGATGGATTTGTTTTCAAGTTTGGAAATGAATGTTGCTTCTTTTACAAGCATTTGTTTTGGTAGGACACATTTATACAACGGTCTTTACGTGTTGGATTACACAAACCCAGTAATGGAAATCGATAACAAATAACTTCACATGACTCATACCACACTCAACTTTGCCATCACCGGTTAGGTCATGTAAACGAGAACTGCTTGACAAAGTTACATCAAGATGAATATTTAGATTTTTTCGAATTAAAACCACTTGGTGTATGTCATGCATGTTTACAAGGCAAAATGACCAAAGCTCCATTTAGTGGGAAAGGTGAAAGGGCTAAAGAACTTCTTGAATTGATTCATACCGATGTGTGTGGATCATTTCCAGTTGAAGCAAGGGCATGTTATTCATACTTCATAACTTTTACTGATGATTTTAGTAGATATGAATATATTTACTTAATGAGGTATAAGTCGGATTCTTTTGATAAGTTCAAAGAATACAAGAATGAAGTTGAGAATCAGCTTGGTAAGAAGATTAAGAAACTCCGCTCAGATCGAGGTGGAGAATATCTTAATCAAGACTTCATTGATTACTTACGGGAGTTTGAGATCCTATCCCAACTCACTCCTCCATACACGCCCCTGTGGAATGGTGTGAGCGAAAGGAGGAACCGCACCCTGTTGGACATGGTGAGTCAATGATGAGTCATGCGAGTCTTCCATTATCCTTTTGGGGATATGCGTTACAAACAGCGGTGCACATACTAAACCAAGTACCAACTAAATTGATAAATGGTATTCCATATGAGTTCTGGAGTGGAAAGAAAGTCATATTATCGAATTTACATGTGTGGGGAAGCGATGCGTTTGTTAAAGCCTCTTCAGGTAACAAACTTGCACCCCGAGGCACAAAGTGTACCTTTATAGGATACCTCAAGGAAACAAGGAGATATTACCTATACAACCCCTTAGACAAAAAGGTTATAGTGGCAAGACACGCTATATTCCTTGAGAAGGGAATACATCTCCAAAAGAGATAGTGGGAGCGAGATAGACTTCGATCAAGTTGAGGCTCAAAGTACACAAGAGTTGATACAAGAATAGATTCCACAAAGCCCTGTGGAAGAAAGAACTGTTCCAGAGACACAAGAGCTGCGTAGGAGTACAAGAGAGGTTTGAGAACCAGAACGGTACGGTTTTCTAGTTACCGAGGATGGTGACTCATTATTAGTTGATGATAATGATCTTCTAACCTACAATGAAGCAGTAAGTGGCACATATGTTGCCAAGTGACAAGAAGCCATGAATTCTGAAATGGATTTCATGTACCAAAACTAAGTTTGGATTTTGGTAGATCCTCCAGTTGATTGCAAATGGGTATTCAAGAAAAAACTGGACATGGAAGGACAAGTCAACACTTATAAGGCACGACTGGTTGCAAAAGGGTTCAAACTGCGTCAATGCATTGACTACGACGAAACCTTTTTACCAGTTGCAATGTTGAAATCCATCAGAATTCTATTGGCCATTGCCGATTACCATGACAATGAGATTTGGCAAATGGATGTCAAAACAACCTTCCTTAACGGGAACCTTCAGGAAGATGTCTACATGACACAACCTGAAGGGTTTATGGCTCCAAAGGATGCCAATAAGGTATGCAAGTTGCAGAAATCCATTTATGGATTAAAGCAAGCATCCAAGTCACGGAACATTCATTTTGATGAAGCCATAACGAAATTTGGTTTTATCAAGAACGAATGTGAGCCTTGTGTCTACAAACAGTTTAGTGAGAGTGCAGTCGTTTTCCTAATAGTATATGTTGATGACATATTACTTATTGGAAACGAGATACCAGTTTTACAGTCTGTTAAGACATGGTTGAATCAATGCTTCTCCATGAAGGACTTGGGTGAGGCAGCATATATTCTTGGGATCAAGATCCATCGTGATAGATCCAAGAGATTGTTGGGCCCAAGTCAAAGTACATACATTGATAAGATACTGAAGAGATTCAGTATGAAACAATCCAAGAGGGGATTGTTGCCAGCATCACATGACATTCATCTTTCCAAGAAAATGTGTCCTCATACACATTAGGAAAAAAAGATAATGGCAAGGACTCCATATGCATCAGTGATTGGGTCAGTCATGTATGCCATGCTATGTACTAGGTTGGATGTCGCCTACGCATTGAGTGCGGTGGGCAGATATCAAGCTGACCAGGTGACCGCCATTGGATGACAGTCAAGACTATCCTAAAGTATCTGAGGCGTACTAAGGATATGTTCCTGGTTTATGGAGGAGATGAAGAACTAGTCATCAGAGGATATGCAGATGCTAGTTTCCAGACTGATCAAGATGACATGATATCGCAAACAGGATACATCTTCACTTTGAATGGAAGTGCAGTGAGCTGGAAGAGCTCAAAGCAGAGTGTGGTCGCAGATTTTATAGCAGAGTCTGAGTATATCGCAGCTTCTGAAGCAACTAAAGAAGCAGTTTGGATGCAAAGTTTCGTCCAGGAGCTGGATGTGATACCTAGCAGTAAAGATCCCATCACACCGTACTATGATAATACTGCAGCGGTGACTCTTGCAAAAGAGACAAGGTCACATCAGCGGACAAAGCACATACTTCAGAAGTATCATCTCTTGAGTGATTTTTCTCAAAGGTGAAGTTGCAGTGAGCAGTATTTCCACGGAAGACAACGTGGCGCACCCCTTGACTAATGCCTTGACTCAGCAGAAACATGATCACTATGTGAGGTCTAGCGGACTGAAAGTCGTAGGTAGTTGGCTTTAGTCCAAGTGGGAGTTTGTAAGAGTTGGTGTCCTAGAACCAACTGGTTGTACTTTGATTAAATGGACATTTAATGTATTTAAATATTAAACATCTTATTACATATTTTTTATTGTTCTACATGACTATGATGTAATCATGTCCTAGAGTATTTGTTGCATTGATAAAGTCATGGCAGTTCCTCACTATGATGAGAACCTTGAAATGCTATAATAATATTCTTAAATATAGTTCTACGGTTGGATGACATACTATGATGAGACACATAGCATGCAGACCGTCAGGTGTGAGTACTTGTAAGCAGATTAGACTTCCTCTCATGAAGTTCGCACGTGGTAATCTCCAAGACAGGAGATTATGAGAACAGACCCGCTAGTAGGAATTCCGCATGTTTTGGTGTCATCTGATATTTCTATCTGCGAGCGTGTGTAATTATCCTTAGACTTTATGATTATCATTAATACGTGTCATGACTCGTGCACTTTGATTTACTGACGAAAACCGTCACGTAGACAGTTGGCGGGAAGTAGGGTACGTTGGGTGCGTCACGAGTGACATGTTATTAATAGATAAGTTGAAGAAGGATTTGTCCCTTCCATTTATGGAAGTTGATATTTTGACCCTTTGATTGAAATAGAACCATCGCGCGAAATTCCACGGCCATGCGCGAAATTCCACGGCCATGGTGTAACGATGAGTTTATTTCAGGTAGTCAAAGAACGACGTATCAAACATAAAAGTTGATGATACTATCATAAAACCTGTTTGATGAGATATCGCGACAAAGGAATTATATTACACAGTGAGCGTTCATATGTGGATGTCGTTGTTGCGACTTTAAATTCTTTCTTTTGGGTGTCTTGACCCGTTGCTAAACAGTACTCTTGGACTTTAGACAAGTCTGTCTAATGCCAATGAGAAAAAATCCTAGAGGGTTACACACTAAGTGTTTCTGGTGGTCTCAGTTAAATTTTATTTGAATTTAATTAATAAATATTATTCTCAAGACAATGGAATAATTTTATTCAAGTTAAAATGATTGCATAAATTAAATAAATATTTATTCATCGGATTGTGGGTAAAATATATATTTATTTTATTGAACATTTAATAAATATTTTATTTACAAACTAGTAAATAAAATATTTATTTAAGAAAATAAATTATTTATTTATTTATTCGGGTGTTCAATAAATAGAAGTGGAGTTCGAGGGGATCAAGGCCGATCCGGTAGTAAAATAATTATTTGCAAGACGATAAATAATTATTTAACTAGTTGACACAAATTAAAATAACGCTGCTATTATTTTGTGACGCGAAATTTTATTTATAATTTCGTTTTGTGCAAGTTGGCGCACCATAAATAATGACGCGATATTATTATTAATAGCATGAGTTTTCTCTAAGGTTATGAATGTATTTAATTGCTGTTACATAATTAAATATTGTAACTGAAGCCCCATGTCAATAAATACACATACGTCTATTGTGCCATGTACCGAACCGCACACGCAGTGAATTGAGAATTGTTGAGCTAAACAATTTCTATCTCGAATCCTCTTTCTGCCCCTTTCAAGAACGAGAGACGTTCTTCAAGGCCGAAGAACATGCGATCATGAACGATCGACACAAGACACTCGTTTCGCCGCGCTAGCACCCGAAAAACGAGCGGTGTCGATCTGAGACCATCAGAGCATGTGTGGATCACCGCTAGAGGGATTCTAATTTGAATCCTTGCAAGCGCAACAAGATAATCCGGAAGGGTCATCCCGGACAATCAATATCATCAACGAAGAAAATACCGAAGATCTAGGTATTTTTTTTATGAAATTAATTAAATTAATTATAAACATGATGTGTAAGATACTCTCTAAAGGTTTCAGGTCTCTTCCTTCTTTACCTAAATCTTTGATTCTATTCCGTGGAGACTGACGTTAATTATCGTATTGATCCCAAAATAATCATTGATCATGGTAAAAATTAAAGTTGAGTTCCGTCCCAACCACGCTTCTGCTGCGCCCGGAACCTTCAAGATGCAACTTGGTCTGCTGAATTTAGGAAGGAGAGAAATGAGGGTCATGTTGAGAAATGGATCAAGCAGGCCGGCCTCTGGATGGTGTGTGACCTCTGCAACCACTGCAAGGAGGGAAGATCCAACAGCCCCCCACTAATTTTGTTAGAATAGAGAGCTTGAATCTTGTCAGGGCCAGGAGCCTTTGAGGGATTCATTGCGAAGAGAGCGGAGTGAAAACCTTCCAGGGATGGCTGATGCCCCATGAGGGAAGATTGTTCACTGCCAAGGGAAGGAAAGCATTCAGGGAAACCTGGTTGGTAGGGGGCATCTTCCTGGCAGATGCCCCATGAGGGAAGATTGTTCACTGCCAAGGGAAGGAAAGCATTCAGGGAAACCTGGTTGGTAGGGGGCATCTTCCTGGCAGATGCTGGAAGAAGATCTTGGGGGTGAATGCAGGATTGATTGGCTCACAAAAGTTAGAATGCACAATCTCCAACATCTTTCTTGTTCTTTGAATCTGTCTTTTTGAAAATGGATCTTTGTTGTTTGCAAACAACACACGTTTCATGCAATTCTGATGGACCCTAAAATGTTGGAAGCACAGTCACCATTTTCTTTTATTGGAGTGTCTTCAAGCCATTGATTTTGGGACGACCATATCAAAAGTGCCATAACCAAGTTCATCTTCGAGTCTTGTTGTGAGGCAAGTCTGTGAAACATTATGGATGTATTGAAAGCTCCACAACCAAGCTTCATCTTTGAGTCTTGTTGAGAGGCAAGTCTGTGAAACGTTGTGGTACAAGGGAAACATTCTATTTTCTATCATTTGACCCTGAGAAACCGGCATAGTTTGATGCCATTAATGGGGCATACACCATTTTTATTATTACCTCATAATCTTTTGTTTGCAATTGACCTGTGCTGTATAAGTTGGTTTTCAAATTTTGAACAAAACGAACCTTAGAAATTGTTCAAAGGTTGTTTTTCATATGGTCACTTGCCCCTTTCCCATAACCAAAATTTTAGAGGTGGTACCAAACTTCACATGAAAGACGATCAAGATCCTCCGACTCTTCAATTGAACAATCTCGATAATTAAATCTAGGTGTGTGATGAGTCTTGTTGAAAATTGCCATTACTGTCGAGAAATAAATCCGAGACTGATTCTTTGGACTTAATTCAAAGTAATTCAGATTCTTGGCAAAGGATTGAAGTTGCTGCATCTTTGCTCATCCTCAAAATTTCTTTTTCATAGAATCCCTAACCCGCTTCAGAGCGCTCATAGAAAAAATATTTTCTAAGGTGAGAAGATCAGTGGTTTGGAAGAGATAAATTTTTGCTTGGAGATCTTATGGTCGTTGTCCTTCAAGTTGTGATTTTCGTACATTTGCCAACACTACTTTTCTAGTTGCTGGCTTTGATACCACTAATGGCTTCAAAATAGGGTTATGAAAAATGCTTTCTTCACTAATTTCATTCATAGTCATGGAAGCCTTTACAAGCCTGTTACTGAACAGAAGTTGAGGCAAACCGCTAAATAGAACATGCAAAGAGGTGATGGCTGGCTTTGAAGTCAAACTCCTAAAGACTGGGACTACATTGGACTGAAACAAAACATAAACAAACTGAATAATCTATTCTAACAAAAGCATTAGTTCTGACTTGATATATCTCTGTTTGGCTGTGCCCCTGTTTTTCACCATTCTTCCAATGTTTCAAATTTATCACAACCTTGGTTTAACAATGTTGCAAAAAAGGGAATTTATCACTATAATGGTAACAATTGGCTGTGATGAGCAGATAAAGAAGTGTGTGGGCTTACAAAGGGTTTGAACACCTCGTTTTATGGCAAAGTTTTATCACATAAAAAGCTTGTTGGAAGAGAAATGAGAAGCATGGATGGCGGGCGTATGGTGGTCTCTTCAGTGGTTAATAATACTTCACCCCTCTTATTATTATTAGAATACGAAATTTGACATGTATGCTTTCTTGTCATGAAGGTTTCTTTCATTTTCCAAAAATGTATTAGACAGTGTATTGAATTATTTAAATAGAAATTATCTTTTAGAAAATGGCAATGGAAATGATAGATCTTTGGAAAACAAAGACTTGTTTTCATGTTTCCTAGAAAATGAAAATGAAATAAATATGTAAATCATATACTTGTTTTCCCCTAGTATCCATCGTATTTTCTAACACATATTTAATACAATTTTTGAAAATGAAAACATAAATTATTTTCTAATCCTAAGCACAGCCTAAATTACTTCAAGCAAGAAGAAGTATGATCGAATTGGTTTAGTTGGACCTCTACATCTTTAATATTTCGTAACCTAGTTGCAATTTCAGAGCTTATATTTCTCCTTTTTCTTAAAGTGCAGTTTGGAGCTCAGAAGGTTGGAAAGAAGGCAAAGAGAGAAACAGTGATCCTGGACCCAGATTATCGAATACCAGTTGTCCTACTTGGTGGGTATTGCTTGTTTTTCCTCTTGCATGGAGTTTTTATAGATGGAGCTTTGCGTGGTTACTTATTTATGGGGCTCCGTTTGGCTACGATAAAAGTTTTCTGTTTTAATTATCCAAAAATGTATTTAATTATGTAAATGGAATTTTTTTTTTAGAAAATGAAAATTGAAATGAAAGAAAAAAAATTGTTTTCATGTTTTCTGGAAAATGAAAATGCAATAAAAGGTAAATCACACATCTTTTATTTTTTCTTACTATCCAAAATATGTTTAACACATTTTTTTTTACATTTTTGGAAAATGGAAACAGAAAATGTTCTCCCTCGCCTAACTGAGCCTTAGTTCCTCTGACCCTGCTTTATCAGTCTCGTGTTTTCTGGTGGGAAATGAGTGAAATGAAAAGGTAGAGGAAAAAAATGATTATATGCAATGGAAAAAAAATAATTTTGTAAGTTATATATTTGATATGATGAAAAATGACTAAACATTCATGGTATCAAAAATAAGAAAATATTAATTACAGAAATCTACTGATATATAAAATGTTCATAGTACATTTTATCATATATGTATATATTAAATGTTCACACTGTTGGATTGATGTAGTCCGATCCGTTTGAATGATGTTGGGCAGAATGCTAGCGGCTCATACCGCACACCAGACCGCAACTTTCGCGGGTCGAGCTCTGCGGTGATTTCCTTGGGGGTTGTCCCCTGGCCAAATTTTGGAGAATTGTAGCATCTCTGATTAACTATAACAGAACTGACTGACGATACCGACAGAGCACTGTAGCAGTGCTGACTCACTGTAGCAGCATGCGACAGGTAAGGGTGTAATTTCGACCCAGTCCGGACTGGGTCGGGTCGGGCCTGACCTCCAAAACACTGGGCCGCGAACCACTATTCGGGCTAGGCCGGGCCGGCCCGAACAACCCCAATAGGCTGCTCGAGCCCAGCCTCGGGCCGACCCAAACTGTCAGGCTGGGCCGGGCTGGGCTTTTTGGGCCGGCCCTTGGGGGCTTTTATTATTTGCAGATTTTTTTTTTCATTTAAACTTTTTAAACATTTTTTGTTTAATTTTCCTAAATGTTTGTTTTCTTAATCGTTTTTTTAAAACCTTTTTATAAAATGTTTTTTTAAAAAATATTTAAATATTTTCTTAAAAGTTTTAAAAACGTTTTTAAAAAAAATAAATTTTAAAGGTTTTTTAAAATGACTGGCTTTTTTTTAAAAATGTTTTTTAACAATTTTTTTAAACATTGATCTCAAATGTTTTTTTAATTTTTTTTATAAGTTTTTTTAAACGTTTTTTAAACAATTTTTAAATGTTTTCTTAAACATTTTTTTAAATGTTTTCTCAATCACCTTTTGTTTAAACTTTTTTTCATTTTTTTTGTAAAAATATTTATTTTCTTTTTTTTTATTAACATTATACGGTTTAAACGTTTTACATTTAATTCTCAATCATTTTATATGTTTTAAATTGCTCACTTTTTCATGTGTTTCATATTAACTTTTAACCTCAACATCACATACCTATTATAATATCTTTAATTTTATAAAAATCTAAAATACAAACCAATTCAAAAAATTATTAATGGTCAAATAATTTATTTGAAAGCATTGAATTAAAAAAAAGAATCTGCGGCAATTGTCCTATCTATATAAATATCCATCATTTTTATAAATAACATTCATAATAATTATAAATCATAAAATAATTGATTTTAGGTCATTTTAAATAAATAATTGAATGAAAAATAATTTTAAAAAATTAATATGCTATTTCAAATTGATTTCATGTTTTAAATTTCTCACTTCATGCATTTCACAAAATCCTCGACCTCAACTTCACATTCTTATCAGAATTATTATATTTTCTTTAATTTAATAAAAATATAAGATACAGACCAATTCATAAAATTATTAAAGGTCAAATAATTTATTTGAAAACGTTCTATTTAAAAAAAGAATTTGCTGTGATTATCTTGTCTAAATAAATAGTAATCATCTTAATAAATTACATTCATAATAATTATAAATCATAAAATCAACATAAAATAATTAATTTCAGGGTATTTTAAATAAATAATTGAATGACAACTATTTAAAAAATTAATATGGCATTTGAAATATATATCCAGTCTGTGTAATTTTAAAACAGGTGCACCATCTGGACCAGTTGGTCTAGGCGCAGCTTTGGAAACATGAGGTAGGGGGTTTGAGTCTCCCTACCTGCAGTTTCCTAGGATTTTTTTTTAGGGAAAACGGGTTTTTTACGTGCTGGTCTCAGGCGGGCTTTCTACTGGTCCGTGGGCCGACCTATGTAGGACCAGGCCCGGTGCATCACAGGCCCGAGCCCGGCCCGGCTCGAGTCGGGTTTAGCTGGGACGGGCCGCTCGGGCCGGGCCGTTCGGGCTTTCGGGCCGAAATCACACTCCTAGCGGCAGGTCACTGTAGCTCCGCGGAATTGTGGCCACTAGTCACTATAGCTCCACTGACTTCTTGCCAACCGACACCGTAGCAACTTGGACTTGGGTGACCGTAGCATTGCGGACTTCCTGCCACCGGTCACTGTAGCATAGTGAACTTATTGTGCGGACTTCCAGCCACCGGTCACTTTATTAGCTCATTCGAGTTGGGATTTATGCGTGTGATAAACTTTGAAAACCTCCCTGTATTTGTGCTCCTGAATTATAGTGAATTGTTTTGCCTCTTTGTGGACGTGGGGATCATTTCCAGAACCACGTAAATCGTTGTGTCTATGTTCATCATCATCTTCTTCTTCTGTTCTGTCTTTTCTTCATCTACAAACCTATTTGTCACTGACTCCCGGCGTTTCCGCTACACACTGTATATATATGTATGTTAACAGATCATTTAGATATATACATTTATATGTTAACCGAACATATTGTGTTCTGTATATTATCATATTATGTTTTGGATGCTATCATATTATGTTCAATATTGTTATTGTATCACTATTATATAATCTGCATATATTATGTTCTTTATGTTATATCTGTTAACATATTCTGTTCTGTACGTTACTGTATTTTGTTTTGTATGTTATTGTATTATGTTCTGTGTGTTATCTTATATTCTATAATCTGTTCTGTATGTTATATTCTGTGTTATCATATTATATCATGTTTTTGCCCTGTGGGGGGCAGCCTACACTAGTACAATCATGACCTTTAGTGGCCGCCAAAAGCCGTCGCTAAAGGTCTATAGCGGCCGCCTAGCGTCCGCCAATCGGCGGCCGCTTTTGGCCCGTCGCTGTTGGTATCAGCGACCGCCATTTGGCGGACATTGTAGGCAAGTTGGAATGGGCTAAAGCGGCCGCCAAACGGCGGCCGCTGTATGCTGTCCCTATAGCGGCCGCCAAATGGCGGTCGCAATAGGTTTTTAATTTTTTTTAAAAAAAATATCAATTACACAATAAAATATACCCACATAAATCTCATCAGTCATCTTCCAAACTCCACATCCATCATCAAATATAACTGCAGAACAAAATTTAATAACAAAATTAGTACCGAATAAAACCTATAAACAAATAATTGAAACAAATTAACATATTTCAATTCAAACTTACTGTAACAGATCGAAAGTATTTGATTTTCAAAATATATTCATAATTTTGATTACCGTTTTAAAAATTTAAAATCATTAATTCTATGGTTCTAATTAGATTGTTGCTTTGTGATTTTAGGTCAATTCGATGTCGTTTGCTATGAATTTGACCGTTAAACGCCCGTTTTGGCCGTTTATGACACTAGAACTGCGTTCACGGTCACCGCGGGCACACGACACCTCCGATTGACGTGCCGTCTGCGCGACCACTTCACAATTCACTCACCCGTTGTTGTCGTATGATTTCAGGCCATTCGGACTTCGTTCGGCCCGTTTGGATCCCCACGCACGTTTATGAAGCGCGCCCAACACTTAAAAAAACGCACATTGAGCCGTACTGCGCACACCGCACGTCCGATTGACGTGCCGTCTGCGCGACCAATTCACAATTCAGTCACCCGTTGTTGTCGTCTGATTTCAGGTCATTACGACATCATTCGGCCCGTTTGGACCCCTCACGCGCGTTTATGAAGCGCGCCCAACACTTAAAAAACGCATATTGAGCTGTACCGTTCAAACCGTAGGTCCGATTGACGTGCCGTCTTCTCGTACAAGTCACGAATAACAATTATATTGTTGCTCTATGATTTCAGGTCAATCCGATGTCGTCCGCTATGAATTTGACCGTTAAACGCCCGTTTTGGCCGTTTATGACACCAGAACTGCGTTCTCGGTCACTGCGGGCACACGACACCTCTGATTGACGTGACGTCTGCGCGACCACTTCACAATTCACTCACCCGTTGTTGTCGTCTGATTTCAGGTCATTCCGACTTCGTTCGGCCGGTTTGGACCCCCCACACGCGTTTATGAAGCTCGCCCAACACTTAAAAAACGCATATTGAGCCGTACCGCACAAACCGCACGTCTGATTGACGTGCCGTCTCCTCGTACACGTCACGAATAATAATTCGATTGTTGCCCTGTGATTTCAGGTCAATCCGATGTCGTCCGCGATAAATTTGACCGTTAAACGCCCGTTTTGGCCATTTAGGACACCAGAAGTGCGTTCTCGGTCACTGCGGGCACACGACACCTCCGATTGACGTGCCGTCTGCTCGACCACTTCACAATTCACTCACCCGTTCTTTTCGTCTGATTTCAGGCCATTCCGACTTCGATCGGCCCGTTTCGACCCCCCACACGCGTTTATGAAGCGCTCCCAACACTTAAAAAACGCATATTGAGCCGTACCGTGCAAACCGCATGTCTGATTGATGTGCCGTCTCCTCGTACACGTCACGAATAATAATTGTACTGTTGCCCTGTGATTTCAGGTCAATCCGATTTCGTCCTCTATGAATTTGACCGTTAAACGCCCATTTTGGCTGTTTATGACACCAGAATTGCGTTTTCGTTCAACGCGAGCACACGACATGTCCGATTGACGTGCCATCTGCGCGACCAATTCACAATTCACAATTCACTCACCCGTTGTTGTTGTCTGATTTCAGGCCATTCCGACATCGTTCGGCCCTTTGGACCCCCACGCGTGTTTATGAAGCGCGCCCAACACTTAAAAAAACGCATATTGAGCCGTACCGTGCAAACCACAAGTCCGATTGACGTGCCGTCTGCGCGTACACATCACGAATAATAATTAGATTGTTGCCCTGTGATTTCAGGTCTATCCAATGTTGTTCGCTATGAATTTGACCGTTAAACGCCCGTTTTGGCCGTTTATGACACCAGAACTGCGTTCTCGGTCACCGCGGGCATACGACACCTCCGATTGACGTGCTGTCTGTTCGACCACTTCACAATTCACTCACCTGTTGTTGTCGTCTGATTTCTGGCCATTCGGACTTCGTTCGGCCCGTTTGGACCCCCACGCACGTTTATGAAGGGCACCCAACACTTAAAAAACGCACATTGAGCCGTACCGTGCAAACCGCACGTTCGATTGACGTGCCGTCTGCGCGACCAATTCACAATTTACTCACCCGTTGTTGTCGTCTGATTTCAGGCCATTCCGACATTGTTCGGCCCGCTTAGACCCCCCACACGCGTTTATGAAGCGCGCCCAACACTTAAAAAACGCATATTGAGCTGTACCGCGCAAACCGCACGTCCGATTGGCGTGTTGTCTCCTCGTACACGTCACGAATAATAATTAGATTGTTGCCCTGTGATTTCAGGTCAATCCGATGTCGTTCGCTATGAATTTGACCGTTAAACGTCCGTTTTGACCGTTTATGACACCAGAAGTGCCCTCTCGGTCACCGCGGGCACACGACACTTCCGATTGACGTGCCGTCTGCTCGACCACTTCACAATTCACTCACCCGTTGTTGCCTGATTTCAGGCCATTCCGACATCGTTCGGCCCGTTTGGACCCCCCACGCGCGTTTATGAAGCGCGCCCAACACTTAAAAAACGGATATTGAGCCGTATCGCGCAAAACGCACGTCCGATTGACGTGCCGTCTCCTCGTACACGTCACGAATAATAATTAGATTGTTGCCCTGTGATTTTAGGTCAATCTGATGTCGTTCGCTACGAATTTGACCGTTAAACGCTCGTTTTAGCCGCTTATGATACCAGAACTGCGTTCACGGTCACCGCGGGCACACGGTACCTCCGATTGACATGCCGTATGCTCGAACACTTCACAATTCACTCACTCGTTGTTATCGTCTGATTTCAGGCCATTCTGACTTCGTTCGGCCCGTTTGGACCCCCCACGCGCGTTTATGAAGCGCACCCAACACTTAAAAAACGCATATTGAGCCGTACCGCGCAAACCGCACGTCCGATTGACATGCCGTCTGCGCGTACACGTCAAGAATAATAAATATATTGTTGCCCTGTGATTTTAGGTCAATCCAATGTCGTCCACTTTGAATTTGACTATTAAACGTTCGTTTTGGCTGTTTATGACACTAGAACTGCGTTCTCGGTCACCGCGGGCACACGACACCTCCGATTGATGTGCCGTCTGCTCGACCACTTTACAATTCACTCACCCGTTGTTGTTGTCTGATTTCAGGCCATTCTGACTTCGTTCGGCCCATTTGGACCCCTCCACGCGCGTTTATGAAGCGCGCCTTTACACTTAAAAAACGCATATTGAGCCGTACCGTGCAAACCGCACGTTTGATTGACGTTCCTTCTGCGCGTACATATCACGAATAATAATTAGATTGTTGCCCTGTGATTTTTGGTCAATCCAATGTCGTCTGTTATGAATTTGACCGTTAAACGCTCGTTTTGACCGTTTATGACACCAGAACTGCGTTCTCGGTCACCACGGGCACACGACACCTCCGATTGACGTGTCGTCTACTCGACCACTTCACAATTCCCTCACCCGTTGTCGTCTGATTTCAGGCCATTCAGACTTCGTTCGGCCCGTTTGGACCCCCCACGCGCGTTTATGAAGCGCGTCCAACACTTAAAAAACGCATATTGAGCCGTACTGTGCAAACCGCACGTCCGATTGACGTGCCGTCTGCGCGTACACGTCACGAATAATAATTAGATTGTTGCCCTGTGATTTCTGGTCAATCCGATGTCGTCCGCTATGAATTTGACCGTTAAACGCCCGTTTTGGTCGTTTATGATACCAGAAGTGCATTCTCGGTCACCGCGGGCACACGGCACCTCCGATTG
Source organism: Viscum album (assembly GCA_963277665.1). Taxonomy (NCBI): domain Eukaryota; kingdom Viridiplantae; phylum Streptophyta; class Magnoliopsida; order Santalales; family Viscaceae; genus Viscum; species Viscum album. Next base: position 1,456,086,638 of record OY728123.1, on the reverse strand, counting down.
ACGTGTCGTCTGTTCGGCCACTTCACAATCCACTCATCCGTTGTCTAATTTCAGGCAATTCTGACATCGTTCAGCCCGTTTGGACCCCCCACGCGTGTTTATGAAGCGCGCCCAACACATAAAAAACGCATATTGAGCCGTACCGCGCAAATCATACGTCCGATTGACGTTCCGTCTTCTCGTACACATCACGAATAATAATTAGATTGTTGCCCTGTGATTTCAGGTCAATCCGATGTCGTCCTCTATGAATTTGACCGTTAAATGCCCGTTTTGGCCGTTTATGACACCAGAACTGCGTTCTTGGTCACCGCGGGCACACGGCACCTCCGATTGACGTGACGTCTGCTCGACCACTTCACAATTCACTCACCCGTTGTTGTCATCTGATTTCAGGCCATTCGGACTTCGTTAGGCCCGTTGGGACCCCCCACGTGCGTTTATGAAGCGCGTCCAACACTTAAAAAAACGCACATTGAGCTGTACCGTGCAAACCGCACGTTCGATTGACGTGCCGTCTCCTCGTACACATCACGAATAATAATTAGATTGTTGCCCTGTGATTTCAGGTCAATCTGATGTCGTCCGCTATGAATTTGACCGTTAAACGCCTATTTTGGCCGTTTATGACACCAGAAGTGCGTTCTCGGTCACCGCGAGCGCACGGCACCTCCGATTGACGTGGCGTCTGCTCAACCACTTCACAATTCACTCACCCGTTGTTGTCGTCTGATTTCAGGCCGTTCCGACATCGTTCGTCCCGTTTGGACCCCCCCACACGTTTATGAAGCACGCCCAACACTTAAAAAACGCATATTAGGCCGTACTGCGCGAACCGCACGTCCGATTGATGTGTCGTCTCCTCGTACACGTCACGAATAATAATTAGATTGTTGCCCTGTGATTTCAGGTCAATCCAATGTCGTCCGCTATGAATTTGACCGTTAAATGCCCGTTTTGGTCGTTTATAACACCAGAAGTGCGTTCTCGGTCACGGCGGGCACACGACACCTCCGATTGACGTGCCTTCTGCTCGACCACTTCACAATTCACTCACCCGTTATTGTCGTCTGATTTCAGGTCATTCGGACTTCGTTCGGCCCTTTTGGACCCCCCACGCGTGTTTATGAAGCGCGCCAAACACTTAAAAAAACGCACATTAAGCCGTACCGAGCAAACCGCACGTTGATTGACTTGCCGTCTCCTTGTACACGTCACGAATAATAATTAGATTGTTGCCCTGTGATTTCAGGTCAATCCGATGTCGTCTGCTATGAGTTTGACTGTTAAACGCCCGTTTTGGCCGTTTATGACACCAGAACTGCGTTTTCGGTCACCGCGGGCACACGACACCTCCAATTGACGTGCCGTCTGCTCGACCATTTCACAATTCACTCACCCATTGTTGTCGTCTGATTTCAAGCCATTCCGATTTCGTTCGGCCCGTTTGGACCCCCCACGCGCGTTTATGAAGCGCGCCCAACACTTAAAAAACGCATATTGAGCCGTACCGCGCAAACCGCACGTCCAATTGACGCGCCGTCTGCGCGTACACGTCACGAATAATAATTAGATTGTTGCCCTGTGATTTCAGGTCAATCCCATGTCGTCCGCGATGAATTTGTCCGTTAAACGCCCGTTTTGGCTGTTTATGACACCAGAACTGCGTTCTCGGTCACTGCGGGCACACGACACCTCCGATTAATGTGTCGTCTGCTCGACCACTTCACAATTCACTCACCCGTTGTTGTCGTCTGATTTCAGGTTATTCCGACTTCGTTCGGCCCGTTTGGACCTCCCACGCGCGTTTATGAAGCGCGCCCAACACTTAAAAAAACGCATATTGAGCCGTACCGCGCAAACCGCACGTTCGATTGATGTGCCGTCTGCGCGAACACTTCACAATTCACTCACCCGTTGTTGTCGTCTGATTTCAGGCCATTTCGACACCGTTCTACCTGTTTGAACCCCCCACGCGCGTTTATGAAGCGCGCCCAACACTTAAAAAAACGCATATTGAGCCGTACCGCGCAAACTGCACGTCCGATTGACGTGCCTTCTGCGCGACCACTTCACAATTCACTCACCCTAGAAAGCTACAAATATCGAAAGAGTTCTTGGACTTCTCCCAAGAAACAACTGCCTGAAGTTTCTCTCCATCCACTGACACACCTTCCTCTGAGATTATTTGACCCAATAACTATACCTAATCAATACAAAAATGACATATATATAGCTTGGCGTATAGTCGATGCTTTATAAGTGTAATCTGGATGATGTCAAGATATTGGGTATGATTCATCATCAGTCTTGGAGTGCACGAAGATGTCATCCACAAATACTAAAACAAACTAATCTAGGTAAAAATGGAAGATTCTATTCATCAAGGATATAAAAACTTCTAGAGAATTTATCAACACAAATGAAATTAGCTCATGCATGAGGTTCATTCTCATCTGGATCACCAATATCACTGCGATGTCCACCAGCTGTATTCAGAGTCTACAATATATATCAATATTATGTATCTTAAACATATCAATAAAAGTCAATCTGAGTATGGTTTGTTTTATTGTTTACCTGTGGCGCCACTTGTTGCGTCGTCATTTCATCGATACGTGATGACATCTGTGACAACCTCTCCTCATACTCTGCACGTAACTGCTGAAACTGTGCATCAAAATTGCGCTGCATATCCTGCATGGAAGCATCTATCTCAGTCTGTGTGCGCATCCCTGACTCTCTGCATGCACCCATCGCATCTGCTCTAACAACTGCATGTCGTGGGACACCACCGCCATAAGTCAAAGAATAACCATGACCGTCACGCCCCACGACACGGTGAAATATTTCATCTCTACGCACAGTACTACGTCGTTGCTCCTCTGGCAACTCTGCTAACTGAGCGTCAAACTGAGCCTGTAGTATATAATGAATCAATGAACAAATATGAATAATTTATATAAAATAAAAATACATTTATTAGTAAATAATTTGCTTACTATAACACCGACAACATCGGGATCACCTGCCCTACGAGTCCTCACCCATATGGACATCTGATCGATCGGCTCGCCGCGTTGGTGTAATTATAATAAAGGGGTTCACCATGTTATACTACAATATTTTTAAAATATAAATGAATAGTGAATTCTAAACTTACATCATGTCTGAGCTGTGACACATGTCGAGTGCCAAGTCTGGAAGGCGTGCCCTACATCGCCCGATTATGTGAATGACGAGCAGACTCGATCTACATTCAACGTATTTACTTAATAGACATTTGAAAAATTAGTCATTTATAGATTAAAAGTAATAAATCTTACCTTCGCCGCCTCACTCGACCAAAACGCAACCAAATCCTGCCACCGCGCAGGAAGAATGCCCGGAGGGACTCGCTGTAGAATGTCTGACACACCCGCAAATGGTGTCCAGTGATATCTCTTCACCCTTGACTTGTAATCCTTCCATAATTTTCAGCATTTGGACATACATACAACTTGAAACTCATCTGGACAGGATGTCAAATTATCCTGTTAAAAAAAATTGCCAGTAGATGGGACAATAATAATAACAATATCATGAAAAATTAAACATTGAATTTACCTGAACCTCCCTCCATAATCTGTCCATCGTATCCTGAGGGAAAGAACTCTATTCACGAGTCGTCAGAGGGAATCTGTGTGAGTCTCGTATCATATGCCCAAACTGACGACTCAATACAGTAGCACTTTCTCCAACGGGATGAAATGTGTTATCAAATAACACATCCAATTGGGCTCCAGAGTTCCAGGATCGAACCCCTCTACCAGGACCCCTGCGTCTGCTGGAAGACGCACTAGATCCTGATAAAAATAAATTCATAATTCAATTACAATATAAATTAATGATTAGAAACAGTTAGGAAAATATACACAGAAAATTACAATCAATTAATTTAGAAAAATGAAAACATACATACCGAAAACATCAGGTGAACCACTGTGACCACCCTGTGACATACCTACATTAAAAGAAATTATAGTTAAATCAAGCAATTTTTATACATATATAACTCATAAATATTTTTACAAACAATAACTGGGGATATACTTACAATTTTTATACATATATAACTCATAAATATCTTATTTAAATTCTAAAAAAACACATATCATTAAAATTTAAAAACCAAATTTGAAGGATAAAAAACATTACCTGCAGAGCACTCGACTGCGGGTAACGGGGTGTGACTCGATTGCGGATCCATGACGGCGCAGCGACTTGACGATAGGGGTTCGACGACCGGACTCGAAAGGGCCGGAACCGTTGGACGAAGCGTGGGAGAGTTCTACACGGCGGGGCACAACGGACCGGGAGGGTCCAACGGAGGCAGGAGGACTTGCTGGAGGGATGCAGAGGGGCCGGGAGGGGACGACGGCGGCGGGACTGTCCAAAGGTGCAGTGCGGAGGCAAGGGGTGGGGGTTGCCGGGTCGCGGGGGTGTCGGGGTCGCGGGGGGCGCAACACGGAGGCAAGGCGGTGGGGGTCGCCGGGGTTGCGGGTGGCGCAGCACGGAGGCAAGGGGGTGGGGGTCGCCGGGGGTGGGGGTCGCCAGGGGTCGGGGTCGCCGGGGGTTGTCGGGGTCGCCAGGAATCGCCTGGGGTCGGTGGTCGCTGGGGGTCGGGGAGGGGTCGCCGGGGGTCGGGGTCGCCGGGGGTTGGGGTCGCGGGGTCGGGGAGGGGTTGGGGTCGCGGGGTCGGGGAGGGGTGGGTCGCGGGGTTGGGGAGGGGAAAATGGGGTCGCGGGGTCGGGAGGGGAAAATTAGGTTTTTTGCTGTATTAAAATGCAGCGGCCGCCATTTGGCGGCCGCTGTTGATAGTATTAGCGGCCACCAAATGGCGGCCGCTATAAGTCCCCTGCCTCGAAAGCTAAAAATTCTAGTAGTGCTGGTGGTGGCGCCCCAGTGGTGTGTCACCATCCACATGTTTTGTGCCACCATCCACATGTTTTCTATACATTTATAGCATTTATATAAATCTTCTGCACAAATATATATATGTTCTGGACAAATATATGCACAAATTAATATGATAAATATATTCAAATGTTTTTTATATATATCATAAATTTATTCCAATCTTCTGTGTATTTGTGTGGACAAATGTTTCTGTACATTTATATCATAGATAAATAAATGTAAATAAATATTTTTAAATCATTTTTTTATATTTTTTTTATCTGTTTAAACCACAAAACATATGTTTTTGTGTTTTATCAAATTTTTAATAACTTTGAGTTTATTTATATGTTTTTTTTTTGAAAAAAACATTTTTTTATTTTTTTTTCTTTGGTATAAAACTTCTTTTTTTAATTGCTTTTGTTTTTTTCTTAATTTTGTTTTTTTACAGTTTTTAGTATTGAAACTTGTGAACTGTTATGAAATAAATGTATTTTTTTTTTCATTTTTTAATATGTATATTTTAGGAATTGATGCTTGTTCCAAGTAAGGATGTTTTTTTTTTGAAGTGGAGGTCATTTTTGTTGGTATGCGCCTAAAAAATTGTGGTGGGCCTCTCCGTGAATATAATCAAAATTTCTATTTTTCGATAGAAATCCCTAATAATTATTAATAATTAAATGTATTATATTAATTATTTTATTTAATCATTATTTATAATGCATGATAAATGCATTGTTTTAAAACCCGGACCCGACTGGACGGTTTAACGGTCGGACTGCCGACCAGTGGGTTTTCCGGTCTAGTCCAGGGTATTAGGCTGTTTTGGCCTTTGGACTGGTTTCGGTCTTTTGCACCTTTTTTTAATTTTTTCTTTGTTTTTAATATAAAAAAATATAGTTTTAAAAATAAATAAAATTATAAACCGGTTCGACCATCTGGCTTAACTGATCAGATGGTCTGACCTTGAACCGTCCCCCTCTTCGGGTTTGTTGGGTTTGCTTTGTGAAAACCCTTCTGGCTGAAGTAACATAACCTTCTGGAAGGAGTGATTCCAGATGTTATGTTCCGGAACTGGATGATAGCAGTGGCAGCGGTACTAGGGAAGTCCGGAAGCTGAAGCGGAAGTGGAAGTTGAAGCAGCCACAAAAGCTGGATCCGGATGATGGTAGTGCAGAATAAGTAACCGGACTTGCGTAGGAGTAACTCTGATAAAGGGCTACGTAGGGCTGTGTAAGAATAAATAGTTAGTCTAGTCTGCACTGTTCACTGGGAATCAAAAGTTGAGGCGGTGCATCTTCTGGTGGCTTTGACTAAGCAGAGGGCCGTCCACGAAGATCGGAAGGCAGTGACACCGGAACAACTGGCTAGACTCTATAAATTGAGATCATTTGTTCACTTGTAATCATTCTCTTTGTCTTCTGTGATTAATAAAGTAGCAGAGTTTCCCACGTGGTGCAGGACTAACTTTGAACCATGTAAATCCCTTTGATGTTCCGTGTGAGCGAGTTCTTTTGTTCTTCCGCTTGTGTGTGTGTTCCGGAAGGTCTGCGGAGATCAAGACAATTCACTGTGAGATGTTGGAGCTTAGTTACCTTGTCCGGACATTGACATCAGGTGCTTCCGGTTACGGAACGCCCGGACCTTGTTCTGCAAGTGAAGTTTGGGAAGGGAATTCCGGAACTTGAGATTTTTGGTGCAATAGGTTCGATCACTGGTCTGGTTCTGAAAACATTGGATAAATATGTCATTTGCTTTAAAACTGAAATTATAAATTTTCATTTTTCATAAAAATAATAAAATAACAGTAGGGAATTTTGACTTTTCCCTCACGTTTTACCTTGAGAACCCCATTTCCTATAAAAATGTGAAGGAAACTAGCCAGGAATATGGGCTAGGCCTCATGGGCTGACCAATTTAGCCGGTAAAAATATGTCAGCTGGACTTTAAAATTTATAACCCATATAAAAACGGTTTTTTTTAGAGCAGGCCTGTTGAACTCGTAGTTCATATGGGGAATTTTTGATTCTTCACTCACCTTTTCATGCGCCTATTCCCCTCCTACCTACCAAACAGATCCTAATGCTGGGTGAGCTTTCTTGAATAAGGGGATTAAACAGTGCAGTTTCTTTTGTTTCTCTAAATGCAGGTTTAACCAGTGGGCTAGTTTATACCAATAATCTTTTACCATCTGTGCCTGTTGGCCTCCTTGGATTGCTGTTATTGTTTCAGGTAACAACTTTCTTGATTCTATTTCACAACTGTTTGTCATTAAGCTGAAATCTACACATTATATGTCATGTTATCTACCATGAAGGCTTCTTGTTTTGGTTTTGCCTATCTATGTGCTCTGGCTGACATTTTCAATTTGAACTTTCTTTCAGACAACTAGAGTGAGATTCGTCTTTGATGACAAGGCCTTGGTTCGTTCCCTAAAACCTTGTGGAATTGCTTTACACTTTATGACACTTGTATTTGAAAATACGTGTTATGTGTTAATGTTTTGACGAGTATAGGAAAAATCAGAAAATATAGGAATTGCTTATCCAAGTTTTTTTTTTTAGATATTGAAAACAGAAATCGTTACTCAATATCAAACACAATCTTAGGCTGCCTTCAGTTTTCAAAAAACAACATAAAACACTTTTTATAAAATAAAAATGGAAATGAGAGATTCCTAGACAGGAAAAAAGGCTGTTTTTCATGTTTTGTGGAAAGGAGTTAATCATACTTTCTTAATTTCTCCTATTATTAAATATATTTTCAACACATTTTCTAATACATATTTGTAAAACCAAACCCAACCTTACAATGCTCCTGGTTATCGGAAACACTTAAATCTTCATGAATAATATTTTTTGGAACATATATATAAATATCTGTCCAAAAAACTGAAAACGGGTTCAAATTAATGAACAGACTTGAGTTAATCTGAACCTATCACAATCATTCATCCACGGATGATCTGTTGATGAGCATCATCCCTCGATGTTGATGTTATTTAGAAACACTCGAGAATCCATCAACTCTGAATGATCTGTTGTGGTTGCAGGAGGTGAGAGTGGGGGGTGATCTCCAGGAGTCCGGGGAAAATGTTTTTGTGGGCGGGAGGAACTGCTGGAAGTGAGTGCTCACTGTCATTTCATCGAACACCTTGCATGCATTTAGTGGTGGATTGAGTGAGGTGTGGTGACAGGTACTCGACGTTTGTGAATTGGGAGCTGTGGTGGCCAAATTTCCCTGTATTGGTTTACTTCAAGGAGACACAGACGAAGCCGGAAGGCCAAATACATTTCTTCCCTGTAATCTTTGTACGCCTCAAGAGCTAACTAGAACTCCTTGCATTTGGTTGGAGAATTTTGCTGACATGAAGTTATTTTCTGGCTGACAGAATGGGAAGCAATTGTATGATGTGATGGTAGAGCGAGCCGGGCCTTCAAAAACCAGCAGTCCTTGATGTTGAATCGATGACCGGTCAATGTCTTCAGCTACAGGGAGAAGTTCGGAGAGGTATGCCTGGCTTTCCGGGATATGATATATCAGCCGATTCACATTAAAAAATGCATAAATTGTTATATGATAAATCAGTGTTTTAATTGTTATATAATGAAACATCAGTTTTTTTTTTTTTTTTTGTGTTTGGTGTTTTTAGTTAACTTTTTTTGTTGAAATAAAATATGAATTTTGTCACAGCCCGAACCCCTTTTGGGCCTACAGGGAAGACAAATGTGATCCTTGAAGTCCACCTACAATAGATCACGAGTTGACGATTAACATCGAGAGTATCAATCGCACAAATGAGAGATATTACCCTCATAAAACCTAGGAATATAATGAGATTTCATCAATCAACACTATATAATCAAAATAAAACCATCGTTACAAGATGCATGTAAATGTCACTTGAATACTAGTCTCCATAATGAAATGATATTAATATAATCTCTTAGGCAATAACTCTAACACCAACCCCAATCACCAAGCTAGTAATGCCGTGTGCGGTCTCAGTGGACAAATAACATAACCAACAGGCCTACACATGGTTCTCGACCTCATGAAGGCTCACTCATCAAATATCGCATCCAACACTAATCAAATATCGCACCGAATGTAGTAAAATAGTATCAAAGAAATAAAATTAAGGACATTTTGCAATCATTTTCTTACTGATTTTTTGCTCTCACAACTCAATGTCTTATGCCCTAGTGCTTCCATCCCTTCCACAGTTGTGCCACAACACAATGCATATCTATCACATCACAAACATTTCATTATCTTCACTATCACCTATCCATCATTGCATACCTTTGCACAATCATAACCACCATCACATGTCATATCCCAGCCACATATCACATCATATCAATATCTTGAAGAGGGAGTAGTCAGTCATTTGTTTCCTCAACCTAGATGTTGGGAAAAACATTCGAGCCCCAAAATGTTTGGGTGTTGGTCAGAATACCCGACTCAGGTGGGGTGCATATGAAATCACAAGAAAATACAAGATATAAAATAACTACACACATGCTTAATACATGAGTTCACATTAAACATCACTACCGTAGCCTGTAACAACCAACACCATAACTCAACCACACTATCGATCGCTAACACCCCTACCATGCAAACCAGCCCCCTGAAAACGTCATTTGCTTCTCGATATTTCACATCATTCGACAATTTCTAGAATTACCATTTTACCCACCATGTCTAACATATCCCAACACCCAAACCAAGCACTATTACACTTCCACAATGACATAATTCACAACAATAAGCATACAAGCAACACAAAACAACCAATTTCCAGCAACAACTAGTTCCACAATTTCCATCTTAATACCATGCCTCCACATTATTCCATCATTACTCACATCAATAATTCCAGATTTCACACAACCCGTTCTTTACCATCTTTACTTAATTAACCTTTTATGAAAGGCGATTCCAACAATAACACACAAGTCTCAACAACAACAATTCACGACTGCAACCATAAACAATTATCAATCAAATAAGCAATATCAAGAAATCATGGAAACAAAATACGTATCACCCCTTTCCCATTCAATTTCATTGGGTTTGTTTCATTATTTTCATTAAGTTAATTCTTACCATCCATCCAAAGAAAACAAAAACATGCAACTTCCACATTACACAATAAAAAAGGGAGAGTTCTCGAATCACCTATCTCAATCAGAGCTTCACAAGCCGCTGTGTAAGAACAGGGGAGGAAGAGATGATTACAAGTTCCCAAATCACACAAGTAGAATCCCAACAACCTAAAACGCAACAACCACCACCAGCCCACTCATCCCAGTGTCACTTGATCCAACCATATCCCCTATCACAACTCTCTCTAGATGAAGAATAGAGAGAGACCTAAGAAGGAAGGAGATACTCACCTTGAATCACCGCCAATTGGTCTCCTGAAGCCGAGGATCAATGCCAAGTGAAAGGGCGCTGGATGATCTCCCCAAAACTCCCTGGATGTCACCCAAGGTCGAGGGAAACAATGGAAGAATGATAAAATTCCATGGGTCACAAAGGGTGATGGCCCCAATGCAATAGGCTCGGTCAAATTCTCCTTTGGAAATCATGTCACGGTTAACTACTAGATCTGATAAATTCAAGGAAGGACCATGATGCAAGATCCACCGCCATGCCACAATATCCAAATTCCCAAACTAGGCTACATCACAACCAAGACACCACGATGCAATGACACCCAAAATGAGAGAACAATAAAATCAACCACCTCAAGCTCCATGCTGTAGTGACAACCATGCCGCAATTCATGACCTTCCCTTCTATATCGATCAACCCCAAAACAAAAACCACGACGCAACCAATGTGCTATGGCATAGGGGTCCCTAAAATGGAAGAAACCCTGATATCGACCTCTTTGGCTTCCATGCCGCAACCAAAAACTCGACGTCGCAGATCGAACCTCCACAACACAATATAATACAGCATGCCGCAAACTGATCCCCAGCTGGAATCTCAACTTGAACTCCATCTTTCTTTCCTAAACTCTTCTCCTCACACCTCCAACACCCAAAACTCACTAATGGGCCGAAAATGTCCAAACCTTTACATTAAATACCTCTTAAACGATTATAATCCCCGAGAATCAAGCCAAACCTAGAGGGAAAATAACGAATACCAACCCAAATCTCCCCAAGAGACACCTCTCAAACAGAGATAACACCTTCAACAAAACATAACATGAGTGACATATTAAATAAAAAAATCAATAAATCAACACCAATTCAAACTCTACATCACTTAGAAAATAGAATTCAAAACAACTTGAGATACTAAGCATGCATCTATGACTCACATTTACACATACATTCCTCCAGACCATCATGCTTCAATAAGAACAAACTAAAGGGATAACATGCTCATGAAACACCTTATCCTAACGACGTTGGATATGAACCGGTCAGTTCATGAATGCTGCATCATCCTTGATATCTAACTCTCCTTAACTAATGACATGAGAGTCATCGTGAAGATACTAACTGAGTTATGATACACGAAAGACGTCATGGATCCAGTCCACCCACTGAGGAAGCGCTAACCAATATGCCACCTCAATAATGCATTCTAACACCTCAAAAGGTTCGATAAACCAGGGAGATTGCTTACTCTATCGACCAAACCTTACCACCAAGAACACATGATCCCCAATCTTAAACTTTAGAGGCCTCCTCCGATATGCATAAGCTTTCTAACAGTCTTGCGTCGCTTTCATTCGCTCCAGAATCACCTGGATCTTTTCTGTCGTACTCTACACCACATCCGATCCAAGGACTGCCAACTCCCCAACCTTAGTCCTACACAACGGAGATCGACGAGGTCGCCTGTATAATGTATCAAAAGGAGTCATGTCAATGGAAGAGTGATAACCATTATTTTAAGAAAACTTAACCAAGGGTAAATTTTTTACCCACGATCCACCAAAATCCAAGACGTAAGCTTGCAACATATCCTCTACATATGGATTGTTTTCTCTGTATTCCCGTTTGTCTAAGGATGAAAATCAGTGCTAAGGTGTAGCTAAGAATCGAAAGAACACTGCAATCCTCTCCGACTCATGGGGTAAAATGAGGGTCCCAATTATAGATGATGATCCTCAGTGCCCTGTGATGTCACACAATCTCACTCACATGTTGCCTGACCAGAGCATCCATGATACATAATTCCTTAATTGCTAGGAAATGGGTTGATTTCATCATATGGTCCAAAATCACTCAAATGACGTCATATCCTCCCTGAGCCCGAGGTAACCCAGTGAAGACATCCATCGAGTTGTCCTCCCACTCCCACTTGGGGACATCTAACGTTTGCAATAATCATCCATGGACACGATGCTCTACCTTCACTTACTGATAGATCAATCACTGGCCATGAACTTTACTATGGGTTGTTTCATCTTCAGCTACCAAAACTGCCTCCTCATGCCAAAATATATCTTAGACATGCCCGGATGTACCACTACGGGTGAGCTGTGAAACTCATGGAGAACCTCCTCACGCATCGCCAACAGGGAAAACAACCTTCCCTTGAACAAAATTTGACGTCGATCATCCTCTAAACACCCCTCAGGAGCATCAATGTGAATAACACGGTACTGCATCACCTCTACCTCAAAGTCTCCCCACTAAGACTCTTCCACCTACCGCAACAAAGAGGATTCCATCATCATCTTACAGATAACCCCTATCACCGACCTCCCCCTCATTAGGATGCATCGTCGATAACTCCTAAATCGCCCTCAAAGTATCTATAAACTTCTGAGAAATATCTCCTTATGAATTTTTACTCAGCGCATCAACCTCAATGTTCCCTTTTCCTAGAGTGTAAGAGATTTCAAAGTCGTAATCCTGCAAGAACTTTATCCACCTCAACTGCCAAAAATTCAAATTTCGCTAAGAGAAAACATACATCAAGCTCATTCTCTTGAGGTAATGTCACCAAAACTTCAGGGAGAGTGACACAGGGTCTTATCCAGGTGTACACAAAAATTTAATAACTGGATAACTCAGAAGTAAGTCAATCAAGAGCATGCCATTTTAGGGTGCAACCGAATCAACCAATTGCGACCCAAATTCTAGGGCGCAACTAAATCAACTGATTGTGACCCCAACTCCCCCTGAAACATCGAGAACAACATCTTCATCAAAACCCTCTAATGGAAAGCGTAACAAATATAAGAAGAATAAGTCATGAGAAGAAGAATCACTAGTAGTTCCCAAGTCAGTCCATGATCTTCTGGACTTCCTTCCTCCATCATTAGGAGGAAGGGAAACACCTCGCCAAATAGAACCGTCATCGAATGGAGATTCATAGTGCAACTCTATCAACGCCATCCACTTGGAAGATCCCTTCACCGATGATAAAGACATATATGATCCCTCATTCTCCATCCATAATTGGAGAAGGGTTCACAATGGTTTAGGAGGTCGGGGAAGACAAAGTCATGACATACCTCAATATTCAAGCTTCATTTCCATTGAATCCATATACGTAGCTGAAACCCGATGGTAAACACTCCATCGAGTCCAACAGGAGCATTGATCTATTTTTGAATCTTATAAGACTCATTTAGATTCAACCATCTTTAGAGGATTGGTTGGTAGACCTACAAGTGTTTGGTCAACATTGGAATGTGAGAAGACTATCTTGACCCAACCCACAAGAGATAAATATGCCTCGAATTTTAATCAGGCACAAGAATCACTAAAACAAGTACCCTCACCCCCAAACCCCATGTCAGGGAGCCACCTCATGGTGGAAAATATAGGCCCCTATTCCAAAAGTATAACATTCTAAAACAGCTAGATGTTGTCCTTATGGAACTGTTGATTCTAGAAGCACTTCACCTCTTGAAAGAGATTAGGGAATCTCTCATTGAGGCCCTCTCAAGTCCTCAATAATTTGAGGCCAAAGTTGTTGAAGTTGAAGTATATTGTGAATAAATTGGCCCTGTGGAATGCCACATGATTATTTTGTTCACAGAACATGATTAAGGTTTCCATACAATAACAAATCACACACTTCTATATATTTGAAAAACTTGACAACATTGACATTCATCAAAGTATAATTGACAATGAATCTAAAATCAATCTCATTCTAGTCTGGACCCTCTGAGATTTCAGTTACAGTGAGACCGACCTGTCCCCCTCTAATATGACCATTCAGGGGTATAAAAAAAATGAACAGAAGTAGCTTAGAAGGATCAAACTGAGACCCCAATCTGGGCTTAAATCTTCCAAATGTTTAGTATCGATGATAGATTTCCTCTTAGATTACCATTCTTCCAGTATAATATTAATAATTATTTCAATGAGTTGATATTTTGATAACTCTTTTCACCCAAAGTGTAATGCCCCGACCCTAGAAGCTTGGTGCTGGTGCATTATTTTATTACATTGATATTATTACAAGGAAGAAAATCCCAAAGGACCGTTCAGTTTAGAAGTCTTGGAAATCCAGATTATATACATGATACCCATAATACATTGGGAAAACAAAATAAAACATGCTACATAAAAAAAAACTAAAATAAACTGAATCCTTGAAAGCTTATTCAAAGCTATCTTCTTCATAACTTGGGGAAAGAAACATAATAAGAGTGATCTCAAATACTCAGTAAGGGAAAGTACAATAGAAGCAATAATGAATTAATCTATATGGAAAGTTAGATAACTAAGCACACTTTCCATTTACATAACTAGATACGACACAAATAATTTAGAAAGTAAGAAACCGAAACACATGCCATAAATTAATAAACTGAGAATGAATTACATCCATAGATACGTCGATGAAAAATCTCATAGATAAATAATAACTGAAACTAAATGAGGAAAATTATTTCTTAACGGATGCCATGTCTATGGCACATGAAAACCTATTACCGTCAAGACCTTTCACAAGACGATTTAAAACTAAGGGTAGAAACCCATTTTTGCAACTTATTTATCTCATGAGAACCTATCGATGCATCGAGGAGCTATATAAAGTCCAGGCTCCACTCGTCATTGCCAGTCCAAAGAATTCCTCATATTGAATAATCAAAATAACTAATATGCCTTATCAAATAACCTCATTGAATGAGAAATACAGATTTATGAATAATTCCCCAATTAATCAAATAACTGACAAAGTAAACACCGTATGTAAAATGGTACATGGTTTAGGAAATAGTAAAATCCATGATAAATGATATGGATAATTAGGAGAAATTCAATGCTCAATGATCATATGAAATTGAATATTTCAAGGGGACTTTAATAATGAATCAATGAAGTGAATTTGAATACTATCCTTGGCCAAATCAATCTTAAACCATCCAGAGGAAGAATAAGGATGATATCAATACAAAAAATCCCAAGTAGAGTAAAAAATATAGGGTTGTTTTCATTGATTAAATAAAATAATAACTTTTAAAATATTATTGAGGAAAATATCCTTTGCTTTTGAAAAACCTTTTGATTTTTTTTTATTGAAAATCCATTTTAAAAAATTTTTCTTTATAAATAATCCTCTTAACATAGAAAAGTAGGCTTCAAAGAAATGACGATAGATAGATCCGTACATATCATATAAGGTAAAAAGAATATTCCTTTTATATGGTAAAAATGTTTGAAAAATTACCTTGTCGGGAAAACGATAAGAAGATTCCTTTGAAAACATGGGTTAAAGAAAAAAAGGGTTAAAATGTCTTTACAAAATCATTTTGAAAAGTTTAAAACATTTTTGAAAACATTTTAATAAAACATGGTTTTTAGAAGAAAGTTGGTTCTCCGACTAAAGAGAGAAATAAAGTCATGTTTTCTTAAAAACATTTTCTAAAACACTTTGAGTACCAAAGAGTGGAAAAATGATACTATTAATTGAAAATGCTTATGAATAAAAAGAGGAGAATAAAATGATTTATTAAACAATGGTTATTTAATTTCCTCAAATGGAAATACCATTGAAATATTATTAATATTATTTTTGAGGAAAATGATCTTTAAACATTCCAAAGTGTCCCATACCCATACCACTTTGAAACATTTTAAATCACAACCTCATGAATAAATAAAATTAAATAAAAGTTATAATATCATGAGAGTAAGGTGATTCATGATATATCATGTAAAAGTGCAGTATATACATCATATAAATGAAACTAGGTTCATAACAATACAATATGCCTCAATGAAATGAAATTGAGACGAAATCCATTACCTTAACTTTCCTTTTGTTGTGTGGTCTTTATCCTCCTGTATAGTGGCTCAAAATATGTTACTAACTTATACCATAACCATACTCATGTTTATAATATCATATATCATCTTCTTATAATATATTATTACCTGTTAACCATGATGTTAATATCATATATATCTATTATATATGTATCTAGAATAATATATAATGCTTTGGAGATAAGAAATGAAATGCACAATTCATGAAGACGGTAGTCCGTACGTACGCATGAACGCTACTTTCATTTCTTTGTCGTATTAAGAGGATGAAGAGTAAATGATAATTATGTATATTATAATTAAATCATTATATATATGTCATATATTTTACATAGGTTTATTAAAATTATCCTTAATACATTCCATGTATATCATTAATGAATCACATCGCTTTGAGGAGGAGGTAGTCAGCACTTCCACAAACGATGTTATCGTTTTTACATAAAATGGAAAGTATAAGGATATGTGTTGTAAAATAATTAAAGAAGTTTAAAGACACAATAAATATTATAGATAAAATATATAAATATATAATCCATCATAATGGCCACCATGAGAGGCGGTAATGGAAAATTGAACAATCATTGTTTAGCGAGGCGGTAGTCCGCCTACACATAAACATTATGTTCGTTACCCATTAGATGGAGGTGTATATAAGTGTAGGTAAAATTATTATCATAAAAATACTATTATATTGAGGATATTGGAGTTTATATATAAATATAGAATAAAAAATTTTGAGGGAGTGGAGACTGAAAATAAAAGAGAGGAGTTCGAGGGAGGGTATTACCCCTAAATCGGGTAACTTCTTTTAGTTTGCACCTAAAGGATTCCTTGGATTGCCTTATGCCCAAAGGGGGATTCAATGAGAAAGAGATATATTTTAGGTAGTGAATTGGGTAGAGTTTTTATGAACCTAAGAGGCTTTAGATGTGTGATTAAGTGGAAGTGAAGGAGGCCTTTTATAATGGAGGAGGGGTGACACCCTTGTAATATTTTAAAAGAAAGGAACCTCACCCAAGTTTTGTTTATTGAAAATGGATAAATAATGGTCAAAATTATATACAAGGGAGGATAGGGTCTAAATATTCCCATATAATATTCTTTGGACAATTTTATATGTCATTTTAGGCCTTAAGGTTATGGTTTAGTCTCTTATTAAGCTTAATTTAACCTTAATCGTTGTAATTAATTTTAATTATTTTCACTAATCCTTTTGTTCAAAAACTAAGTTGGACTTATTAGACATTAAAAATTATACTGATTAAAAATATTTAATCCATTTTTCCAAATTAAAATCACATAAGTTACATAAATTAAATTAAAATTCATCCCGCAAGTGGGGCGACAATGCAGGTTTTTAAAGTAAAAACATCCGAAAGTTTGCTATGTTTTTATAGTCAATTTCAAAGTGAAATTGATTTAGATGAACTACATTGGATTAATTGATAAAAATATTATCTAATTAAACTTTAAAACAAATTAAAAGTATAATTTAACCTTATAAAAAAATTAGATGAAAAATCAGTTTTGAACGAAAAGGCGGTAAAATTACCTTTACAAAAATATAAGTTTTATGTGTAAAATAAGGTTTATTCTAATCTTATGTCTATCAAATCTGTTGGATGACTATAAAAAAATATTTTATTGAATATATAACATATATATTTCATTAATATAATTCAATAATTGCAATTAATATAATTTATTATGAAAAAACGCCTTTGTAAGTATAAAAATAATAATATTTCCTTTATATTCAATTGGTTTACATTTTCATTTATAATTAATTGGTAACCAATTAATTAATTTTATAATTATGTAAATCATAAATTTTAATAAGTTTGTTAATCCTTTTTATAACCACTAATTTAAAAAATAGTCTATATATTATTATATTAAATAATAATATTTTAATAATATATTATTGTTCGGTAAAACTTAGTCTTGCGTGTAATGCAAGCCATCGAAGAAGATCGATCCTACGTGTAACACACACTAAATCAATGTTGTGAGAATTTCCGAATATAAAATATATCAAATCTATTTAAAATAGTAAATATATTTTAAAGTATTTGGGTATTATATCCCCTTACATGCTTAGTGTCGCGTGTTATGCATGCTATCGAATATAAGGTTCTTACTTTATAATTTCGGGGTGTTACATTCTCCCCACTTTAAATAAATTGTGCCCTAAAAATTTAAACTTGATCTTAGAAATATAGGGATTGAAAATAAACTATTGTTGAAAGACCCACATTGTAAAAGGGTTAATATCACATATTCTTAATAAGAGAGAAAAGAAAGTACAATTATCACATAACTAGGTTACCTAGTAGGAGAACATAGGTGGGAAATATAAACATGGATACGGAAGAAAAATCTATCCATTAAGTTCTGATGGAGAGTGCTAGAGAACATAGTTAGGAGAAAGTTAACAATCACAAGGCCATAAATTCGTGATGATCTTAGGGGATATTTAATTCATCAGAATGAAGGTAATATGACACAATTTTTTCTTTCAAGATCATTTTTCCTAGAGTTGAGGAATTATTTCACTCTCTAATAATATAAGCAAATATATGTTTCTATAAACATAGTCTTTTCCTTTGATTATTCCTTGAACTATTTTTACTTTGTTTCTTAGCACATGATGCATTATATGGTGAAGTAACACACCAAACTTTAAAATCTCATCCAATGTTCAACTTAAACCATTTTATAAACAATTAACTTTTCGAAAAGATTATGATCCAACAATTTAGAAAGAAAGTCCCTGAATTTCCAAGATGAACTTATCACTAGACTTTAATCAATATAAAGCAGCTTTAAATTTTCACATTCCAAACATGTGAACAACTTCATTATGTATCCTCTTGAAATATGGTAATAACTTGAATTACCATAAAACCTTACTGGAAACATGCATTCTTCCTTATTACTTAAATAATAAACTTGTTATTAGATATATTCCTAAAATCCAAAAGTGTTGTAAAATCTATTAATGATATCATAGACCACTTGCTGACAAGTTATTAATCAATTTGAAGGTATTCAGTAATTATCCAAATCAATCATTTATTCATCATTATCTCAACATCATGAATATATTAAGGGCGTCTTTCCCTCAATCATGTGTTTTCCAAAAAGTTTAACTTTATACTGAATATCTTTTCTTGGTACCATTGAACTTGTGGTATCAAATTCTTAATAAAAAAGTACTACAATATAATCCTCACATATTCTATAATTCTTATAACCAGCACATTGTTGATAAAATATTCAAATGATATAATTCTTGAATAGACATATTAATCATTCCTCTTCATCTGTGGTAGTAGAATAACTTGATCATTATCTAATAGCATCATTTGGGATATATTCCTTTGATACTTGGGACATTGATTCACATAGTGTCCCATCTCATTGTAGTTGAAGAATTGTACGTCGGAAACCTTTTTCTTACCCTTGAAATTGTGAACTTGGAATCCTTTTTCTCCCCATTTATAAAAACTCCCATTCCTTCAAAGCATTTACTGGGGTGATTATTTCCATAGTTATCACATGTGGGAAAAACCTTCTTTCCCTTCTTCCATTTATCCATCTTTTTTTTCCTGCCATCTGCTTATTCTCTTGCTTCCCTTCAAAGCCATAGGAATCAGATAATTCTTTACTTATCTTGTTAACACATGATACAATTTCCTCATATGATGAGAATACTTGGGAGACCACTTCCCTTTGAAATGTTGGCTTATGACCATGAAAGATACGATCATTCTTACTCTTTAGATCACGTGCATTGGTGGAGTTCTCATTCCTTCCACTACACGTCATTTCTAAACAATTCCATATACTAGATTAGCTCATAAAATTGTGAACTTTCTATGACTCTAAATATGGAATAACATGTGACATAAATTTATTCAACATAAATCCTAGAATAATATACTTTGGTTACTTTGGGAGTATAAATCCTTCATAATAGTGGGTAAATAAAATACGAATTATCCTAAGAATATACCCTAAGAGTGTAAAACCATGTGCACAGTAAGACCCATTGTTGTGTAACAGGTTACCCCGATTCAGGCTTGGAACACCTTGTCAGAGTTATTACTCCTAGGTACATCTATGCCAGAACCACATCCACTTGTAGTATCCAGAAAGAGATTTATTTCTAGAAATACCCACATAATATCTACCTTACCAAAATTCTAGGATGTTATTGTATACTTATCCTCAATGTCAATATCAGGGTTCTACTCTATAATTTAAGTTTTATAAATCTAGTTTCCAAGGTTACTGCTAAACCTCCTTTTGATACCAACTGTAATGGCCTGACCCCAAAAGCCTGGTGCTGGTACATTATTTTATAACATTGGCATTATTACAAGGAAAACAATCCTGAAGGACTACTCAGTTTAGCAGTCTTGTAAATCCATATTACATATATGATACCCATAATACATTGTGAAAACAAAATAAAACATGCTATATAAAAAAATGAAATAAAATACATCCTTATAAGCTTATTCAAAGTTCTATTCTTCATAACTTGGGGAAAGAAACATAATAACGGTGAGATCAAATGCTCAGTAAGGGTAAATACAACATAAGAAATAATGAATCAATCTATATGGAGAGGTAAATAACTGAGTACACTTTCTATTTACATAACTAGATAAGGCACAAATAATATGGAAAATAAGAAACTGAAACACATTCCAAAAATCAATAAACTGAGAATGAATTACACCCATAGATATGTCGATGCAAAATATCATGGAAAAATAATAACTGAAACTAAATGAGGGAAATGTTTTCTTAATAGGCTTCATGTCTAAGGCACATGAAAACCTATTACCATCAGGACCTTTCACAAGACGGTTTAAAACTAAGAGCAGAAACCCATTTTCTAAACTTATTCGTCTCATGAGAACCTATCGATACATTGAGGAGCTATATAAAGTCTGGGTTCCACCCTTCATTTCCAGTCCAAAGCATTCCTCATACTGAATAATCAAAATAACTAATATTCCTTATCAAATAACCGCATTGAATGAGAAATCTAGATTTATCAATAATTCGACAATTAATCAAATAACTGACAAAGTAAACACTGTATATAAAATGGTATATGGTTTAGGAAATAGTAATATCCATGATAAATGATATGGATAATTAGGAGAAATTCAATGCTCAATGATCATATGAAATTAAATATTTCAAGGGGACTTCAAGAATGAACCAAGGAAGTGAATGTGAATAGTATCCTTGTATAAATCAATCTTAAACCATCCAGAGGAAGAATAAGGATGACATCAATAAAATAAATTCCAAGTTGTGTAAAAATTAGAGGGCTGTTGTCATTGATGAAATAAAATAATAACTTTTAAAATATTCTTGAGGAAAATATCCTTTGCTTTTGAAAAACCTTTTGGAAATATTTTTCATTGAAAATACATTTTAAAAATATTTTCATTAAAAATAAACCTTTTAAACTTGAAAAGGAGACCTTAAAGAAATGACGGTGGATAAATCCGTACATGTCATGTGAGGCAAAAAGAATATTCCTTTCATATGGTAAAACGGTTTGAAAAATTTCCTTGTCAGGAAAATGATAAGAAGATTCCTTTGAAAAAATGGGTAAAAGAAAAAAAGGGTAAAAATTTATTTACCAAACCATTTTAAAAATTTTAAAACATTTTTGAAAACATTTTAATAAAACATAGTTTTCAGAAGAAAGTTGGTTCTCCGACTAAAGAGAGAAATAAAGTAGAGTTTTCTTAAAAACATTTTCTAAAACACTTTGAGTACCAAGAGTGGAAAAATGGTACTAATACTTGAAAATGGTTATGAATAACTAGAGGATAATAAAAGGATTTATTTAATAATGGTTATTTAATTTTCTCAAATGGAAACACCATTGAAGGATTATTAGTATTATTTTTGTGGAAAATAATCTTTAAACATTCCAAAGTGTGCCATACCACTTTGAAACATTTTAAAACATAGAATCATGAAGAAATAAAATTAAATGAAGGTTATAATATCATGAGAGTAAATGGATTCATGATATATCATGTAAAAGGGAAGTATATACACTATATAAATGAAACTACGTGCATAACAATACAATAAGCCTCAATGAAATGAAATTGAGAAGAAATCCCTTACCTTAAATTTCCTTTTGTTGTGTGGTCTTTATCGTCCTATACGGTGGTTAAAAATACATTACTAACTTATAGCAGAACCATAATCATGTTTATAATATCATATATTATCTTCTTATAATATCTTATTATCTGTTTGTTAACAATCTTTCATTAATTCAACCATATCAGGAGTTAATTTCCTTGTTTGTTAAGTATGTTTTAATTTTTTATTTGTTGTTATTATTAAATATATCATCGTATCTTCAAATTAAGAATGTAAAACATGATGTTAATATCATATATATCCAGTATATATGTATCTAGAATAATATATAATATTTTGGAGATAGGAAATGAAATGCATCGTTCATGGAGACAGTAGTCCGTACATATGCATGAATGCTACTTTCATTTCTTTGTCGTATTAAGAGGATGAAGAGTAAATTATAAGTATGTATATTATAATTATATCATAATATATTTTTCATATATGTTACATATGTTTATTAAAATTATCCTTAATATGTTCCATATATAGCATGAACAAATCACATCGCTTTAAGAGGGTGGTAGTATGCACTTCCACAAATGATGTTATCGTTTTTACATAAAATAGAAAGTATAAGGATATGTGTTGAAAAATAAATAAAGAAGCTTAAATAAACAATAAATATTATATATAACATATATAAACAGATTTTCTACCATAATGGTCACCATGATAGGTGGTAATGGAAAACTGAACAATAACCGTTTAGTGAGGCAGTAGTCCGCCTACACGTAAACATTATGTTAGTTACCCATTAGATGGAGGTTTGTGTAAGTGTAGTTAAAAATATTAGTATAAAAAAAATCCTATTATATTTATAATACATGATTTTTTATATAAATATGGAATAATAAGAGTTGAGTGAGTGGAGAATAGAAATAAAAGAGAGGAGTTTGAAGGAGGGTGTTACCTCTAAATTGGGTAACTTCTTTGGGTTTGCACCAAAAGGCTTCCTTGGACTGCCTTCTGCCCAAAGGGGGAATCAAGGATGAATAGAAGGATTTTGGGGAATTAATTAGGTAGATTTTTGTAGAAACAAATAGGCTTGAGAGGTGTGAGGTAGTTGAAATTAAGAAGACATTTTATAATGGAGGAGGGGTGACACACTTGTAATATTTTAAAAGAAAGGAACCCCACACCCACATTTTGTTTATTGAAAGTGGATCAATAATTATCCAAAGTCAAGAAAAGGGAGGATAGTATCAAAATATGTCTATCAAAGAGACTTTTGACAAGTGTATAGGTTTTTTAGGCCTTAAGGTTATGGTTTAGTCTCTTATTAAGTTTAATTTAACCTTATTCATTGTAATTAATTTTAATTACTTTTACTAATATTTTTGGTTAAAAACTAAGTTGAACTTATTAGAAATTAGAAATTATGATTATTCCAAATATGGAATCCGTTTTTCCAAATTTATATCATATAATTGGAAGAAATTAAATTAAAATTAATCATGCATGCGTGATGATAATGTGAGTTTTTAATGTAAAAACATCCGAAAGTTTGCTATGTTTTTATAATCAATTTTAAAGTAAAATTGATTGAAATGAAATAAATTGAATTAATTGATGAAATATTATCTAATTAAACTTAAAAAAAAATTAAAATTATAATTTTACCTTATACATAAATTATATGAAAAAGCATTTTTGAACTAAAATTCACTATTTTTAATTATTCATAAAAAATGACATGCTTCCAAAAAATATAAAAAATTCAAACTAACATAATTTTTTTGTTTATCTTTTAAATATTAAGTTTATTTTGGTATTTTAAATAAATTAAAGTGTCAAAATTTAGATTTAATAAGGGTTTTCTATTAAATGGCGGTAAAATCGCCTTTATAAAAATATGGGTTTTTTTGGGTGTAAAATAGGGTTTGTTCTTATCTTATATCTATCGAATCTATTGGATGATAAAAAAAAACATTTGATTGAATATATAACATATATATTTCATAAATAAAATTCACTAATTTTAATTAATTTAATTTATTATGACAAAACACCTTTGTGAGTATAAAAATAGTAATATTTCCTTTATCTTCAATTGGTTTATATTTTTATTTATAATTAATTAGTAATCTATTAATTAATTTTATTTTTTCATGAATCATATATTTTAATAATTTCTTTAATAATTTTTATAACCACTAATTTAACATCTAGTTTATATATTATTATATTAAATAATAATATTTTAATAATATATTATTGTTTGGTAAAACTTGGTCTTGCATGTAACGCAAGCCATCAAAGAAGATCGATCCTGCATGTAATTCATGCTAACTCAGTGTTGCGTGAATTTACAAATATAAAATATATCAAATCTATTTAAAATAGTAAATATATTTTAAAGTATCAGGGTATTATATCCCCTTATGTGCTTGGGGTCACGTGTTATGCATGCTATTGAATATAAGGTTCTTAATTTAGAATTTCAGGGTGTTACATTCTCCCCACCTTAAATAAATTATGCCCTCACAATTTAAAATTGATCTCAGAAATATAGGGATTGAAAATAAACTATTGTTGAAAGACCCATATCGTAAAAAATGGTTAATATCACATCTTCTTAATAAGAGAGAAAGGAAAGTATAATTGTCATATAACTAGGTTCCCTAGTAGGAGAACATAGGTGGGAAATCTAAACACAGATACGAAATAAAAATATATCCATCAATTTTTGATAGAGAGTGCTATAGAACTTGGTTAGGAGAAAGTTAACAATTACAAATCCATATATCCGTGATGATCTAAGGGGCCCTTTGATTCATCAGAAACAGAGGTACTAGGACAAATTTTTTGGTTTCAAGATCATTTTTTCTAGAGTTGAAGAATTCTTTCACTCTCTAAGAATATAAGTAAATATATGTTTCTATAAACATAGTATTTTCCTTTGATTATGCCTTGAACTATTTCTACCTTGTTTCTTAGCACATGATGCATCATATGGTGAAGTAACACATCAACCTCTAAAATCTCATCCAATGTTCAACTCAAACCATTTTATAAAAAAATAAATTTTCCAAAAGATTATGATCCAACACTTTAGAAACAAGGTCACTGAATTTCCAAGATAAAATTATCATTATCCTTTAATCAATATCAAGAAGCTCTAAATTTTCACATTCGAAACATGTGAATAGCTTCATCATGTATCCTCTTGAAATATGGTAATAACTTGAATTACCATAAAACATTATTGGAAACACACATTATCCCTTATTCCTTAAGTAAGACACATGTTATTAGTTATATTCCTTAAATCCAAAAGTGTTGTAAACTCCATCAATGATAGAATAGACCACTTGCTGACAAGTCATTAATCAGTTCCAAGGTAGTCAATACTTATCCTAATCAATAATTTCTTCATCATTATCTCAACATCAGAAATATATTAAAGGTTATATTTACCTCAATCATGTGTTTTAAAAAATGTTTAAATTTCTACTAAATATATTTTCTTGGTACCATTCAACTTATAGTCTCAAATACGTAATGAGAAAGTACTGTAGTGCAATCCTCATATATTCCATAATTCTTATAACCATCACATTGCTGATAAAATCTTCAAATGAAATAATTCTTGAATATACATATTAATTATTCCTCTTCATCTGCAGTAGTAACATAACTTGATCATTATCCAATATCATCATTTGGGGTAAATTCCTTTGACGCTTGGGACATTGATTCGCATAGCGCCCTATCTCCTTGTAGCTGAAGCATTGTACATTGGAAATTTTTTTCTTACCCATGAAATTATAAACTCAGTGTCCTTTTTCTCCACATTTATAACAAACTACCATTCCCTTCAAGTATTTACAAGGGTGATTCTTTTCATAGTTATCACATGTGGTAAAACCCTTCTTTCCCTTCTTCCCTTTATCTATCCTTTTTCCTACCATCCTCTTCTTCTCTTACTTCCCTTCAAAGCTATAGGACTCAACGAATTATTTACTTATCTTTTTAACACATGAAACTATTTCCTCATATGATGAGAATACTTGGGAGACTATTTCCCTTCAAAATATTGGCTTAAGACCATGAAATATATGATCCTTCTTACTCTTTGGATCATTTTCATTGGCGGAGTTCTCATTGATTCTACTAGGAATCATTTCTAATCAATTCCATATAGTAGATTAAATCATAAAATTATAAACTTTTTATGACTCTAAACATGGTATAACACATAAAATAAATGTATATATCGTAAATCCTAGAACCATATACATTGGTTACTTTGGGAGAATAAATCCTTCATAACGATGGGTAAATAAAATGTGAATTATCCTAAGCATATCCCCCTAGAGTATCAAACCAGGTGCATATTAAGGCCCATTTTCGTGTACTAGGTTACCCCGTGTCAGGCCCGAAACACTCTGTCGGAGTTATTACTCCTAGGTACATCTGTTTCAGAACCACATCTACTTGTAGTATCTAGACATGGATGTATTGATAGGAATACCCACACAATATCTACCTTATCAAAATTCTAGGATGTTCTTATATACTTATCATCAATGTAAATATTAGGGTTCTGCTCCCCAATCTAAGTTTTCTAAATCTACTTTCCAAGGTTATTGCTCAACCTCCCTTTGATACCAACTATAACACCCTGACCCCAAAAACCTAGTGCCGGTTCATTAATTTTTTACATTGACATTATTACAAGGAAAAAAATACTAAAGGGCCATTCAATTTAGTAGTCTCAGAAATCCAGATTATATAAATGATACCCATAATACATTAGGAAAACAAAATAAATCATGCTACATAAAAAAACTGAAATAAAGTGCATCCTTATAAGCTTATTCAAAGTTATCTTATTCATAAATTTGAGAAAGAAACATAATAAGGGTGAGCTCAAATGCTCAGTAAGGGTAAATAAAACAAAATCAATAATGAATCAATCTATATGGAAAGGTAAATAACTGAGAAAAATTTCCATTTATATAACTAGATAAAGCATAAATAACATGGAAAGTAAGAAACTGAAACTCATGACATAAATAAAAAAACTAAGAATTAATTATATCCATAGATATGTCGACTCAAAGTCTCATGGATAAATAATTACTGAAACTAAATGAGGGAAATTATTTCTTAATAGACTTCATGTTTAAGGCACATGAAAACCTATCACCATCAATAACTTTCACAAGATGGTTTAAAACTAAGGGTAAAAACTCATTTACACAACTTATTCATTTAATGAGAACCTATCGATGCATTGATGAGCTATATAAAGTCCAGGCTCTGCCCTTCATTTATATTAAAAATCATTCCTCATATTGAATAATAAAAATAACCAATATGCCTTATCAAATAAATGTATTGATTGAGAAATACAAATTTATTAATAATTACCCAAGTAATCAAATAATTGAAAAAGTAAACACCATATGTAAAATGATATACAATTTAGGAAACAGTAATATCCATGATAGATGATATGGATAATTAGGATAAATTCAATGCTAATGATCATATGAAATTGAATATTTCAAGGGGAATTCAATAATGAATCAAATAAGTGAATGTGAATACTATCCTTGGACAAATAAATCTTAAACTATCTAGAGGAAGAATAAGGATGATATCAATACAAAAAATCCCAAGTGGATTAAAAACTATAGGGTTGTTTTCATTAATGAAATAAAAGAATAAATTTTAACATATTCTTAAGGAAATATCCTTTTCTTTTAAAAAACCTTTTGAAAATATTTTCAAGTGAAAATCCATTTTAAAAAAATTTAATTTAAAGTGTTGTAAAATCCATTAATGATAGCATAGACCACTTGCTGAAAAGTTATTAATCTGTTTCCAGGTATTCAGTACTTATCCAAATAAATCATTTATTCATCATTATCTCATCATCAAGAATATATTAAGGGTTGTCTTTCCCTCAATCACGTGTTTTCCAAAATGTTTAACTTTATACTGAATATCTTTTCTTGGTACCATTGAACTTATGGAATCAAAATAAGTAATGCAGTACAATCCTCACATATTCTATAATTCTTATAACCTGCACATTGCTGATAAAATATTCAAATGACATAATTCTTGAATAGACATATTAATCATTCCTATTCATCTATTGTAGTAGCATAACTTGATCATTATCTAATAGCATCATTTGGGGTATATTCCTTAGATAATTGGGATATTGATTCACATAGTGTCCCATCTCGTTGTAGTTGAAGCATTGTACATCAGAAACCATTTTCTTACCCTTGCAATTATGAACTTGGTATCCTTCTTCTCCCCATTTATAAAAATCTCCCATTCCTTTAAAGCTTTTACTAGGGTGATTCTTTCCATAGTTATCACATGTGGTAAAAACCTTCTTTCCCTTCTTCCCTTTATCCATCCTTTTTTCCTGCCATCTTCTTATTCTCTTTCTTCCCTTCAAAGCCATAAGAATTAGATAATTCAATACTTATCTTGTTAACACATGATACTGTTTCCTCATATGATGATAATACTTGGGAGTCCATTTCCCTTTGAAATGTTGGCTTATGACGATGAAAGATATGATCATTCTTACTCTTTGGATCACGTGAATTGGTGGAATTCTCATTCCTTCCACTACACGTCATTTCTAAAAAATTCTATATACTAGATTAGCTCATAAAATTATAAAATTTCTATGACTTTAAACATGGAATAACACGTGACACATATTTATGCAACGTAAATACTAGAACCATATACTTTGGTTACTTTGGGAGTATAAATCCTTCATAATAGTGGGTAAATAAAATGAGAATCATCCTAAGAATATACCCTAAGAGTGTAAAAACAGGTGCGCAGTAAGACCCATTGTCATGTACCAGGTTACCCCGAGTCAGGCTTGGAACACCTTGTTAGAGTTATTACTCCTAGGTACATCTATGCAAGAACCACATCCACTTGTAGTATCCAGAAATAGATTTATTTCTAGGAATACCCACATAATATCTACCTTACCGAAATTATAGGATGTTATTGAATACTTATCCTCAATGTCAATATCAGGGTTCTGCTCCATAATTTAAGTTTTCTAAGTCTAGTTTCCAAGGTTACTATTAAACCTCCTTTTGATACTAACTGTAATGTCCTGACCCCAAAAGCCTGGTTCTGGTGCATTATTTTATAACATTGGCATTATTATAAGGAAAAAAATCCTAAAGGACTACTCAGTTTAGCAGTCTTGGAAATCCATATTACATATATGATACCCATAATAAACTGGGAAAACAAAATAAAACATGCTATATAAAAAAACTGAAATAAACTGCATCCTTATAAGATTATTCAAAGTTCTCTTCTTCATAACTTGGGCAAAGAAACATAATAATGGTGAGATAAAATTCTCAGTAAGGGTAAATACAACAGAAGAAATAATGAATCAATCTATATGGAGAGGTAAATAATTGAGTACACTTTCTATTTACATAACTAGAAAAGGCACAAATAATATGGAAAATAAGAAACTAAAACACATGCCATAAATCAATAAACCGAGAATGAATTATACCGATAAATATGTTGACGCAAAATATCATGGATAAATAATAACTGAAACTAAATGAGGGAAATGTTTTCTTAATAGAATTCATGTCTAAGGCACATGAAAACCTATTACCATTAAGACATTTCACAAGACGGTTTAAAACTAAGGGTAGAAACTCATTTGCGCAACTTATTTGTCTCATGAGAACCTATCGATACATTGAGGAGCTATATAAAGTTTGGGTGCCACCCTTTATTTCCAGTCTAAAGCATTCCACATATTGAATAATCAAAATAACTAATATAACTTATCGAATAACCGCATTGAATGAGAAATATAGATTTATCAATAATTCCAAAATTAATCAAATAACTGAAAAAGTAAACACTGTATATAAAATAGTATATGGTTTAGGAAATAGTAATATCCATGATAAATGATATGGATAATTAGGAGAAATTCAATGCTCAATGATCATATGAAATTAAATATTTCAAGGGGACTTCAAGAATGAACCAAGGAAGTGAATATGAATAGTATCCTTGTCTAAATCAATCTTAAACCATCCAGAGGAAGAATAAGGTTGATATCAATAAAATAAATTCCAAGTGGAGTAAAAATTAGAGGGCTGTTATCATTGATGAAATAAAATAATAACTTTTAAAATATTCTTGAGGAAAACATCCTTTGCTTTTAAAAAACCTTTTGAATTTTTTTTTCATTGAAAATAAATTTTAAAAATATTTTCATTAAAAATAAACCTTTTAAACTTGAAAAAGAGGCCTCAAAGAAATGACGGCGGATAAATCCGTACATGTCATGTGAGGAAAAAAGAATATTCCCTTTATATGGTAAAATGGTTTGAAAAATTGCCTTGTCGGGAAAACGACAAGAAGATTCCTTTGAAAGAATGGGTAAAAGAAAAAAAGGGTAAAAATTTATTTACCCAACCATTTTAAAAATGTTAAAACATTTTTGAAAACATTTTAATAAAACATAGTTTTTAGAAGAAAGTTGGTTCTCTGACTAAAGAGATAAATAAAGTCAGGTTTTCTTAAAAACATTTTCTAAAACACCTTGAGTACCAAAGAGTGGAAAAATGATACTAATACTTGAGAATGGTTATGAATAACTAGAGGAGAATAAAAGTATTTATTTAATAATAGTTATTTAATTTTCTCAAATGGAAATACCATTGAAGGATTATTAGTATTATTTTTGTGGAAAATAATCTTTAAACATTCCAAAGTGTGCCATACCACTTTGAAACATTTTAAATCATAGAATAATAAAGGAATAAAATTAAATGAAGGTTATAATATCATGAGAGTAAAGGGATTCATGATATATCATGTAAAAGGGTAGTATATACACTATATAAATGAAACTATGTGCATAACAATACAATAAGTCTCAATGAAATGAAATTGAGAAGAAATCCCTTACCTTAACTTTCCTTTTGCTGTGTGGTCTTTATCATCCTATACAGTGGTTAGAAATATGTTACTAACTTATACCAGAACCACAATCAGGTTTATAATATCATATATTATCTTCTTATAATATCTTATTATCTGTTTTTTAACAATATTTCATTAATTCAACCATATCAGGAGTTAATTGCCTTGTTTGTCAAGTATGTTTTAATTTGTTATTTGTTGTTATTATTAAATATATCATGGTCTCATCATCTCAAGAATGTAAAAAATTATGTTAATATCACATATATCCAGTATATATGTATCTAGAATAATATATAATATTTTGGAGAGAGGAAATGAAATGCACTGTTCATGGAGACGGTATTCCGTACGTACGCATGAACGCTACTTTCATTTCTTTGTCATATTAAGAGGATGGAGAGTAAATTATAAGTATGTATATTATAATTACATCATAATATATTTTTCATATATGTTACATATGTTTATTAAAATTATCCTTAATATGTTTCATATATATCACGAATGAATCACATCGCTTTGAGGGGGTGGTAGTATGCACTTCCACAAATGATGTTATCGTTTTTACATAAAATGGAAAGTATAAGGATATGTGTTAAAAAGTAAATATAGAAGCTTAAATAAACAATAAATATTATATATAACATATATAAAGAGATTTTCCACCATAATGGTCACCATGAGAGGTGGTAATGGAAAAATGAACAATCATTGTTTAGTGAGGTAGTAGTCCGCATACACGTAAACATTATGTTAGTTACCCATTAGATGGAGGTGTGTGTAAGTGTAGTTAAAATTATTAGTATAAAGAAAATCCTATTATATTGATAATACATTATTTTTTATGTAAATATGGAATAAGAAGAGTTGAGTGAGTGGAGAATGAAAATAAAAGAGAGGAGTTTGAAGGAGGGTGTTACCTCTAAACTGGGTAACTTCTTTGGGTTTACACCAAAAGGCTTCCTTGGACTGCCTTATGCCCAGAGGGGGAATCAAGGATGAATAGAAGGATTTTGGGGAATTAATTAGGTAGATTTTTCCAGAAACAAATAGTCTTGAGTGGTGTGAGGTAGTTGAAATTAAGAATACATTTTATAATGGAGGAGGGGTGACACACTTATAATATTTTAAAAGAAAGGAACCCCACACCCACATTTTGTTTTCTGAAAGTGGATAAATAATTATCCAAATTCAAGAAAAGGGAGGATAGTATCGAAATATGTCCATACAAGAGACTTTTGACAAGTGTATAGGTTTTTTAGGCCTTAAGGTTATGGTTTAGTCTCTTATTAAGTTTAATTTTACCTTAATCATTGTAATTAATTTTAATTACTTTCACCAATATTTTTGGTCAAAAACTAAGTTGAACCTATTAGAAATTATAAATTATGATGATTCCAAATATGGAATCCATTTTTCCAAATTTTAATCATATAATTGGAAGAAATTAAATTAAAATTAATCCCACAAGCGTGACGATAATGCGAGTTTTTAAAGTAAAAACATCCGAAAGTTTACTATGTTTTTATAATCAATTCCAAAGTAAAATTGATTGAAATGAACTAAATTGGATTAATTGATGAAATATTATCTAATTAAACATTAAAACAAATTAAAATTAAAATTTTACCTTATACATAAATTAGATGAAAAAGCATTTTTGAACTAAAATCCAGTATTTTTAATTATTCATAAAAAATGACATGTTTCCAAAAAATATAAAAAATTAAACCTAACATAATTTTTATGTTTCTATTTCAAATATTAAGTTTATTTTGGTATTTTAAATCAATTAAAGTGTCAAAATTTATATTTAACATGGGTTTTCCATTAAATGGCGGAAAAATCGCCTTTATAAAAATATATGTTTTTATGAGTAAAATAGGGTTTGTTCTTATCTTATATCTACCAAATCAATTGGATGAATATAAAAAATATTTGATTGAATATATAACATATATATTTCATAAATATAATTCACCAATTGTAATTAATTTAATTTATTATGACAAAAACACCTTTGTGAGTATAAAAATAATAATATTTCCTTTATCTTCAATTGGTTTATGTTTTCATTTATAATTAATTGGTAATCTATTAATTAATTTTATTTTTTCATTGATCATAGATTTTAATAAGTTATTTAATAATTTTTATAACCACTAATTTAACAGCTAGTTTATATCTTATTATATTAAATAATAATATTTTAATAATATATTATTGTTTGGTAGAACTTGGTCTTGCATGTAACCCAAGCCATCAAAGAAGATCGATCCTGCATGTAATTCATGCTAACTCAGTGTTGCGTGAATTTCCAAATATAAAATATATCAAATCTATTTAAAATAGTAAATATATTTTAGAGTATCAGGGTATTATATCCCCTTATGTGCTTGGGGTCACGTGTTATGTATGTTGTTGAATATAAGGTTCTTAATTTAGAATTTTAGGGCGTTACATTCTCCCGACCTTAAAAAAATTATTCCCTCACAATTTAAAATTGATCTAAAAAATATAGGAATTGAAAATAAACTATTGTTGAAAGACTCATATCGTAAAAAATGGTTAATTTCACATCTTCTTAATAAGAGAGAAAGGAAAGTATAATTGTCCTGTAACTAGGTTCCCTAGTAGGAGAACATAGGTGAGAAATCTAAACACAGATACAGAAGAAAAATCTATCCATCAAATTTTGATGGAGAGTTCTAGAGAACTTGGTTAGAAAAAAGTTAAAAATTACAAGGCCATATATCCGTGATGATATAAGGGGCCCTTTGATTCATCAGAAACAGAGGTACTAGGAAAACAATTTTGGTTTCAAGATCATTTTTTCTAGAGTTGAATAATTTATTCACTCTCTTAGAATATAAGTAAATATATGTTTCTATAAACATAGCCTTTTACTTTGATTATGCCTTAAACTATTTCTACTTTGTTTGTTAGCACATGATTCATCATATGGTGAAGTAACACATTAACCTCTAAAATCTCATCCAATGTTCAACTCAAACCATTTTATAAAAAAATAAATTTTCCAAAAGATTATGATCCAACACTTTAGAAACAAGGTCACTGAATTTCCAAGATAAAATTATCATTAGCCTTTAATCAACATCAAGCAGCTCTAAATTTTCACATTCGAAACATCTGAATAGCTTCATCATGTATCCTCTTGAAATATGGTAATAACTTGAATTACCATAAAAAATTATTGGAAACACACATTATTCCTTATTCCTTAAGTAAGACACATGTTATTAGTTATATTCCTTAAATCCAAAAGTGTTGTAAACTCCATCAATGATAGAATAGACCACTTATTAACAAGCCATTAATCAGTTCCAAGGTAGTCAATACTTATCCAAATCAATCATTTATTCATCATTATCTCAACATCAGAAATATATTAAAGGTCATATTTCCCTCAATCATGTGTTTTACAAAATGTTTGAATTTATACCGAATATATTTTCTTGGTACCATTCAACTTATAGTCTCAAATACATAATGAAAAAGTACTATAGTTCAATCCTTATATATTCTGTAATTCTTATAACCATCACATTGCTGATAAAATATTCAAATGAAATAATTCTTGAATATACATATTAATTATTCCTCTTCGTCTGCAGCAGTAACATAACTTGATCATTATCCAATATCATTATTTGGGGTAAATTCCTTTGACGCTTGGGACATTGATTCACATAGTGCCCCATCTTCTTGCAGCTAAAGAATTGTACATTGGAAATTTTTTTCTTACCCTTGAAATTATGAACTTAGTGTCCTTTTTCTACACATTTATAACAAACCACCATTCCCTTCAAGTATTTACTAGGGTGATTATTTTTATAGTTATCACATGTGAGAAAAACCTTCTTTCCCTTCTTCCCTTTATCTATCTTTTTTCCTTCCATCCTCTTATTCTCTTACTTCCCTTCAAATCCATAGGACTCATAAAATTATTTAATTATCTTGTTAACACATGACACTATTTCCTCATATGATGAGAATACTTGGGAGACTATTTTCCTTCAAAATTTTGGCTTAAGACCATGAAATATATGATCCTTCTTACTCTTTGGATCATTTTCATTGGTGGAGTTCTGATTCCTTCTGTTAGGAATCATTTATAAACAATTCCATATAGTAGATTAGATCATAAAATTATAAACTTTTTATGAATCTAAACATGGTATAACACATAAAATAAATGTATATATCCTAAATACTAGAACCATATACTTTGGTTACTTTGGTAGAATAAATCCTTCATAATGATGGGTAAATAAAATGTGAATTATCCTAAGCATATCCCCATGGAGTATCAAACTAGGTGCATAGTAAGGCCCATTGTCATGTACCAGGTTACCCCATGTCAGGCCCAAAACACTTTGCCGAAGTTATTACTCCTAGGTACATCTGTTTCAGAACCACATCCACTTGTAGTATCTAGACATGGATGCATTTCTAGGAATACCCACATAATCTATTCCTTATCAAAATTCTAGGATGTTCTTATATACTTATCCTCAATGTCAATCTTAGGGTTCTGCTTCCTAATATTTGTTTTCTAAATCTAGTTTCTAAGGTTACTGCTCAACCTCCCTTTGGCACCAACTATAACACCCCGACCCCAAAAACCTAGTGCTGGTACATTATTTTATTACATTGACATTATTACAAGGAAAAAAATACCGAAGGACCATTCAGTTTAGTAGTCTCAAAAAATCCATATTATATAAATGATACCCATAATACATTAGGAAAACAAAATAAATCATGCTACATAAAAAAATTGAAATAAAGTGCATCTTTATAAGCTTATTCAAAGTTATCTTATTCATAAATTGGGAAAAGAAACATAATAAGGGTGAGCTCAAATGCTCAGTAAGGGTAAATAAAACAAAATAAATAATGAATAAATCTATATGGAAAGGTAAATAACTAAGAAAAATTTCTATTTACATAACTAGATAAATCATAAATAATATAGAAAGTAAGAAACTGAAACTTATGCCATAAATCAAAAAACTAAGAACAAATTATATCCATAGATATGTCGACTCAAAGTCTCATGGATAAATAATTACTAAAACTAAATGAGGGAAATGATTTCTTAATAGAATTCATGTTTAAGGACCATGAAAACCTATTACCATCCATACCTTTCACAAGACGGTTTAAAACTAAGGGTAAAAACCCATTTGTGCAACTTATTCATTTAATGAGAACCTATCAATGCATTGATGAGCTATAAAAAGTCTGGGATCCACCCTTTATTTACAGTCAAAATCATTCCTCATATTGAATAATCAAAATAACCAATATGCCTTATCAAATAAATTTATTGATTGAGAAATACAAATATATCAATAATCCCCCAATTAATCAAATAATTGAAATAGAAAATAGCATATGTAAAATGATATACAATTTAAGAAATTTTAATATCCATGATAATTGATATGGATCAAGAATTAATCAAAGAAGTGAATGTGAATACTATCCTTGGGTAAATAAATCTTAAACTATCCAGAGGAAGAATAAGGATGATATCAATACAAAAAATCCCAAGTGGATTAAACATTATAGGGTTGTTTTCATTAATAAAATAAAATAATAAATTTTAATATATACTGAAGGAAATATCCTATTCTTTCAAAAAATATTTTGAAAATATTTTTAATTGAAAATCCATTTTAAAAACATTTAATTTAAAGTTTTGTAAAATCCATTAATGATAGCATAGGCCACTTGCTGAAAAGTTATTAATCAGTTTCAAGGTATTCGGTACTTATACAAATCAATCATTTATTCATCATTATCTCAACATCAAGAATATATTAAGGGTTGTCTTTCCCTCAATCATGTGTTTTCTAAAAAGTTTAACTTTATAATGAATATCTTTTCTTAGTACCATTGAACTTATGGTATCAAATCCTTAATGAAAAAGTACTACAGTACAATCATCACATATTCTATAATTCTTATAACCAGCACATTGCTGATAAAATATTCAAATGACATAATTCTTGAATAGACATATTAATCCTTCCTCTTCATCTGTGGTAGTAGCACAACTTGATCATTATCCAATAGCATCATTTGGGGTATATTCCTTTGATACTTGGGACATTGATTCACAAAGTGTCCCATCTCATTGTAGTTTAATCATTGTACATCAGAAACCTTTTTCTTACCCTTGTAATTATGAACTTGGTATCCTTTTTCTCCAGATTTATAAAAAACTCCCATTCCTTTAAAGCATTTACTGGGGTGATTCTTTCCATAGTTATCACATGTGGGAAGAAACTTCTTTCCCTTCTTCCCTTTATCCATCTTTTTTTTCTGCCATCCGCTTATTCTCTTGCTTCCCTTCAAAGACCTAGGAATCAGATAATTCTTTACTTATCTTGTTAACACATGATACTATTTCCTCACATGAAGATAATACTTGGGAGACCATTTCCATTTGAAATGTTGGCTTATGACCTTGAAAGATAGGATCATTCTTACTATTTGGATCACCTGCATTGGTGGAGTTCTCATTCCTTCCACTACACATCATTTTTAAAAAATTCCATATAATTGATTAGCTCATAAAATTATGAACTTTCTATGACTCTAAACATGGCATAACACGTGACATAAATTTATGCAACGTAAAGCCTAGAACCATATACTTTGGTTACTTTGGGAGTATAAATCCTTTATAATGGTGGGTAAATAAAATGAGAATTATCCTAAGTATATACCCTAAGAGTGTAAAACTAGGTGCATAGTAAGACCCATTGTCCTGTACCAGGTTACCCCGACTTAGGCTTGAAACACCTTGTCAGAGTTATTACTCCTAGGTACATCTATGCCATAACCACATCCACTTGTAGTATCCAGAAAGAGATTTATTTCTAGGAATACCCACATAATATCTACCTTACCGAAATTCTAGGATGTTATTGTATACTTATCCTCAATGTCAATATTAGGGTTTTGCTCCATAATTTAAGTTTTCTAAATCTAGTTTCCAAGGTTACTGCTAAACCTCCTTTTGATACCAACCGTAATGGCCTGACCCCAAAAGCCTGGTGCCGGTGCATTATTTTATAACATTGGAATTGTTACAAGGGAAAAAAATCCTGAAGGACTACTCAGTTTAGCAGTCTTGGAAATCCATATTACATATATGATACCCATAATACATTGGGAAAACAAAATAAAACATGCCATATAAAAAAAAACAGAAATAAACTGCATCCTTATAAGCTTATTCAAAGTTCTCTTCTTCATAAATTGGGGAAAGAAACATAATAACGGTGAGATCAAATGCTTAGTAAGGATAAATACAATAGATGAAATAATGAATCAATCTATATGGAGAGGTAAATAACTGAGTACACTTTCTATTTACATAACTAGATAAGGAACAAATAATATGGAAAATAAGAAAGTGAAACACATGCCATAAATCAATAGATTGAGAATGAATTACACCCATAGATATGTCGATGAAAAATAACATGGATAAATAATAATTGAAACTAAATGAGAGAAATGTTTTCTTAATAGACTTCATGTCTAAGGCACATGAAAACCTTTTACCATCATGACCTTTCACAAGACGATTTAAAACTAAGGGTAGAAACCCATTTGCATAACTTATTCGTCTCATGAGAACCTATCGATACATCGAGGAGCTATATAAAGTCTGGGATACACCTTTCATTCCAGTCCAAATCATTCTTCATATTGAATAATAAAAATAACTAATATGCCTTATAAAATAACCGCATTGAATGAGAAATATAGATTTATCAATAATTCCACAATTAATCAAATAACTGACAAAGTAAACACTGTATATAAAATGGTATATGGTTTAGAAAATAGTAACATCCATGATAAATGATATGGATAATTAGGATAAATTCAATGCTCAATGATCATATGAAATTAAATATTTCAAGGGGACTTCAAGAATAAACCAAGGAAGTGAATGTAAATAGTATCCTTGTCTAAATAAATCTTAAACCATCGAGAGGAAGAATAATGATGATATCAATAAAATAAATTCCAAGTGGAGTAAAAATTATAGGGTTGTTGTCATTGATTAAATGAATTAATAACTTTTAAAATATTCTTGAGGAAAATATCCGTTTCTTTTAAAAAACCTTTTGAAAATATTTTTCATTGAAAATACATTTTAAAAATATTTTCATTAAAAATAAACCTTTTAAACTTGAAAATGAGGCTTCAAAGAAATGACGGTGGATAAATCCATACATGTCATGTGAGGAAAAAAGAATATTCCTTTGATATGGTAAAATGGTTTGAAAAATTTCCTTGTCGGAAAAACGACAAGAAGATTCCTTTGAAAACATGGGTAAAAGAAAAAAAGGGTAAAAATTTATTTACCAAACCATTTTAAAAATGTTAAAACATTTTTTAGAACATTTTAATAAAATATATTTTTGAAAAGAAATTTGGTTCTCTGACTAAAGAGAGAAATAAAGTTGGGTTTTCTTAAAAACATTTTCTAAAACACTTTGAGTACCAAAGAGTGGAAAAATGGTACTAATAATTGAAAATGGTTATGAATAACTAGAGGAGAATAAAAGGATTTATTTAAAAATGGTTATTTAATTTTCTAAAATAGAAATACCATTGAAGGA
This sequence comes from Viscum album, assembly GCA_963277665.1. Lineage (NCBI taxonomy): Eukaryota > Viridiplantae > Streptophyta > Magnoliopsida > Santalales > Viscaceae > Viscum > Viscum album. The sequence continues at coordinate 1,456,046,584 of OY728123.1, read as the reverse complement.
TTATTAGTATTATTTTTTGTGGAAAATAATCTTTAAACATTCCAAAGTGTGCCATACCACTTTGAAACATTTTAAATCATAGAATCATGAAGGAATAAAATTAAATGAAGGTTATAATATCATGAGAGTAAATGGATTCATGATATATCATGTAAAAGGGCAGTATATACAATATATAAATAAAACTACATGCATAACAATACAATAATCCTCAATGAAATGAAATTGAGAAGATATCCCTTACCTTAACTTTCCTTTTGTTGTGTGGTATTTATCATCCTACACAGTGGTTTAAAATATGTCACTAACTTATACCATAACCATAACAATGTTTATAATATCATATATTATCTTCTTATAATATCTTATTATCTGTTTGTTAACAATCTTTCATTAATTCAACCATATCAGGAGTTAATTGCCTTGTTTGTCAAGTATGTTTTAATTTTTTATTTGTTGTTATTTTTAAATATATCATGGTATCTTCATCTAAAGAATGTAAAACATGATGTTAATATCATATATATCCAATATATATGTATTTAGAATAATATATAATATTTTGGATATATAAAATGAAATGCACCGTTCATGGAGACGGTAGTCCGTACGTATGCATGAACGCTACTTTTATTTCTTTGTCATATTAAGGGATGAAGAGTAAATTATAAGTATGTATATTATAATTATATAATAATATATTTTTTATATATGTTACATATGTTTTTTAAAATTATCCTTAATATGTTCCATATATAGCATGAATGAATCACTTCGCTTTGAGGGGGTGGTAGTATGCACTTCCACAAATGATGTTATCATTTTTACATAAAATGGAAAGTATAAGGATATGTGTTGAAAAATAAATACAGAAGCTTAAATACCCAATAAATATTATATATAACATATATAAACAGATTTTTTACCATAATGGTCACCATGAGAGGTAGTAATGGAAAACTGAACAATCATCGTTGAGTGAGGCAGTAGTCCGCCTACACGTAAACATTGTGTTAGTTACCCATTAGATGTAGGTGTGTGTAAGTGTAGTTAAAAATATTAGCATAAAAAAATCCTATTATATTGATAATACATGATTTTTTATATAAATATATAATAATAAGAGTTGAGTGATTAGAGAATGGAAATAAAAGAGAGGAGTTTGAAGGAGGGTGTTACCTCTAAATTGGGTAACTTCTTTGGGTATGCACCAAAAGGCTTCCTTGGACTGTCTTCTGCCCAAAGGGGTCATCAAGGATGAATAGAAGGATTTTCGAGAATTAATTAGGTAGATTTTGGCAGAAACAAATAGGCTTGAGAGGTGTGAGGTAGTTGAAATTAAGGAGACATTTTATAATGGAGGAGGGGTGACACACTTGTAATATTTTAAAAGAAAGGAACCCCACACCCACATTTTGTTTATTGAAAGTGGATCAATAATTATCCAAAGTCAAGAAAAGAGAGTATAGTATAGAAATATGTCCATCCAAGAGCCTTTTGACAAGTGTATAGGTTTTTTTGTCCTTAAGGTTATGGTTTAGTCTCTTATTAAGTTTAATTTAACCTTAATCATTGTAATTAATTTTAATTACTTTCACTAATATTTTTGGTCAAAAACTAATTTGAACCTATTAGACATTATAAATTATGATGATTCCAAATATGGAATCCATTTTTCCAAATTTAAATCATATAATTGGAAGAAATTAAATTAAAATTAATCCCGCAAGCGTGATGATAATGCGAGTTTTAAAGTAAAAATATCCAAAATTTTGCTATGTTTTTATAATAAATTTCAAAGTAAAATTGATTGAAATGAACTAAATTGTATTAATTGATGAATTATTATATAATTAAACTTTAAAACAAATTAAAATTATAATTTAACCTTATACATAAATTAGGTGAAAAATCTTTTTTGAACTAAAATTCAATATTTTTAATTATTCATAAAAAAATGTCATGTTTCCAAAAAATATCAAAAATTCAACCTAACATAATTTTTATGTTTCTATTTCAAATATTAAGTTTATTTTTGTATTTTAAATCAATTAAAGTGTCAAAATTTAGATTTAATATGGGTTTTCCATTAAATGGCTGTAAAATCACCTTTATAAAAATATATGTTTTTATGTGTAAAATAGGGTTTGTTCTTATCTTATATCTATAAAATCTATTGGATGACAATAAAAAATATTTGATTGAATATATAACATATATATTTCATAAATATAATTCCCTAATTGTAATTAATTTAATTTATTTTGACAAAACACCTTTTTGAGTATAAAAATAATAATATTTTCTTTATCTTCAATTGGTTTATATTTTCATTTATAATTAATTGGTAATCTATTAATTCATTCTATTTTTGCATGAATCATATATTTTATTAAGTTATTTAATAATTTTTATAACCACTAATTTAACAGCTTATTTATATCTTAATATATTAAATAATAATATTTTAATAATATATTATTGTTTGGTAAAACTTGGTCTTGCATGTAACGCTAGCCATCAAAGAAGATCGATCCTGCATCTAATTCATGCTAACTCAGTGTTGCATGAATTTCCAAATATAAAATATATCAAATATATTTAAAATAGTAAATATATTTTAAAGTATCAAGGTATTATATCCCCTTATGTTCTTGGGGTCACGTGTTATGCATGCTATTGAATATAAGGTTCTTAATTTACAATTTCAGGGTGTTACATTATTCCCACCTTAAATAAATTATGCTCTCACAATTTAAAATTGATCTCAGAAATATAGATATTGAAAATGAACTATTGTTGAAAGACCCATATTGTAAAAAATAGTTAATATCACATCTTATTAAGAAGAGATAAAGGAAAGTACAATTGTCATTTAACTAGGTTCCCTAGTAGGAGAACATAGGTGGGAAATCTAAACACAGACACAGAAGAAAAATCTATCCATCAATTTTTGACGGAGAGTGCTAGAGAACTTGGTTAGGAGAAAGTTAACAATTACAAGGACATATATCTGCGATGATCTAAGGGGACCTTTGATTCATCAGAAACAGAGGTACTAAGACAATATTTTTAGTTTCAAGATCATTTTTTCTGGAGTTGAAGAATTATTTCACATTCTAAGAATATAAGTAAATATATGTTTCTATAAACATAGTCTTTTCCTTTGATTATGCCTTGAACTATTTCTACTTTGTTTCTTAGCACATGATGCATCATATGGTGAAGTAACACATGAACCTCTAAAATCTCATCCAATGTTCAACTCAAACCATTTTATAAAAAAATAAATTTACCAAAAGATTATGATCGAACACTTTAGAAACAAGGTCACTGAATTTCCAAGATAAAATTATCATTATCCTTTAATCCACATCAAGCAGCTCCAAATTTTCACATTCGAAACATGTGAATAGATTCATCATGTATCCTCTTGAAATATGTTAATAACTTGAATTACCATAAAACATTATTGGAAACACACATTATTCATTATTCCTTAAGTAAGACACATGTTATTAGTTATATTCCTTAAATCTAAAAGTGTTGTAAACTCCATCAATGATAGAATAGACCACTTGAAAAGTCATTAATGAGTTCCAAGTTAGTCAATACTTATCCAAATCAATCATTTCTTCATCATTATCTCAACATCAGGAATATATTAAAGGTTATCTTTCCCTCAATCATGTGTTTTACAAAATGTTTAAATTTCTACTGAATATATTTTCTTGGTTCCATTCAACTTATAGTCTCAAATACGTAATGAAAAGGTACTGTAGTGCAATCCTCATATATTCCATAATTCTTATAACCATCACATTGCTGATAAAATATTCAAAATAAAATAATTCTTGAATATACATATTAATTATTCCTCTTCATCTGCAGCAATAACATAACTTTATCATTATCCAATAGCATTATTTGGGGTAAATTCCTTTGACACTTGGGACATTGATTTGCATAGTGCCCCATCTCCTTGCAGCTGGAGCATTGTACATTGGAAATTGTTTTCTTACCCTTGAAATTATGAACTCAGTGTCCCTTTTCTCCACATTTATAACAAACTACCATTACCTTTAAGTATTTACTATGGTGATTCTTTTCATAGTTATCACATGTGGGAAAACCCTTATTTCCCTTCTTCCCTTTATCTATATTTTTTCTTGCCACCCTCTTCTTTTCTTACTTTCCTTCAAATCCATAGGACTCATAGAACTATTTACTTATCTTGTTAACACATGCCACTATTTCCTCATATGATGAGAATACTTGGGAGACTATTTCCCTTCAAAATGTTGGCTTAAGACCATGAAATATATGATCCTTCTTACTCTTTGGATCATTTTCATTGGCGGAGTTCTCATTCCTTCTACTAGGAATCATTTCTAAATAATTCCATATATTAGATTAGATCATAAAATTATAAAATTTTTATGACTCTAAATATGGTATAACATATAACATAAATGTATATATCGTAAATCCTAGAACCATATACTTTGGTTACTTTGGGAGAATTAATCCTTCATAATGATGGGTAAATAAAATGTGAATTATCCTAAGAATATCCCCCTATAGTATCAAACCAGGTGCATAGTATGGCCCATTGTCGTATACTAGGTTACCCCGAGTCTGGCCCAAAATACTTTGTCGGAGTTATTACTCCTAGTTACATCTGTTTCAGAACCACATCCACTTGTAGTTTCTAGACATGGATGTATTTCTAGGAATACCCACACAGTCTCTACCTTATCAAAATTCTAGGATGTTCTTATATACTTATCCTCAATGTTAATATTAGGGTTCTTCTCCCTAATCTAAGTTTTCTAAATCTCGTTTCCAAGGTTACTGCTTAACCTCCCTTTGATACCAACTATAAAACCCCGACCCTAGAAACCTAGTGCTGGTGCATTATTTTATTACATTGACATTATTACAAGGAAAAAAATACCGAAGGACCATTCATTTTAGCAGTCTCAGAAAGCCAGATTATATTAATGATACCCATAATACATTAGGAAAACAAAATAAATCATGCTACATAAAAAATTGAAATAAAGTGAATCCTTATAAGCTTATTCAAAGTTATCTTATTCATAAATCCGGTAAAGAAACATAATAAGTGTGAGATCAAATTCTCAGTAAGGGTAAATAAAACAAAATAAATAATGAATCAATCTATATGGAAAGGTAAATAACTGAGAAAAATTTCCATTTACATAACTAGATAAAGCATAAATAATATGGAAAGTAAGAAACTGAAACTCATGCCATAAATCAACAAACTAAGAATGAATTATATCCATATATATGTCGACTCAAAGTCTCATGGATAAATAATTACTGAAACTAAATGAGGGAAATGATTTCTTAATAGACTTCATGTTTAAGGCACATGAAAACCTATTAACATTAATACCTTTCACAAGTGGGTTTAAAACTCAGGGTAAAAACCCATTTGTACAACTTATTCATTTAATGAGAACCTATCGATGTATTGATGAGCTATATAAAGTATGGGCTCTACCATTTATTTACAGTCAAAATCATTCCTCATATTGAATAATCAAAATAACCAATATGACTTATCAAATAAATGTATTGGTTGAGAAATAAAAATTAATCAATAATTCCCCAATTAATCAAATAATTGAAAAAGTAAACACCATATGTAAAATGATATATAGTTTAGAAAATAGTAACATCCATGATAAATTACATGGATAATTAGGATAAATTCAATTCTCAATGATTATATGAAATTGAACATTTCAAGGGGACTTCAAGAATGAATCAAAGAAGTAAATGTGAATACTATCCTTGGAAAAATAAATATTAAACTATCCATAGGAAAAATAAGGATGATATAAATACAATAAATCCCAAGTGGATTAAAAATTATAGGGTTGTTTTCATTAATGAAATAAAAGAATAACTTTTAACATATTCTTAAGGAAATATAATTTTATTTCAAAAAACCTTTTGAAAATATTTTTAACTGAAAATCCATTTTAAAAACATTTAATTTAAAAATAAACATTTTAAAATTGAAAAGAATTCTTTAAAGAAATGATGGTGGATAAATCTGTACATGTCGTATGAGGTAAAAAGAATATTCATTTTGTATGGTAAAAAGATTTGAAAAATTGCCTTGTCGGGTAAACAAAAAGAAGATTCTTTTAAAAAGATGGGTAAAAGACAAAAAGGGTAAAAATGACTTTACAAAATCATTTTGAAAAGGTTAAAACATTTTTTAAAACATTTTAATAAAACATGATTTTTAGAAGAAAGTAGGTTCTTTGACTAAAGAGAGAAATAAAGTGATGTTTTCTTAAAAACATTTTCTAAAACACTTTGAGTACCAAAGAGTAGAAAAATGGTACTAATACTTGAAAATGGTTATGAATAACCAGAGGAGAATAAAAGGATTTATTGAAAAATGGTTATTTAATTTTCTCAAATGTAAATAACATTGAAAGATTATTAGTATTATTTTTGAGGAAAAAAATTTATAGACATTCTAATGTGTCCCATACCACATTGAAACATTTTAAATCATAACCTGATGAAGGAATATAATTAAATGAAATTTATAATATCATGAGAGTGATAATATTTATGAAATATCATGTAAAATCATAGTATATACACCATACAAATGAAACTTAGTGCATAACAATACAATATGCCTCAATGAAATGAAATTGATATAAAATCTCTTACCTTAACTTTTCTTTTGTTGTGTGGTCTTTATCATCCTTTATAGTGGTTAAAAACATTTTAATAAATTATTCCAGAAACATACTCATGTTTATAATATCATATATCATATTTTTTAATATCTTATTACATTTTTGTTATAAATCTTTCATTAATTCAACCATATCAGGTGTTAATTGCCTAGTTTGTCAAGTATGTTTTAACTTGTTATTGGTTGTTCTTATTAAATATATCACAAATTCATCATATCCAGAATGTAAACAATGATTTTAATATCATATATATCTATTATATATGTATCTATAATAATATATAATGTTTTTGAGATAAGAAATGAAATGCACCATTCATGGAGACAGTAGTTCATACGTACGCATGAACACTACTTTCATTTCTTTTTCATATTAAGAGGATGAAGAGTAAATCATAAGTATGTATATTATAATTCAATCATAATATATATGTCATATATGTTAAATATTTTTTTTAAAATTATCCTTAATACGTTCCATGTATAATATGAACGAATCACATCATTTTGAGGGGGCGGTAGTCTGCACTTCCAAAAACGATGCTATCATTTTTACATAAAATTGAAATTATAAGGATATGTGCTGTAAAATAATTACATAAGATTAAAGACATAATAAATATTATATATAACATATATAAATAGAGTTTTCATCATAATGGCCACCATGAGAGGTGGTAATGGAAAATTGAACAATCATCGTTTAGCGAGGCAGTAATCCGCCTACACGTAAACATTATGTTCATTACCCATTAGATAAAGGTTTGTGTAAGTGTAGGCAAAAATATTAGCATAAATATGGAATAATAATATTTTAGGGATGAGAGAATGGAAATAAAAGTGAGGAGTTTGAGGGAGGGTGTTACCTCTAAATCGGGTAACTTCTTTTGGTTTCCACCAAAAGGATTCCCAGGATTGCCTTCTTCCAAAATGAAGATTCAAGGAGGAATATAGGTATTTTGGGGAGTTAATTGGGTAGAGTTTTTCCAAACATAAGATGCTTGAGTGGTGTTAGGAATTGGAAATGAAGGAGGCCTTTTATAATGGAGGAGGGGTGACAAGCTTGTAATATTTTAAAAGAAAGGAACCCCACCCACATTTTGTTTTTTGAAAGTGGATAAATAATGGTAAAAATTCAATAAAATGGAATTTAGGGTCTAAATATGTCCATAAAATATCCTTTTTACAAGTTTATAGGTCTTTTTAGTCCTTAAGGTTATGGTTTAGTCTCTTATTAATCTTAATTTAACCTTAATCATTGTAATTAATTTTAATCACTTTCACTAATATTTTTTATCAAAAACTAAGTCTAAATTATTATAAATTAGAAATTATTTTTATTAAAAATATGGAATCCATTTTTACAAATTAAAATCATAGAAGTGGCATAAATTATATTAAAATTCATCCTGCAAGTAGGACGACAATATGAGTTTTTAAAGTAAAAATATCCAAAAGTTTGCTGTATTTTTACAGTCAATTTCAAAGTAAAATTGATTAGAGTGACCTAAATTGGATTAATTGATAAAAATATTATATAATTAAACTTTAAAACAAATTAAAAATATAATTTAACCTTATAAATAAATCATATGAAAAATCTATTTGAACTAAAATTCAGTATTTTTAATTATTCATAAAAAATGATATGTTTCTGAAAAATGAAAAAAACTCACCCAAACCTAATTTTTATATTTCTATTTAAAATATTAAGTTTATTTTGACATATTAAATAAATTAAAGTTTAAAAATTTAGATTTAAAATGGGTTCACCATTAAAAGGTGGTAAATTTTCTTTATAAAAATATAGGTTTTTTTGTGTAAAATAGGATTTGTTCTTATCTTATGTCTATTGAATCTATTGGATGAATATAAAAAATATTTGATCGAATATATAAAATATATATTTCATTAATTTAATTCACTAATTTTAATTAATTTAATTTATTATGAAAAAACGCCTTTGTGAGTATAAAAATAATAATATTTTATTTATATTCAATTGGTTTATATTTTCATTTCTAATTAATTGGAAACCTATAAATTTATTTTATATTTATGTAAATTATAGATTTTAATAAGTTTATTAATCATTTTTATAGCCACTAATTTAAGGTCTAGTTTATATCTTATTATATTAAATAATAATATTTTAATAATATATCATTGTTCGGTAAAAGTTGGTCTTACAGATAACGTAAGCCATCGAATAAGATAAATCATATGTGTAACACACGCTAACTTGATATTGTGTATATTTAAAAATATAAAATATATTAAATATATTTAAAATAGTAAATATATTTTCAAGTATCAGGGTATTATATCCCCTTACGTGCTTGGTGTCGCGTGTTATGCACACTATCAAATATAAGGTTCTTACTTTAGAATTTAGGGGTGTTACATTCTCCCAACCTTAAATAAATTACATCCTCATAATTTAAATATTATATAAGAAATATAGGGATAAAAAATAAACTATTTTTGAAATAACCAAATCATAAAAAGGGTTAATATCATATCTTCTTAATAAGAGAGAAAGGAAATTCAATTGTCATGTATCTAGGTCCCCTTATAGGAGAACATATGTGGGAAATATAAACATGGATATGAAAGAAAAATCTATCCATCAAGTTTATATGGAGAGTGATAGAAAAATTGGTTAGGAGAAAGTTAAAAATCACAAGACCATATATCCTTGATGATCTAAGGGGCCCTTTGATTCATCGGAAATGAAGATATCGGGATAACATTTTTGGTTTCAAGATTATTTTTCCTAGAGTTGAGGAATTCTTTCACTCTCTAAGAATATAAATAAATATATGTTTCTATAAAAATATTATTTTCCTTTGATTATGCCTTGAACTATTTCTACTTCGTTTCTTAGCACATGATTCATCATACGGTGAAGTAACACATTAGCCTCTAAACTCTCATCCAATGTTCAACTTAAACCATTTTATAAACTGTTAACTTTTCTAAAAGATTATAATCCAACACTTTAGAAAGAAGGTCATTGAATTTCCAAGATGAACTTATCATTATCCTTAAATAAACATGAAGAAGATCTAAATTTTCACATTCGAAACATGTGAATAACTTCATCATGTATCCTCTTGAAATATAGTAATAATTTGAATTACCATAAAACCTTATTAGAAACACGAATTATTCCTTATTCCTTAAGTAAGACACATGTTATTAGATATAATAATTAAATTTAAAAGTGTTGTCAACTCCATCAATGATAGCATTGACCACTTGTTGAAAAGTCATTAATCAGTTCCAAGGTAGTCAGTACTTATCCAAATCAATCATTTATTCATCATTATCTGAACATCATGAATATATTAAGGTTTGTATTTCCATAAATCACGTGTTTTCCAAAAATTTTAACTTTCCACTAAATATATTTTCTTGGTACTATTCAACTTATGGTTTCAAATACTTAATGAAAAAGTAATGTAGTGAAATCCACATATATTCCATAATTCTTATAACTAGTATATTGCTGATAAAATATTAGAATAACATAATTCTTGAATAGACATATTAATAATTACTCTTCATCTATGGAAGTAACATAACTTGATCATTATATAATAGCATCATTTGGAGTATATTTCTTTGACACTTGGGATATTGATTTGCATAGTGTCCCATATCTTTGCAGGTGAAGCACTGTACATTGAAAACACTTTTCTTACCCTTGAAATTATGAACTTGGTGTCCTTTTTATATCTAGACTTATAAAAAAATCCCATTACCTTCAAGAATTTACCAGGGTGATTCTTTTCACAGTTATCACATGTGGGAAAACCCTTCTTTCTCTTCTTCCCTTTCCATATTTTTCTCTACCATCCTCTTCTTCTCTTTCTTTCCTTCAAAGCCACTGGACTCAGAGAATTATTTAATTATCTTGATAACACATGATACTATTTACTCATATGGTGAGAATACTTGGGAGATTATTTCCATCCAAAATGTTGTCTTAATACCATGAAATATATGATCCTTATTACTCTTTGGATCACGTTCATTAGTGGAGTTCTCATTCCTTCTGCTAGGTGTCATTTTTAAAAAATTCCAAATACTAGATTAGATCATAAAATTATAAACTTTCTATGAATATAAATATGGTATAGAACATAACATAAATTTATGCATCATAAATCCTAGAACCATATACTTTGGTTGCTTTGGGGGCATAAATCCTTCACAACGGTGGGTAAATAAAATGTGAATTACCCTAATCATATCCCTATGGAGTGTCAACCTAGGTGTATAGTAAGGCCCGTTTTCATGTACCAGGTTACCCCGAGTCAGGCCTGAAACACCTTGTCAGAGTTATTACTCCTCGATACATCTGTGCCAGAACCACACCCACTTGTAGTATCCATACATGGATGTATTTCTAAGAATACCGACACAATCTCTACCTTACCGAAATTATAGGATGTTCTTGTATAATTATCCTTAAGGTGAATCTTTGGGTTGTGCTCCCTAATCTAAGTTTTCTAAATCTAGTTTCTAAGGTTTCTTCTAAACCTCACTTTGATACCAAATATAATGCCTCGACCCTAGAATTCTGGTGCTAGTGCATTATTTTATTACATTGGCATTATTAAAAGGAAAAAAATCCTAAAGTACTATTCATTTTTTGCAGTATTGGAAAGACAAATTACATACATGATACCCATAATACATTGGGAAAACAAAATAAAACATGCTATATAAAAAACTAAAATAAACTACATCCTTGTAAGCTTATTCAAAGTTATCTTTTTCATAAATTGTAGAAAAAACATAATAAGGGTGGGATCAAATGCTTAGTAAGGGTAAATACAATGGAACAAATAATGAATCGATCTATATAGAAAGTTAAATAATTGAGAAAAATTTCTATTTATATAACTAGATAAGGCACAAATAATATGGAAAGTAAGAAACTAAAACACATGACATAAATGAACAAACTAAGAATGAATTACATCCATATATATGTCAATGAAAAATCTCATGGATAAATAATAACTGAAACTAAATGAGGGAAATGATTTCTCAATGGATGTAATGTCTAAGTCACATAAAAACCTATTACAACTTATACCTTTCACAAGACGGTTTAAAACTAAGGGTAGAAACCCATTTTCTAAACTTATTCATCTCATGATAACTTATCGATGCATTGAGGAGCTATATAAAATCTGGGCTCTACTCATCATTTCTAGTCCAAAGCATTCCTCATATTGAATAATAAAAATATTTAATATACCTTATCAAATAACCATATTGAATGAGAAATATAGATTTATCAATAATTACCCAATTAATAAAATAACAGACAAAGTAAACACCATATGTAAAATGGTATACAATTTAGCAAAAAGTAATATCCATGATAAATGATATGGATAATTAGGATAAATTTAATACTAAACGATTATATGAAATTGAATATTTCATGGGGAATTGATGAATGAATCAGAGAAGTGAATGTGAATACTATCTTTGGCCAAATCAATATTAAACCATCCATAGGAAGAATAAGGATTATATTAATACAAAAAATCCCAAGTTGAGTAAAAATTAGAGGGTTGTTGTCATTAATAAAATAAAAGAATAACTTTTAAAATATTCTTGAGGAAAATATCCTTTGCTTTTGAAAAACCTTTTGAAAATATTTTTCATTGAAAATCCATTTTAAAAACATTTTCTTTAAAAATAAACCTTTTAAACTTGAAAAGGAGTCTTCAAATAAATGATGTTGGATAAATTCCTTACATGTCATACGAGGTAAAAATAATGTTCATTTTATATGGTAAAAATGTTTGAAAAATTTCCTTGTCGGGAAAAAAACAAGAATATTACTTTGAAAACATGGGTAAAAGAAAAAAGGGTAAAAATTTCTTTACTAAATACTTTTTAAAAGGTTAAAACATTTTATAAAATATGGTTTTTATAAGAAATTAGGTTCTCCGACTAAAGAGAGAAATAAAGTATGGTTTTCTTAAAAACATTTTCTAAAACAATTTGATTACCAAAGAGTATAAAATGGTACTAATACTTGAAAATGGTTGTGAATAACAAGAGTATAATAAAATTATTTATTTAGTAATGTTTATTTAATTTCCTCAAATGTAAATACCATTTAAATATTATTAGTATTATTTTTTAGGAAAATAATCTTTAAATATTCCAAAGTGTCCCATACCACTTTGAAACATTTTAAATCATAACCTCATGAAAGAAAAAAAATTAAATTAAAGTTATAATATAATTAGAGTAAGGGTATTCATGATATATCATGAAAAAGGGTAGTATATACACAATATAAATGAAACTAAGTTCATAACAATACAATACGGCTCAATGAAATGAAATTGAGAAGAAATCCATTACCTCAACTTTCCATTTGTTGTGTGGCATTTATAATCCTATATAGTGGCTAAAAATATGTTACTAAATTATACCATAACCATAATAATGTTTATAATATCATATATCATATACTTATAATATCTTACTACTCATTTGTTAACAATATTTCATTAATTCAACCATATCGGGTGTTAATTGCCTTGTTTGCCAAGTATGTTTTAACTTGTTATTTATTGTTCTTATTAAATATACCATGGTTTCATCATCTCTAGAATGTAAAACATGATTTTAATATCATATATATATAGTATATATGTTTCTATAATAATATATAATGTTTTTGAAATAAGAAATGAAATGCACCATTCATGGAGACGGTAGTTCGTACGTACGCATGAACACTACTTTCATTTCTTTTTCATATTAAGAGGATGAAGAGTAAATGATAAGTATGTATATTATAATTAAACCATCATATATATTTCATATATATTTCATAGTTTTATTAAAATTACCCTTAATATGTTCCATGTATAGCATGAATGAATCACATTACTTTGAGGGGCTAGTAGTCCACACTTTCACAAACGATGTAATCGTTTTTACATAAAATAAAAAGCCTAAGGGTATGTGTTATAAAATAATTACAGAAGATTAAATAAAAAATAAATATTATATTTAAAATATATGAATATATTTTCTATCATAATTTTCATCTTGAGAGGCGGTAATGGAAAAGTGAACAATCATCGTTTAGCAAGGTGGTAGTCCGCCTACACATAAACATTATGTTCATTACCCATTAGATGGTGGTGTGTGTTAGTGTAGGTAGAAAAATTAGAATAAAAAAATCCTAGTATATTGATGATATTGGAGATTTTATTTAAATATGGAATAATAAGAGTTTAGGGAGTGGAGAATGAAAATAAAAGAGAGACGTTTGAGGGAGGGTGTTACCTCTAAATCAGGTAACTTATTTTGGTTTGCACTAAAAGGATTTATTGGATTGCCTTATACCCAAAGGGGGATTCAATTATGAATATAGGGATTTATTTGGAGTGAATTGTATAGATATTGGATGAACCTAAGAGGCTCTATAGGTGTGGGTAAGTGGAAGTGAATGAGGCCTTTTATAATGGAAGAGGGGTGACACCCTTGTAATATTTTAAAAGAGAGGGACCACACCCACGTTTTATTTATTAAAAGTGGATAAATAATGATCCTAAGTTTATAAAATTTAGTATAGGGTAGAAATATGGCCATAAAAAATCATTTTTAAAAGTTTATAGGTTATTTTAGGCCTTATGGTTATAGTTTAGTCTCAAATTAAGCTTAATTTAACCTTAATTGTTGTAATTAATTTTAATTACTTTTACTAATATTTTTTATTAAAAACTAATTTGAACTTATTATACATTATAAATTATTATTATTACAAATATTTAATCCATTTTATAAATTACAATCACATATGTGGTAGAAATTAAATTAAAATTCATCCCGCAAGCAGGACGACAATACAAGTTTTTAAAATAAAAATATCTGAAAGTTTGCTTTGTTTTTATAGTCAATTTCAAAGTGAAGTTGATTCCAATGAGTAAATTATATTAATTGATAAAAATATCATCTAATTAAACTTAAAAAAAAATATAATTATAATTTAACCTTATAAACAAATTCGATGAAAAAGCAGTTTCGAACTAAAATTAAGCATTTTTAACTATTCATAAAAATGATATGTTTCCAAAAAAATATCAAAAATTGAACCTAACATAATTTTTATGTTTATATTTAAAATCTGAAGTTTATTTTGACATATTAAATCAACTAAAGTGTCAAAATTTATATTTAAAATGGGTTCTCCATTAAAAGGCGGTAAAATTATCTTTATAAAAATATAGGTTTTTATGTGTAAAATAGGGTATGTTCTTATCTTATGTCTATCGAATCTATTGGACGACTAAAAAAATATTTGATTGAATATATAATATATATATTTCAGTAATATAATTCACTAATTTTAATTAATTTAGTTTATTATGACAAAACGCCTTTGTGAGTATAAAAATAACAATATTTCATTTATATTCAATCTGTTTATATTTTCATTTATAATTAATTGATAGTCTATTAATTAATTTTATATTTGTGTAAATCATAGATTTTAATAGTTTCTTTAATCATTTTTATAACCACTAATTTAATGGCAAGTTTGTATCTTATTATATTAAATAATAATATTTTAATAATATATTATTGTTCGGTAAAAATTGGTCTTGCGTGTAACACAAGCCATCGAAGAAGATCACCCTTGCATGTAACACACACTAACTCGGTGTTGCGTGAATTTACAAATATAAAATATATCAAATGTATTTAAAATAGTAAATATATTTTAAATTATTGGGGTATTATATCCCCTTATGTTCTTTATGTTACATGTTCTGCACGCTATCGACTATAAGGTTCTTACTTTAGAATTTCAAAGTGTTATATTCACCCCATATTAAATAAATTGCACCCTCACAATTTAAACTTGATCTAATAAATATAGGGATTGTAAATAAACTATTATTGAAAGAACCACATTTTAAAAAGGTTTAATATCACATCTTCTTATTAAGAGAGAAAAGAAAGTACAATTGTCATGTAACTAGGTTCCCTAGTAGGAAAACATAGGTGGGAAATAAAAACAAGGACATAGAATAAAAATATAACCATAAAGTTCTGATGGAGAATGCTATAGAACATGATTAGGAAAAAGTTTACAATCCTAAGGACATAAGTCCATGATGATCTAATGGGCCATTTGATTCATCATAAATGAAGGTACTAGGACAACATTTTTGGTGTCAAGATCATTTTTCCAAGAGTTGAGGAATTATTTCACTCTCTAAGAATATAAGTAAATATCTATTTCTATAAACATAGTCTTTTACTTTGATTAGGCCTTGAACTATTTCTACTTATTTTCTTAGAAAATGATGCATCATATGGTGAAGTAACACATTAACATCTAAAATATCATCCAATGTTCAACTTAAACCATTTTATACATAGTTAAATTTTCCAAAAGATTATGATCCAACACTTTAGAAAGAAGGTCATTGAATTTCCAAGATGAACTTATTATTATCCTTTAATCAACATGAAGAAACTCTAAAATTTCACATTCCAAACATGTGAATAACTTCATCATGTATCCTATTTAAATACAATAATAACTTGAATTACCATAAAAATTTATTAGAAATAGGCACTCTTCTTTATTCCTTAAGTAAGGCACATGTTATTGGATATATTCATTAAATCCAAAAGTATTGTAAACTCCATCAATGATAGCATAAACCACTTATTGAAAAGTCATTAATCAGTAATAAGGTAGTAATTACTTATCCAAATAAATCATTTATTTATCATTATCTCAACATCATGAATATATTAAGGGTCACATTTCCCTCAATCACTCATTTTCCCAAAAGTTTAACTTTCTACTGAATATATTTTCTTGGTACCATTCAAGTTATAGTCTCAAATTCTTAATGAAAAAGTACTACAGTAAAATCCTCATATATTCCATAATTCTTATAAAAAGTACAATGATGATAAAATATTCAAATGAAATAATTATTCAATAGACATATTAATCATTCCTCTTCATCTACATCAGTAGCATAACCTGATCATTATCCAATAAAATTATTTGAAGTATATTCCTTTGATGCTTGGGACATTGATTCACATAGTATCCCATATCCTTATAGTTGAAGCATTGTATATTAGAAACCTTTTTATTACCCTTTTAATTATGAACTTGGTGTCCTTTTTCTCTACAATTATAACAAAATCCCATTACCTTCAATCATTTTCTAGGGTGATTCTTTCCATAGTTATCACATGTGGGAAAAACCTTCTTTCCATTCTTCCATTTATCCATCCTTTTCTCTTCTAACCTCTTCTTCTCTTGCTTCCCTTCAAATCCATAAGACTCATATAATTATTTCCTTATCTTGTTAACACATGATGTTATTTCCTCATATGATAATAATACTTGGTAGACTATTTCCCTTTGAAATGTTGTCTTAAAACCATGAAAGATATGATCCTTCTTACTCTTTGGATCATGTTCATTGGTGGAGTTATCATTCCTTTTACCATGAATTATTTCTAAAAAATTCCATATACTATATTGGATCATAAAATTATGAACTTTCTATGACTCTAAACATGGTATAACACGTGACATAAATTTATGCATCGTAAATCCTAGAACCATATAATTTGGTTACTTTGGGGGAATAAATCCTTCATAATGGTGGTTAAATAAAATTCAAATTATTCTAAGAATATACCCTGGGAGTGTCAAACTAGGTTCATAGTAAGTCCCATTGTTGTGTACCAGGTTACCCTGAGTTAGGCTCAGAACACCTTGTCAGAGTTATTACTCCTAGGTACATCTGTGCCAGAACCACGTCCACTTTTAGTATCCATAAAGGGATATATTGCTAAGAATACCCATATAATATATACCTTACCAAAATTCTAGGATGTTCTTGTATACTTATCCTCAATGTCAATCTCAGGGTTCTGCTCCATAATCTAAGTTTTCTAAATCTAGTTTCCAAGGTTACTGCTAAACCTCCCTTTGATACCAACTATAATGGCCCAACCTTAGAAGCCTGGTACCGGTGCATTATTTTATTACATTGGAATTATTACAAGGAAAAAAATCCCAAAAGATCGTTTAGTTTAGTAACCTTGGAAATCCATAGTACATACATGATACCCATAATACACTGGGAAACCTAAATAAAACACGCTACATAAAAAAATTGAAGTAAACTGCATCCATATAATCTTATTCAAAGATCTCTTCTTTATAACTTGGAGAAAGAAACATAATAATGGTGATATCAAATTCTTAGTAAGGGTAAATACAACATAATTAATAATGAATAAATCTATATGTAAAGGTAAATAACTGAGCATACTTTCCATTTACATAACTAGATAATGCACAAATAATATGGCAAATAAGAAAATGAAACACATGCCATAAATCAATAAACTGAGAATGAATTAAACCCATAGATATGTCGACGCAAAATATCAAGGATAAATAATAACTAAAACTAAATAAGGGAAATTCTTTCTTAATAGAGATAATGTATAAGGAACACGAAAACCTATTACCATCAAGACCTTTCACAAGACAGTTTAAAACTAAGGGAAGAAACTCATTTGCGTAACTTATTCATCTCATGAGAGCCTATCGATTCATCGAGGATCTATATAAATTCTGGGCTCCACCCATCATTTCTAGTCCAAATTATTCCTCATATTGAATAATAAAAATAACTAATATGCCTTATCAAATAACCGTATTGAATGAGAAATACAGATTTATCAATAATTCCCCAATTAATTAAATAATTGAAAAAGTAAACACTGTATGTAAAATGGTATATGGTTTAGTAAATATTAATATCCATGATAAATGATTTTAATAATTAGAAGAAATTCAATTCTCAATGATCATATGAAATTGAATATTTCAAGGGGACTTCAAGAATGAATCAAGGAAGTGAATGTGAATACTATCCTCAGACAAATGAATCTTAAACCATCTAGAGAAAGAATAAGTATGATATCAATACAAAAAATCCCAATTGGAGTAAAAATTATAGGGTTTTTTTCATTCATGAAATAAAATAATAACTTTTAAAATATTCTTGAGGAAAATATCCTTTTCTTTTGAAAAACATTTTGAAAATATTTTTCATTGAAAATCCCTTTTAAAAACATTTTCTTTAAAAATAAACCTTTTAAAATTGAAAAGGAGGATTCAAATAAAGGAAAATGGATAAATCTGTAATTTCATATGAGGTAAAAAGAATATTCCTTTTTATGGTAAAAAGGTTAGAAAAATTTCTTTTTCAGGAAAACGATAAGAAGATTTCTTTGAAAACATGGGTAGAAAACAAAAATGGTAACAATTTCTTTACTAAATCATTTTTAAAAGGTTAAAACATTTTTGAAAATATTTTAATAAAACATGGTTTTTAGAAGAAAGTAGGTTCTCTGAATAAAGAGAGAAATAAAGTTGTATTTTCTTAATACATTTTCTTGAACACTTTAACTATGAAAAAGTAAAAAAATGTTACTAATAATTGAATATAATTATTAATATCTATAGGATAATAAAATAACTTATTGAACAATTTTTATTTAATTTTCTCAAATGTAAATACCATTGAAAGATTATTAGTATTATTTTTGAAGAAAATAATCGTTAAACATTCCAAAATGTCCCATACAACTTGGAAACATTTTAAATCACAACCTAATGAAGGAATAAAATTAAATTAAAGTTATAATATCATGAGAGTAAGGGTATTCATGATATATTATTTAAAAGTGCAGTATATACACCATATAAATGAAACTAGGTGCATAAAAATACAATATGCCTCAATGAAATGAAATTGAGACGATATCCCTTATCTTAAACTTCATTTTGTTGTGTGGTATTTATCCTCCTATTTAGTGGTTCAAAATATGTTTCTAACTTATAAGAGAACCATAATCATGTTTTTGATATCATATATCATCTTATTATAATATCTTATCACCCTTTTGTTAATAGTCTTTCATTAATTCAACCATATCGAGTGTTAATTGCCTAGTTTGTTAAGTACGTTTTAACTTGTTATTTGCTATTATTATTAAATATATCATGGTTTAATAATATATAGAATACAAACCATGATTTTAATATCATATATATCTATTATATATGTATCTAGAATAATATATAATGTTTTAGAGATAATAAATGAAATGCACCATTCATGGAGACGGTAGTCCGTACGTATGCATGAACACTACTTTCATTTATTTTTCATATAAGAGGATGGGGAGTAAATGATAAGTATGTATATTATAATTACATAATAATATATATTTAATATGTTACATATGTTTATTAAAATTATCCTTAATACGTTCCATGCATAGCATTAAAGAATCACATCGCTTTGAGGGGGCGATAGTCCACACTTTCACGAACGATGTTATCATTTTTACATAAAATGGAAAGTATAAAGATATGTGTTTTAAAATAATTAAATAAGATTAAATACATAATAAATATTATATATAACATATATAAATAGAGTTTACATCATAATGGCCACCATGAGAGGCAGCAATGGAAAATTGAACAATCATCATTTAACGAGGCAATAGTTTGCCTATACGTAAACATTATGTTCGTTACCCATTAGATGGGGGTGTGTGTAAGTGTAGATCCAAATATTATAATAAAAAATCCTATTATATTTAGGATATTATTTTTTATATAAATATGGAATAATAAGAGTTGAGGTAGTGGAGAATGGAAATAAAAGAGAGGAGTTTGAGGGAGGGTGTCTAAATTGGGAAACTTCTTTTGGTTTGCACCAACAATATTCCTTGGATTTCCTTCTTCCCAAAGGGGTATTAAAGGAGTAAGAGAGATATGTTTATGAGTGAATTGGTTAGATTTTTTCCAAACCTAAGAGGCTTTACAGGTGTGATGAAGTGGAAGTTAAGGAGGCCTTTTATAATGGAAGAGGTGTGACACCCTTGTAATATTTTAAAAGATATGAACCCTACCCACGTTTTGTTTATTGAAAGTGGATTAATAATGATAAAACGTTAATAAAATGGAGTATAGGGTCTAAATATGGCCAAAAAATATACTTTTTACTAGTTTATATGTCATTTTAGGACTTAAGGTCATGGTTTAGTCTCTTATTAAGCTTAATTTAATTTTAATCAATGTAATTAATTTTAATTATTTTCACTAATATTTTTGGTCAAAAAATAATTTGACCTTATTAGAAATTATTAATTATGATGATTCCAAATATGGAATCCATTTTTCTAAATTCAAATCATATAAGCGATAGAAATTAAATTGAAATTCATCTCACGAGCGGGGCAACAATACGGGTTTTTAAAGAAAAAATATCCAAAAGTTTGCTATGTTTTTATTGTCAAATTCAAAGTGAAATTGATTCTAATGAACTAAATTAGATTAATTGATAAAAATATTATATAATTAAACTTTAAAACAAATTAAAATTATAATTTAACCATATAAAAAATTAGATTAAAAAGTAGTTTTGAACTAAAATTCAGTATTTTTGATTATTCATAAAAAATGATATGTTTCTGAAAAATATTAAAAATTCAACATAACATAATTTTTATGTTTTTATTTAAAATATGAAGTTAATTTTAAAATATTAAATCTATCAAAGTTTCAAAAGTTATATCTAAAATGGGTTCTCTATTAAAAGGCTATATAATTTCCTTTATAAAAATATAGATTTTTATTTGTAAAATAGGGTTTTTTCTTATCTTATGTCTATTGAATCTATTGGATGACTATCAAAAATATTTTATTGAATATATAACATATATATTTCGTTAATATAATTCAATAATTGTAATTAATTTAATTTATTATGACAAAATTACTTTCTGAGTATAAATATAATAATATTTCCTTTATATTCAATTG
This sequence comes from Viscum album, assembly GCA_963277665.1. Taxonomy (NCBI): domain Eukaryota; kingdom Viridiplantae; phylum Streptophyta; class Magnoliopsida; order Santalales; family Viscaceae; genus Viscum; species Viscum album. Next base: position 1,456,024,877 of record OY728123.1, on the reverse strand, counting down.
GTTTATATTTTCATTTATAACTAATTGGAAACCTATTAATTAATTTTATATTTTTTTAAATCATAGATTTTAATAAGTTCATTAATAATTTTTATAACCACTAATTTATAATCTAGTTTATATCTTATTATATTAAATAATAACATTTTAATAATACATTATTGTTCGGTAAAACTCGGTCTTACATATAACGTAAGCCATTGAAGAAGACCTCTCCTACATGTAACACAAAATAACTTGATATTTAGTGAATTTAAAAATATAAAATATATGAAATCTATTTTAAAAAATAAATATATTTTAATGTATTGGAGTATTATATCCCCTAACGTTCTTCATGTCGCGTGTTATGCACGCTATCGAATATAGGGTTCTTACTTTATAATTTTAGCGTGTTACACAAAGATTGTAAACTGTTTACTATAGTCATCAATCATTGATGCATTTGAGTTAATATTTATCTAGATAAAAAGTTAAAGGCTTGATAGTCATCTCTTAGTATAGCTTTGTGAGTTTCTAATAATTTGGAAGTTCAAAAATATGTTATCTCTAACTTCTTCTAAAATCCATTTTTCATTTCACATGATGATATTCGGCTATAGATGTTCCTAGTCATAGAACATAGTGAAATATTAAGAAATTTATCGTTTAACTGATATTATTGTTTTTATTTATGAGATAATTTAATGATATCCTTCTCTAGAACTTTATAGTTTAATATCAGTATAATAAAATTGTAAACTCCTATACTAATGATATAGGATTTCATACAATCATACCAATAATCATAATAATCTCCATAAAAACTAGGCTGTCTGGTTGGATTTAAGTTTTCAAGTATTCCAACTGGAACTCCTGTCATCATAAAATATCTTTCCACTATTAGCATGCTTTGTGTAAATAAATTGAGTTGAAATTACAATAAACTAACAAAAATACAAGAATAATTAAAATATTATAAGTTAATATCAGAATCAAGGTAAAGACATCCTTTGATACCAAATGTTGTCTCGATGTATGATGGAAAATAAAACACAAGAGGGGGGGATTGTGGTTTTAAAAAAAAACTTACAATTTTCATCATATTCAAGTATTAAGGTGATTAGTTTTTTATATTACCTATCAAATCAAGGCTCAGAGTAAAAAAATTAAAAACTATATGAAATACTGCTAGCATAATGAAAATAAAGTGATCGGTATTTTAAATTACCGATAAAAGCGTTAACATAGTGATAGTTAAAAAAAACATGAAGTATTAGTTAGAAAACAAAATACTCCTTTAAAAGGATATTCTTAAAAGAACACTTTTAATCCAAATTGAAAGGCAGATTTTTCAACCAAATCCAAGGTATCCATGAATTTAAATCCATTGTAAGGTATCCCCAATTTTATACTCATCCAAAGGTCTGTCTTCCTATCCCTAGAAGCCCTCAACTAAACATGTCAGTAGTAGCTCACTTACACACACCAAATGTAATTGAGATATGTCTTATAATCCCAAGAATCCCTTGATCATGTAGGATTGGAAGAATAACAATTACAATGGAATTTACTAAGATCTTTATAAAGAAATCCTTACAATGGTAGCTCTTAATAGAATCACTTAGAAAGAAAAAATCACACTGATCAAAAGCAATCATAGAAACAACAAATTACAAAGCTTAAAAATGAAAAATAACTTTCAGAATGTTCGATCCAAATGATAATTCATGTACTTATGATACTATAGGTGAAACTCTATTTTTGTAAATCATCACAACAAACTCCAATAGTCAAATTATGCCAAGTTTAGAGTTAGTTGTAACTAATTCAACAAGAAATTTTTCATATATTGATGAACTTGTTATGGAAAAGTCAGGGGAAATGAAATAAAAAATGATTCATAGAAGAGTAAAAGGGGAAAAATAAGAAAAAGAAGATTTTGGACACAGAGATTTACATGGTTTGAGAAATGATCCCTACATCCACAGAGAGGTAGAAATTTCACTAATTTTTGGAGCACAATTATAAGGAGATCTCAGAGTTTCTAACACAGAAAACCTTAGCTCGAAATGGGAAAATAAGGAGGATAAAGCACTATTCCACCAACCGTATAGAAATTCCACCATGATACAGTGAAAGGTGGTTGGAATTCCACATTTCTACAGTTCTATGACCACCCAAGTCTAAAGTGCTATAGTGGCTAGTGGTTGGAATTCCAGGAAGCTAAGTACTAGTGCCTCCAAAGTCTGACCTGCTACAGTGCCCTGTCAGTGTCGAAGTAAAACAGCACAGTATGGGCCAGAAGCATTCAGCTTAATCATCTTTGGGAATGGATTATGCTGCACTAATACACTAATCTCCCAATTAGATCATGATCCTCTATGCTGCTCTACTTCGATGCCACTAACTAAGACAAATTACTTAATCTAAGATCATCCTCTTCTTCACTCACCAGTTGCATACTTTTCATTTACAGATTTAATTTCAAGATGGAAATTCATAAAATACCAACCATTTTCCTCTTTTACTCCCATTTTCCTCCATTATTCTTCCTCTCATCCTCTGTTCATCATTAGAGACCAATAAAGGAATAAAAATGCCTCAACTTCTATATTACCACTGACTTCATCAACATGTCTGCCAGATTTTTGGTTCCACAAATATTCTACAATGCCAGAAATCTATCCTATATCAAACCTTTGATAAAATGATACTTCAACTAAATATGCTTCATTTTGGCATTAAACATTGGGTTCTTTACATGATGTATAACACTCTGACTATCACAGTTCAATACATTCTCCTTTCTTCCCAATTTATCCAAGAAGTTATTAAGCCAAACCATCTTCTTCTTAGCTTCTGTTACAAGAATGTATTCTACCTTTATGGTGGATAAAGCCACCACCATCCATAATTGTGATATCTAGCTTACTGTAGTTACTCCGCAGGTAAATACATAACCTATGGTATTCCTCCTACTGTCAAAGTCACCTAAAAATTCAGCATCCAAATAAACTTTTTAATTAATTTACTTTCCCAAAGCATAGAGATACCTCTTTTACACTCTTTAAATACCTCAGTATCCACTTCATAGCTTCCCAATGTTTCTTTTTAGGGTTAGCCATGTACTTGGTCACAACTCCCACTACATGGGAAATGTCAGGTCAAGTGAAGACCATGACGTACATCAGGCTTACAATAGATGATGTATATAGAACCTTTTCCATATAATCAACCTCTTATGCCCTATTTGGTGATTTCTCCTTTGATAGTTTGAAATTAACCACCAAGGGAATTAATATTGCATTTACTTCCAGCATATTGAATCTTCTCAGAACCTTCCCAATGTAGTCACCCTGTGATAACATCAAGGTTCTAGATACATGGTTTCTATTGATCTTCATCCCCAAAATCGTGCCAGATTCCCCAAGATCTTTCATTTTGAACTCCTTAGCCAACTACCCTTTCATCTCATAAATTCTATGCATATATGATCCTGCAATAAGAATATCATCCACATATAGAAGCAATATAATATATTCATCACCAAAGTATTTTATGTAGAAACATTGATCCACACCACATTATTTGTATTCATTTTTAGTCATGAATTCATCAAACTTTTTGTTCCACTTCATGGGTGCCTACTTCAATCCATATAAGATCTTATGGAGTTTTCACACCATTTATTCTTTCCCAGACTCAATATATCCCTCGGGATGCGACATATAGATTTCCTCCTCCAAATCTCTATGAAGGAAAGAATTCTTGACATCAAGCTACTCAAGTTACAAATATTTTGATGCAAAAATATTGAGAACCACCCAGTTAGTGGTAAGATTCACTACAGGAGAAAAGATTTTAGTGAAGTCCATACTTTCCTTCTTTTGAAATCCTTTCACCACCAGCCTTTCTTTGTACCTTATCTTTCCATCATGTTCTTAATTGACCTGGTATACCCATTTTTTCTACAATTATCTATTTCCTTGTGGTAGAGGTTTCACCTCCCAAGTATTGTTGTCATGTAGTGAAGAAATCTCCTCATTCAAGACCAACTCCCACTTGCTCGACTCCTTCAACTACATTGCCTCTTCAAAACATTCTAGTTCTCCATCACCAATCAATAAAAAATAGTGTAATGATGGTGAATAACTCTTCACAATCCTTATCACCCTTGTTGATACCCTCAACTCTACTTAAGGACTAGGATCCACTAGTTCTAATGTATCATGATCAGGTACACCTTCAAGCTCCATTTTCTCTTTGAACTCTGATTCTTTGTTCCCATTTTTATCTTCAACTATATAGCGATACTTGTACATGAAAACTTCATTGAATATCACATTCTAGATCTTTATGACCATCTTATTGAGACCATCCCAAAAGTGGTAACCAAAATCATCAGCACCATATCCAATAAAGAAACATGGCTTGAACTTAGTATCAATATTTTCCCTTGCATTGGCATCATTATGAACATAATAAAAACTACCAAAGACTTATAAATGTGAGAGTCTAAACTCCTTACTAGACCATAGCTCCTCAGGTAGACATTCTCCCATTGGTACATATGGACTCCTATTAATGAGATATGCTGCCATGTTCACTACATCATCCCAAAAGGTCTTGGGTAACCCTAAATACAACCTCATTCTCTTAGAATGTTCATTCAATGTCATATTCATCCTTTCATCTACACCATTCTACGATGGTGTTCCTGGTATAGTCTTCTCCCACTAAATTCCCTTATTTTTACAAAATTACCTAAACTCATTAATGTCATACTCTCCACCATTGTCAGACCTCAAGCATTTTAGCTTTGCTCCTGAATCATTCTCCACCATGAACTTCTAGTACTGAAACATCTTAAACACATCAGATTTTCTGTTCAGAAAGTAAACCCATACCTTCTTTGTTGGGTCGTTAATAAATGTCACAAAATATTGTGACCCTATAAGGGAATGTACTGGTGTAGGCCCCCAAAAATCATTGTGCACCAGGTCTAGCTTCCTAACCTTCGATGTTATGCCTCCTTTTGTAAATGATACCTTCTTCTACTTTCTTAGGATGTAATCTTCACATAAGAAAACTCCCACCGACTTCAACTTTGGTAGAAGCCCTTTTGTTGAAATCACCTTTATCCCCTTCTCACTTATGTGGTATATCCTGTAGTTCCATAGTTGAGAAACCACAGTAAAATTTACTAATATCACCATGTTCATGCAAGTCTCTATCATTTTGTACTAAGTACCATTTTTTTCTCCCCGATCTATGACCATAGATCCTTTGATAATCTTCTAGGAACCACTAGTAAACATGGTATTTAAGCTTGCATCATATAGTTTCCCAAAAGAAATGAGATTTTTTCTTAAATCAGGGATATACCTCACATTTTACAAAACCAGCAAACTCCCACTATTGGTCTTGATCCATGCATCTCCTTTTCCCACAATCTTTAAGGGTTTATCATTAGTAAGATGTACCTTTCCAAAATTTCTAGAAACAAAATTGTTTAGAAATCCATTCTCTAATGTGAAATGGAAAGACTCCCCTGATTCTAAAATCCAAGACTCCATAGGGGTATCCATGATTAGCAGCACCAAATCATCAATTCCTTCAGCCACTATGTTTGATCTACTAGTTTCAGGTCCCTTTTATTTTTCTCAGCACTCTTTCTTGACGTGTCCTTTCTTCCTGCGAGTCTATCAGGTTGGACTGATCCACTTTTCCCTATCTCAACTCTTTCATATTGAATTTGATCATCCTCTAAAATTTCCTCACTGTACATATCTCCCTCTTCCATATATATTCAGAGAAGAACTAGAGAATATTCTCAATTTTCTTATTCAGATATCCTCACTGAGGATCAGGTCCCGTACGTCCTTCAGAACTATCTTTTTATTTCCCAAAGAACTACTCACAATTGTTATAATTGCTTCTCAACAGTCAGGTAATGAAGATAGTAAAATCAGTGAATATAAATCATCACCAAGAACAATGTCCACTAATGTCAATTGACTTATGATGGTGTTGAATTCATCTATGTGATCTTCAAAAATTCTCCCTCTACCCATTTTCAGGTTGAACAATCGCCACATCAAGTGCACTTTTTTTCCCGCAAAAGGCTTCTTGTACATATTTGCGAGAGCATTCATCAACCCAATCATTGTCTTCTCCTATCCGATATTGAACTCCATGTTTTTGGACAACTTAAGGTGCAAAAAACCCAAAACCTATGGATCTATTAGCTCCCACTCAGACTGCTCTATGTCCATTGGATTTAAACCTAGAAACGACAAATGAATTTTCTTCTGGTAAAGATAGTCTTTGATATGTATTTTCTAGTAGCTGAAGTTAGTTCCATAAAAGTGGTAAATATTCTCCTTTCCTTCTTTTATATCCATCGTGTAAATGAGAAATTTGAACTCAACCTCCCTTTGATACCAGTTAATGTGGAAACATCGGGAGAAATGAAGTGAAAAAAAAATTCATAGAAGAGTAAAAGGAAAAACACAAAAAATAAGAAGAAGATATTAGACACAAAGATTTATGTGGTTTGGGAAATGATCCCTACATCCACAGAGAGGTATAAATTTCACTAGTTTTGAGATCACAACTACAAGGAGATCTCATAGTTTCTAACACTAAAAATACTAGTCTGAAATGGTATAATAAGGAGGACGAAACAATATTCCACCAACCACACAGAAAGTCTGTTATGCTACAATGTAAGAAGGTTGGAATTCCACATCGCTATAGTGCCATGACCATCCAAGTCTAAAGTGCTACAGTGAATGGTGTCTGGAAGACCACAAATATATAGTACCAGTGTCTCCAAAGTCTGACTCGATATAGTTCCCTATTGGTGTCGAAGTAGAGAAGTGCAATATGGGCCAAAATCATTTAGACCATTCATCTTCCAGAATGGATTGGGCTACACCAATCCAACATAACTCAGTGTGTTGATTCATACATTGATGAGTTAAATAAGAACCACTAGGTGATCTTAAATTTGATGGATATAATCTAACATGAAAATTCAGATCATGGTATCTTTGTAAAACAATTTTAGTTCTCTGATATTTCAATTATTGAAAGTTTATTCTGCATAACCATAACAACTTAAAACAAAAACTTAAAGTTATATCATTTTTATATAAATTGTATTTTTTTTTCTAAAATAAAGAAAGAATCAAATCATTGAATCAATAGATCCCAAATAAAAACCCAACCTAGCCTCTAATCCACCATCAATTTCTTCAAGATTGACCCATTATTGTGGACCTATGGATTAGGTATGTGTTGTCCCTCCTACTAATTCAAGGGAGTATACCCCAAGTCATAACCCTCTGAGTAGACAAACCTCTTTGATGAAACAACCTGTTGATGAGATATTAGATTTGGCCAATTCATGATGGTAGTTTATCGAGATGATTAGCTGATTCCATAGTCTTGGTGTGGGAACTGGTGAGTCACTTAGTAGACTAAAGCCATATACAAGTAGCCTCTTTGATAATGGGTAGTCTCAAAGACCCACATCCATGATCTTAGCAAGAAACTAATTCCTTGAGAATATATGTTGGCACTAAGAAGCATCACCACTATTGATCATTTTCATCTATCTTATAGTGAAATCTTGGACATGCTGCTTCAAATTCATCTATGAAAAAGAATAAGAAAATTGAGTCCAAATGGGAGAAATTGGTAAAAAATGACAAAGTCTATATTTTCACATAGCAAATATGAAAACGGAGCACAATGTGGTCACTATGTGAACGACGGTTCATGAAACACAAATAGATGATTTACATGTTGAATACATGGTTACCTATGATCATTTCTATGATATTTTTGGCCAAGGATAGATTTTATGTAAAATATCATATGTGAAGTGTCATATGCGGAAAACCATACATAAAATCTCATACATGAATGCTCATACATGCAACATAATTCCCTTGAGTTTGATTGAAACATATGGAATGGGCCCCTCTTAGTGACTTATATAGAAGGTGACCTCCCATGCACACAATAAGGAGTCTACATAGTCTACCTTACTTCCTCGGTGTTGGATTTTATTCATGCTTATCAAATTAAATTTTGAAGGGGACTTTGTTGATGAATTTGAAGTTCTGACCATCAAATGTAAGGTTGGAAACTGAAACAGAGGTGATAAATTTAACAAAGAAAGTTTCACCGTGAAGAGAAAAATTCCTTCACAACTGCACAAGTGCTTCATGATTGCGGGGTCCCTTCATGCTCATTTTCTCCCCTTGTAATTGTGTGTGTAACACCCCTGGAAAAGTGAGGCTTAAAAGACTAGATGCTACCACCCTTGTCAATAAGGTTCAACTTTCTTTTTAGGTGTTTACTTTATTAGAACTCCATAGTTAAGTGTGCTTGTCTTGGATTAGTTTTAGGTTGGGTGACCTCATGTGAAGTTTCCCAAGGTGTGTGTGAGTGAGGAAAACACACACTAAAAGAACATGTGTTGGCCTGTGAGAACAATCATTAGTCTAATAAGTGACTCTGGTGGGTAATAGCCTTTGGTATGATGGAAAGTTGACCAAGGTATTTTTGGAGACCCATGAGGTCAGATGACCAAGTTCATTATTTGGAAAGGTTGGGTCATGAAAAATGGTATCAGAGAAAATACCAAGTGAGAAGTGTAGTGAAACTACATGTGTTCTAATTGTGGGGTCTACAATGAGGATATTGTGCTTTAAAGAAGAAGGTGGGGGGGGGGGGGGGTGGTGCAACACCCATGGAAAAGTAAGACTTAAGAGATTAGATGAAACCACCCATGTTGACTTGGTGTACCTTTCTTTTTGGGAGTCCAACTGATTAGACTTCCACAATTAAGTGTGCTTGGACTAGAGTAGTGTCAGGATGAGTGACCTCCTAGGAAGTTTCCTAGGGTGTGTGTGAGTGAGGATAATGCACGATAATCATTAGTCTGATAAGTAACTCTGGTGGGTAATAACCTTTGGTTTAATAGGATGTCATGTAAGGTATTATTAGGGACCCATGGGGTCAGATGACCAAGTTCATGGTCTGGGAAGGTTGGGTCTTGACAGTGTAGTCCCTTCGAAAATGGAAGTCATTTATAGAGGGATAATATGACCCCTTCACATGTGCATACTCCCTTCATGATCGAGATTCGTTTTCAACAGCTTGATGCACTTCCTTCATGATTACATGGTTTCTTTTCACTCTCATAGTTTCTTCACAGAATGTTTTTTTATTAAAGACCATGACATAATATTTCTTTATGTATGTGTACCCCTCAGTGCCTGCATACACTCTACATGAGGGATCCTATGTGAGGACCCTATGAGAGGATCCCTATGTGAGGCCCCCTATATGAAGACCCCTAAAGATAAAATCTTACACTATGACCCCTATACGAAGAACTCCTACATAGAGGACCCCTATGAAAAAAAACTTTATCCTATGTGAAATCGGGGTACATTGAGATTCTTATTGTACTCTACCCATTGACCCCTAATTGTGAAGCATTTGACCTGCACTTGGCCACATCATGAAGTAAACCAATTATGGGTAATTGGACCTCACTCTATTCCTTCACTCAAATTATCTATATGGACTAAACCCAGTAAAATGACATTATTATATTTATTTAACCAAGTTCAAAAGCTTGAAAAGGACATTATATCAAGGATCCCTTTGGATCCATCAAATTTACATACGATTAGGTTATTAGGCATGCCATAGTTCCCTCTTTCGATCATGTATTCCCTTTATAATGGGAGTCCCCCAGAAATAATCCATTACTAATAGAACCCAAAAGTTGATAATGACCATGTACTCTCTTGATAACTAGGATTCATGTTAACTGGTGATGAATGGAGTTTTCCCCATCTCATGTGACTCATATTAGTTGAACCATATCCAATATCTAATCAATCAGGGCCTCCAGTCACTTCCTTGAGTCCATTCAATGACTCAGGCATCCAATATCCGAGTCCATTCAATGACCCAGGCATCCATGAGCCTCTTTCTTGGTGTAAGCCCCAATATCTTTTGCTTGAGTCCATATTCCCCAAGTTTCTATCCTTCATTCCTTATCCAATAACTAATTGAAAAAAAGTGATTGCAAACATGGGAAATACCCCACATAATTCCCACACATATCCTTGATTCTCTCACATAAGAGATAGATATCTGACCATCCTTTTTCTACTTGACAATCCATATCTTCATTGGTAGGAATCTGATTTGGTATAATCCCCTATCCAAATTCATTGGGGACATATTCTCTATAAAACCTTCTCATTATACTATATTATTGATGAGACTATAACCTATTTAGTGGGATATATTCCCACAAAATCCAACCACCTTCTCACTAGGACATATTCCCTATGAAAGAACACCCATACTCATTGGACCATATTCCATTTGAGTTCAAATAGAAAGGGCCACTCATACGTAAGTCCTATAACCTTTTCTAGGTACCTTTTTTATAGAATTCCTAGATGAATGACTCTAAAATACATAACATATATCCTTATAGCATGAAATTACACTACATGTATTGGTCCCATTACATGACCCTAAACTGGTCATCATACTAAATGTGATTTGATTCTTGTTAATCAAGATACATAGGACAACTCTCTAAGGTTCAATCCCCACACTCAATCAGTATTGGATGTACAACCTAAAAAGTAACTTCACTTTGTTATGACCACATGAACTTAAAAGGAACCACAATTCTCACTGTCGTACAACCTTAAAAGGTATGAAATGTCCAGTTAAGTGACACTAAACTACATGGGTTCTGATTCCCTTTATAGGGATACATAGGAAACCCCTATCATGGTCCTGATCCCAACATCACAACACCCTTCATCTTCCTAGGTGATGATAAATTATAGAGTTCACAACTATACAACTTTAAACCATAGTATAATCAAGAAACCCTAAAGGGGACATATGAAGAACCTCTAATATATGAAAATTTATTCCCATCAATGCATGACAATGACTGATCATTTTTGTGGGGGTAACCAGCAGTGTTACTAATTCCATTTGGAAGGATTCATGAACATGACTTAAATTTATAATATATTATCAGAGTAGGAAATAATTTACCCTCAAAAGGGTGAATATGAGCTCAACCTCCCATCATCTCGATTGAATGCACAAACCATTATGTTGATGGTATGTCCCATTGACACCTTCCTTTGTAAATGATTCCTACACTAAACAAAACATGTCACCAAGTGTAGCATTATAAAAAAATGGTAAAAGAATAAGAATTAAAAGCAAGAGTAGCTTAGTGGAGGGTGGTCCCATGTGTTGGAATTGTGGGTGGAAAGACCATCTAAAGAAATATTACAATGAACAAAGAGTCAAATCTATAATATATGATTCTATAAGTGGATATGTGAATCCTGTATCTGAATATATGAGAGTTTTACTACCAAGTATCATTAGTTCACTTGATTTTGGAGCTTTGTTTTACTCAAAATCCAAGAGGGTAAGTATAAGAAACTATACCTCTAGATTATTTGACAAGGTGTGTCTTGTAGATGATGAGACTCTTGAGATTATGAGGAAGTGTGATTTTTATGTATAGAAAAATAATAAAAGTTTTTTTGGAGTTTTAAGGATTTTAACACATACCAAGGTTGAGGGAAAACTTAATATTGATAGGAAAACTTAACAATGGAGGATTTTGTATAAAATTCATGGATGGAGCATGGTTGATCACGAATTTCCATGATGGTGACAAAAGGAGTGGAGGATGGAATGATGAACCTAACAAGAGTATCAGAAGCTATAATTCTTGTAAAAAAAAACATCCAAAAAGTTATGAAATGACTGTTTGGGTTACTTGAGTGAAAAGGGGATGAAAGTATTAACTATAAAAGGAGTGATGAAGACTAAAATAATGGAGTACAAGACATGTGAAGAGTTCATTCTTGGGAAGTAGCGGAATGTGTCCCTCTAAATAGAGGGTAAGACAACAAGGAACTAGAAGTTACTTTTGGTTTATATAGATATATGAGGATAAGCTACAATTCATTCTCATAGAGGGTATTTTTACTATGTTACCTTCATTTTCAATGTGACATAGAAAGTGTGAGTGTTATTTCTCAAGCATAATTCTGAGGTGCTTGGAACCTTCATTCGATGAAGGTCCATGATGGAAAAATAGACTAGTAATAAAATGAAGTGTTTAAGGTCTGATGATGGTGGGGATTATGAAAGAAGGGAGTTTTTGAGGTTCTAATGGTGGAAAGATATACATTTTTATAATAACATAATAGGTACTCTAGAACATAGTAGAGTTTCAAAGAGATTTAATCCAATGTTAGTTGAGAAGGCAAGGAGTATGAGAATCCATGTGGGATTCCCCAAGGAGTTTTCGGTGAAATTAGTGAATTGTGCGGCCTACTTGGTGAACATGAGTTACTCTTCTTTTCTAGGAGATGAACTATTATAGATCTATGATCCAGAAATAAGGTGGAAATATACCACCTCAAAATCTTCAGTTCAATCACCTACATCCACATTTATTCCAAAGAAAGGTACAAGCTTGTGGCTAAGTCTCAAGCACATTAATTTTTAGGATATGATAACAAAGAATTTGGTTTTCAACCATGGGATAAAAATTATTGATAGTTTTTAAAAAATTAAAATGTTTTCTTTAATAAAGTGTTTCTATGAAAGGATCAGAACTAAAATTATATTTTTTGATGAGATCAGAGTCTCATCACAAGATGAGGTTATACTGAATGAGCATCTATAAGTTTTAGATGTTCTAGGGAATTCAAGAAGTACATCAGTTCCAAAAAAACCAAAATATTTAGAGGAGGTTCCATAAGGGTGCCTAGTTTCAATGGTGTTTCCAAGTATAGAAATACTAGAGAGCTCAAGGACTAAAAAATCTTGGGGAAGAGCATCAGAAGGTGAAGTACCATAAGTTGAAATTACAGAAGGAGAATGACCACAAGAAAAATCACTAAGGTCTACTAGGATCAGGAACCAAGTGTAGAGTTATATAAGTGATATGCATTACTTACTTCTTATGGATGATCGTGAGATTGATATCTAAGAATTGGTAGAAAAATTAAAAGACTAAAATTAGTGAGAGTTATTCACGAGGGATGGAATTGATTACTTGAATATTTATGGAACTTGGGAGCTAATAGAAAGGCCTTCTAGGAAGAAATTTCTTTAGAAAAAATGAGTTTATCTACTAGAGGAAGAAGAGATGGTGGGAATAGGTACAAGAAAATACATGTTGTGAAGGGTTTTCAATAAATGTATAGAGTGGATTTTTATGATATCTTTTCTCCAGTTGTTAAACACACAACAATTCAAATGGTACTTAGCACGATTTTCATGAAGAGACTACATCTAGAGTAGTTGGAAATGAAAACCACTTTTATTTATGGAGACTTAGATGAAAAAATGTATATGGAGAAACTGGAAGGTTTCATGGAGCATCAAAATTGGGATCTTATGTGCAAGTTGAAGTGAAGTCTTTATGGTTTGAAGCAAGTTCTAAAGTAGTGAAACCTTAAGTTCAAAGATTTAATGGAAGATTGAATGTTCATTTAGAGTAATGCTAATAATTACTATTACCAGAAGGTGTTTGATAATGAGTGATTTATAATCCCACTTTTCTATGTTGATTTCATACTTGACAATCCAATAAAGGAAAGGATCAATGAGTTGAAAGATGATTTGTCTAGAATATTCAATATGGAGGATCTCAGTTTAGTGAAATGGATATTGGGGATGTGGATAGTGAGAGACTTATGTTCCACAACATTTTTCCTAATTCAATCCGATTACATCCAGAATGTGGTGGGTAAATTTAGCATGAGTGAGGTGAAATCAGTAACCACTCACTTGGTCAGACATTTCAAATTAAGTAAATAGAAGACACCATGATAAAAATACAAGGTTGAGTATATAATAAAGTTTACTTATGCATAAACAACAAAAATATTAATAAATTCCATGAATTGTAAGTGAATTATAAGGTTCTTAAAGGGTTATGAAGACCTATCAATTTTATTCATAATGGATGAAACTTTTCACAGGTTTATATAATCAAACATTAAAGGAGATGCAGACATCTAGGAGAGCACCACAACCCATGTGTTCACTTTCGGTGGAAATACTATAAGCTAGATATCGAAGCTTCAATCAATAGTTTCACTTTTTGAGGGGACTAATTGGGATATGAACCAAATTGAGAGAGGGGTAAATCAATGTTGGTAAGTATTGATCCAATTAAAAACTACTTTAACTTTTATTCCCTTTTCAATTTACCTTTATCACTTGTTAAGGTGAACACATCACTCTTGTTCTATATCTCCCCTTATTTATTTCTTTCAGCACAATCAGAAACACACACACAAGGAACACAAAAATTTACATGGTTCACCACTCAATGTGATATGGTTATTCCTTGGTGTGAAGTGGATTCCTCCATGATCACACAACCCACTAAATTTCTCTTATAAGCCACAACGGGAAAGGTATGACCTTGAGAATCATGTTTGCACATATTCTGTCTATAATTTAGTATATCCACTATATCGGTGCATCCTGGACCATAAAATGACAATCATTTGGGGGTAATAATGAGAGAGTATCACCACTTTATATCTCTTCAATCTAGAGTTGTCTTATCTTATTCTTCCTTTTCTTCTTTCACTTGCATAAAAATATTCAAGGACTTCTCTCTTTTGTACAAAAATTAATAATGCACACAATCTCCTTCTTCCTCTTTACAGTAGAAAATAATGTCAATACCTTTTTTGCATAAATAGAAATAATTATCTTCTACTTTTTCACTACAAAACACTTTTTCACAACACATCTTATTCTACTTTTTTCTTTTCTTCTTATAACTTCATTGTAAAAAAATATTTCATTGGATCTTATTATTCTCTTCTACTTGGTAGAAAAAATTATCAAAAAAATTATAGTACTAGACTATAGCTACCCAATACTTTTACACATGTTATTACATGATTTTTAAAATACAAATCCACTAATTAAAACCCAATGATCTTAAGGCCTAGTATCTTTGGAATACTAGATACATAAAACATTAAAAGAAACTAAAAAAATAAAATCATTTTTTATTATCCTTAGTGAGATTCTACATCTATTTGATCTCTTAAAACTATATAGTATAACCCAAAGAAATAAATAAAAGAAAGGGGTGAGCTAAAAAGACTAGTAAGGGAATAACCATGATAATGAAACATAACATGTGAGTCAAAGGTATAACATGATATCATAAAATGGAAGGCCCATGAGTAACCACATGGAAGCATAACATAAAGAACATTGTATCATAAGATCATAGCAACATAGTAAATTTTGAGGAAACATATAACATGAAATAAAAACTATCCAAGGCTAACTATATAGAAAACATCATATGGTGGACAAACTCCCATAATGGATTAGGTTTACTCCATAATCTCATATATAAAGCCTCATGAGACTAAAGCTTTACCAAATGCATTGGAGTGATATATGAGAGTACCCATCATAAAATGTTCATGATTATGTGTGCCACAAAACAAAAGCAATCATATAGAATAAATATAATAATTACCCATGGAAAGAAATGAGTTGCATAATATTTCCTCATATCATAATCAAATGAAATTTGATAAAGAAGAAATTTGAGAAATAACAATAAGACATCTATTACCCCATCAAATAATGGGATAATGGGTTAGGTATATATTTAATATACATATATAAATAATTTAGAAGAAATCTATAACATCAAAGGTTTTCATCATTGATGAAAATATTTTTAAAAGATCACATGGAATATTTCTTACGGAAAATACCCTTTTCACTTTGGAATTACTTCTTTGAAATCTAAAAATTTTAAAAATATTATAGAAAAAATTTTCCTTGAAAATAAACATTAAAAATTTAAAATAAAGCTTTAAATTATTGAGTTTTCATGATTTTTGGAAATTTCGTTCATGCCGTATAAGTAAAGAAAACATTCCTTTCATATTTTTGTAAAAAGGTCAAAAAGTACCTTGCTCGAAAAAAGATAGAAAGAATCATTTTAAAATATTTGGTAAAAAGTCAAACATGAGTAAATAAATTCTTTAATAAATCATTGGATAATATTAAAAATATTCTTTAAAACATTTTATGTAAATTATGGATATATAAGAAAAATCATTTTCGACTGAAAAGAGAAATAATGCTTGATTTTCTTAAAAACATTTTCATAATCATTTTAAGTATTGAAGAGTGGAAAATGATATTATTGCCTAAGAATTTCATGAATAACCATTATAGAATAAAATTAAAGGGTTATATTTAAAATTATCAAATAATTTCCTTCAATGAAAATTGAAGCATAAACAATCCCAATTAAAATTAGATTGAACCATAAACCTTTACCGCTTTGGTAACATTTGAATCATAAACCACATAAAAGAAATAAATTCAAATAAAGAATTAAATAAAATGAATATAAAATTGATTCATGATATAACATATCAAAGGGGTAGTAGATAAAACTCATAAAAATAAATAGGTGCATAATACCAAATATGTCTCAATGGAGTGGAAATTGAGACAAAATCTATTACAAAGATCATACCATTGAAGTGAGGATTAATCAATGAATTGATTATGTATATAAAATGTAAATCCATATAAAACAAGTGTAAAACTAAATAAATTAATTAATACATTACACACATAATCTTATAATATTAAAGATAATGAAAAAGTAATATAATCCAATGAAAATAAATTGAGTTATGAAATTCCTTACCGCTTGTTAACTTTCGAATCAAATCCCCATGGAAGAAATAATTCATATTGGAACTTAAAATACCATAAACTATAAAGTATTCAAGATATTACATGTAAAAGGGGAAGTATATACACCATATAAAATAAATTAGTGCATAATATTAAAATATGGCTCAATGAAAGGAAATTGAGATGAAATCCCTTTCTGTTTAAGAAATGTATTAATAAAAAAAACTTAAAAGAGAGAGAACTTGAAGTTAAAGTTAAAATACCATGAATAATAATAATATATGATTTTAAATATTCAATTATCAGTATATACACCATTTAAAATAAATTAGGTGCATAAAAGAACATGTGTCTCAAAGAAGGAAGTTTTGAGATAAAAACCCTTACCTCACACTTCCCTTTAGTTAAACCTGCTTTTACCTACTGTTTTATGGTTTTAAACTTGTTATTAATTTATAAAAAAACCATATTAATAATTATAATATTATATATTATCCTTTTATATCATTTTATCACTCATTCATTAATAATATTTCATTATTATTATTGTTTCGGGTGTTAACTGCTTTGTTTTCTCATGTATGTTTTGTCATGGAAGTTTCAGTTTTTATGAATATGATATATTTCCATCATATAAAAAATTATATTAATTTTATAAATATAATATTTATTCATTGGATACATTTTTATAATTATTCTTTAAATTTAATCATAGAAAATGAATCACATCGTTTCTTGGATACGGTAGGTCGTACGTACGCACCAGCGACGTTATCATTTCATTAATGGGTGAAAGGGTAAGAAAGTGGATGATATATTAGTTTTAAAAAATTTATATTATTTCATATGTATAATATGTATCCATTATTTCCTTCATTATTAGTATCCATGCGAGTTAGTGATGGAAAAAATATTATATTGCTTCGTGAGGCGGTAGTGTGTCATACACACAGGTGATAGTTTTGTTTCTAATTTGATGGAGGAGATGATGGGTAAATGTTATTCCAATAACATAATAACATATAAGTATATACTAGGTACTAATTTTTATTATATTTTAATTTTTAATAAATAATTGAAGGTGGAAAAAGAAGTAAACAAGAAGGCGCTCAGTGAAGACGATTACCTTATCTTAGAAGAACCTCTTATAGATCTCTTATCAAGGACCCTAAGGTTAGTATTTTGGGAAGAAAAAAAGATCTAAAATGTGGATAATGATATTAGGGAGAGATTTTAGTAGGTATTGGTTGAATCAAATGGTTTTATAGGTGTGAATAAGTGAGGGGAGGGGGTGCCCTTTTATAATTGAGGAGGAGCTACATTTTTGTAATTACCCAAAAATATTTAATAATGAGAATTAAATCTCAACCCAAGTGCATATAAAACTAATAAATAAAATATTTAAAGGAATATAAGGTTTATCCAAACCTACACCATAAAAAATAAACATTTTTTAAACATGTTTTTTCCTTTACCATCATGCTTACTCACATTTACTATTTTAGTTTTTCATCATGGTAACTAGTATTTTACCTAGGTAATTTATCCTTTAAACCTAAAAATAAAATGATCCTAATTATATAATTTGGACCCATTTATTATAAATATAAAATAAAATTTATCAAATAAAAATATTATGTGCGTGTAAAATTAATTTTAACACAAACTCATGTAATGCATAGAATCTCATTTTAACCTTAACCGTGATAATTAATTTTTACTAATCATTAAGACTAAAACATAAGTTGTACTTATTACATAACATTAATTATGATTATTTAAAATATGAAATAATTTTTATCAATTTTAATTCATAGAATTCATGGAATTTAATTTAAAAATAAACCTGAAAAACATGTCAAAAAATGGATTGCCAAGAAATGCATTTTTTTCAAGAATAATATAATCTTACATTAACTATATTAATACTAATCATCATTATATGAATTAAAATTCATATAACTAGATATATAATCTATAAAGTTCATTTAAATATTTCTTTATTATTGGTTATTTTAATTAATTAAAAAGGATAAAATTTATGCACTTACAAAATACTCTTTATCATAAACTGATGAGGTGTGAAAAAAACCGTGATTCATCAAAAATGAATGTAATAGGATAAATTTTTTGTTTCAAGATCATTTTATTAGACTTAAGATATTTATTTACCATCTATAATAATAATATATATATAAAAAATACTTACTTGAAAAGTAAAATTCCATACTTTAATCAATTTTCACCACAGTCTCATCTTTTTCTCCAAACAATGAGTATTAAAGATGAAATTTTTATGTTTTAAGCAATAAAATAAACTTTTAATGGCTCACATAATATCTATAAAATAATAAAAATATATTCTTATTATCTTTAAATATTAACCAAAACTGAAATGGTCTCTACAAAATAATATAATAATAGAAATATATAAACCTTCATATGAAGAAATAATACATTTTACTTCACCAAAGGATCAACTTAGAATAATCCACAAATAAATAACCCTACATCCCAAATAACCTCAAAATAAAAAAAATTAATTATGTTCTTACCAACTAATATTTATGTTAAATCACATGTTAGACTCAAGGCTTATATATACCTTAATCTAATGAATCATTTCCCAAAATATCATTAATCACCTCAAAATCATAAAAAAATCAGAAAGATTTGATTATATAATATGTTTCCCAAAGAAAAATTAATATTTATCCATAAAATCATTAATAAAACAATTTCATACTAATAAAGAGATCATGTATCATAGTGGTTAGCGGTGCACCCTTGTCGCCCTTCTGTTGTGGGTTTAAGCCCCACGACCTTTCCAGATACGATGAGTTGATGCTTGACATGCATGTTTCCTTTTTTTCCCTGAAACTATATTAATATAATTCCAATAACATTACCAAATTTATGATTAACATCCTAAAAATAACATTAACCATCAAATCAGTTTGTAACCATAAAGGTTTTCTATACAACTTATTTTTTCCACAAAATCAAATAATCTTAATTGAATATTATTACCTTAACATCAAAGATAGGATAAAAACTAAAGGTTAAGAATACATTTAAATTTATTTCCACAAAATATAAAGACATTCTATAACAAATAATTTTTTTTTACTTAAACTCATACTAAACCCAAGGGTTATATTACCACAAATTTCTCCCAAAATACTCTTTATCATCCTAGAATTTTATATTTTAAAGCCTCAAAAGGGGTATTTACACCTTTAAACTTATGATCAACCTTAGAATTATCAACCCATGTCATGTTAGGACTATCCCATATCAATATGGCATATCATAGTTTTTATTCTTTCATTCATCATAATATTTCATAAATAAAGTGTGAATTAACCCAAGCATATCCCCAGGAGTGTCAAGGAAATTGTATATAAAGTCCCATTGTTGTACAATGGGTGATGATTAAGTCAAATCCCAATGAAACCTTTTTGGAGTTATTACTCCTAGTTATAACTATTCCAGAACTACACCCACCTTTAGTATTCAAATAGAGATGTAATTGCTTTGAAAAACCACATAATATATTCCTTATCAAACATAGGATGTTATTATATACTTAGAATTATCCTTGGGGTTTTTCACTAAATTTATGTAATCCCAATCCCACAAAATAACTAGATATTTCTATGATTCCAACTATAGATACCCAATCATTTTACACATGTTATTACATGATTTTTAACATAAAATTCACTAATTATAACCCAATGATCATAAGGCCTCGTCTTTGGAATACTAGGTACATAAAATTTTAAAAGAAACTAAAACATAACATATTTATTTTTATTCTCTTTAATGAGCTCCTAGAACTGCATAGTACAACCTAGTAAAATACATAAAATAATGGGGTGAGGTAAAAAATCTTAGTTATAAAATAAGCATGATAAAGAAACATAACGTGTGATTCAAATGTATAACATGATATCATAAAAGATAAGACTCATGAGTAATCACATGGAAGTATATTATAAAGAACGTGGAATCATAAGATCATAGAAACATAGAAAATGTATAGAAACATATAACATGACATAAACATGAGTCAAGGATAACTGCCTATACAACATCACATGGTGGACAAAGTCCTATAATGGATTAAGTTTACTGCCTAATCACATTACAATGTCTTATGATACTAAAGTTTTACCCAATGCATTAGAGCACTATTTGGGAACACCCATCATAATATGTTCATGATTATATGATCCAAAAAAATAAATCAATCATAAGGAATAAACATAAGAATTACCCATTGAAAGAAATAGATTTCATAATCTTGCCTTATATCAAAATCAAATGAAATTTCATAAATAAGGAATTTGAGAAGTGAATGTAAGACATGTATTACCCCATAAAAGGAAGGGATAATGAAATATGTATATATAAAAGAGATATATAGTCAGTATTTAGAATCAATCCATAACATCAATGTCACGACCCGTCCTCGGGGCCCGTGCCGTGACTACCCCAAGCCCGCCTTCCATAGGCCAGGGGCTGGCGACTAGCACCAAGGCATAAAATCCCAGTAAACAGGGAAGGCATTGCCTTTATAAGTAACAACCACACAGAGTCAGCAAGCGGAAAGTAAAGTGCAGAAAAGTAAAGGGGGCCGGAAATACAAGCCCAACTGTAAAGTACAACTGAAAAGTAAAGTACAGCAATTGAAGAAAAGACGGCGGCCTCGTGTCGTCCACTGGCAATCCCACCTGAAGGGTGGGTACAGATAGCCTCCAGGCTCCTCGGGTCCCACGTCCGCTCCGAGCACGTCCCGCCCAGTGGTCCACCTCCAGGTACCGTCCTGCTCCACGCCCCAACCGTGATCAGCGCTGTCCGTCGTCTGCAACCAACACAACAAGGTGCGGGCATAGCCCGTGCAGGGGTGAGTACAAGCTACTCAGTAAGGACCCCGAGACCCCCGAAGGTCTCCCGAAATCCACAAAGGATATAGCACAAAAGAAAGATGCAATCACGAAGTAACATCTGACTCGACTTAGGTATATGCCCATACATATACCTAAGTCCCCAATTCTAGCTCTGCTCACGAGCTCAAGAACAACTCAATCCACAAAGGAAAGCAAGACTCAAATCCACAAAGGAGAGTAAACAGTAAATCCACATAGGATAGTTCAACACAATCCACAAAGGAGAGTGACAGTAAATCCACATAGGATAGTTCAACACAATCCACAAAGGAAAGTAACATAAGATTCAGCTCAACCAGGTATACTTTTTCAGATGACGTCAAAGATGATCACTGATCCATCTAAGTCGTCGGACCCACGAAGGATCGATAGGTACTAACCCCCGCAGAAGACCCACACAGGATCGGGCTCACACAGAACCTGTAGGCAGTGGCTCACACAGAACCGGTAGTAAGGACCCACATAGGATCGGGCTCACACAGAACCTGTAGGCAGAGGCTCACACAGAACCGGTAGCACTGATCCACGTAGGATAGCTGAGTGCAGTAGTCGACGCAGTCCACTGAGGATCTCTGCACAGTCGTCGCCGCAGTCCACGAAGGATCTCTGCTCTGCCGTCGTCGCAGTCCACGGAGGATCTCTGCTCTGCCGTCGTCGCAGTCCACGGAGGATCTCTGCTCTGTCGTCGAAGTCACAGCCAGCGCTAGGGTTCCCGCACATAGCGAGCTCGTTTAGGAGGGTCCGCTCCACGAGCCGAGAGGCTGATACATCAACTGACACGTAGTCCGAAGTTGATGTATCCAAAAGTTCCGTATCGACAACAGGATCTCAACGCAACAGACGGCGCGTCAATCGGACGCCCGGTCTGAGAGTTATTGGCATTTTCGTCCCAGGGGCCCGGTTGGTTTTTAGGGCAAAACCAACCCGACCGTACTCCGCCTGTATCCGATCCTCGGGCGGAGTATGCCAAAAGTTCCGTCTCACTTAGAGGAATCTACCACAGCTGACGGTACGTCGATCGGACGTCCGTAGCTCACGTTATGAGCGTTTCCGCTCCGAGGGCCCGGTTGGTTTCGTGTACGAACCAACCCGGCCGAACCCAAAGTCTTCCGAAACCTTGAGTATAATATACCAAAACGACCGTCTCGATCCAAGGATCGCGTAGCCGTTGACGGTTCGTCAATCGGAGGTCCCAGGCCCAAGATATGGGCGAAAGACCGAAGAGGGCCCGAAACGGGGGTTCTGGGCCCGGGGCGACCCGGCCCGAACCCCCCCTGGGGTCGGCCGAACCGGGTCGGCCCGAACCGGCCCGAACCGGCTCGGCCGGGTCCGGTTCGGCCTGGGCGCGGCCCGGCCGACCGGACCGGCCGGCTCGGCTTCGGCCGAGCGGCCGAACAGGCCGCCGCCGCGGGTTTGACCCGCGGCATTTGAAGAAACGCGGCCCCCGCGGGGGGCCGCCTGTCACGCGGACGCGGCCGGGCCGCCGCGTCCGTTCCCGGTTCCGCGCGGCCGCGGAACCGGCCGCCACCGCCGCGGCTGAAGCCGCGGCGGAAGATCTCCACGGCGGCGCGCCGGGCGCCGCCGCCTCCGGTCGCCGGCGCCGCCGCGCCGGCGACCCGCGCCGCCGCTGCCTTCCGCGGGCCGCCGGAGATGCTCCGGTGGCCCGTTTTGCCTCCCGTCTGCGCCGATGCCTCTCCCGGATGCCGACCTTCACTGCGGAATCAACGGATCGCCCCTGCCGCGCGGTTTGTCGTCGTCCGTCATATCCGCACAACAAAAGGGATCGGCGGAGGGTTGTCGGGTCTTGTTCGTTAGACCCTCACCCTCCGCGTTAGCCAAAATCAACGGGAGAAAAGAAAAAGGATGATCAACACATGATCCAACAATTTTATTTAAAGATAAAATTGTTCGTTTGAAACCGACTTTTTAAATTTTCAAGAACGTTCACGAGAAAATTTAAAAAGGGGTAACTTTTCCAAAATAAATCCCTACCTCGAAGTCGTCGTCGGACGAGAGGTCGTCGCGGAATCGCTCGTCGCGGAAGAAGGAGATCGTCGCGTCGTCGCGGTATCCGGCGTCGCGTCGCCAATCTCCGGATCAAGAACAAACAGATTTAATTAATTAAATCCGTTGTTATTGAAATTAAGAAGGGAGAATTTAGAAGTTTCGATTCTCACCTTTAACCGCCGATCGCAGGTTCGCCGCGGAAGAAGAGGCACCGAAGAAGAAGAAGAAGAAGGTCGCGGAAAAGCTGTTGACGTCGCGGATCGTGCGTCGTCGGATTCCGGTTCCGGCGTTCTTCGCGTTCTTTGCGTTCTTCGCGTTCTTCGCGTTCTTCGCGGAGAGGGTGGAGGCTCAGAGGAATTGCACAACGATAGCAATCCTCCAAATAGACAAGTTTGTCTATTTTATTATTTTCCAACAAACGTAAAACGCGTAAGTAACGACCCATTTAATTCGTTGAATTAATTCAACGAGCGAAACAGCACATTTAATTCACGAAAGAAACAGCCCATTTAAATGGTCTGTTAAGAATTAAAGAAACACGTCGGTTGACTTTTCAGTTTCTTTGACGGGTTTTCGCGGGTGCGTTACTTAGCGAAAGAAACGGCGGGGCTCGCGTGGGCCCCACCTCACAAATATCCTATCAAGGGGGTAGGATATTTCTGGATAGCATCCTATCCAGTTCAACACAGTTCAAGCCGCCTTTAAATGGCTTCAAGTGGCTTCCAAGCAGCTTAAGTGAAATAAAATAAAGTTGTCGCACAAATTTATTTTATTTCTGACTTAAAGCCGCAAAATTTAAAAACCACGTCTGAGCAAACGCAACTCCGGAAGAGGCGTTTCTAAGCAAATACCGGCGCTGCGATTTCATCGGTGCCCTCAGAATTTGATTCCGGGCACCGGTTCAAAAGATAGAAAAACCCGCTCGTCCGTTCACTGAACGTACCCGAGCCAAACTTCGGAAATTGATTCCGGGCACACCGGGCCTCGGAATCAGGTGCCGTCTGAAGCTGCGCTCTTGTAAAATTCCAAAGAAAATTAAGAAAAAAATTTCCTTGAAATTTGCGGGTCTTTACATTACTCCCACCTCAGGGCTTTACGTCCCCGTAAAGATACATCAAAAACTAGGGGAACAAATGGGGGTACTGAGCACGCATCTGAGCCTCCCGCTCCCAAGTGCTCTCCTGGAGGTTCCCGTGCTGCCATCTGATGCGCACAAGAGGAATCGACCGCCCACGTAGGACCCGCTCCTGTCGATCCTCGATCTCTACTGGGACCTCCACAAAAGTCGCCCCATCATCCACGTCCAGCTCCCCAAAGTCGATGATGTGCGTCGGGTCGTGCACGTATCTCCTCAGCTGAGACACGTGGAAGACGTCGTGCACCCGATGCAACTGAGGTGGTAGAGCCAGGCGATAAGCCACCTCTCCTATCCTGCTGAGGACCTGGAAAGGCCCGATGAAGCGTGGAGACAACTTGCCGCCTCGGCCAAATCTCCGTAAACCACGTCGAGGTGAGACACGCAAAAAGACGTGGTCGCCATCCTCGAACTCCAGTGGCCTCCGCCTCCTGTCAGCATATGACTTCTGCCGGCTCTGAGCTGTCCTCATCCTCTCCTGGATGATCTGGACCTTCTCCGTCGTGGCTCGGACCATCTCTGGTCCCACGAGTGCTGACTCCCCAGGGTCTGTCCAGCACAACGGTGATCTGCAGGGTCTGCCGTACAACGCCTCGTATGGTGCCATCCCGATGGTGGAGTGGTAGCTGTTGTTGTATGCGAACTCCACCAAGGGTAAGTGGTCCTCCCAGCTGCGACCAAAGTCGAGAACACATGCACGGAGCATGTCCTCGAGTGTCTGTATGGTCCTCTCCGTCTGACCATCCGTCTGAGGGTGGAAGGCTGTGCTCAGATGGAGCCGCGTCCCGAACGCCTCCTGCAACCCCTTCCAAAGCCGGGAAGTGAAACGAGCATCTCGATCGGAGACGATAGACGATGGCACACCGTGAAGCCGTACGATCTCCTGGACGTAAAGACGTCCCAAGCTCTCCACTGAGCCCTGCTCTCTGATGGGTAAGAAGTGTGCCGACTTGGTGAGTCGGTCGACAATCACCCAAATGGAGTCGTGACCTCTGGAAGTGCGTGGAAGTCCAGTCACGAAGTCCATAGATATGCCGTCCCACTTCCACTCCGGGACCTCCAAGGGCTGTACCAAGCCTGCTGGTACCTGATGCTCTGGCTTCACCTGCTGGCAGGTGAGGCATCGCGAAACGAACTCTGCCACAGCTTTCTTCATGCCCGGCCACTAGTGCTGTCGTCTGAGATCCTGGTACATCTTCGCCACTCCGGGATGCACCGCCAAGGGAGAAGTGTGAAACTCTCTCAGCACCTCCTCTCGTAAAGCGACTGGTACGAAGGTACGTCCTCTGAAAAGGATGACGTGCTCTGCTCCAAGGGTGAAACCATCAGGCGCCTGACCTGAGGATATCAGTGCACGCCTGGTC
Source organism: Viscum album (assembly GCA_963277665.1). NCBI lineage: Eukaryota > Viridiplantae > Streptophyta > Magnoliopsida > Santalales > Viscaceae > Viscum > Viscum album. The sequence goes on along the minus strand of OY728123.1, from coordinate 1,455,998,628 downwards.
TCACAGTCAGCGTCCCCACGCTGAGCCTCTCTGACCCGCTGTAGAAGTGGAGGAGAGACTGTGAGAGACTGAAGAAAGGCTGCTCCGTCTCTATCCACGAAGGATATCTGCAAGGAGGCTAGCTGCTCCGTCGCCTCCTCAAGTAGCTGAATGCCCGTCCTCCTGCTGAGGGCATCGGCTACCACGTTCCCCTTCCCAGGAGTATAGACTATCTCAAAGTCATAGTCCTGGAGGAACTCAAGCCATCTCCGCTGTCTCAGGTTCAGGTCCTTCTGAGAGAAGATATACCTGAGACTCTGGTGGTCAGAAAAGACTGTGAAGCGCTCGCCCATCAGATAGTGTCGCCACGTCTTCAGAGCGAAGACCACTGCTGCTAACTCCAGGTCATGAGTGGCGTAGTTCTGCTCATGCGGCCTCAACTGACGTGATCCGTAGGCAATCACGGCCCGCTCCTGCATCAGGACGCACCCGAGTCCAGTCCCTGATGCATCGCAGTAAACTACGTACCCAACTCCCTCCTCAGGCAACCTCAAGATAGGTGCGCTGGTCAATCTCTGTCTCAGCTCCTGGAAGCTCTGCTGACATCTGTCTGACCACACGAAGGGTTTCCCCTTTTTCGTCAAAGCCGAGAGTGGTGCCGCAACTCTGGAGAAGTTTGGCACGAATCTCCGATAGTATCCGGCTAGGCCCAAGAAGCTCCGCACCTCTGTCACGCTCTTGGGTGGCTCCCAAGCTAGCACTGCCTCGATCTTCGCGGGATCCACTGCAACTCCCGCCTCAGAGATGACGTGTCCCAAGAAATTGACCTCACGTAACCAGAACTGGCATTTTGAGAGCTTGCCATAAAGCTGGTGCTCTCGGAGCGTGTCTAGCACAACTCGCAGGTGGTAGGCATGCTCCTCCTCAGTCGTCGAGTATACCAAAATGTCGTCAATGAAGACCACGACAAAACGGTCGAGGTATGGCTGGAAGATCCTGTTCATGAGACTCATGAACACTACTGGAGCATTGGTTACGCCGAACGGCATAACCAAGAACTCATAATGGCCATACCGACACCTGAAGGCCGTCTTCTGCACGTCCTCGTCTCGAACTCTGAGCTGATGATAGCCTGACCGGAGGTCTATCTTCGAGAACCACCGCGCTCCCTTGAGCTGATCGAAGAGGTCATCAATCCGTGGCAGCGGATACTTGTTCCTCACTGTCACCTGGTTCAGGCGACGATAGTCGACACATAGTCGCAAGCTCCCGTCCGCCTTCTTGGCGAACAAAATCGGGGAAGCCCAGGGTGAAACACTGGGTCGGATAAACCCCTTGCTCTGCAAGCCCTCCAACTGTACCCGCAGCTCTCGAAGCTCGGCGGGGGCCATCCGATATGCTGGAGTAGATATCGGGGCTGTCCCGGGGTACAAGTCGATGTAAAAGTCTACCTCTCTACGAGGAGGTAGCCCTGGAACGTCGTCGGGAAAGACGTCCACGTACTGGTCCACCACTGCAGGAAAAGCTGGACTCCGCACGTCCACTGCTCCTAGGATGAGGCTAGCCAACTGATGAGAGATGGGCTGCACTCTCCTCCGCGGAAGTCCATCCTGTGCTGCAAAGGTTCCCTTCTCACCGGTGAAGGTAAACCTGCTCCCGTCGGTGCGAACACATCGCACCTTGCGCCTAAAACAGTCGATCTGGGCATGAACCGTGGATAGCCAATCCATGCCCAAGATGACGTCGTAAGGCCTCGACGCCGCTACAAGGAGATCCCAGCCGAAGCTCTCGCCTCCTAGAGTAAGCTCACACTGCCGGCACCAGTGCGTAATCGTCGAGTCTGCTCCCGTAGGAGTCTCTAGCCGTAAGGATCGAGCCAACGGCTCAGTCGGAATCTCCGAGCTCCGAACAAGGGCAGAGGCTATGAAAGAGTGACTCGCTCCTGTATCTATAAGCACTGCAGCAAGGGTGGAATAGACACAGATCGTACCTCGAATCATCTCTGGCAAGTCGGGGTCGAAGGCCTCCACTGCCTGGAGCTGGGCCTGTCTCTGCCCGCCAGCTCCCTGTGGTCGAGGTGGCCCTCCTGGTGGTGGTGGGGGTAGAGCCTGGAAGCGTCGCCCACCACCCGCTGCTCGGCCAGCTCCTCTGCCTCGTCCGCCTCCTCCCTGCGGACCGCCACGGTCGACCCTCTGCCTCTGCCTGGGTGGCCCCTCCACCGTCTGCTGCTCCTCTGGTCGGCGAGTCGGGCAGCCACGAGCCATGTGACCCTGCCCGCCGCAGGTGTAGCACAGCCTGCCTCTCGGAAGGCTGGCACTCCGCTGTGTGCCCTGCACTGCTGAGCCAGTGTCCCGGGGTCGCCTGCCGGAAGGTCTGGTCCGCCTGGAACCCTAGGTCATCCGTCGGCTACCCGCTGCCGAAGACTCAGCTACCTGCCGCCCTGCGCTAGGTCTCGCCACTGAAGAAGGCTCTGCCAGGAAGCTCTCGATCAGGAGGGCTCGCTCCAGCACTCCCGCCTGGGTCGGAATGCTGAGGGAGATCAGCGACGCCCGAATCTCCTGTCGCAAGCCCTGCTCGAAGGTCCGGGCCCGGAAGAAGGGGTCCCGTACCATGTCGGTCGAGTAGCGAGATAGGTCCGTGAACCTCGCCGCGTACTGAGCGACCGTCATGCTGCCCTGGCGCAGCTGGAGAAGCTCCTGGATGCGCACCGCTCGGAGGGTGACCGGGACGAACTCAGAGCGGAAGAGGCTCTCGAAGTCCGCCCAGAGCAGGGATGCCTCATCGTGAACCTGGAGCATCAGGCTCCACCATCGTCCTGCCGCCGCCTGCAGGAGGCTCGCTGCGAGAATCACCATGAGATCCGCTGGTGTCCTCACTAGTCTGAAGATCCGTACCACCGCCTCTAGCCAGTCCTCGGCGGCCTGGGGGTCCGCCTCACCGCGAAACCTGGGCGGTCGCTGGCTCTGAAACTCATGCAGTGCCCTGAGGCGACGTGCATCGTCAGCGTCTGGTACTGGTAGCATCGGTGGCTCGGCGGGTAAAGCTACCGCCGGTGCCACAGCTGGCAAAGGGCCCTGCACCGAGGCCTCGTCGCTCGGTGGGCTGCCGTCGCGCCCTACACTCGGAACCCTAGCTGGCAGTCGTCGCGGGGCCATCCTGAAAAGGAGAACAAGAGCACCACAGTCAGAACAGTATACCTGGTGAGCTGGCACAAGTAATCGCAAGGAAAACTTGAGACTTTCATAAAGCAGATCAGTATACCCGGTGAGCTGACACAAGTAATCACAAAGAAAACTTGAAACACACACGCAATCAATGTTTTCATGCATTAAGTCGGAAATCAGGAGTCAGGGTCCTGGTGTACGGATACGTCGGCCGCCGCACCAACACTGGGCTCCCTGAACTGATAACCACACTCAATACACTAAACACTATTGCTTCATATAGAAAGAAAGGACGATCAGAGTTTGCGGTAGAACCGACCACCTCTGATACCAATTTGTCACGACCCGTCCTCGGGGCCCGTGCCGTGACTACCCCAAGCCCGCCTTCCATAGGCCAGGGGCTGGCGACTAGCACCAAGGCGTAAAATCCCAGTAAACAGGGAAGGCATTGCCTTTATAAGTAACAACCACACAGAGTCAGCAAGCGGAAAGTAAAGTGCAGAAAAGTAAAGGGGGCCGGAAATACAAGCCCAACTGTAAAGTACAACTGAAAAGTAAAGTACAGCAACTGAAGAAAAGACGGCGGCCTCGTGTCGTCCACTGGCAATCCCACCTGAAGGGTGGGTACAGATAGCCTCCAGGCTCCTCGGGTCCCACGTCCGCTCCGAGCACGTCCCGCCCAGTGGTCCACCTCCAGGTACCGTCCTGCTCCACGCCCCAACCGTGATCAGCGCTGTCCGTCGTCTGCAACCAACACAACAAGGTGCGGGCATAGCCCGTGCAGGGGTGAGTACAAGCTACTCAGTAAGGACCCCGAGACCCCCGAAGGTCTCCCGAAATCCACAAAGGATATAGCACAAAAGAAAGATGCAATCACGAAGTAACATCTGACTCGACTTAGGTATATGCCCATACATATACCTAAGTCCCCAATTCTAGCTCTGCTCACGAGCTCAAGAACAACTCAATCCACAAAGGAAAGCAAGACTCAAATCCACAAAGGAGAGTAAACAGTAAATCCACATAGGATAGTTCAACACAATCCACAAAGGAGAGTGACAGTAAATCCACATAGGATAGTTCAACACAATCCACAAAGGAAAGTAACATAAGATTCAGCTCAACCAGGTATACTTTTTCAGATGACGTCAAAGATGATCACTGATCCATCTAAGTCGTCGGACCCACGAAGGATCGATAGGTACTAACCCCCGCAGAAGACCCACACAGGATCGGGCTCACACAGAACCTGTAGGCAGTGGCTCACACAGAACCGGTAGTAAGGACCCACATAGGATCGGGCTCACACAGAACCTGTAGGCAGAGGCTCACACAGAACCGGTAGCACTGATCCACGTAGGATCGCTGAGTGCAGTAGTCGACGCAGTCCACTGAGGATCTCTGCACAGTCGTCGCCGCAGTCCACGAAGGATCTCTGCTCTGCCGTCGTCGCAGTCCACGGAGGATCTCTGCTCTGCCGTCGTCGCAGTCCACGGAGGATCTCTGCTCTGTCGTCGAAGTCACAGCCAGCGCTAGGGTTCCCGCACATAGCGAGCTCGTTTAGGAGGGTCCGCTCCACGAGCCGAGAGGCTGATACATCAACTGACACGTAGTCCGAAGTTGATGTATCCAAAAGTTCCGTATCGACAACAGGATCTCAACGCAACAGACGGCGCGTCAATCGGACGCCCGGTCTGAGAGTTATTGGCATTTTCGTCCCAGGGGCCCGGTTGGTTTTTAGGGCAAAACCAACCCGACCGTACTCCGCCTGTATCCGATCCTCGGGCGGAGTATGCCAAAAGTTCCGTCTCACTTAGAGGAATCTACCACAGTTGACGGTACGTCGATCGGACGTCCGTAGCTCACGTTATGAGCGTTTCCGCTCCGAGGGCCCGGTTGGTTTCGTGTACGAACCAACCCGGCCGAACCCAAAGTCTTCCGAAACCTTGAGTATAATATACCAAAACGACCGTCTCGATCCAAGGATCGCGTAGCCGCTGACGGTTCGTCAATCGGAGGTCCCAGGCCCAAGATATGGGCGAAAGACCGAAGAGGGCCCGAAACGGGGGTTCTGGGCCCGGGGCGACCCGGCCCGAACCCCCCCTGGGGTCGGCCCGAACCGGGCCGGCCCGAACCGGGCCGGCCCGAACCGGCCCGAACCGGCTCGGCCGGGTCCGGTTCGGCCTGGGCGCGGCCCGGCCGACCGGACCGGCCGGCTCGGCTTCGGCCGAGCGGCCGAACAGGCCGCCGCCGCGGGTTTGACCCGCGACATTTGAAGAAACGCGGCCCCCACGGGGGGCCGCCTGTCATGCGGACGCGGCCGGGCCGCCGCGTCCGTTCCCGGTTCCGCGCGGCCGCGGAACCGGCCGCCACCGCCGCGGCTTCAGCCGCGGCGGAAGATCTCCACGGCGGCGCGCCGGGCGCCGCCGCCTCCGGTCGCCGGGCGCCGCCGCCTCCGGTCGCCGGCGCCGCCGCGCCGGCGACCCGCGCCGCCGCTGCCTTCCGCGGGCCGCCGGAGATGCTCCGGTGGCCCGTTTTGCCTCCCGTCTGCGCCGATGCCTCTCCCGGATGCCGACCTTCACTGCGGAATCAACGGATCGCCCCTGCCGCGCGGTTTGTCGTCGTCCGTCATATCCGCACAACAAAAGGGATCGGCGGAGGGTTGTCGGGTCTTGTTCGTTAGACCCGCACCCTCCGCGTTAGCCAAAATCAACGGGAGAAAAGAAAAAGGATGATCAACACATTATCCAACAATTTTATTTAAAGATAAAATTGTTCGTTTGAAACCGACTTTTTAAATTTTCAAGAACGTTCACGAGAAAATTTAAAAAGGGGTAACTTTTCCAAAATAAATCCCTACCTCGAAGTCGTCGTCGGACGAGAGGTCGTCGCGGAATCGCTCGTCGCGGAAGAAGGAGATCGTCGCGTCGTCGCGGTATCCGGCGTCGCGTCGCCAATCTCCGGATCAAGAACAAACAGATTTAATTAATTAAATCCGTTGTTATTGAAATTAAGAAGGGAGAATTTAGAAGTTTCGATTCTCACCTTTAACCGCCGATCGCAGGTTCGCCGCGGAAGAAGAGGCACCGAAGAAGAAGAAGAAGAAGGTCGCGGAAAAGCTGTTGACGTCGCGGATCGTGCGTTGTCGGATTCCGGTTCCGGCGTTCTTCGCGTTTTTCGCGTTCTTCGCGTTCTTCGCGTTCTTCGCGGAGAGGGTGGAGGCTCAGAGGAATTGCACAACGATAGCAATCCTCCAAATAGACAAGTTTGTCTATTTTATTATTTTGCCAACAAACGTAAAACGCGTAAGTAACGACCCATTTAATTCGTTGAATTAATTCAACGAGCGAAACAGCACATTTAATTCACGAAAGAAACAGCCCATTTAAATGGTCTGTTAAGAATTAAAGAAACGCGTCGGTTGACTTTTCAGTTTCTTTGACGGGTTTTCACGGGTGCGTTACTTAGCGAAAGAAACGGCGGGGCTCGCGCGGGCCCCACCTCACAAATATCCTATCAAGGGGGTAGGATATTTCTGGATAGCATCCTATCCAGTTCAACACAGTTCAAGCCGCCTTTAAGTGGCTTCAAGTGGCTTCCAAGCAGCTTAAGTGAAATAAAATAAAGTTGTCGCACAAATTTATTTTATTTCTGACTTAAAGCCGCAAAATTTAAAAACCACGTCTGAGAAAACGCAACTCCGGAAGAGGCGTTTCAAAGCAAATACCGGCGCTGCGATTTCATCGGTGCCCTCAGAATTTGATTCCGGGCACCGGTTCAAAAGATAGAAAAACCCGCTCGTCCGTTCACTGAACGTACCCGAGCCAAACTTCGGAAATTGATTCCGGGCACACCAGGCCTCGGAATCAGGTTTCGTCTGAAGCTGCGCTCTTGTAAAATTCCAAAGAAAATTAAGAAAAAAATTTCCTTGAAATTTGCGGGTCTTTACAATCAAATATTTTCATCATTGATGAAAATGTCTTTAAAAGATCACAAAGAATATTTCTTGAGGAAAATACATTTTTCACTTTTAAATTACTTCTTTGTAATATAAAAATATATAAAATATTATAGAAAAATTTTTACTCGAAAATAAGCATGGAAAATTGTAAATTAATATTCAAAGTATTGAGCGGCCATGAAGGCATGAAATTCTTTTCATGCTGTATAAGTTAAAAGAAAACACCCCTTTCACATTTTTTGTAAAAATTCAAAAAAGTACCTTGTTTGGAAAACAACCAAAATAATAATTTTAAACCATTTAGTAAAAAGTAAAACATGGGTAAAAATGAATTCAATAAATAATTGGATAATATTAAAAATATTCTTTAAAAAATTTGAAGGAAAATATGGATATGGAAGAAAAACCATTTTCGACCGAAAAGAGAGATAATGTTGGTTTTTTTAAAAAACAATTTCTCAATAATTTTAAGTTCAAAAGATAGGAAAATGGAACTATTACGTAAAAATTTTATGAATAACTATAGGAGAAGAAAATTAAGGGGTTTTATTAGATAATTATTAACTAATTTACTTCAATTGAAATTCAAGCTTAAAGAATCCCAAATAAAATGAGATTGAAGCATAAACCCTTACCACTTTTGTAAATTTTGAATCATAAACCCCATGAAAGAAATAAATTCAATTGAAAAATTAAAAAACTTGAATATAAATAGATTTATGATATAACATATCAAAGGGGTAGTATATACAACTTATAAAAATAAACAGGTGTATAATTCCAAATATGTCTCAATTGACTGTAAATTGAGATGAAATATCTTACATAGATCACACCGTTGAAGTGAGGATTAATAAATGAATTGATTATTTTTATAAAATTTTAATCCACATAAATCAAGTGTAAATAAAACATAAAATAAAAAACATATATTACATGAATAATCTTAGAATATCAAAGATAATGAAAAATTAATATAATCCAATGAAAAAATTGAGTTATGAAATTCCCCACCACTTGGTAACTTTCAAGTAAAGTATATATGGATGAAATAATTTATATTGAAACTTAAAATACCAAGAATTATGAATTATTAATGATATTACATGTAAAATAGGTATTATATACACCATATAAAAGAAATTAGTGCATAATATTAAAATATGCCTTAATGAAAGGAAATTGAGACAAAGTCCCTTACAGTTTAAGAAACGTCACAATAAAAACCTATTGAAAGAGAGAGTGCTTGAATTTTAAGTTAAAATAATAATAATAATAATAATACATGATGTTAAATATTCAATTGGTAGTATATAAACCATTTAAAATAAATTAGGTTCATAAAAGAACATGTGTCTCAAAGAAGAAAGTTTTGAGACGAAAACCCCTACCTCACTCTTCCCTTTAGTTGAACATGCTTTAAACACTTGAATAATGGTTTCAAACATGTTATTAATTTATATATAAAACATATTAACCATTATAATATCATATATTATCCTTTTATATCATCTTATCACTCATTCATTAACAATATTTTATTATAAATATTATTTTAGGTGTTAACTGCTTTGTTTTCTCATGCATGTTTTATCATAGAAGTTACGGTTCTTGTGCATATGATATAGATACATAATCTAAAAAATTATATTAATTTTATAAACATCATATTTATTCATTGGATATATTTTTAGAATTATTATTTAAATTTAATCATGGAAAATGAATCACATCGCTTCGTGGAGATGATAGGTCGTACATATACATGAGTGATGTTATCATTTCCTTAATAGGTGGAAGGGTAAATATAGTTTTACTGAATAAATATTATGTCATAATTATCATATTTTTTCATTATTTTCTTCATTATGACTATCCATGTGAGTTGGTGATGGGAAAAAAATTACATCGGTTCACGTGGTGGTAGTACACCGCACACATGAGCGATGGTTTTGTTTCCCATTTGATGGAGGAGGATAGAGATAAATATTATTACATAAACATAATAACATCTTAGTATATATTATATAATGGTATTTTTATATTTAAATTATTAATATATAATTTAAGGTTGAAAAAATAAGTAAAAGGAGCTAGGTGAAGATGATTACCTTTACTTCGTTTAGGCTTGGTGTTATATGTCGTATAAGATATCAAACATAGTTTTATTTTTAAAATATTATAGTGTTACATGAAATCCTCTTTTAAAACTCCTAAATAAATTAATTTATCTTCTCTGCTCTATTGTTTATATAGAAGTTCTTCACAACATCCCCCCAATCCATGTAGTTTGAATTTGAATTTCAAATTCAAATTCAAATCACTATCTTCCTTCAACTTCTTATTCAAACTCAACCATTGGATATTTTTCCTAATAAACCCTTATCTTATTATTAAAATTAGTATTTATATTGAGTTACAATAACTAAAAAATGACTTAGATGAATCCAAGTCAACACTATTCTTATAATTTTCCAAAATTAGGAAATTATGGTGTGGGTACCTCCATTACGGCATAACACAGTGGTTCAAACCATTTATTTTTTAACCACTCAAACATATTATGATGTATCATAATTAATATGTCATGGGGGTATATAATTCTACAAAATCATTAAATTCCAATCTATCCTCCTCCATGACATGGTCCATTAACCACAATGTGATCTTCTATATTTTCTCTTAACTATGACACAAAAAATGCGTTGTGGCATGGAGGTCTCAAATTATACAGAACCATAAAAAATGTCCTAATATACTCTACAACATGGTCCTTATACTATGACCTAAGTACCAAGATAATCCAACCATGTTTTGTAGTTATTCACTATGAGGTGGAGTACTCTGATCGAGTCTCCTTTGTAGTGTGGACACTCACACTGTGGTGTGAGGTTCTATAAACCATTTTTCATCCCACTTCCATTTTCAATATCTCCATGACATGGATAAATCTAATACATTATATTCTAACAATATTTTAGCTATCTAGGGTGTGTAAATAAATTACGGTGAAAAAATTCTTCTCCAATCCAATTCTAGGACATAATACCATGCTTTGTAGTGTGGAACATCTTTTTTCTACTCCTTCAATTTTCTTGCATCATGAACTCCTTCCATGATATGTAAACACTTAGAAATAGCTTAATAATAATCTAAATTACCTTTCAAAACACCTTAAAAACTCCATCCAACTCTTATGGATGAAACTTCATCAAATAACTTCTTCATCATAGAGTTAGTGAACTTCATCAAGAATCTTTAAACTCCATGGAACTTATAATCTTCAAATCAATTTTTAATTCAATATATCAAGTACCTACAAGGTAAGAACTTAAATAAACTTCCAAAAAATTCATCCAAGATATGTCATCCAATATTAAAACACTTATAAATAATTATACATTTCCTTAGGTACTACTTATCTTCTTCAAAATACTTGTATACTTTATCATTCATGATCATTATTTCATTTTCATCTATAGTTAACATCCAAGATACTTATTATTTATCTATAGGCTTGGATTATTAAACTAATTAGATCTTCCAAGATACATAATCTTCACTCCAATTATTCAACATACTGATATTAATTAACTCCTTCAATATTGACAACCATTTAAAACAAATACAACTTACACAAAGTGGGTTAAACAATACCCCATTTGGATTTATTGTAAATGACCATATAAAATGATTTTTCAATATGTGTAACTCACAAATTTACCTTTCTAAAAAACTTGGGAACTTACTTTCCCCAAAAGACTTGTCAACTTTAATTTCATTCTCTCCCTACTTTTCATCAATATTTTCATTTTGATTTCTCTCTCCCTTATTGATATGAAATAAAAAGTACTTTATGGTATCAAATCATACTTAGAAAAGTGTCATGAACCATTAAACTCCAAGTCTAATATGTCATGATTGGTGTAGAAAATAAGAGAGATTGATTTAAAAAACTAAACTATCCCTTACAAATTTAAATGATACCAAATTAAATAAGACAAATCGAAAAATTTATTCAAGGAATTTACAAATGTTTTTAGGCTATTTAAAATTATGATGAAACTAATTGAGATACCAATTTCCCATGAAACATATCAACCTAAATTTTCCTGTACCCACTTGAACACACAAGTCAAAAAAATTCAAGTACAAATGGCTAGCTACAATAGACTTGGCAATCCTTTAACCTTTAAATTTCATGTAATTGATAAAAATCAGTCCCCCATTTAATTTATAATCTTATTTTTTATCAATGATGAGTGATAAATAATACAAACCTCTTCAATGAAATTTTTTAGAAAAAACCTTCTAGAATGTTCATATTTGCATGAGATAATAATTCTGGAAGATTATTCAAATTTCTTCATTTTTCTCCCCCTTAAATATAATCTCATCATAAAATTTATAATGATGAATCTCTTCAATAGGAATGCTTCATGATTTCTATTATGAGAATACATCAAAATGGATTTTTTCATGTGGATGTACAAATTTTAAAACTTCAACATCTTCACTAAGGATGATCACTTCAATGTATGATCTTTAGAATATCATCTTGTAAGATAAATCAAGGATGGGATCCTCATCTTCATGCCATCAAATTTTGAAAAAACCTTCTTCAACTTCATCAAATATGATTCTCTAACATATTTTCATTTGAATATCAATTGATAAATCATTATAAGATGGAATCTTGTTCATCTTTACTATACAAAATTGAAAATATCCCCTCCATATCAGGTTCTCCCCCCTGTGAATATGATTAACCTTTCATTATATATATTTTAAGTATAAATAAAATACTCATATGTTATGGGAATAAGGTAGCTCTTCACGTTCCTTAATGTGAACAACAAGGTTGAGATGATTTTTGCAACCAAGTTGTTCTATTCTTTATGCTTCCACATATAATTATTAAATATTATTTGACCTTTAGGATCATGTATCTATTCACATAATCTTAATCCTTGTGTGAGATATCATACTTCATTATTATTATTTCTTGAATTCTTTTTAAGGATTCTTCTTATACTGGAAAGATGGTCAAACAACCTTTGGCATTGTGTCTAATCATCTTGCACCCCCACAAAAAAATTACCAAACACAAGAGTTTTAATTTGTTAAAAAAATATTATGAAAATTTAATTCTTTATATATATACTTCTCTTTAACTTTCACACTATCTTGTTCCCATGTTTCCCGGATCTTACTTTCTCTCTCCAAATCTACTGGCCAAATTACTAAAATATCATTGGAAAAATTGGTATCCTTCCTGGAGTTTCCACATAGCTTCAAATGAGTGTATTTATTCAAATATTTTTATTGATATGTAACAATAATCTTGATAATATTATCTAACCTATTCTGAATTTGATTGTTTAGTTTTTTGTCCTAGGATCTTTCCTGAGTTTTCTTAATATTTTTTAGAAAATTCTTGTTTGCAATATTCTCCTACTTTCTTTCCAAGGTTTCTTATTTATTATTATTATGTGTTATTATATTATTAATTTAATTTGATACATGTTTTTTTGAATACATCACTTTCATGAACAATACTACTGAAAATATCACATATATCTTCCATTGCTTTGAACCTATTTGAGCAGGACAAATTCTTCATCATATGTGAATGTTGCTTTATTATCAGCTTGATTCCCCTTGAAATAGGATTCCTTTGGGCTTATAAATTTAAAGTATTATACCAAAAATATATTTTATAATTCCAAAATATATTTCATCACCATAATTCCTTAACAAACCTTTTTCTTCTCTTCTTTAGTATATGTTGTCACGATTTTTTAAATTTAGCAGTATGTAGTTTTTAAGCCCTCTTCATCACTATTTTAGATTCATTTGGGGAACCGACTCTTATATATCTTCTTCTATCCACAATATACACTATGTTAGGCTCATATAAATTTCTCCTTATCCATATTTATATAGGTTTTTTATTTAAACCTAAACTTTTTATATAAAAAGATTTAGAAAAATCATTACATTGAGATATGGATGGTACCTTTTTCTTCACATATACTTGGTAAATATCATCGAATTATTTCATGATCTTATTATCCCATAATATAGGCCTTTTGATATAATATTACACCTTATAATGGTTTGTGATAATAAATCCATACTTATTTTATTATTAATACTCAATATCTATCATTTATAAATTGGCCAATTTGATTTCCAATTTGAGACACTTTATATTAAGGGAATTATTCTGATATTTAATAAATAGAACTCTCTATTAAAAATACTTCATCATCTTCCCCATATATTCATCATGCATTTTGATATTATAATTTGTTAAAGTTTTAAGCTCCTTGATTCTCTCAGATTTAATATCCAATTGTGAATTCTTGATATTAATGTTGTTTTTTATATTTTCTTCCAATGCATGGACCCTGTTCTAAAACTCTTTAGTGGACCCATCCTTCTCTTAGATTGTGTTGAGCCACTCTTCTTTAATCTTATATAATCTCACCATAATATCCTCATAGTAATTTTCTTTGATAGTAACTTTTTTTGAGAGTTCAATACGAGTAGAAGATCTTTGTCTTAAATCCTTATCCAAGTTATCTACCTCACCTTCAAGTTGAGTGATCTCTTCCTACTAGATTTCAAAAATCCCACAAATAATAGAAACTAATTCATTAGGAAATCCTTGAATCGTATCCTTTAATGCATCAACTGATAAGTCAATTGACATTTGACCAAACTCTCTAGAATATTATTCTTATAGAAAATTTAAGCATGAATCTTCATGTACCTTAAGATCACTTGAATCCATTTATCCCACTGAGGTAGCAATGATGTACATTTCCTTTGTGGTACATCGAACCAAATGTTCCTATCCTTCCAAGATAGATCTATATTACTTTCTTGGAGTACTTGATACTTATCCATTTTTTAAAATAGGTACATCTTCCTCATCTTATTATTCTATTTATTTTTTCTATTCATCAATGTCTTGGAAGAAAATGAGTTTTTATGTGACATAGAAAAAATTTCTCTAAAAATAAATTTCATTATAATTTTAGGAAAAAAATTTAAATCTTAAAAGAGAAAAATTTGAGATTGAGAATCCAATAGAGGTTAAACCGTCCCTTTGATACCAATTAAGGGGATTGATTGGGATATAAACCACACTGAGGGTGGGGGGTGAATTAGTGTTGTTAATTCTTTATCTAATTAAAAACAACTCAAAATTTTATCCATTTTTCAATTTAAATCTATCAATTGTTAAGGTTAATGAATCAATCTTATTATCTATCTCCCACATTTATTCTCTCTTGAAACATAAACAAACACACACACAAGGAAAATAACAATTTACAAGGTTCACCACTTAATGTGAGATAACCATTCCTTTTTGTGAATTGGATTCCTCTACGATCACACAACCCAATAAATTCATCCCATGAGATACAACAAGAAGAGTATGACCTTGAGACTCGTGTTTTCACATATACCGACTATTCATTGGTACATACCATACATAGATTCACCCCACACATTATAATGATAATAAATTGGGGTAACGACAAGAGAGTATCACCACTTTAAATCTCTTTAATATGTTGACATGCTTCCTTCCCTTATTCTTAATTTTCTTATTTCACTTGTATAGTGGCATGTAATGAATTTTCACTTTTGTATACAAAGTAGTAATGCAAAAAATCTCTTTATTCCTCTTTAAAACAAAAAAATGTCACTAAATTTCTTCCACAAATAGAAAGTCTTTTCTTTTTCTTCACTGCACAAACACTTTTTCACAACACATCTTCTTTTATTTTTTCTTTTCTTATTCTAATTGTAGTGTACAAAAATATTGAACTAGATCATCTTATTATCTTCTACTTGGAACAAAAAAATTCTCTCAAAGATTATAGTGCTGAACTCCTCTTTTATATCTCCTACATCACATAATTTATCTTCTCTACTCTACTTTGTATATAACATTTCTACAAAGTATCCTTGCAATTCATCTATTTTGAATTTGAATCCAATCCATCTACTTTGAATTTTTAATTTCAATTTCAAATTCAAACCACCTAATTCCTCTAAATTATTCTTAAAACTCAGCCATTGGATCTTTTTACCAATATATTTCAATAATAAAATTCAAATTTATAGTTATTTTGAGTTAGAATAACTACCAAATGACTCAGATAAAGCTAAATCAATACTCTTCTTCAAATTTTACCAAATTATAAAATTATGGCATTGACACTTACATTACGGATTAACAAAACAATTTAAAATACTGATCCAATTCATGTGATTTGTTTTTTTAGGATTCCATGATTTAGTTTCATAAATTTTTTCTTTTGGAGAAAAATATGATTCGAACATCTAGAGGCCTGAAAAAATCATTTAAGTTGGAAAACCTTACGGGCGGACTACATAGACCCCACCTCTGTAACTGAAGAATAACTCGGTCTACAGACCTCCAATTGAGGTGATTCCACCTAAAATGGAATTAGGACTCATAGAATCTTTCTAATAATAAATAAAAGTAAGTTATTCTTCTATTAAAGTATTCATTGAACGAAAGGATGATTTATGGAAATATCGGCCAGAAAAAGTCACAGTCAATAAAAATTACATAACA
The DNA here is from genome assembly GCA_963277665.1 of Viscum album. NCBI lineage: Eukaryota > Viridiplantae > Streptophyta > Magnoliopsida > Santalales > Viscaceae > Viscum > Viscum album. Next base: position 1,455,982,901 of record OY728123.1, on the reverse strand, counting down.
TCCTCTATAAACATCAAATTAATGTGAAATTTGGAGGGGAGACATAAAATTAAATTTGAAAAAACCTATAAGAATGGACCTTAGGGTGATTCTAAGATATGGTGTGACAAATAGGATCCAAATTTTGGGAGATAGATTATGGAGGAGAAGCTGCTACACCCTTTTATTTTCTTCTTTTATTTTTATTTTTATTCTTCTTACTTTATTTTTACTTTGAATGTAATTTTAATTTATTTTATTTTATATAAAATATAATTCATGTATTTTTTTATGTCTTATTCCACATACCCTTCTTCTTATTCTTTTCTTATCTTTATTTCTCATTCCACCCCGTTTTTCTCCATTGTGATCTTTAATACTCATGATCATGAGTAACTGACCTGAGGAATATCCCGAGGGAGTAATACAATGCTTGAAGCTAAGACCATGTTTTAATTATAATTTGAGTTAATTATAAGGATAATTTATAGTGTGTTTAATCCACACTGTGGTTGTCTAAAGTTTAACTTCTTGATCTGAAACCATTTTCCCTCAATTGAGGAGGTGGATAGAGGGTGTGATTGGAAATCACTAAGTACAATATGAATTCATAACCAGGGTATATTAAGGTGTGAACACATATAATGGAGTGTTTTTACTAAGTATATTTTAAGTTGGTCAATGAAGGTGAACCCTAAAAATTCTCTCAGGGGAACTTATTTTCTTCTCTAATTCCATTATTTTTAACATTACATGGTAATTTATAATTGAATGTTATTTTCATATTATTTTTGTATTTCATTTATTTTATTAAATTAAATTTATTTCATAAAATATAAAACAATAAAATTAATTATTTCTTAGGTGAATTATATTAAGTAGGTGAACAAACCGAGAAAGCTCCTCAAGTGGGACAACCCTGGTCAACCTCCGTGCTGCACTAGGAAAACATAGAAATTATATTTTACCGCAAATTTTGATAGGAATGCATAAAAAATAGAACCATTTTCGGGGATCCAATCATAATTTTACTTATCCTTTTTTATTTTCACATTATAGATAGATTTTCATTGTTTTTCTTAAAAAAAATTCTTTCCATGATGTATAAAAAATTCTATTATTCTTCAAGGAAAAATTACTCATAGGTGAAAGAACATGAAATAGACTACAACAATGAGGCCCTACAATGAAGGGATGATGCTATAATGATAATGGTAAAAAAAATGCAAAGAGTCCAAGAGAGATGGATCTCAACTCAGGATTTGATGAGCTTGATCGATCAACTCCAGATTTACTTGCAAAGATTCAAGGACAAGAAGGAAGTGCCACTGGTCTTTCCTGATTTCACTATATACATCCAAGAATTTGAGGCCAAACTTTAGGTGGAGTATCCCAACTAACTACCTCCATCCAGTAATAATCAACTCCTAGAGGCACTTTCTATAAAATAAGATATTCAAGTCGAACCAAATCAGAGAGATGATAAATTCTTGAACTCAAAATAATTTAATTTTATTGAAACTAAATTTTCCATCGCTCCCTTATATTTTGATTTCACAGATTTAAATGAATCTTATTACGCCCTATAGTATGAAGAGGAAAAATAAATTTCACCTATTGAGGAAAACCTGGAGCTTATGAAATACATTGAACATTTATTAGAAGGAGTATAAGAAGATACCCCAATTATTTTTCCTGAACAATATGAGACAAAAGATACCTACATTAAAATGGGATATTTTGAAATTAATACTTAAATTTTAAATTTTGAATCTCCTTTTGATTATTTATTTCATGCAGCACATCTAGAGAAACCACTGGATTTTGAAGAAGACATTACACATGTAGCAACGAAGGAGGATGAGGTTCCATACTTCATCCTACCCCCACTATGGAAGCTATACCATATTGTAAAGGGGGAAGATCTAGTGTAATCTATACATGGAATTCTCCTCAACAAGAATAATGAAGTGGATGCTGAAAAAATACACATGTGGTGGTTCATGTCAAAGAATCCCAAACCACTATCAGACTTTAGATAACAGCTGGTACTTCCCTCTAGAGGTCGTAAAAATTTAGGGCCCACATGGGGTATTGTACCAAGATTTATCCTTTACTTGATTTCTGGTACTTTCGTTTTCAATCATAGGAATATAGATTTCAAATTCATTCTTAATAATTTTTCCAACATGAAACCAACTCCCTCTTATATTTTTGAACTTTAATGACATGATCCATGTGCTTAATTGAGTAATTTTATTTTGTAGGTTCATAATGGCATAAGGAATCCCTAAATAAACATGGAGGAAAGAGGACTAAGATTCATTTAAAAATGTATTTCACTTTTATTATTTATATTTCAAACTCCCAATATTTTTGTCTAAAAACATGTCTTGAGACTTAAAATGAAAATTGTGTTCCCACACCTGAATTATGCTTTACTTGACTTATTTAGGATACATGAGTTTCTTAAGAATCCAGTGATTCCATGTTTTAGATTTCAATTTCAATGAAATTGAATGAGTAAAATAGATAATTTAATGTTTAAAGTGAATCATGGATATTGAAATAAGGACTCATGATTTGAAGGAATTAGTTGATTCAAGTAAATGAAATTTCCCTACCATTTTTCATGCTTTGATTTTCTAAAATTCATGTGAATTAATTTTTAATTATTAATCATGACTTGAGTGGTTGTCCAAATCATATGTATCATTAATAAGAGGATTTGTAGACCAAATATTACCTATTTTATCTTGATAATATTTCTTGAGTGATCATGGGAGATGTCACCAACCAAAAATTTCATTTGCACTTATCAAAGCGAGGAATGTGTAAAAACACATTTAAAGCGATTGAGGCATATTTTGAAAACCACTTAAAATTAAAATACAACCTTTATATCAATCCTTATTTATCCCATAGATACCATGAGTGACCTTTATAGGTATGATCGATGTTTTAATCCATTTTTATCCATTCCTACATCACTCTTGGTATTTTCATGATATTTTAAAGTAAAAGTGTGGGGGTAAAGGGAATCATGGTTGAAAAGATGATTTAAATTGCAAGGAAGAAGTGTTTGGGTTCTTATTATGGGAATAAATTAATTTTTTTGATTCATTTATGATATTTCATTTTCCCCTCTTGAATTAAAAAAAATGTAAAATGAAAAAAAGAACTAAAAAAATTATAAAATTGGTTATGACTTAGAAGAATAAAAAATTACCATCACCAGACCAATGTTTTTTTATCATATGTGGTTAGGCGATGGATGTGAGGTTTGTTATAAGCATAAATTTTGAAAAAAAAGAAAAAAAATGAAAAGGATATTTAAAAAATAAAAAAATTGTATAAAATAAAATAAAAAATATTCAAGAGCATGCACAAATCATTCATTATGATTTACTTTGATCATGACCTTACTTTGAGTTCCTGTGAAAGTGGGAGTTGATACTTTGAAGGGGATAATTGCATTACAAATTTAATTTTTATATCATGCATTTTACTTAAGAGATAATAATCCTCCTTGAGATTTAATTTTTAAAGCATCAAATCCTACCAACCTGAAGCCTCAGAATCATTTGAACCTTTATTGAAAGTCCTCAAGATTTTATGTGCCTTTTGTCTTTACAAAGTAAAGAAAGTAGTTCCTTTATAAGACTATAGATAAGGAGAATATTATAATGATATGAGAATAACTATTATTGATTTGTATCATGAGAAATGAGTGAAAAGATTAAAAAGTGAGGTAAATCATGATTTGGCATGTTTAATAATAATAAACTAAGGAGCATGAATGAAAGTAAAAGATATATCATTTTTAAAGGGGAAAAGTAAAATAAATGATTTGATTGTTTCTTTGAAAAATGGGAAATTAAATTTAAATTTTATGTGGAATTTGAAAATTTTATTTGAAATTAAAAATTGTTTGATTTTATTTCATTGAAATTTTAATATTGGTAACATTGGTGCCCTTTGAATTCCATGTTGAGATTTCATGTTTGAGGACAAGAATGGTTTAAGTGTGGGGGAATTGATAGAGATAATATTTTAAATATTTTTATATGTATTTAAAATATTTAAACCCTACCAATTTATCAATTTGATCTTATTTATAATAATTTTGGATTTATGATGTATTTTGGGATAAAATGTGAAAATTGGTTAATTATGGAATTTTGATAGATTTTTATCATAAGGATATTTTGGGAATAAACTTTAAAATATAGATCTAATTAATGTGAATATTTTTTTAGGATTCCATAATTTATTTTCTTCAACTTTTTCTTCTAGAGTAAAATCTGATTCGAACATCTAAAGGTCTGAAAAAATCATTGAAGTTGGAAAACCTTTCGGGAGGACAACATGGACCCCACATCCATAACCGAAGAATAACTTGATCTAAACACCTCCAATTTAAGTGATTACACATGTAATGGAACTAGGAATCATATATTTGTTCTAAAAATTAATACCAAGAATTTATTCATCCATTAAAGTGGTAATTTAACAAAATACATTCAAGGAGGATTTTTGAAAATCATAGCAAAAAAAGTCACAGTTAATAAAAATTTCATAACATCCACTATATGCATCTAATTAAAGTGAAATTTGGAGGGGAGATATGAAATAAAATTTTAAACAATCTATAATAAGGAACATTGGAGTGATTCGAAGATATGATGTAAAAAATAGGATCCAACTTTCAAAAGATAAATTCTAGAGGGGAAGGTGCTGCACCCTTTTCTTTTCTTATTTCCCTTTTATTTTTATTCTTATTAATTTAGTTTTATTTTAATTGTAATTTTAATTTAATTAATTTGATATAAATATAATTCATTCATTTTTTTTATTTTTTGTATTCTTCCACACTTCTTTCTTCTTATTCTTTTTTTCTTTTATTCTCTTTCTTTCTCATTTGACCCCATTCTTCCACACTTTGATCTTTAATACTCATGATCATGAGTAACTAACCAAAGTAATATCCTGAGGGATTAATCTTATGATTTAACCTAAGACCATGTTTTAGTTCTACTTTAAGTTAATTATAAGGATAATTGATAGTGGGTGTAATCCTCACTGTGGTTGTCTAAACTTTAAATTCTTGATCTGCAACCATTTTCCCTCGATTGAGGAGGTGGATGGAGGGTGTTCTTGGTGATCGACAAGTACACAATGCATTCATTACCAGGGTATATTGAGGTATGAAAACATATGGTGGTGTTTTTTCACTAAGTATATTTTAAGCTGGTCAATGAAGGTTTTCCTTGAAAATTCTCTCGAGAGAACTTCCTTTATTCTCTAATTCCATTCTGTTTAGCATTACACGGTAATTTATAATTGAATGTTAGTTTCATCTTATTTTTTTATTTCATTTATTTTATTAAAACATAAAACATAAAACAATGAAAACAATTAGTTCTTAATTGAATTATATTTGTTAGGTGAAAAAACTGAGAAATCTCCTCAAGCGAGATGACCCTGGTCAACCTCTATGCTACACTAGGAAAATATAGAAATTTGATTTTTTCCATGCCCTATGACAGACATGCGTCAATTAAACTTCATCAAAGAACTTATTCATCATAGAGATAGTGACCTTCATAAATAATATTTAAACTTCATGGAACTTCTAATATCCAAATCTTTTTTTACTTCAATATATCATGTAATTCAAAGTTAAGAACTTCAATGAACTTCCAAAAAATCATCCAAGATATACCATCCAATCTTGAAACACTTAGAAAATGTACAAAATTTCTTGGGAACTAATTATCTTATTTATAAAGCTCTGATACTTCATTAATCAATAAATCATCTTATTCAACAAGCTCATATACTTCATCATTCATTATCAGTATTTTATTATCATTTGTAGTCAATATCAAAGATACTTATTCTTCATGAAGAGGCTTGGATTCTTCAATTGATGAGATCTTCAAAGATATATCATTTTTACTTTAATTATTCAACATATTGACACCAATTAAATCCTTCTACATTGAAAATAATTAAATAAATACAATTTATACAAAGTGGGATCAACACTTTCAATAATGGTAGTGGAGTATGTTGATTTAAGGAAAGTTGAGAAGGATTTGATTTGGTTGAATGGGATGTTGGAAGATCTCATAAAAAAGAAAAAATATGGCATGTTGTTTTGTGATTAAAAAGGTGAAATTAACTTCAATAAAAATCCATTATTTCATTCCTAGAAAAAACATATTCAAATGAAGTATCACTCCATCTAGAATTTGATAGAGGAAAAAGTGTTGGATCTATGAATCCTAGATGGGGCTCATAATGTAGAAAATATATTCAAAATTTTTTTTATCTGAGATGCACTATGGTGATTCTATACCTTATTTGGATTGGGATGATTTAAATAATTATGGTGGGAATTTGACTACAAAAGAGTTTGAAGATTGGAAGGGTTTTTGTGGATACTCATGGAGGACTTGGTGGTAAATATTGAAAATGATTCTCAAGTAAAATATTGTTAGGTTTAGGTTGTGTGAAAATTATTTTATGGCTAAGATGATAGAACTATTTGAAGGAGTGAGTCTGATATTATACTTCTGATGTTGGAGGTGGTGGAGTGGCAGTGACCAGTTTCCAAAATCCTAAAAGATTGCAGACTGGATAATGTTTGTCAGAATATGAAATCAGAAGTTACCCCTAGATCACTTTGACCAAAGGCAATGCAGGAGACACAAAGGACTTGAATGAAAGTAACTTTGGGATACATAAAATTCATTCTGATTCTTTATGATTTCCCCCTTTTGTGGGTTTTAGTAAAGATATTACATAAGGGTATTTAAGAGAATAAATAAATGTAAACTTTTGGAGTTTCTAGAAGCATAAATTGTTCATCAGAAGGAGTATTTGAGGTGGTGGAAGTCTTTGACCAATTGGAGGGTTATCTAAGGTGATTAGATCTTTTTTAAATAATCCTAGTAGATATCAAAAGGTGGTTGAGATTAGTTTCACCAACTATAATATATTATATTAGCAGGGTGGGATCACATGTGTGATAGATAATGTGAATTTTAATCATCTTCAAATTCTTGAAATAAAAGTATTTATAGTGTTCCCCTTATAGATTAAGGCTCATGTTCAAACCTCATAAATTCATTTTATTCTATTATTTTTGTTTCTTTTAGTCATTGACTTCTATACGTTCTTTTTTGGTGCATTTTGAAGTGTGTGGTGTGGTCCAGTGGCTTAGGTTCAGTGTGTATTCTAGGTTCTGGCACATTATAGTGTGGGTTCGTTTTGATCCTTTGTTTCCATCTTGAAAGTTCTAGGAATATATTCCAGTGTTTGTAAGATTCATCAGACCCCAACAATAACCACTAATGGTGTAACCTATGAAATAGCCTTAGGTAGGGCTTCACTAATAGGCACTTCCTTAGAATGAAACTCAACAATAGTTATTTCCTCCATCCCTATCATGAACTATCTATCCATTACTATTATATTAGTCTCAATTAGTGTTGTGTCTTATTTCATACCATCTAAATGATCAGATGATTGAGTTATAGGTATTTCAATATGAACCTCTTTGTTAATAGATTCTAAGAGATTATATTTATGATATCTTTTTATTTCATGAGTTGAAATAACACCACTAGGTTCTTCCAATTTTGATAGAGATAGTTTACCATGATTTGGAGAACTACTCAAGATTAAGGCTCTATAACTATAGTAACTAGAGGATATATTTCCTTAGGTAGTAATCTCATCACTTGTATCTCAGAATAAATGGATATGATAAACTTCTCTTGAAATTAATACAATTAAACTAGGGATATCTCTCATGTTCTCATTACAAATGAGATCAACTAGAGGGTTCTCATCATAATGGGAAGAATCACACTCTTCTATTAGTTATTATTTTTCTTCTTCTTCCACATCATCAACATGATCTTCACTATGGGAAATACATCTTCTCTATTTCTCCCTATATACCCCTCAATTTTAATACTTGGATCCTTAAAACCTTTGGGCGGAGTGGGGTTCTTCCAGGGAGTCTAAATTTTATATAACTTTTCATCCTATTGCACCCAATACCGTCTCCATAGGTTCTAATAAACCCTTTTCTATTTACAAATGACCTGGTTTATGTCACTAGACAACTCATAGTAAGGATCTACTCAATCCAAAATCCATTTAACTTAAAATAATAGAGATACAAATTGAGAATAATGTAGTGTTGTCATATTTGATTTATCTTTACTTAATTTTACACACGTATCCTAAAATCAACTTAAATTCCACTTAAATAAGATACAGGAAAAATAAATCTTCACTATGGTGCAATCAACTTTCCTTGGGAAAACTGTATGCTGAAATAACTTAGAAAATGTGCTATTTTATCTATCTAATTCTAATGAAACATCCCTCTTTACAATAAAATTATTAGTCAACATAAACTAAGTATATTCTATATTGAAAATTTCATTTCAAATAGTGTAATAGTTTGTATAATTTTTGAACTCTACTCTATAAGGTATTATATGGAATTCAACCCTCCCTTTATTTATTTTGATAAAATCCCACTTTTCCTTAATCAAAAACTTTATATTCAAATAAAACTATTAATAAGTCATAAATAGAATACTTTACCATCAAATAAATTTTTTCATCCTTAATTTCTCAAAAAAATAGACCAATCTGACATATTTTATCGATTCTAACTACTTTAAATCAGACATTTTATTTGGATATTTCTCCAAGATGAGGATTCCTAACCCTATATAGAATCAAGGTAATTCATCAAGATCGTTTAATTGGTTGATTCTATTTATTGGAAGAGGTAGCAAAATCAATTTCATTTTTCCATAATCAAGAAGTTTGAAAATATAGAATAAAAAAGATAGGTTTTTTCATGATAAATAAATAAAAAATATAGATGTTTGAATGAAATATAGGAAGATGGAATTCTAAATATTTTCTAAAAGAATTTAAAATGCTAAGAGATTTTGAAATGAAGTATCACGATTAACAAAATAATTTTAGGTGATAATAAATGATAATAATAAATACTAAAACCAATAATGAATAATTAGAATAAATAATCATAATAAATATGCCATGAACCACCTAGGATACCCTCCCAAACTAGCACCCAACCCAGTCTACAGCATACTCGAAGGGTGTTCACGATCCCAACAGGTTGACAACTATCACTCAGGAACCAACAACAACCAGAGGGAATGATTTATCCCAACCTAAAGTAGACAACATGGAATATATATAAATAAAAAATAAATAGTGGAAGAGAAAATAGGAAAGATATATTCCATAACTGAAAGAAAATAGCAGAAATAATACAACTCAATCAGTCAGACCAACCCAAAGTATAATCCCAACAACAAAGGGAAACTAAAACAGAAGCTATATACTCTATGTGATAGTGTGTGAAAAATCCAAAAAATATCACAAGTAGCTACCCAAAATCACCTGACATATACCTCACTACCTCACTTCGACACCTTGTATTTTCCTATGTCAAAATACATAATAAGGTTTATGCACTACCTAAGGGGTGCACAGGGTGTGAACTAAACAAGATCGGTAGGATCCCACCCAGTTGTTCCATAAAAAGTCTCTATATGAAAATCCAAAAATTATCAAATTCAAAGAAAACAAGGCATGATTACTAGTTAAACAATTTTTTTATATCAAAATCATGGTAAATAATTTCCCCTTTTCCACATTTATAAATAATATTGGTTAAATAGTTTAAATGCATATCAAATATATATCAAAGTAGGTAATAAAATCCAAATGATACAAGAAAACATCATAGGTAACATCACATCAAGGATAAATATAGGCCAAGATAGCTAGAAAACTCATAAAAAACATAAAAAATCACACACATCATGTATCTAGACATATGCATTGAATCTAGAGAGGATAGGAACACCACAGAAAGTCAACCTCCCAACAATTTCTAACAAGTCCCTAGAATAATATGTCTAGGGATTAGAGGACCACCCCATGAGTGAACCCCCAATAGTATCAATAGATGAGACTTATTACTACACCTTCCACCTAAGTAACCAAGGCTTCCCATGTGCTACATTTTCCAAATCATTTCATGAAAACCATTTCACAAATCCATTTCATAATTTTCTAAAATACCTTTTCTTTTACCAAAAATGGGGAAATCATATTTTCTCAAAAACCCATTTTCAAACATACAAATCAATCATGCTAATTTATTTATAAAAAAAATTCATAAAACTATATAAATATAGTTCATCCAACACAAGCTAGAGACATAACTACCCACCTCAAACTCGGGTTGCACACATCCACAATGGGATCCACTAACACCAAAAAGAAAGTAGAGACAACAATAGAGGCCCTAGGATTTATTCCCACATCTTAGAATCAACTCAACAAGAAAAGTGGTCGATAAAGAAGATAAGACAACACATAACTCAAAGAACCCGCACACTACACCAAAACCAACACAATAGGAAACCTATAGAAGAAGATCACACAACGGATATAGAAAGGATCAAGAAGAACATCACCACAAGATTAATAAATATGCAAACATAGTGAAACAACACTACCATGACCAAAGGTAATTAAGAATCATAAATGTCCATTACCTGGAGAGATGTAATGTAACCACTATGAAGATCAAGTGTTGAATTATGTGATCTATAAGAAGTGGAGATACCAAAAATCACTTAAGAGAGAACCCAAGGTTCTAGAGTAGAGACATACATGTTGAATGAGAAAAGAGACATTTGTGAAACATGATAAAACTACTAGACTCAAACCATTCATGCTGTGAATCCCTTTCATGATGTGAATTCCTTGATTTATGAAATATGTTGAAAAATGTGTCCCATCAAATTAAAAATCCCAATCTTAATCATTTCATGATGTGAACTAGTTTCACAGGTTATAAAATTTTCATGCTCTAAACTAGTTCACAACATCATTCCCGATTATGGATTTATATAATGTAACTAGTTCATGATGTGAGTGTGTTCAGTAGGTAGTACATAGTCTAGATTCTACAAAAAACCTGAACCATCTCCAAAACTCTCCGTACCCAAGGATAACCCTCTAAAACCTTTGACACATTTATACCCATACCCCATTAATTCAAAAAAATATACATCCCCAAACATTAGGTAATTTTACCCAACTGATTCTCTTTATCCTCGAAAGGCCTGAAATGTACCCAAAATAAAAGGGAAACAGAAGGAGAGGGAAGATGTACCTTAAATAAGGTACCGAGATGTTACAAACTCCCCAATATAAGACTTTCTATCCCTAAGAAGTCATGTGGAAGAATGGTTCTCTGGAAAGAGGTGAGTCTAAAACTCCCTCACTAATGTTTCATACTCCTAAGTCTCATGAGAATCTAACATGTGTCATCATAACACTCTAACCAATGAGATCGACTTCCCATGCATGAATTTCTCATGAGATTCAATGATCTTAGCTAGTTACTCTACATCAGAAATGTCTTGCTCTAACTCAATATCTTCCCAAATCAGAACATGAAAGGAATTAGGATAATACTTCCTATGCTGAGATATGTAGAAAACATCATGAAAATATGTCAACAAAGCCTGAAATTCCAATCGATAAGCAATTTTTCCAAGCTACAAAGTGACCTAAAATGGTCCAAAATTTCTCAGAGCAAGATTTCCATGTTTCCCTAGCTGATAATAACGTATCTGAGGAGAAACATTTAAGAAAACCTAATCACCAATGGAAAACTCTAAAGGATTATGTTGATGATCCACATATGATTTTTTTCTAAATCTAAATTGTAACCATACGCCATAGTACATCCTAAATCATTGATGATGTCTCTTTCATGAGACTTGGTACCATAAGAGAGTCCTCACCCATATCTTACTAAAAAATAGTTAATCTTAATGGGTGACCATACCAATCCTCAAAGGGATCCATTCCGACTGAAGACTGATATCTTTTTTTATAATAGAACTCAACCAATCCAAGATAGATATCCCATGATCCCCAAAAATCTAAGATGCATGAACATTGCATATTCTATAGGGTATGAATAGAATACTCTGTCTAACCACATGTATGTGGATGGTAAGTTCTACTCAACCTGGACTAAGTACCCATTACTTCCAAGAGACTCTTCTAGAACTAGGAGGTAAACCTAGGATTCCTATCTGAAAAGATGGAAAAGGTAACCCCATGTAACCACACAACCTACAACATATACAACCTAACCAGATCTTTAACTTTAGTGATATCCCTGATCAGAATGAAATGAGCTAATTCCATCAAACTATCAATCACCACCCATATAGAATTCTTCCCTTGGGGAGTCCATGGTAGTCTAAAAAACTTCCATGGACACCTTGTCCCATTTCAAAAATAGCACCAGAAGAGGCTAGAGTAAACCAAAATGTTTTAGATGCTTTAAATTTATCTATTGGTAGGTGTAACAATGGGACACATAATCGACAATGATGTGTTTCATACCTAGCCACTAGAATCATCGTCTCATGTCATATTACATCTTCATAGTGTATAGATGGATGAACCATGAAGAACCATGATATTAAAACAAAACTAGGATCCTCATATATGTTTGGATGAAAAACTGATCCCCAAAGTAGATAATACCATCTTAAGGGAGAGACAAAAAAAAGTAGCCTCCCCAACATAAAGGGTCTCTCAAATTCCCCTGATCTCATCATCCTGCTACTGAACCTATAGAATATACTCAAGGAGAGATGATGATAACTAATTTTTTTTAAGAACCATGCTTCCAACATCCTCTTGAGCATAAAAATATAACTAGGTGAAGAGTCCCAAAAGGTTCCAATATTGCATTTATTCTAAAATAGCATATGGTGGCACTTTCCTACTAAGAGCATCTGTAACAACATTCCCCTTACTCGAGGTGTAGGTGATGTTGAAGTTGAATGTCTGAACATATTTTATCCACTGTCTTTATCTAAGATTCAAGTATTTAATAGAAAAGATATAGCTCAAACCCTTATAGTTATAAAAGACTATGAACCTCTTAGAAAATATATCTTGCTTCCAACGTTTAATCATATGCATAATTGCAGCAAGGTCTAAATCATGAGTGGGGTAATTATTATCATGCAGCTGAAGATGAGGAGATCCATAGGCCATAACATGATCACCCTGCATAAGAACATAATCCAGAACAACATTGGAATCATTACAATATACCATGTACTTATTATTGGGATTAAGTGAGATAAAAATTAGATCCAATGTTATAAGACACTTCAGTTCATCAAAATAAGAATAAAATTTCACATCCCATGTGAACTTCAATATTTTCTTGTTAAGAGTATTCAAAGGTGATTCCAACTTTGAGAAATCCTTAATGAACCATTGATAATATCCAGTAAGACCAAGGAGGTTCTAAATCTCAAATATGTTATGTGACTCCTGCCATGAAAAGAAAACCTTCACCTTCTCAAGATTAACTAACAATCCATGATAATAAATCATGTTCCCAAAAAACTTCACTTATTGGATCCAAAAACTATATTTTGAAATATTTCCATATAAATGGTGACCTATTAGTATTTCCAAAACCAAACTTAGTTGGTGATCATGATTACACTCAAATATTAAAAAAATGGGTAGACATAAATGAGAGGGAGGAACTAATATTAAATAAATCAGTCATGATAGAAGATAAAATAAATATGGTACCTCTCATTATTATTGGATCCACATCAACCTCTATCAGAAACTCATCCACTAAGTGAAGGTGTTTCACTCCTAAGGCCTATAGATATATCCTTGTAGGCTTTAAAGAATTTGACTATTCCATAGTGTCCTTTGGAGTTAACAATCCTTGAATATATTAAGGAGTATACATCACCTAACGAAACATCTATAAATATCCACAGAGGCCATAACAATTGCACATATTTGAAGGCATGGAACAAGAACATCAGGTGTGCCCAACCTTTCCACACTGATAAAAACTCAGGGGAACACTATTGTCTATAATCGATGGTGTAAAAGAGGCCAACTACTGATAACCACCCCACCACCCCTGTGATGATCGTGACACTTCCTCTTCTTTCCCTGTGCACCATTGAACTTGACATTGGGTTGAAGATAAGTTCCAAAAGTGATAACCTTGCCTTTCATATCTATCTCTACCACCATTTCCATTTTTACTATCTATGAATAGGTAGAAATATTCAACATGAATACCTACAATATAATATCTTATTTAAAACCATGTAGGTGCTTTTGAGCCTTCATCTGGTCATTCTTCACCACCTTTAGAGAAAAAAAATCAGCTCTATGAAATAATTGGTGTACACCAACACTGATATCTCTCCCCGATACAATGAGAGGAACTCCAAATACTTTTCCATAATCAAAGACTCTATATAGAACTGATGGAATAAGTGGTTATTGAAACCCTTTTAGTCTAAGCCCACATGACCATATTCCTATACCACAGAATCCCCACATTGCTTATTGGGACCCTTGAGTTTTAATGACATGCACATCACCTTGATATTATTAGGTGTATCTAGGAAATAGAATATATAATCAATCTTTTTCAGCCAATAATCCACCTATTGAGGATCATTAGTACCCTTAAAGGATGGTGTTTTATCACATAAGAACTCCTAAGATCGATTTGTTTCTCTCCCAACTCCTAGAGATACCTTAAAAACTCTATTATGGACTTCCATTAAATTTTGTTCTATGACAAAAACTTCTTGCATGATAGTCTCTAAAAGATTCTAATCCAAAGGCATATTCCATTTAGGTTCATCCACTGCACCCTCCTATGGAACCTATGGAATATGTCTTATAGGCATATCTCTACACACCAAAAAATAGAAGGAATGATCATATGACATGAAAATATCAGTTCAAACTAGAAAACCATAAGTAAGAAAATGATATTTAGATCAAGAACTCAACTCAGGAGAAATATATTCCAATATCCCATTGTAACTTTAGTCTCATCATGGTAAGAGATGCTTAGGAACTCACCAAAAACAACCTCTAAAGTTTTAAAAATCCTATAACCTATCTAAAAACTTCCTAAAACTAAGTATAACCATGCTCTAATACCAAACTTTTATGAACCGACCCAAGATACCCTCCCAAATTGGAACCTGACTTGGTCTGTGACATACCCTAAGGGAATTCTTGATCCCCATGGACTGGAGACTAACACATGAGAATAAAGAAACTAGAGGGAATTATTTCTCCCAACCTGAAGTAGCTAAAATGGAACATATATACATAATAGAGAGAAATAATGAAAGAAAAAATAGTAAAGATATATGTCATAACTGAAAGAAGACTATGGAAATGATACAAATCAAGAAGTCAGATCAACCCAAAGTACAAGTTCAATAGAAAAGGACAACTAAAATAGAAACTAACTACTCCATATGATAGCTTGAGAAAACTACCACTATCTCAGCACTATCTACCTAAACTAATCTAAAATAAACACCAACACCTCACCATAGAAACTTTCCTTTTCTTACATAAAAATACATAACAAGGTCCATGCATTGCTTAAGGGGTTCATAGGGCGTGATCTAAATAGGATCAGTAGGATCCCACCCAAGTGTTCCATAACAAGTCATTGTATGGAAATCTGAACATTCTCAAATTTAAATAAAACAAGGTATGATAACCAGTTAAATAGTTTTTATATCAAAAGCATGGTAAATAATTTCCCCTTTCCAATAGTTATAAATAATATAGGTAAAATAGTTTCAAATCATATCACATATATATCAGAGTATGTAATCAAATTCAAATGGTAAAAACCAAAATCATAGGCAACATCACGCTAAGGATCACTACAAGTTAGGCTAACTAGAACACTTGTACCCAACATAGATAATCATGTGCATAACGTCTCTAGACATATGCATTGAATC
This sequence comes from Viscum album, assembly GCA_963277665.1. Classification (NCBI taxonomy): domain Eukaryota; kingdom Viridiplantae; phylum Streptophyta; class Magnoliopsida; order Santalales; family Viscaceae; genus Viscum; species Viscum album. The sequence goes on along the minus strand of OY728123.1, from coordinate 1,455,966,975 downwards.
TAGAAAGTATTAGAACGCCCCATAAAGTGAACCTCTCAATAGTGTTTAACAAGTTCCTAGAACAACATGTCTAGGGAGTAGAGGAATTCCCCATGAGTGAACCTCTCATCGGTATAAATGAAAAAAATCCTATTACTTCACTTCCATATAAGTACCCAAGGCTTACCATGTGCTACATTTTCTAAATCATTTCATAAAATCCATGATTTGAAAACCATTTCATAAATACATTTCAAAATGAATTGAAAATACCTTTTATTTTACCAGAAAAGGGGAAATCAACTTTTCTAAAAAACCTGTTTCCACACACATAAATCAATTAGGTAAATTTATTTATAAATAAATTCATAAAACCAAAGCATTACAACTCATCCAACATAGGCTAGATATGAAACCACCCACCTCAAACTAGGTTCACACATACCCGCAATGGGATCCACCATCACCAAAAAGAAATAAAATTCAAAAACTGAGGCCCCAGGATCGATTCCCACATCTTATAATCAACCCAATAAGAAAACTAGTTATCTAAGAAGATAAGACAACACATACCTTAACGAACCCATATTCCACACCACAAACAACATGAGGGTAAACCTCTAGAAGAATATCACATGAATTATCTAGAAAGGATCATTAATAACATCACTAAAAAGATTAACATATATGAAAATATAATGTAATGGTGCTTCTGTGACCAAAGGCAATGAAGAATCAGAAAGGTTTCTTTCTCAAATAGATGCATTGAAAATACTAAAAAGATCAATTTCTGAACAATGTGATAAAAAAGGATTAAAGATACCCAAAATTTCTTTGTAGAGCACCTAGGGTTTCATAGAAGAGATCTACATGTCAAATAAGAAAATAATCATACGTACAACATGATAAAAAACATTGTCCCTGAACCATTCACATCATGAATCCCTTTCATAGTGTGGATTCCATGATTTATGAAATATTCCAAAAAATTCATTGCCTTGGATTAAAAATATTGATCCTGACCATTTCACAACATGAACTAGTTTCACATATTGTAAAATTTTTAAGCACTAAAATAGTTCACGAAATCATCCCGGTGATGGATTCATGTCATGTAACCAGTTCACAATGTGAATGTGTCTAGTAGGCAGTATGTAGTCCAAATTATATAGAAAAAAATTATAACCATATTTGAATCTCTCTAAACCCAAGTAGAACCCTCTAAAACCTTTTACACATTTATACCTAGACTCCATTAATTCAAACAAACATATATCCTTTAACTTTAGGCCATTTTACCCAACAAATGATCTTCATCCTCAAAAGGCCTGAAATGCACCCAAATAAAAAGGGAAACAAAAGGAGTGATAAGATGTACATAAAATAAGTTAATAAGATGTTACAAAATACCTCCGAATTAAATTGTTATGATTTACTATGAATGATATGTATGGGGACATCAACTCTCTATGATCTTAGTAACCGACGACCTTAAGTGATTGTGAAATAAAAAATTCAAATAAAAAAGAGAATAACCATCATATAGACTTAATAATAACATGAAATAATAATAAAATTCAATAATATTAGATAATTAATCTCATAAATAAGACTTAAAAGAATCAATTATATAATTAAACATAAGAAAAATCATGAATAATTGACCATTTCAAGTTTATGTTTGATATAGTTAATTCTCTCAGTATATAATCAGACTTTATAAAAATTTATTTTTTTAAAGACTATAAAAATATAATCAAGATGGAAATTAATGTCAATGAATTAAAGAGTAATATCAAATTTTTGATTAAGATCTATTCAAGTGTGAAGTATCTTGAAAGGACCTGAAAATTTCTAGTATTTGAGTTTTTGGACATCTCTAGGAATATTATGGATATTTCACATTGAAAGGGGAAATATTTCAATAATAATAATCATAGAATAAAGTTTCTATTTCATCACTAAACTCAAAATATGATGTTTAATTTAGGGTATTAATTTGGTGGGAATTCAATCTAAAGATAGAAGTTAGAAAGGTTTATTTGGTCAACCATGGTTCAAAATCATGATTTGAAAACTATGTCATAAATCAGTCAAGAGAAAAGAAGGAGAATTAGCTTCACATGGATTTTATCATAGTTAGTAAACAATTCCAACCCATTTTTAAATAGTATCTTCATAGGGTTTTCTACATGATATATTAACTATGCGTATGAACCATTCTAAGGGTTTTATGTATGTAATTTTTATTTTTAACCCCTAATACTCCTTAGACACCCACTAATTACCCTAAATTTATTTATACAGGGTTTAGGTCCTTTCTAGGATGATTTGGAGGGTTTTCCATCACCATTCACAATTTTTCTATTATTGGGGTGACAATTTGACACAAGATAAAAGGTAATAAATTATATATCTTCTTATTCATCAGTTTTTCTCTCTTAATCCATTTCCCCCTCTCTCTATATCCAATTATGGAGGTTTAGATCTAGAGATATTAGGATCTTCTAATTGATTTATGGATATAATGATCAAAATTTATAATTGATATTTTTTTACTTTAAATGTTTTAAATTTTATTAATTTCAATCAATAACTACATTGATCTCTTTATTGGGAATTGAATGATGAAAAATAGATCAAAAATATTAGAGAGAGTGATAGTTGTGTGATAAAATATGTGTTTTCCTTTTGGATGATTGGATGATCATGGAATTATAGAATTAATAATAATAATAATGGAGAAAAAATTATGAATTATAATAAAATATGAAATATGAGTAGAGTCATGGGATGAGTTTATTATCAATTTTTGATTTTATACTATTATATAAAGGTATTTTTTTTTATTTTTCAACTGTTTAGAGAACCATTGTTATTTTTTGTAATATGTTTCTTTTTTTATAAAAGAATTTAAATTAATTTTTTTATTTTTTTTAAAATAATTAATAGTGGATAATTAAATATATTTGAATTATGGTAGATAATATATTTGGAATTTATACTCATGAATTATTTTGTGGTGAAAAAATGTTTTCGTTTGAAATAAAATTGTATGTGATAGTCATGGAATGGTTTGATTATTTTAAAGATTATGATTTAGGGAAGTGTTAAACTAGATTTGTGATGATGCCCAAAATATGAGGATATTAAATAAATTTTAATGTAATTTATCTAAAACTTATGTTGTGAAAGAACTAGGTGTTGTGATATAATGATTTGACAGTGATGTAATATGAATTCATTACTACTTATAAAAATGAAATAATAAAGAAATAATAATGATAAATGTGTTTCCTATGAGAATGATGTTATTAAATGGGGTAAGTGGGAAGTTTGGATATTTATTTATTATAATTTTATTCATTTAAATATATTATTATTATGGTTATATATGTATATTTCTTGATGTGTATTTATTATTATTTGTAGCAGTATCAAAATGTAGTTATTGTAGTTGTATTTTCTCTCGAGGAGGTTATTGATGATGTGATTGATTATGGTTGTAGAGAATTATGTGTGATTATGGATGTCAGTGGGGTAAAACCTACATAATTCTATTATTGTGTTCTTATATTTGTTAGGGAGTGTGATTGAAGTGATACATGGGATAAAGATAATGGTTTGAGTTATCTTGAGTTATTTATTCTATTTTATTTATATCATTCATATATATTAGTATGCTCTAATCACATGTAAACTTGAGTGTTTAAGGGGGAACTTATTAAGTATAATCATATTCATACCCCTAATTTTATATGTTCTTTATAGATTTACATGATTGGTTTAGAGGAATTAGGTAACACTAGCTTCAATATATATAGATTTAGTTGGAGTAGAAGTTTTTCATTTTCATTTTTTTATATTCACTTATAGTATTCTAGATACATTGACATGTAGTTAATTTTTTCATTTTTTTCTCAGGTGTTTGGTGGTTTATTTGACTTTATATGCATTTTTTCATTCATATTGATTTTGGATGGTGGATAACGCATTGATTTATTATTTGGGTTTTCTTATATTGTTATGTGGATATATTTATAAAAGGGAAATTCCTTAGATATGAGAGATTATACCCTTTACATTGGTCATTAACCCCCAATCAAATGAAGGAGGGATTGGGATGTTACTCTGGATCTTATCATCAAATCTAAAGGAGTCTTGGTGGGTCATGTTCATAAAAAATGGAATCTGATCTAGGTTTAGGATATACTTCATATTGGACATCAATGAGGATTGCATTGAGTTAATAAAAAAACTCTATTGTTAGTACATATCAAGTGAGGTAGGCTAGAGAAATTGATAAGGGACACACTGAAATCTAATGATTCTAAGTAAGGAATTTGGTCACCTATGGATTTTTACAAGGGGAAAGTGTAATGAAACCAAATGTTTGATTTGTATTATATTTTTTTCAACTATATGTTAACCAATTAAAGAGGGTAATGAATCAATATTGTGGAAATATGAAATTATAAAGTTAATATTGTTTGTTGTAGTATGATATAGTTCACAACTTGAATATTTATTATTTGTCTTTTTATACTATGGAACCGGTAGGTTGTTATAGAAATATATATTATTCTTGAGATAGTTCTTTATTGGGATGGTTTTTCATTATCATTATGGTTGGATCAATGTGGCTGTTGCTGTGAAGAGGAGAGGATGATGTTGTGGAAATGGTGGTCTTATTACAAAGGTTGATGTTTAACATGGTTTTGGGGTTGGTTGGTGTGGTGTGATTCATATTATCCTAGGAATATGGTTCAATGATGAAATTAATTGGAAGGATGAATAATTAATTGGAATTGGAATGTGTTGATGAGTTAATGTTGTGCTGGAATCAATAAATAAAGTAATGGGATATGATATGTGGTAAAGAGGGTTGATAACTTTGAAATGAAATGATTTTTTTAAATGAAATGGTTATTGATAGAAATGAATGTGATATGACTAATGTAATTTGGATGTAATAAAAAATCCATAATTTGTAAATGATGCAATAAAATGTGATGTTAGGGTTGTTTTGTGGCTATTTTGTGGTGGTATTGTGGTTAACTGTGTTGTAATTTGTTGTGACAATAATTATTGGTGTGAGGTGACAAGATGATGTTGTTATGGAAAGTTACAGTAATAACTAAAAAAATATTTTTGAATTGATCCTTAGTATGATATTGTGTGTGACTATTATATTCATTGTATTTTCCTTAGGATGGGCTTGTAAATGATATGGTTGGTTTATGAACCTCTTCGAATAGTTGAGTTTGATGAAATAGGCAGATTTGATCTAGATATTAATGGTTAATTTTGATTTTAAATGTAAAAATACAAGTAATGTTAATTTTAAATAAATTTCATGATTTATTAATGTTGATGAATTAGATTTTACAGATTTATATTCATTATAAAAATATTAAGTAATTTTTCAATAAAAAAGGAAATAGTTTTATCCTTACTAAATTTATTTACATGTATTATACGGTTCTATTTAAGAAATTAATTTTAAAATTTTTGAATTTTAATTTGATAAAAAGGATATATTTTTTTATATCAATGATTCAAAATTAGTTTAGAGTGAATTTTTGAAGATTTTCTAAAAAAGTTGATTTTGGGTGAAAAGTTGAAAATAATGATTTTTAAGAAAACTATATTTTCTATTCACATGTTTAAAATGTAATATTATATTTTGGATTAGTTTTAAAACTTCATTAGTTTATTTTGATTAAATATAATCCAATAAATTTCATTTGAATCAACATTACACTTGGTTTTAGTTTTAAAACATTTTTATACTTGAAAATGTATTTTTTTTGGAAAATTGTTTTCATCATGTTTTATAGGCTTATTTTAAAAGTAATTTATATCATGTATAGAAATTGAATTTTATAAAATGGAATAATTATTTGAAATCATTATTTCTAAATTTTTAAATGAGGCCACTTTCATTAATGGTCATTATGAATAGTAACTTTGATAAACAAATCAGTTACCACGATAAGAGTTAAAATAGGTTAAAAGGGTTAAAAATAAAATGATAAGTGTTAAAATAACCTAAAAACTTATTTAAAACATATTAAATGTTCATATTTAGACCCTATATCATTTCATCTTCGAATATAATTCATTTTGGAGCCATTTTGTTTCAGTAAAGCATTAATATATTTTAATCTTTTAAAAAATTTCAAGTGTGTCCTCTCTCTCACTTATAAAAAGACACCACCTCTCTCTATTATACAAAATTAAAAAGCCTTTTAGATCAGAAAATACCTATTAAAATAATTTCTTAACATTCCTACACACATCTTAGAGGTAATGGTTTGTTTAGAATGACATGTTGTGAAGGTTTTAAGTATAAACCTAATGAGGTCTGAAGATGATGTATGGTTCTTAATCGAGTGTTTTCTTTTTATTTATTATTTCATATTCTTCAAACCTATCCTAAAAAATATGATATAATAAAATATATCTACTATTTATTTAAATATTATTATGTTTATGGTATAACCCATTTTCATCTCCCTTTCCATCTTATGGGAAATAGAAACATCGATCATGCGTATGTGTGGACTACCACCTCTAAAAAGCAGCATATTTCATTTTTCATCACCAGATCACATGGATAGTTAACACGATGGAACAAATGACCATATATTATATTAATAACATAATTTTAATTCTTTAAATATAATATATAATCTATTTTTTTACATTTCCATCCATTGAAAAATGATAATGTCATTCGTGCGTACATGTGGAATACCACCTCCAGAAAGAAATGCGATTCATTTTTAATTTTCACCTTATAAGGATGTAACTAATGAATAAATATAACATTTATAACATATTTACGACTATTTAAAATTAAAATATTATCTAATTTATTTCCTTTAAACCCATTAGAAAAATGAAAACGTCGTTCATGCGTACGTATGGACTACCGTCTCCAAACCAGTCCTCCTACAGAATATGTTTTATAATTTGTAAAATGGATTGGATGAAATATAAGAAAAAGGGGGATAGAAAATAGTGAGATATAGGAAGATAAAAATATGTGTCCATCCCCCATAGAGTAATCTTCATAAAAGGAGGCACTAGCTGAGACCCCCCAATAACCATTAGAGTATGAGGAGGATTAGAAAATCAATTGTTTCTCACAAAAATGGATTGTTATAAGGGAGGATAAATATCACTAACATTGGAGACTATTTGGTTAATTATAAGAGATGAACAAGGATCGAAGATATTATTCTCCCAAAACCAATGACTACTCGAGCAACTGGCCAGGGTATTAATTTTAGGGAGCCTGTGTAGTCTTACTTTAAAGCTCATGTTCTTCCAGAAACACCTCCTAGAGAGATAGAGGTTGCTAGTGAAAAGGTTTAAGAGACTAAATGTGAAAGGCTTTAAGATCATAACTAGTTATTTGACCAGATGACATCTGATGGTTTCCAGAAGGAGGCAGGTAAGGATACTGACCTGAAACTTCTCCTATATTCTGAGGAAGAGATAATGAATGAAGATTTTGATATTAACGTTTCAATGGTAAAGGTTGATAGAATTTATGAGAGAGCAATTCGAGTTGATCTTAATGATATTAGAGTTGATTGGATCAAAAAGAAAACTATATTTTGGCTCGTGTAATTAAAAAGGTGAAAATAAATATGCAAGAATACATTCAGACCTGGGATAGGTTGGCCTACCATTTTTAGGACCTCATCAAAGATGATCTAGACACGATAGTAACATATCTATCATGGAGATTATATAGGGTGATTAATTATAAATTTTTAAATATTTTCTAGAATAGTTCGGTAATTTATTTCGAGTTTTGAACTTGGTATGCCTTGTAGTATTTTTAGGTTTCTCACTTTCCCTCAAAAGTATTTTTAGAGATAAAAATTTTAAATTGAGGAATACTGTCTCCATGTAATACATGGTTCATTTTTCATGACCTCCTTACTTGGTTAGTTTTAAAATTATATCTAATGCATAAATATGATAAATATAACACTTTTAATATCCTATAAATAATGGAAACATAAACCCTTTAACAATAGTCAATGCACTGATATGGTTTTTTGGGTATAAATCGAACGACCCCAAAACATCCAATAAGAAATTAACAATTTTAGAAACTAAATAAAAAAAGTGATAAATAAAATAAAATGAATAAAAATAATGAAATTAACATGAAAAAAGTTATTATGTAACTAAAAAACTAATATAATTTTAATAGTCAGGAGTTATAGAATGTATGAAGCTAAAAAATACTTAAGGATTGACATTTTATTTTAAAACACTAGTTAAATTTTTTTAAACACTTTCTCATCCATATCCATGTTTTTTAAATAATTTAAGGATATTATAATTTATGATTGAATGGTTGTTAAAGATCATTATTGAATATATTTTAATTTATTTAAAAATGTTTAAAAAGGAATATTTTGAACATTTTTCTTATGGTTTATTTTTAACCTATTAAAAAAGTGAAAAAAGAATATTTTTTAACATATATTGCTTGTCCGTACTTCCGCACTATCATAGCCATTATTTGTTATCAATATTCCTCTATAATATGACATGATTTTTTAAGAATATCATATTTCTTCTCCTTTGGGAATTTTTCATTCTTGAGTGTTTTTAAAGGAATATATATTTCTCTACATTTTTATGTGAAAATGGAAAGTGATTTTCTTATAGGTTCAAATGAGTTCTTCAAGGGTTGAATGATTAAAAAGTGAAAGGTTAAAAATGTTTAATTCATTATATAGTACTTTAGAAATATATATGTTTATGGGTGAGACTGATACAAATTATATGATGGGTGAGTCTGATAAATATTATACAATGGGTGAGCCCAAGATAACTGTCCAATGAATTTAGTAATATTCCTTTTCTTCAAAGGAAATAAGGAGGGAGTTAACCAGGTATGTTTCTCCTATAGATTTAATTAGTCTCTAGTTATTTTTGACAATAGTGAATATGGGTTATTAATATAATTCTCTAACATGCTACAAGAGTTTCTATTTCTTAATATGGGTTTCTAAAGTTTTTTTGAGCAAAAAGTGTTTTTCCATTATGGGTATGATTTGTTTTATACTCTCAAATAATAGCATAAAAAAGGTAAATATTTTATGTATTTTTCTATTTTTCACTAGATCAATAGATTACTTTACTTTATATCCCTTACTGAGATTTTTGTTCCCATCCAAGATTTTCAAATGTTTTTTAATGGGTTTAAGCATGAGTGAGAACAAATAAGAAGTCAAGTTTAAATTCATGAATATTTATCATAAAAATAAATTATATTTTATTTTAAAAGTTTTATAGTGTGAGAAAAATGGATACTGAGTGGAAGTTTTCTCTTTGTAATATATGAGTTTTTTATGTAATATTTATGACCTAATTCTTTAACAATATAAATAATAAATATCCTTAAAATGTAATAAAGTGAATTCTTATCTAGAAACATAAGATTATGTAATGTTTTAAGGAAAAACACTTATATTTGGTATCAGATGGAATGTTTAGATAACTTTATAGGTTATGATAATGTTAATATAACACCCTTTATAGATTCTACTTTATGTTTAAGTTGGAATGATATAGGATTTTAAGATTACCATATTCCTTCATCTAATCTATGTTTGTTCATAATGGTTTTTCACAGAGAAAATAGGCAATCTGAAATATGAAATTTTCAAGAGGACACAATCCTTCCAAATCATAAACCTAGAATGGTTGGAATTAGAACTGAGTAGTTTTTTGTTGCAATGGATCAGTTTACACAGACTATAAATGGTGGTTACATCAATGTTAGATAGAAACCTAATTTACCACAGTGTAACATGTCAATAATTGATCATTTCGTGAAATAAAACCCTTAAAATTTAAGTGGAACCTAAAATACAATGGTATCTGAAGGATAGATCAATACCCTAAAAAAGTTATTTGAATTAATGGGCTGTTCATAACATAAAAAAAACCCTTTTCATTTACTATTTTAAAGGTGAAGCTGATTGATAGTGGTCATTGGTTAAGAATACCAAAGAGACATGATATTGATTCCATGGAATATGATATATTTGAGAATCCATACCAAGGGAAATATTTCACTAAGTCCATTTGACATATAATGGAGAAACAATTCTTAGAATTGAGGGAAAATGAGGAGGATTCATTAATTTCATATGAAACAAATTTTACCAAATTGTTTAGGTACACATTAAATTGTATTCAAGACCTAGATTATAAAATTAATAGATTTTACTTAAGATCAAAACCAAGTTTACAAAGGGAATTGGCCTCATGAGAATTTAACAGTTATGAGAAAGTTTTTTTTATGCAGAGAAAGATGTGATGAAGTTTGCTGACACTTATGTGCCTAATGATGACAAGATTAATAAGGGGTTAAGGTGATAAGAAATGGGGAATAATTTAACTAATAAATCTATATTTAAGACCTCAATATGTTCCAACTGTGGTAAAATACATTTTAGGGAATGTTTGACATGATTTGGAAAGTGTTATCAGTGTGTCAAGTTTATTTATATGGCTCATGACTGTAAAGAAAATATTCCTGATCAATATAAGAATGGAGTCATATATATCCATAAAATAGTGATTTTTTAATTGCAATGATTTGGGGAATTATTCTAATGTGTGTCTTAAGTTAGTTACTCAGAGTGTAAATCATCAATATTGAAAAGAAAAAGGTGTGGAAAAATCATTTTCTACTACTATGGTAGATGTTTGGATGTCTAATGAAGTGATGACATGTACATTACTGGTTTATTCAAATTATTCTAATGCCTTATTTGAATTTGGATATTTAAATTCTTTTATTTATAATAAAATTTCCAGTAAAATAGGAATTTTACCTCTTGAAAAGAAGATAGAACTTTTTTTTGAAAACTCTCTGTGTAATTATTAAAGAAGACATGATTTATAGGAATCTTATTATTGTTATTAGTGGGATGGTTTTTCCTACAAATCTTGTTGAACTATACATAATATAGTTTTATGTTATTTTGGGTTTGTATTATCTTTAAATTTATCATGCTAAGATAGATTGACGAGATAATAAAGTTATATTTAATGATTTCATAACTTTGATAACATATCTAGAAGCTTTGAAATTGATTAAAGGTGACAATGAAACTTACCAAGCTCATACTATTGAAAAGAAAGGAAATTTTCAAATTAGTGGACTTCTAATAGTGAATGAATATATAGATTTATTTCCTGATGATTTTTCTGGTGTTATTCCTGATTGGGATGTTGAGTTTACTTTTGAATCAGTTTTTTATTCTAATCTAATTTCAAAACCCCTATATCGAATGGCTCAAGTAGACCTTTTGGTATTGAAAAATAAGTTGCAAGAATTATTTGATAAATTTTTCATTCATTTTATAACTTCACCATGGGGTGCACCTATTTTATTTATTAAAAATAAATTTGATTCAATGAGTATTTTCATTGATTATAGAGCCCTGAATAACATCAATATTAAGAAAAAGTATCCTTTACCTCATATAGATGATTTGTTTGATCACCACCAGAGAGCACAATATTTTTTTAAAGCTTGATCTTAGGTCATATTACCATCAATTAGAGGTAAAGGAGGAATATATTCCAAAGATTATGTTCCATACTAGATATAATCATTATGAGTTTGTGGTTATTTTATTTGGGTTATCTAATAAACCATCTATATTTATTGATTGTATAGATAGAGTTTTCCATGACTATTTGGATAAGTTTGTAGTTGTGTTTATTTATAACATTTTGGTATATTCTAAAAGTCATGAGGATCATGAAATACACCTAAGGATTGTTTTTCAAACTTTGAAAGAAAAAAATTATAGAGAAAATTTAGTAAATGTGAATTTTGGTTATAGAATATTTCATTACTTTGGAATATTATTTCAAAATATGACTTATCTATTGATCCTAATAAAAATAGAGTGGTAAAATATTGACCAAGACCTACAAGTGTCACAAATATTTATAGTTTTCTTAGATTAGCAGGTTACTACTGGCATTTTGTTGAACATTATGCTTGGTTATCTATCCCACTAACTAAATTAACTAAAAAAGGTGTTAAATTCATCTAGACAAAAGAATGCGATGGATATTTCTTAGAACTAAAAATAAGAATGTGTAATGATCTAGTTTTATCCTTACCCTCTAGAAATAGTGATTTTTTGTTCTTTAGTGATTCTTCTTTGAATAGACTTAGTTGTGTTCTCATGCAGAATGATCAGGTAATTGGTTATGCTTCAGATCAATTGAAACCTCAGAAGTTAAAATACCCAACACATGATCTTGAATTATCTATTGTGATTTTTTTCTTTAAAAATATATTTACATAATTTATATGGAGTAATGTGTGAAATATATACTAATCATAACTGTTTTAAGCTTATATTCACTTAGAAATAGTTGATCATGAGGCATAAAATATGGATTAAACTAAAAAAGTATTATTATTTCATGATTATTTACTATCCAGAAAAAGTAAACAAAGTAGATGATACTTTGAGTTAAAAAGATAATACATCATTACCCATTCCACATTTAGAAGATGATCCTTTGGTAAATGATTTGATGAATGTTGGCCTGGAAATTGTGCATGTAGGAACTTCCTATATTTTGCTTCATATTTTAGTGTAATCATCATTTTCATACATAAATAAGAAATATTAAATTATAGACCTTGATTTTCAAGAAAATATATAATTGGTAAAGAAAGTTAACTTCCATGAATTTAAAATTGACAAGGAAGGTGTTTTGAGATTTGGAAAAAGGTTGTGTGTGCTAACTATCTCCCAGTTGAAAAAGGAAGTGAAGCCCAAAACTCTTCCATTTATATTCATTCCAATAGTACTAAGATGTATAGAGACCTTAAAAATTATTAATAGTGGGATTTAATGAAGAAAGATATTGTAAATTTTACTATGAAATGTTTGACTTGTCAACATGTTAAAGTTGCACGACAAATACCAAAATAGATGCTTCATCCTTTTCCAATTCTAGAGTGGATATGAAAAAGTATATCTATGGATTTAATGGTGTAATTTCCAAATAAATATTTATGTAATAATTAAATTTGGGTTATTTTTGATTTATTGACTAATTTTACACACTTCCTTCCTATTCAAGATATTATGTCGTTAGATTAGATTTCTTGACTATATCACAAAAAGATAGTCAGGTTATATGGAGTCCCTGTCTCCATTGTATCTGACAATGATCCCAGGTTTAATTTTAATTTTTGAAAATGAATTTATAAGTTATTGAGTATTGAATTAAATTTCATTATATATTTTCATCCTCAATTTGATAGATAGTCAGAGTGAACGATTCAAAATTTGGAATACATGCTTCATGCTTACACTATGGATTACCAGGGAAGTTGAGATCAACATATATCATTACTTAAATTTTCTTATAATAAAATTTTTCATTCTAGTATACAAATGACACATTTTGAGGCATTATATGTAAATTGGTGTTATACTCTATCTTATTAGGATGAAGTAGGTGAAATGAAGTTTTTGGAACCAGAGTTGGAGAATAAATGGATGAGAAGGTGAAAGTGATTTAGAATCATATGAGGATTGCTCAGAGAAAGTATATATTTTTTATAAATAATCAAATGAAATATTTTTCATTAAATTTATGTGTACAAGTTTCTCTTAAAATATAGTCATGGAAAAGTGTTATGAATTTTAGTAAAAAAGGGAAAGTTAACTCCTTGGTTAATTGAACCATATGAAATCTTGGATATTGGATAAATTGATTATAGAGTGGACTTGAATCTAAGTTTAAGCCAGGTACATGATGTGTTTCATATTTTATTATTAAGGAATATATGCTTGATACATATCATATTTCAATCCTTGAAGTAGTATAGTTGGAAGAGAATCTTTTATACGAAGAAAAACCAGTTCAAATTCTTGATCATAGAGAGAAGGTGTTATGGAATAAGGTCATTTAATAAGTTAAGGTTTTGTGAAAAAACCTTATGGTTGAATAAGAAACACGGGAATAATAAAATTATGTGAAGTAAAAATATCCTCACTTTTTTAGGTTGTGAATAAAATTGTAAGGATGCAATTTCCAAAAGAGGGGAAGAATGTAATAACCCGTGTAATATTAATAGTAAATCAATTGCATTACTTATTAATATTATTAAATTAAATATTATATTTTTATATCCATTTTAATAAAATTAATTATATTTTCATTATTTCATTTTTATTAAACACAATCCAATTAATTTCATTAGAATCAACATTACAATTGATTTTAGTATAAAAATATTTTTATACTTAAAAATGTATTTTTATGGAGGACCCTTTTTCATCACATTTTATAATTTTATTTTAAAAGTAATTTCTACTAATTATAGAAATTTAATTTAATAAAATATTATCCATATTTGGAATCAATATGTTAAAATTTACCACTTTCATCTTTGAACATTATGAATAGTAATTTTGGTAAAAAAGCCAGTTACCATGGTAAGAGTTAAAAAATGTTAAAAAGGTTAAAACTAAAAAGGTAAGGGTTAAAATTCCCTAAAAACTTTTCTAAATCATATTTTATGGTCATATTTCAACCCTATCTTATCACATATTCACATATGAGTCATTTTGGATCCATTTTTTGAGTAATACATTAATATATGTTAATCTTTTAAAATATTCCAAGCATGTCATCTCCCTAAATTATAAAAGGACATAACCTATCCTCTATTATACAAACTCCAAGATCCTATTGGATCATCCAATACCTTCCAAAATACATTTTTGACATTCCTAACCATTTTCTAGAGGTTTTTGTGTGATCAGAATGCCACCCTAAGAAGGATTTAAGTATGAACCTAAGGAGGTTGTCCGAAGAGAAGGTATAGTTATTAACTGAGTGTTTTCATTTTATTTATTCTTTTAACTCCTCCAAAAATATTATAAAAATTGTGATATTATAACATCATTATCTCTAATATAATTAAATTTTATTATGTTTATGGTATAATCGGTTTTTATCTTCTTTTCCATCTTACGGGCAATGGAAACATCACTCATGCATACATGTGGACCACCACCTCCACGAAGTGATGTGTTTAATTTTTCATCACTAAATAAAATGAATGGTTAAAATTATGGAATATATATATATATAAATAATATTTTTTAGGTCCAAAAGGGGCCTAGATACCCTAAGAGGGGGGGGGGGGGTGAATCAGTGTATATATATTATTTTTAAAAATTATTCCCACCCCACTAGATCTTGACCTCTTTATTACAAGTGTAACTTTGTTTGAACTTAAGAGTTAATTTTGATCATATTTTTTCCTTATTTATATGATGATGATGCTTTGAATGTAATGTAGGAAAGAAAAAACATAGTCACACAAAATGTTTCTTGGATCACCGTCACTAGGCTACATCTAAGAAGCATACAACGATGATGTGCTGATGTACCAAATCCACTAATTCTCACTGATAATTAAAATGTTCAAGATAGATTACTTATATTACTAGGCTCATGACCTTTAAAAATTTTAGGGTCTGCTCACTTCATTCCCAAGGGTCACTCCCTATTTCTCTTCCTCTGACTCACTGCTAGTGAGAAAGATCACCATCCTCCTCTTCCTTTGCTCACTAATCTTAAAAGGGATACAATCGTAGTCTATATACTTGTATGTCCATTCATTTTCATGAATTATTTATCCTCAACTGTAGATATAGGCTCTATTGAAGTTTCACTTTCATCCACTGATGAATACTACTTTACCATAGGCATACTGGGAAACATATAACTTTCACGCAACCTTAGGGTGAATTGCATGCTACTTTAATCACGGTGTGAAAGTGTCAACTTTGTCATGAAAAAACAATTGTTCAAAACTACCTTCTTATACTCACATCTTGTGCGACACATAACCCTTTACACCCAAATCACTATTGGCACACAACTACCATCTGGCGTGCAACTTCTGTGTAACCCACTACTTGCGCACCGTCACCACTTGTGTGATAGAAGCTCAAATTTTATCTAAGTGTTGAGATTCTTCTTAAATGAGGTTGGTAGAAATCTATTTATAGGCATTTTAAGACCCTTATTTTACGACACACAACTTTACCCTAGATGCGCTAGTCTATCCGCCCAAGCCTCTATCTCCCAAGTTACCTTGCATGCCAAATCTAAAACTTGTGAAATCTTCTTTACATTGACATATTTTGATGTTTTGATCTTGAAAAATTCATGATGTGAAAATTTCCAAGCCTCCTTTACACTAGTGTGAAACTTACTTTTCCAAAATCACTTTTCTCTATTTACTGATTTTGAGGCCCAAAAATTTGGAAAACACTAGAAAATGGAGCCACCATGTATCTATTATTTTTGTACAACTTCTTGATTATCCATTCCTTTTTTCATGATTCTTTTTCAACATAGGTTGTCAAAAATATCTCTAGAAATCAACAAATCATCATGGAAACACTCTTTATCAACAAACATAACTAACCAAAAAATTCTTCAATATTGCTTTGAGGGATTTTTGACCAACAATATCCCCTTTTGGGTTTGTTGATGACACTTTCATAAAAGGATTCCTTTATAAAGCTTTATCCATATTCCAACACCATTTTCTTCATGTGATTCAAATAAAGATCAAATATTCACCCAAAAAAATACTCTAAGACCACATGATCAATGATCGGTGTGAGAAATAAGAGTATAATGAAAAGATCATCAATGAATCACTTAATTCTTGACACCAATTCTTGAAACCAAAAAACTACTTTCATCATGAACCTTATCTGTAATGATATTTAACATTTTATTGATCATTTCAAGCATCATCAAATTTAAAACTTCTCCCCCTATCTCATTACCCCCCCTATATCACTACTCTTCCTATCTCACTATGCCACATTCCAGCTTCTCCCCATATCTTGATGAAGACATTTTATCTCTTTTAGAAACCACAATTGCTTCCCCTTTTCCAAAAAAAGCCAAATGTTACTCCTTGGTGGTCTGTAACAAGGTAAAGTACACATATCAATACATTAGGGAAAAAAAAACCATACCTTGAGGAGGGGGGGGGAAGGTGTCCCACATTCACCATTTTTCAAGTGTAGGGATTCGACTGAACTCCTAGAGCTAGTCTATGCCTCTAAAACACTTCTTTGGGTAAGGAATGTGTTAGAATGTTTGCAACCTTTAGTTCTATAGGCATATACTCTAAATTCACAAGACCTTTCTCCAACTTCTCCTTGATAAAATTATATTTAATTTCAATTTTCATTTTCCTTGAGTGATGGAATGGTTTTTTTCTAAGATTTATAGAACTTGAATTATCGCAATGGATTCTGATCAGAGACTTCACTTCAACTCCCATATCATCAAGATGCTGCTTCATCCACAATAACTGTGTGCATGATTGAGTAGCCACAATATACTTAGCTTCTATTATGATCAACGAAATACAATCTTATTTATTGCTCATCTAAAAAATACAAAATCCACCAAGATAGAAAGCACCTCTTAATGTTGATTTCCTATCATCTACTGATCCAGACCAATATGTATATG
Organism: Viscum album; assembly: GCA_963277665.1. Taxonomy (NCBI): domain Eukaryota; kingdom Viridiplantae; phylum Streptophyta; class Magnoliopsida; order Santalales; family Viscaceae; genus Viscum; species Viscum album. Next base: position 1,455,949,389 of record OY728123.1, on the reverse strand, counting down.
TATATACCAATAAATCCTTCTGATATTTTTCATTTTACATCAAACCAAAATCCATCATTCCCTTGATATAAAAAATTATTATTTTCACTACATGCATGTGACTTTCTTTGTGATTTCTTTGGTAGTGTGCTTCTTGGCATGTGAAAAAAATAATATCTGGTCGTGTCATTGTTAAGTACAACAATCTTCTAATTACCTGCCTATATCCTATGGCATTAACCACTTCGACTTCATTATCTTGTGATAGTTTCATCCAGGTATCCACCAGTGTCATCATCCCCTTGGAATTATCCATTCAAAAGCTTCTCATAACCTCCTTGGAATATTTAGATTAAGAAATGAATGTTCCATCACTTCCTTGTTTCACCAATACCGTCATCCTTTGATTACTATCATTATTGACATATAAATTGTAATAAAATCCACCACACTAGAAATCAAGCATCTTTAAAAATAGGTCTAGTCTTGAATACCATGCTCTTGGTGCCTACTTCAACCCATTTGGTTCCTATGAAATTATTATCTGTTGGCCTCAAAACAATCTTAGATGTCTCATTCTTCTCAATCTAGTCAAGCTCTTCATTCATATCCTAAACCCAATTTTTATCTCCAGATATCAATTTTAGATCCACTCTTTGGTTTCCATACAAATATAGATTTGAATTATTTATGAACATCATCTTTATCTTCATCTGAATTAACATTTTACACTTTTACTCGCCCTGAGTTTCTTACCTCTTCATTATTTCCATAAGGAAATTGTTCACTATTCTGTTAAAGATTTTGTTTATTCTCTACTACAGTGACATCATTGCATTGAACTAATTTTTCAGCCACATGTTGAAACATTATTGACATTCTCTCACAAATTATTAGTATCCTAAAAATAGTTAGGTGATACCATATTGTTAGAGAAAATAGATAATCATGAAATACATGGGTTTTTCGACTTCATCCCCAATCAGCCTTCTTGATGTCAAATAGAATAAAATTTAATCCTTTATATCCCATTGAGATATTGAATCTAATTAGGAGATAAAGTTATCCTCCTATGATTTGAAACTCTTCCAGTTGTTAGGCCCACTATTTAGACACACTAAAATTATTCTTATCCTGCATCATTTCTTCACTTGTGACTACAGTTTTGAGAAACTTCTCGAGCTTAATAACATTTTCCAGTTGTAGATGCATTCAATGGGATTTACATTTAATAAACATAAAACATAGAAATGATCCATCAATATAACCTATAAGCCTATTGAGTTGGAACTCGGTGTAGTAAATATGAGATAAAGTTAATAACACCACCACTAACATTGTGCTTAATTACATCCATACACCCCATGCACCAATAAACCATTAAATTATTTTATGTAATTATTTTAGATTTATTATTCAACTTTGGTAACTAATTTTAATTAGTTAACATTCTAGAGCACATCACATCACTATTTTGCATCTTTTATCTTCCACCAAAATTCTATTTCTCATGATTATTTCTCTGAGCATAAATTTCTCCACTAGTTTTCTACTCTATCTTCTTCTCCCATTGGAGAGATCTTTCTCTTTCATTTAATTTTCTCCTTATATCATGACATGTTACTTTCTAAAGACATTATTTATTCATTTTTATTTTATTAGTTACCTGAGTCAAATTACTCAGATGTGTTAGGCGTGAGTCCTTCACTAAACGTATATTCTTCTATCTCACAACTGGAGTAGCTCCTCTCTTTTCTTCCAGGTTTGTTCACATTCATTCCAAGGGAGTTGTTGAGAGTGTAATAGAGGAGGTGATTGATATGCCTTTAATTGATCTTCTTGTGATTCCCCTGAGGCTGTAAACCTATCTTTCAACTTACCATGTTGTCTTCTAGTATAGTTTTTTTCATTATACACTACCTATGCTGGGGATCTCCTTATGGGTTTCTTTTCCTTCACCACTTTCTTCTTGTTGCAATGTCTTTCCAAATTCCCATGATCATAACATATAAGAAATCTTCCATTAAAGGAATACTTCATTTTACTATTTCTCAACTGATATGTTGATACAACCAGAGTCCATAAGATGTTGATCCCTCGGTCTTCTTGACACATACTCATGGTGTGTCCCAGTCCTCCACAATAATAGAACTTGACAACTGCTTTCTCCTGGGATACTTTTCCTTAATATTTTTCAAGAAGATTTTACTTATTCATAAATTTATAAATATTTCTATATTCAAATCATGAAATTTATTCTAGATCTTTTGAAAAAAACTTGATGTATGACCATGAGTTCCATAGAAATAGCACATGCTATGACTACTTCTTGTAAATGCCTTTTTAGGTCTATCTCCAACACCTATAGGATTTTTCTTATCTCTGAAACTTTTCATAGCTTTCTTCCTATCATGTATGGAAGGGGGATAATAATATCAAATACTAGATTTTCCCATACTAAATTTCCTTTGAGATGAGAAAATATGTTCTTATTTATCTTAAAAAATAGAACATTTTCTTCTCATTTCATTATCACTTGCCAAAGGATAATCAAATAGTAAGTACAGTGAATCCTTTATTTTAGGATTTCCTTTTGCATTAGATTTCTCCACTTCTTTCTTCACTGATTCCATCTATTCTCTTAATTTTTGAATCTTCATATCCCTTTATTCAAGTTGAGAATTAATTTATTTCTTGATATTCTTCCCTCTACTCATCTCATCTTCCAATTCACATGTGACCTTATCTACCATGTCACTTTTCTCCTTTATTTTAAATTTTTCTTGAGAAAAAGAATCAAAACAACATGCATTATCTTGTTCTATCCTTTGGTTCTTCTGAACTAGTTCAAACAGCTGTGTAGCAAGATCATCATTTCTTGCTTTCAGATTCTGAATATAATCTGACTTTTGATTCTCTTCATTTTCATCATGTTTTAGTTTTTCTATCTTTTTAAACATATTTTGTAGTTATTCAGATTGAGAATCATTATTCTCCCTCAGATCAGTAGCCACATCAATAAGCCTTTGATTTAAACCTCTTATCCTATTGAAATCAATTTTTAGTGCTTGGATCTGATTATCTTTAGATTTAATTTTTTACTCCTTTTTTTGATAAAATTATTTTGTTTCATAGACATCTTCCACTTTTGCCCTTCTTAGAGATTCTTTATCATTAGCAGTTTCAACATCATTTAGAATTTCATGTTATTCACTCATTACTACAACATCATTGAGCGAGTCTATCCTTTCCCTGTATGATTCATCCGAACATTTCTTCAGTAAACTATTGTATTCCTTAAATTGAATCGTACTTTTTCCATAAAAACTTATACTCTTAAAAATACCACCTAAATTATACTTCTTCTTTGAAATTATTCCCTTTTTACAGAACACCAAGATAAGAGTAAACTAAATATTTAACTTCAAAAATCAATGGAACTAAGTTAGGAAAAAAAATTGATAAAATAAACCTTCCCTTTGATACTAATTGTTAGCTTCAAAAGGGTCTTAGATTCCCTGAGAGGGGGGTTGAATCAGGGTATGGATATTCTTTTCAAAAAATTATTCCTACCCCACTTGATCTTGACATCTTTATTACAAGGGTCACTTTTTTTTCACTTAAGTGTAAATTTTGATCTTATTATTTCCTTCTTTATCTAATGATGATGCTTTGAATGTAATGAAAGAAAGAAAACACATAAGCACACAAAATTTTACTTAGTTCACCCTCACCAGGCTATGTCCAAGGAGCATACATTATTGATGTGACGATGTACCAAATATACTAAAGATAACTAACAATTAAAATGATCATTCTAGATTACTTCTATGCTTAGGATCACTACCTTTACAAAGTTTAGGGTCTACTCACTACATTCCCAAGGGTAACTCTCTATGTATCTTCCTCTGGCTCACTACTAGTGGGAAGGATCACGATCTTCTTCTTTCTTTTCTCACTGATCTTGGAAGGGATCCACTCACAGTTTATGGAATTTTAGGTCCCTTAATTTTCATGAATTATATATCCTCAACTATATATAAATTATTTCATGAAGTTACACATCATCCATTAATGAATACTTATTTACCATAGGTATACTGGGAAACTTCAAACTTTCGTGCAACCTTAGGGTGACTTGCATGATACTTTAAGAATGGTGTGCAAGTGTCAAAATTTTCATGAAAAACTAATTATGCAGAACTCCCTTCTTATACTCACAACTCGCATGACACATACCCCTTTACACCAAAATCACTATTGGTGTGCAACTACCATATGGCGTGCAACTTCTGCGTAACCCACTACTTGCACACCCTCACCACTTGCGCAACCAAAGCTCAAATTTTATCTAAGTGATGAGATTATTCTTAAATGAGGGGGGGGGGTATCCGTCTATTTATAAGAATTTTTAATACCTTTATCACATAGTCTATAACGTTCCCCTAGGCACGCTAGTCCATCCGCTCAATCCTCTATCGCCCAAATCACCTTGCGCGCCAACTCCGAAACCTACACGCCCTTATTTCCATTTCCATATTTATATGTCATGATCTTGAAAAATGAATGGAACATAACTTTAAAAGCCTCCTTGACATAGGCACGTAATTCCCTTTTCCAAAATCACTTTTCTCTATTTATCAATTTTGAGGCCCAAAAATTTGGCAAACATTGGAAAACAACGCCACTTTGTATCTTTTCTTTTTGTATAGCTTCCAAACTATCCATTCTTTTTTCATGGTTCTTTGTAAACATAGGTTGTCAATAATATCTTTTTAACTAAAAAAATCATCATTGGAACCCTCTTTTTCAACAAACACAACCGACCTAAAAATGATTCAATGTTGCTTTGAGGGTTTTTTCCCAATAATATTCATAAAATAATTATAAATTTTTAAATATAAGATATCATCTATTTTCTTATCTTTACATCCATTGAAAAATGATAGTGTAATTCATGCGTATGTGTAGAATACCACCTCCACAAAGCAATGCGATTCATTTTTAATTTTGAACTTATAAGGATTGTTATAAAGATGAAATTGATGAATGAATATGAAATGTTTAAGATATTTCGATAAAATTAAAATGTTATCTTCTTTATTTATTTTCCACCCATTGTAAAAATGAAAGCGTTGTTCATGCATATGTATGAACTACCATCTCTATGAAATAACGTGGTTCATTTTTCATGACCACCTCACATGGTTGGTTTTAAATTATATATAATATATAAAAATGATAAATATAATATGTTTAATATTATGAAAATAACGGAAACACATCCCCTTTGACCACGGTCAATGCACTGCTGTGGTTTTGAGGGTATAAATCGAATGACCCCAAAACATCCAATGTGAACTTAAAATTTTTAGTAATTAAACAAAACATGGTAATAAATAAAATAAAAGCAATAATAGTAATTAAATAAATATGAAAAGGTTTATTAATAAAGTATAAAACTAATATAATTTTATTATTTAGGATTTAGATAATGTACAAAGCTAGATGATACTTAAGGTAATGAATTTTTATTTAAAACATTGCTTTAAATGTTTTAAACTCTTTCTCCACCATATCCATGTTATTTTAAATATTTAAAGAAGATTACGATTTATGATTAAAATGTTTTTAAAGGCTATTTTTACTATATTTTTCTTTCTTTTAAAATGTTTTTTAAGGATTCTTTTCAAAAAAAAATTATGGTTTATTTTTTAATTTTTACAAAAGTGTAAAAAGATTTTTTTTAAATGTATATATCTTGACCACCTTTCCCTACCATCATAGTGGTTATTTTTTTTCAATAATCCTCTACAAATTAAAATTATTTTCCAAATAATATCCAATTCCCACTATTTTTGGAATTTTTCATTCATAAGAGGTTTTTAAAAGGATTAAATATTTCCCTATATTTTTATGTGAAAATAGAAAGTGATTTGTTAATGAGTTCAAATTATTTTTTTAAAGAATTTAATGATTAAAGTGTAAGATTAAAAATGTTTTATTCCTGAAATGGTACTTGAGTATTATAGATAATGATGGGAGATCCCAATAAAACTATACAATGGGTGATCCCGATACAACTTATATGATGGGTGAGCTTGGTATAACTCTTTAATACATTGGGTAATGTTATTTGCCTTCAAATACAAGAGGGAGTTAACTAGAGAGGTTTATCTTATGGATTTAACCAGCCTCTGGTCATTTATAACATGAGTGAACACAAGTTATGAATATAATTCTCTATGATTCCTATAAGGGTTTCTATTAATTTATATGGGGGTTTGAAAGGTTTTCTTTGAGAAAAAAGTGTTTTCCCCATGTGGATATGATTTCTTTTATATTATCAAAGAGTAATGTGAAAAAGGTAAATATTTTTTGGATTTTCATGTTTTTTCGCTAGACCAAAAGATTTATTTCCTTTATATCCCTTAATAATATTTTTTGTTTACCCTAAACTTTCAAATGTTTTTTATAGGGTTAATAATGAGTATAGACAAAGAAGAATTCAATTTGAAAGTCCTGAAATTTTTTTTATGAAAATAAAATGTGTTTTATTTTAAAAGTTTTATATTTTGAGAAAAATATACATTGAGTAGAAGTTTACACTTTGTAATATATGTGTTTGTTATGTAAGATTTATGACCCAATTATATAAAACTCTAAAATTTAACGATCCTAGAAATGTAAGAAAGTGAATTATTTCCTAAAAACTCAATATTATGTAATTTCTTAAGGATGGATCCTTATATTAACCATTTTAGGAGATGTTTGTCGATTAATGGAAAAGTGGGCGTGTTCCCTGGGTGAATGATTTCTTTGGGGATAGTTTGTATTAAATTAAGGAAATTGAGGCTAGATGATTTTTTATATAGTCTATAATGGTTTATTTAAATATTTTTTGATGAATTTAGAGTGATAATTATGGATATAGGTATGAGAGTTGTTTGGTTTGGTTGAGTTTTGTGGGAAAGTGTGTCTTTGGGGAGGTAAATATATTTAAAAACCCATTCATTTTGAGTCTTAATGATTGAAAACAAATATATTTAAGTATATATTGACGTTAAAAGATTATGTTTGAAGTTTTAGTGCTGGATGGTGAAAATTGTTTGTAAATTGGGAGATTGTAGAAGATGTATGGTTTTCAGGGAAACTTTCATGGTTTGTGTATAGTTTTTCCGAACTGTGCACTTCATTCCAATGAAAAATTAAAGTTTTGTGATTGATTTATCAAATAATACAACTAAAAAATGTATGTATTAGATCTAAATGACCTAGATAGTTATTTCATAATTTACTAATCTATGCACCCTAACCGTTCATGTCCTAAAAATTTTCAGAAACACCCACATGATTGGTACATGGTTTAGTAACCATGAAAAATAATCATGTATTATGTAAAATTTCTAAAAATAGAGAAATAAATGATATTGATAGTTTCAAATCATTAATAGGGAGAGAGTTATTATCTATAAGATAAATATTAATCTTATATAACTAATTATAGAAGATGAATATGGAGTTTTTTTAAGTCAATTCCTTAACACGAAGTTGATTTTACTCTATTATGTTAGGGTTGGTTCCCTAAAACCAAATTTATCTTACATAATTTTGATTACTACTCCATGTATATAGTTTGATATATACATAATTATTATTCTTATTATATATATTTTTAGAATTTTTCTTACCTTATGTGATAATGTCCTTAGAATATTTATAGTATTTATAGGATATAGTAGTTCTCTACTATGATAAGAACCTGAGCATGTTATGATAATATTATTAAATAAATTCCCTATATTCTGAACACATAATTATATTATGACACAAATGATGCTTTCTTATCAGGTGTTAGGGTCTCATAAACATTGAAATTTCTTCTCATGAATGGTGAACTCTAGATAGAGAGGTCATGAGGGTAGTCCGACCATAGGAATTCCACATATCACAAGTGTTATTGGATATTACTATCCATGAAAATGTGTATTGGTCCTTGTACTTGAGGTCATTTTCTATGTATATCATGAAGGTCATACTATGATTCATAATTAAAACCATGACTTATATGATTTTAGAGAAGTAACTTGCATTGGGTATGTCATACATGATATGCTGATTGATTGAATGATCTAGAAAGGATTTGTCCTTTTTGAGTTATAGAGGAAGACATCTATGACCTTTTGTCTGAGATAAAATAAACATACTTAAATCCATGGCCACTATGGATATAATAAATTTCATCTTAAAAATAAAAATAAAGATAAATCAATCATTAATTGATGATGACACATGTATGCATCTCACTTGATGAGACATTGATTGACAAAGAGATTGTATTACATAGTAGATCATAATTCAATCTCAAGTGAGTCTTGATCAATGTGAGGGTGTTGAATTATATTTATAAAATATTCTCATGTTACTTAGGTTAATAAATAATAAAATATTTATTTATGGGAGGATATATATTTTGTTAATGATATGATTCCATGTGATTATTTAATGGTTAAAATATTGAATTATATGGGAATTTAATTTAATATACTACTTAAATAAATAAATTATTTATTTATGAAATAAAAAATTAAATTATATTTAAATCCATGATTGTCATTTATTTATTTATTAAATATATTATTAATGGTGGTGTGAGGTTTATTTTAATAATGGAAAAATCTCTAGAGACATTTTTTTAGTTTCTATATATCAAAATATAAATTTAAATTCATAAATATTCTAAGGAGTAGGGTTAAGATATCTAGAGTCTTATAATATTTCAATGAGAGAGTGTTGTGCATGATAAAAATTATTATCTTAGTTATCTCAAGATTTAAGAGAAACACATAAGTGCAATTTTTACAATCAATATAAGAACATTAGAGAGATCCAGATCCATCATGGTAGCACTTGATTCATTGAGAATAGCTTCCCAAGATTCATGGATTCACATATAGATATCACTAGAGGGATTAAAGTTCATATCTTACAAAAATAAAAATAATAAGAGAAAATAGATTTATTTGAGGTAATTTTTTTTCACAACAATAATTAATTATATATTTATTCATAGATCCTTTTCTTAGATTCAAGCAAAAATTAAGTAGATCTGAAAATTTTAGATTAGATTTGTATGAAAATTTTAAATTTAGTATCCCACCAATGAACTTGCAATATACTCAAATCCTTAAATTTCTATTAGAGTAGTTTTTATTTTTGTATGATTATTTTATATTTGATCTTGCCAAAAATATTATGTAACACCCCAAAATTCTAAAATAATAACATTGTATTCAATAGTGTGTATGACACACAACACCAAGAATGTAAGGGAATATAATATCCCAAGAATTTAAAATTTATTTACTATTTTAAATAAATTCAATATATTTTATATCTTGAAATTCATGTGAAACTGAGTTAGCATTCATCAGACACAACAATGAGTTTCTTCAACGGACTGCGTTACACGCAAGACCAAGTTTTACCAAGAAATAATATATTATTAAAATATTATTATTTAATATAATAAAATATAAACTATAAATTATGAATCATATTAATTAACTTATTAAAATATATGGTTTATAAAAATATAAAACTAATTCATTAGTTACAAATTAATTAGAAATGAATATAAGAACCAATTAGAAGTAAGGAGATTATTTTATAGAAAACTATTTCTATACTCACAAAGGTATTTTATCCTAATAAATTAAATTAATTAAAATTAGTGAATGATATTAATGATATATATATATATATATATATTATATCCAGTAAAATATTTTTGATATTAGTCCAATATATTTGATAAATATAAGATAATAAAAAAGCCAATATTTCGCATAAAATCCTATATTTTTATAAAGGCACTTTTATCACATTTTAATGTCGAACCTATTTTAAATAAATTTTTTGGAAATTTTATAAATATTTTATGTCAAAATAAACTTAATATTTGAAAGGGGAATATAAAAATTAGTCTAGGGTGGATTTTGGGTATTTTTCTATGAAGTTTCAATTTTTGATGAATAGTGAAAAATACTGAATTTTAATTAAAATCTACTTTCACATAATTTATTTATAAGGTTAAATTATATTTTAAACTGGTTTTAAAGTTTAATTAGAGAATATTTTTATTAATTAATCCAATTTGGGCAATTAGAATCAATTTCACATTGAAATTTGAAATAAAAACATCGCAAACTTTTGAACGTTTTTACTTTATAAATCTGCATTATTGTCCCATCTACATGATTAAATTTAAATTAATTTAGACCAATTATGTGATTGGAATTTAGAAAAATGGATTCAATATTTTTAATAATAATAATTTAAAATTTCTAATAATTTCAACTTAGTTTTGACAAAAAATATTAGTGAAAGTAATATAAATTAATTACAATGATTAAGGTGAAATTAAGCTTAATAAGAGACTAAACCTTAAACTTAAGGGCCAAAATGACCTATACACTTGTATAGAAGACATTTTATGGACATATTTCAACCCTATATTACCTTATATCTAATTTTTAATATTATTTGAGTAACTTTCAATAAAAAAATGTTGGTGGAATTCCCTTTCCAAAAATTTCAAGAGGACACTCCTCCTCCACTATAAAAAGGCACTCCAACCTCCCACTTCATCACACCTATCAATACACTTTGGATTAAACACGATATTAAAAAATAGATCCTCAAAATACCTCCCATAAACCTAGAATCCTCACCTTGCTCAGAAATCCATCAATGGAATCCCTTTGTTGTAAATAAAAAGGAGTTACCCAATTAAGAGCTAATATCCTTCCTCAAGCTCTTTAGTTTTATTTATTTATCCACTATTTCAATTATTCTTATTACATAATTATATAAAAAAAGTATCCTAAATAACTTAAATCTTTTCATATTAATGTTTCTACCTAAACTTACAAATAATTCTATCTAATGGGTAACAAAATTACTATTTATGAGTATGGCGAACTACCGCCTCACGAAATAAAGCTGTTCATTTTTTCCTTTACCACCTCTCATGGTTGGGAATTATGATGAAAAATATATTTATATATGCTATATATTATATTTATAATGTATTTATAATTCTTTAATTATTTTATAACACATAACTTTATGCACTTCATTTTGTGAGAATACAATGACATCATTTGTGGAAGTGTGGACTACCGCCCCCTCAAAGCTATGTGATTCATTCACACTATACATGGAATGTATAAAGGATGATTTTAATAAAAATATGTAGCATATATGAAATATATATGATAATATTTTTATAATACACATATATATAATTTTCTTTTCATTCTTTTAATATGACAAAGAAATGAAAGTAGTGTTCATCGTACGTACGACATGCCGTCTATGTGAACGGTGAATTTTATTTCTTATCTCAAAATATTTTGGATTATTATAAATACATAAATAGTAGATATATATGATATTGAAATCATGGTTTAAATTCTGAATATTATTAAACCAGGATCTAATTAATAGGAACAAAAAATAACAAGTCAAAACTTACTCGACAAACTAGGCAATTAACACTTGAAATAGTGAAAATAACAAAAGATTATTAACAAACGGGTAAAAAGATATTATAATAAGTTAATATATGATATTATAAATATTATTATGGTTATATTATAAGTTAGAAACATGTTTTAAACCATTATAAATGAATTTAAAGGATGTTCACCCAAAAAGGAAACATAAGGTAAGGGATTTCGTCTCAATTTACATTCCATTGAGACTTATTTGTTGTTATGCACCTAGTTTATTTTATATGGTGTTTATAATACACTTTTACATATTATATGTAGATACCAAAGTTTTTACGTACATGGAAATTACATTACTTTCACGTAATACTTAATATATAACAAAAATAGACACTCAAGGATCGTAATAGTTTAGTGTCTTTGGAAACTTGGAACATAAGCTTCTAATCTTGGTGAAAGATCTTCAACATCTCCCATAAAGATCTTCCCCTTTTTTTTTCTTACCTAAAACCTTTCTTTAAATCCTGGGGAAAAGAAAACATAAAAAGGGTGATCTCAAATGCTCAGTAAGGGTAAACATAGAGAACATAAAACAATCCATAAACATGTGAATGCAAAAACTTGAACATACAATCTAAACATCAAAATCTTGAGCAATGACATAAATATTGGAAGTACGTAAGGCATATATCATAAAGAAACATCAATCATGATAAAATATAATGGGAATAAAACATGTAATTGTGGAAAACCATTAATCACATGTTATGATTTCCATAGTATCCAAGGCATTGCTGCCAAGACCATCTTAGTGGACAAAGTCCCATTCTGAATCGAGTTCACTCCTCGTTCCAGTCCTGTAACACTGAACCGGATTAACTTACCGTTCCAGCCATGTCTATCTCATGAAATATAAATATTTACCCAATGCATTGGAGGGAGATATAGGTCCCACCCATATCATAATGAAATCATTATTACGTGTGTCATAACATAAACATAAATCATTCATCATAACCCAATGAATAAAATGGGTTTCATAAACATCATCCCATCATAACATAATCTATATAACAAAATGCATATAATTTCATCATAAGAAAAGTGAAACCATTTAAATAATAGATACATTATACTTGAAACATACACATATGAAATAATTCCATCTTATATAGAAAATGGTTTAGATAAAACACTTGAAATGAATTCTTGAGGAAAATATCCTTTCTTTTTCAAAATCATTTTCTTTTCACAAAATGCCATTCAATTTTAAAAGAAAAGGTTTTTGTTGAAAATATTCATTAAATCTTGTAGAGTAAGCTTTATTAAAATAAGGTGTTATGAAACCGTAAAAATCCGTTCATGCCGTATAAGTAAAAAAAAACATTCTTCTCGTACTTTGGCCGGAAAAGTCAAAAAGTACCTCGTACGAAAAACGACAAAAGATTCCTTTCATATCTTTTACTAAAAACTCAATAAAGGGTAAAATTGGATTTAAAAAATTGTATGAGGATAGAAATAATATTACATATTTATGAAACATGGATGTGGATGATAAATATGCCCCAGTAATTACCGAAGTATAAACAATCTTGGATAAAAATTGAGATTGCGAGATTTTCCCTTACCTTAGGTCCGATATGATTTGTACGTATCCGAACCTCTTGTATAATGATTTAAATAAAGTCATTGACTTATTACAGAATCATATTCATTGTTATGATATCATATATGGTTCACTTATGACTCTATATTACCAGTTCTTTTGTAAAGTCCATGTTAAAGCAGCGTTTTGGGTAAAATCGTTTCATTTATCGTACGTGTTTCGATTTGTCATTCTTGATATTATTACTCATATCCTTATTTACTTAATTCAAGAATGTAAAAAATGATTTATATATAATATATACTCAGTATATAAATATATATGATAGATCGATAAATGGAATGAAATACACCATTCATGGAGACGGTAGGCCGTACATGCGCATGAACGCTGTTTTCATTTCCTTATTGAATTGAATGGAATTAAGTAGATGACATACATATATATATACATAAATCCAGTATTATTATTATTTCATATGTTTCATTATTATTCATTATATATACTTTATAATTATTCTTGAATGGTTAACATGGAGAATGAATCTCATCGCGTCGTGGAGACGGTAGTCCGTACGTACGCACGAGCGATGATATCATTCCCATGATCGTGGAATTGTATTGAAGTGTATGCATAATATTTAAGAATCAATATAAATTTAAAATAATAATATATAGTTATTTATTTAAACCATTATACCCATCCAAGTAAGGTGGTGGTTGAAAACAGATTACACCACGACGTGGAGACGGTATTCCGTACGTACGCACGTGTGGTGATTTCGTTTTCCGTAGGATGGATAGAAGGTGAAATAGGGTTGTTTAATATTTAAAATAACATATCAGTATATAATAAATACTTATGTTATTACTTTATAATGAGAAAACTAAAGAATAAGTATTAGAAGAATAAATAAACTTGAGAAAATCGGAAGAAGAGATTACCTCTTCTTTGACGCACCTCCTTTAAGCTTCCTCTTAAGGAAGTAGATTTGGTATTTTGAGAAGAGAAGAACCTCAAGAATGTTTCTAGGGAAGTGGGAAAGAGAAATGGGTAGGGGTTGGCCGAGCTTCAAGGCTCAAAAGGGTGTGAAGAGAAGAGGGAAGGGGTGCCCTTTTTATAGGGGAGGAGAGGGGCACCTTATGAAAAATTAAAATATTATTTTATTATAAAGTCATATTCGTTTTTTAATAGCTCCAAATTTATTTATTTAGAAGCTAAGGTGGGGATGGGTTGAAATCCTCTCGTCTAATAGAATTTGGACAAGTTTTGGTTACTATTTTAACCTTATCATTTAGATTTAACTCTAAGTTAAATAATTTAACTTTTACCGTGTCTTTTTGTTTTCTTACACTATATGGTTAATAAACTTACTATAACAAGACAAAAAAACCCCAAGTTGTTTATTATTAATATATATAACCTTATCTAAGTCATTTGGCCGAACCGTATATTTTTAAGAATAAAATAACAATTAATAATATAATATTTGTTTTAAAAACTATTTTATGTCAATTTTGACACTATTTGGTACTTGATTTTTGTGAAAATCATAACAACATGATTAGTTAGAAAAAAGTTACTTAAATTAATAATAACATGTCATATGAACCTATAAAATTAGTGGAATTCATAAAATGTCTCAAATTACATTTATTTGGGTATTTATAACATCAATTATGTTAATATTTCATTGATAAGGTAATTATTTCATCATCATTGTGTCATAAATAAATTAAATTATTTAATGTCTAAAAATTATAAATAAAATAACATTATGTAGTAAATCTTTTTAGATTTCTAATTAATATTTATAGTCGAATTTATCTTATGTATAACCCTATATTAAAAATGTTTTAGTTATTTTAACTATTCTTTAAATAAAATAATATTAAATGTTCTAATCTAATCCAAGTGGGCCTAAAGGGTAATATTTTATTCATAAGGTTGTTTTTGGTCTAATTAAACTTATCCAATAGAATTAGGACATGTGTTAGGGTAATAATAATATCATTTTGACCCTTAATTACCCTATTTACTTTTAACCGTGGTAAATAAAAGTAAAAAGTTACTATTCACCAAAACTTATTTTCATCTCATTGAACCACATTATAGTCCTTGATATTAACCTTGTCTCTTGGATTTTCGAAATTCCACTCACTGAAGCGGTAAAATTAAGTTTTATGTGAATTTCCAAATTCTCCTAGGAGGTGGGTAAAAGACAGTGAAAAGTTCAATAAAATTTTTATATATCTAAAATTATTATAAAATGCATCTACTTAATTTCATTGAACTTATATAGGTATTATGTATCAATTTTGACCTAAAATAAATTTAAATAAAATAAATAATTATTTAAACAAAAAGTCAGTTTTTAAATAGTAACCCAGTGTTTTCACTATTCATCAAAAATTGAAAGTTTTCAGAAATATACAAAAAATTTACCCTAGGCTAATTTTGATATTCCAAATCCAAAAATGAAGTCCATTTTGAAAGATAAAATTTATAAAATTCCAAAAGTGGGTATTACTATTCATAACGGCTAGTTTATAGTAGTATTATAATAATATCTCGTTTAGTGAAAATCGGTATTGCGTACAACACACGCTATCATGGAAGGTCGCGATTGCGTGTAATGCAAGCTAAGTCAGGGATGCGTGTAGTGAAAGATCCTTTTGGTGTAGCGGATAACACAAGACATCAATAAAATTAAAAAGAATATTTTTCATAAAATCTCGGGGTGTTACATTCTACCCCCCTTAAAATGAATTTCGCCCTCGAAATTTGTCGAGGTTATAAATGATTTACTACTCGAAAGTTTCTTTAATAGAAACCCACATCATAAAAAGGAATACCAAAACCAATCTTTAAAAACTAAAGTATGAAACATAACAGTTACCCAAATTAACTAATCACTGGGTTTCCACATAAGAGAACATAGGTGAAAATATGGATATGGAAGAGAAATCTAACCATCATGTTCTGATAGAGAGTGGTAGAGAACATGGCTTTGAAAAAGTCAACAATCACAAAGCCATATATTTGTGATGATCTAAGGTAACATCTGATTCATCGGATATAAGGGCACTAAGACAACATTTTTGGTTTTCAAGATCATTTCCCTAAAGTTGAAGAAATTGGAATTAGAAGAAATACGTTCTTGATTTTGGTACAGTCTCACCGTTGGTCGTTCATTGGAAAATTTCCACTTCATCTCTTAAAGAAATGAAGTTGAATTTGTCATTCGTGAAGTGTTAGTAGATCATGTGATAGAATGATGGGTCATTCCATCTGTCTCAAAAAAAAAGGTTAGAAAAAGTTATCAAATATACATAAGTCCATCTATGGTGTGGTTAATCGTATATGATTCCAAAAATGGACTTATACTTCATCTATCATACCTCTTAATAAAATAAAACTTGTTTTCACTAACTAGGGACTTCCTGTAGGACAGTGTTAGGAAATAAAGTCCTGTCACACTTCAGTTGTGGGTTCGATTCCCACAACCTTGTCCGACGCAACGGGTTATCACCCGTCCTGCAGGTTGTCCTTTTTCTAAAACTACATTATTATAACAATCCATAAATAATATCGAAAAAAAATTCTAGACTTAAAAAATTCTATCTGATGTCCAAATTAATCCATTCTAACTATTAAGCTTATCGAAATTACTTCTTTCCAATCTCATAGTGTAAAGAAAATGATTACTTGAGAGGTCACATAACAAGTACATGAATACCATCATTTATCCCCCATATAAGATATATCTTGTTGGTCACATTCCAAACATGTGAATACCTTAATCGTGTATTCTCTTGAAAAATGAATACCCATTGAATCTTAGTGAAAAAATAAATGTTGTCAAAAGTTAACTCTTTCCACATACAAAAATCCAAAAATTCTATATACTCAAACCATGATATCACTTAGTCCTTATATCAATCATGAGCTCATGAATACTATCAAACATATTATTTTCTCCTTATCCGCATATCATCTTCCTTCAAAAAAATATCTGAATAACCTTTCATGGTTACCGGTACCATTCAACATATACTTTCAAATAATTTAGGAAAAACAATAGTGTAACAATCCTTAGATGATTATTTATTCCATAGTACCATTAACTATACAACATAACTCTTGATAAACATACAATCATTCCACTACCTTCTTAAACAACTGGCTGAGCTTCAACACTTCTTTCATCTCATATATCATTTTTATTCTCCTCATCATCATCCACATAAATACTACCTATATGACCATGTTGATTCTCTTCATGAGATTTTCCCTTAGGGCATTGGTTTACATAATGCCCATACATTCAACATTTAAAACATCTAATCATTGTTGATGTCGTAGCAATACCATTATCCTTCTCCATGGTGTTAACTGAACCTTTTCCTTTTCACTTACTGGATTTGTGTCCTTCTTTTCCGCAACCAAAGCATCTTCTAGTTCCTTTGAAACATTCTCCTTGATGCCTCTTCCCACATGATTTATATTAGGGGAATTGAACTTTCTTTCCTCTATGATCATCATGAAACTCCATCTTTCTCTTATTAGCTGAGTTGGGATACTTACCAAAGTTGAGATTATTGATCATATTATGAGATTGCTGATTAGGAATAATAACGATGTTTGGACTTCCATATCCAATTTCATTTGGTTTCTCATGAAGAATATCATTCCATTGTCCATCATATCCTCCATTATCATGAATCTTCCTGTTTCCAGCCATTTTCTAAAACCCAAAAAGAATAGTGTGAGAGGACAAAATCATAATCAATGGGGATAACCTTCAATATCTAACATCTTAGGTTAAATTCTAAGATCGTTACCATTATTCTAGGACTATAACCTATACTTATACTTAACCTTAGGGACATCCCTATATATAACTTAGAAATATCTCTAGGGATCTCACTAATGTTTTTGCATCCTAGTTTCCAAAGGTTAACTAAACCTTTCCTCTGATACCAACTATAGAGACCCAAAGCTTGACGTACAAGGAAATTACATTACTTTTGCAGAATACTTAATACATAACAAAAACAGACACTCAAGGATCGTAATAGTTTAGTGTCTTTGGAAAATTGGAACATAAGCTTCTAATCTTGGTGAAATATTTTCAACATCTCCCATAAAGATCTTCCCCTTTTGTTTTCTTACTTAAAAACTTTCTTTAAATCCTGGGGAAAAGAAAACATAAAAAGGGTGAGCTCAAATGCTCACTAAGGGTAAACATAGAGAACATAAAACAATCCATAAACACGTGAATGAAAAAACTTGAACATACAATCTAAACATCGAAATATTGAGCAATGACATAAATCTTGGAAGTACGTAAGGCATATATCATAAAGGAACATAAATCATGATAAAATAGAATAGGAATAAAACATGTAATTGTGGAAAACCATTAAGCACATGTTATGATTTCCATAGTAGTCAAGGCATTGCTGCCAAGACCATCTTAGTGGACAAAGTCCTATTCTGAATCGAGTTCACTCCTCATTCCAGTCCTGTAACACTGAACCAGATTAACTTACCGTTCCATCCATGTATATATCATGAGATATAAATCTTTACCCAATGCATTGGAGGGAGATATAGGTCCCACCCTTCTCATAATGAAATCATTCTTATGTGTGTTACAACATAAACATAAATCATTCATCATAACCCAATGAATAAAATGGGTTTTATAAACATCATCCCATCCTAACATAATCCATATAACAAAATGGATATCATTTCATCATAAGAAAAGTGAAACCATGTAAATCATAGAGACATTATACTTGAGACATACACATATGAAATAATGCCATCTTATATAGAAAATGGTTTTGATAAAACACTTGAAATGGATTCTTGAGGAAAATATCCTTTCTTTTTCATAATCATTTTAATTTCACAAAATGCCATGAAATTTTAAAAGAAAAGGTTTTTGTTGAAAATAGTAATTAAATCTTGTAGAGTAAGCTTCATGAAAATAAGGTTTTATGAAACCGTAAAAATCCGTTCATGCCGTATAAGTTAAAAAAACATTCTTCTCGTACTTTGGCTGGAAACATCAAAAATTACCTCATATGAAAAACGACAAAAGATTCATTTCATATATTTTACTAAAAACTCACCGAAGGGTAAAATTGGATTTAAAAAATTGTAGGAGGATAGAAATAATATTACATATTGACAAAACATGGATGTGGATGATAAATATTCCCCAGTAATTACCGAAGTATAAACAATCTCGGATAAAAATTGAGATTTCGAGATTTTCCCTTACCTTAGGTCCGATATGCTTTGTACGTATCAGAACCTCATATATAATGATTTAAATAAAGTCATTGACTTATTAAAGAATCATATAAATTGTTATGATATCATATACGGTTCACTTATGACTTTATATTACCCGTTCTTTTGTAAAGTCCATGTTAAAGCAGCGTTTTGGGTAAAATCGTTTCATTTATCGTACGTGTTTCGATTTTTAATTCTTGATATTATTACTCATATCCTTATTTACTTAATTACAGAATGTAAAAAATGATTTATATATAATATATTCTCAGTATATAAATATATATGATAGATCGATAAATGGAATGAAGTACATCGTTCATGGAGACGGTAGGCCGTACGTATGCATGAATGCTGTTTTCGTTTCCTTATTGAATTGAATGGAATTAAGTAGATGAAATACAAATATATATACATAAATCCAGTATTATTATTATGTCATATGTTTCATTATTATTCATTATATATACTTTAAAATTATTCATGAATGGTTAACATGGAGAATGAATCTCATCACGTCGTGGAGATGGTAGTCCGTATGTACGCACGAGCGATGATATCATTCCCATGATCATGGAATTGTATTGAAGTTTATATATAATATTTAAGAATCAATATAAATTTAAAATAATAATATATAGTTATTTATTTACACCATTATACCCATCCAAGTAAGATGGTGGTTGAAAACAGATTACACCACGGCGTGGAGACGGTATTCCGTACGTACACACGCGTGGTGATTTCGTTTTCCGTAGGATGGATAGAAGGTGAAATAGGATTGTTTAATATTTATAATAACATATTAGTATATAATTAATATTGATGTTATTACTTTATAATGATAAAACTAAAGAAGAAGAATTAGAAGAAGAAATAAACTTGAGAAAATCGGAAGAAGAGATTACCTCTTCTTTGACGCACCTCTTTTAAGCTTCCTCTTAAGGAAGTAGAGTTAGTCTTTTGAGAAGACCAGAACCTCCAGAATTTTTCTAGGGAAGTGAATAAGAGAAATGGGTAGGTTTTGGCCAAGATTCAAGGCTCAAAAGGGTGTTAAGAGAAGAGGGAAGGGGTTCCCTTTTTACACGGGAGGAGAGGGGCACCTTAGGAAAACATAAAATATTATTTTATTATAAAGTCATATTCGGTTTTTAATAGCTCCAAATTGATTTATTTAGAAGCTAAGGTGGGGATGTGTAGAAATACTCTCATACAATATAATTTTGACAAGTTTTGGTTACTATTTTAACCTTATCATTTAGATTTAACTCTAAGTTAAATAATTTAACTTTTACCGTGTCTTTTTGTTTTCTTACAATATATGGTTAATAAACTTACTATAACAAGCCAAACGAGCCCCAAGTTATTTATTATTAATATATATAAACCTATATAAGTCATTTGTCTGAACCTTAAATTTTTAGGAATAAAATAACAATTAATAATATAATATTTTTTTTAAAAACTATTTTATGTCAATTTTGACACTATTTGGTACTTGATTTTTGTGAAAATCATAACAACATGATTAGTTCAAAAAAAGTTACTTAAATAAATAATAAAATGTCATATGAACCTATAAAATTAGTGAAATTCATAAAATGTCTCAAATTACATTTATGTGGGTATTTATAACATCAATTATGTTAATATTTCATTAATAAGGTAATTACTGCATCATCATTGTGTCATAAATAAATTAAATTAATTAATGTCTAAAAATTATAAATAAAATACAATTATGTAGGAAATCTTGTTATATTTCTAATTAACATTTATAGTCGAATTTATCTTATGTATAACCTTATATTAAAAATGTTTTATTTATTTTAACTATTCTTAAAATAAAATAATATTAAATGTCCTAATCTAATCCAAGTGGGCCTAAAGGGTAATATTTTATTCCTAAGGTTGTTTTTGGTCGAATTACACTTATCTAATAGAATTAGGATGTTTGTTAGGGTAATAATAATATCATTTTGACCCTTAATTACCCTATTTACTTTTAACCGTGGTAAATAAAAGTTAAAAGTTACTATTCACCAAAAGTTATTTTCATCTCATTGAACCACATTTTAGTCCTTGATATTAACCCTGTCTCTCGGATTTTTGATATTCCACTCACAGAAGCGGTAAAATTAAGTTTTATGTGAATTTTTAAATTCTCCTAGGAGGTGGTTAAAAGACGGTGAAAAGTTCAATAAAATTTTTATATATCTAAAATTATTATAAAATGCCTCCAATGAATTTCATTGAACTTATATAGGTATTATGTATCAATTTTTACCGAAAATAAATTTAAATAAAATAAATAATTATTTAAATAAAAAGTCGGTTTTTAAATTGTAACCCAGTGTTTTCACTATTCATCAAAAATTGAAAGTTTTCAGAAAAATACAAACAATTCACCCTAGGATAATTTCGATATTCCAAATCCAAAAATGAAGTCCATTTTGAAAGATAAAATTTATAAAATTCCAAAAGTGAGTATTACTATTCATAATGGCTAGTTCATAGTAATATTATAATAATATCTCGTTTAGTGAAACTCGGTATTGCGTACAACACATGCTATCGTGGAAGGTCGCAATTGCGTGTAATGCAAGCCAAGTCAGGGATGCGTGTAGTGCAAGCTCCTTTTGGTGTAGCATAAAACACAAGACATCAATAAAATTAAAAAGAATATTTTTCATAAAATCTCGAGGTGTTACATTATATAATTAATATATTTATTCTCATGACATTATAAGTTAATTTGATGTTATTACTTCATAGATATTATGATTAAAAGGTTTCAAAGTGGTATGGGACACTTTGTAATATTTAAAGATTATTATCCTTGAGAAGGTTTTTAATGATTATCTTTGCAATCTCACTTCCTTTTTTGTTTTTTAACTTTCTCTTGAAACAATAAATTTATTACTTTGAACCTAATTTATTATATATGGTGTATATACTTCCAATATTTCATACAATATCATTATGCATTAATTCTTCATGATATTTTGAGTTTCAATTTGAATGATTTCATCTAAGGGGATTCAAGTTAAAAGTTACCAAGTGGAAAACAATTTCATAACCCAATTTATTTTCATTGGATTATATTAATTCCTCATTGTTATTAATATTATATTATTATATATATAATTAATTTGAATATCTATTTATGTACTTCTACTTATATATGTGGATTTATAATTGAAACACATAATATACTCATTGATTGATTCTCACTCCAACATTATAATCTTTTCAAGAGTTTAATTTATAAATTCATTTTGTTTAGGATTATTTACACTTAAATTTACATCAAAGGAAATTATTTGATAATTGTATAATAAACCCTTTAAATTTATTATCCTCTAGTTATTAATGACCTTTTCAAGTAATAATACCATTTTTATACTCTTTGGTACTAAAAATGATTTTCAAAATAAAAAGGATATTTTCCAAAAGAATGTTTTAAAATAAATTTTATATTATTTATATTTATAAATGTCAAAAACCATTTATTTATACTCCACTTGGGATATTTTGTATTTATAACAGTATTATTCTTCCTCTAGATGGTTTATGATTGATTTGGAAAAGTATATTATTCACATTCACATCCTTGATTCCTTTGTTAGTCCCATTGAAATATTCAATTTCTAATGATCATTTGACATTGAATTTTCCCTAAATATACATATCATTTTTCATAGATATGATTATTTCCTGAACTGTATACCATTTTTCATATGGTGTTTAATTTGAAAGTTATTTGATTATTTGGGGAAATATTGATAAATATGTATCATTTATTCAATATAAATATTTAATAAGTAATATTATTTATTATATATGAGGAATTATTAGGACATAAAAGAAATGGGTTGGAGACTATTTAAATTATTCCCTATGGGTTGGAGATCGATTAATGAAATTGCCTCAATGCATCAGTAGTCTCAAGAGATGAAATTAGTGGGAGAAAAACTCATCGAGTTTGTTTCCAAGTAGAATAGATGGGTTTATACCCATAGACTTAAATTGTATTCAAGATAGATCTTGTTGGTATAATGGTTCATGTGCCAGATATATGACATCTAATAATTAATATTTCCTTCATTTCAGTTATTATTTATCCATGAGATTTTTCATCAACATATTTATAGATTCATTTAATTCTCAGTTTATTGATTAAATGGAACATGTTTCAGTTTCTTACCTTTCCATATTGATTTTGTATTATCTGGTCATTTGAATAGCATGTGTTTTAAGTTATTACCTTGTCACATTGTTTATGCACTTACATCTTAGTTTTTTTAATACATGGTATGTGTTTTAATTTATTTACCATTCCATAATTATTATTTTCATTGATTCATGATTTCTTTAACTATACTTTACCCTTACTGATAATTTGACCTCACCCTTATTTTGTTTCATTTCCTTAGAAATACAAGAATCATACTATGAAATATATGTAGGGATATACTAGATGGAATAAAGTTATCCTCAAAAGAAAAAATATTATTTTGTGATTGGTGTATTCATTTATAATACAAGACTAGTGTATATATCTAATTTATAAAGAATAATAAACTCTTTGGTCCTTCTATATTTTATTCCTTATAATCATGTCAATGTAATGGTAGTAAAAACCAACTCCAGGCTCTCTAGGGTTGGGTCTCTATAGTTGGTACAAAGGAAGTTTAGTAGTAACCTTGAGAACTAGATTTTGGAAAACATAGATCAAAGAACATATCCCCAAGGTATAATTTGAGGATAATTGTAGGAGAAAATCCCAATGTTTTGGTTAGATAGAGATTATGTGGGGTTTCTATCAATATATCCTTGTCTAGATACTATAAGTGTATGTGGTTCTGGAATAGATGTACCTAGGGGTAACAACTCTGACAAGGTGTTTCGGTCTTGACTCAACATAACCTAGTACATGATAATGAGCCATATTGTGCACCAAGTTTGACACTCCTAGGGGATATACTTAGGATAATTCATATTTTCTTTAAAAACTATTATGAAGGATTTAAATAGATAGTGACAATGAATGACCTAAGTTAAACATGAGGTGTCTTTAATTGAAAATAATGTGTCAAGATTTAGACATCCTAAAAATGATTATATAGTTTTTTCTAATATTATAATTGATGATCACACAATGATTCTTGGATTTAGGAAATTCTATCCTCTATATTATAAAATCTAGACCAAGGAAGGAACTATATGGAAATAAATGGATGACGTATTTATGTATTGGTGTTCTTTTGAAAACCTTAGTTAAAAGGCTATTTGGTGATTAAACTTATTTTAAGGATTTACATCATATTTATTTTTTAAATTATATTAATATGGTTTTAGAAAAGGAAAACCTATATTATGGGTGACAACAATCAATTATAGAAATGATGTGAGTTTTAAACCCATGATTGAAGGATGATAAGGTTTTCACGCCAACCACTAACCTACACAATGTCCTGGTTAATATGTCACTATTTTTAGTTAAACAATTTGATGAATACATATTAATGATGAACCATTAGTGTAACTTTTTAGGTTTAGAGATTAATGTATGAACCATATTGGATTTTGAGAATAGTTATATCCAAATAGAAATAATTTTCAATCTTTTATGAGGCTTACAATCCATTAAACATTTATTTTATTGCTTCAAACATCAAAGTTAATTTTGGATATCCATTTCTTGAAGTAATGGATGAATTGGAAATTGATCTAAGAAAAAAAATGATGAAATTTTGTTTATATAAATATATCAAGTATGTATATTTCATTATATACTTAGGAAATAAAATAATTCCTCAACATCAGGAAAAGTATCTTAAAATAAAATGTTGTCCTAATACCTTATTTTTTTGAACTGATGGTATTCTAAATCATCACAAATTTATAGTTTTTGAGTCCCACAACTTTACATTGATCATTAAATTGTTTGTGATTGATGACATAAACCACTACTTATAATTTTTTTTACCTTTTCTCCAAATATGTATATATAATTTCCATTAATGTTATCCTACTTAGAGACCTAGTTATATGTTATTATATGTGACCTTTATAATTCTCATTATATCTTTTATAGAGTATTTCTTATGAACCCTTATCATGATGTGGGATTTAATCATAGGAAATATAAAAAATCTATCATCAAGATCAATTTTAAATTTGTGAGAATGAAATTTAATTAAGGTGGGGGAGAATGTAACACCCCAAAATTCTAAAGTAAGAACATTGTATTCAATAACATTTATGACATGTGATTCCAAGCGAGTAAGGGAATATAATATTCCCATAATTTATAATATATTTAATATTTTAAATAAATTAAATATATTCTATAGCTTTCAATACATACGACACTGAGTTAGTGCACATCACATGAAAAAACAAATTCCGTCAATGGATTTTATTACACGCAAGATCGTGTTTTACCAAACAATAATATATTATTAATATATAATTATTTAATATAATAATATATAAAATAGCCATTATAAATAGTATTAACTAACTTATGAAAATATATATTTTATAAAAATATAAAACTAATTCATTAGTTACAAACTAATTTGAAATGAATATAAGAACTAATTGAAAATAAAGTAAATATTTTATAGAAAACCATTTTTATGTTCACAATGGTGTTTTATCCTAATTAATTAAATTATTTAAAATTAGTGAATGATATATATATATATATATTATTCAATATAAATATTTTTGATATCAATATAATAAATTTTATAAGCATAAGATAAGAAAAAACCTAATATTTTGAATAAAACCTATATTTTTATAAAGGCACTTTTACTGCCTTTTAATGAAGAACCTATTTTAAATCCAATTTTTGGAAATTTTATAAATCTTATATGTCAAAATAAAATTAATATTTTAAATTGGAATATAAAAATTAGGTTAGGGTGATTTTTTGGTATTTTTCTGTAAATTTTCATTTTTTGACAAATAGTGAAAAATTCTGAATTTCAATTCAAAACTGCTTTTTCATATAATTTATTAATAAGAATAATTTAAATTTTAAACTATTTTTAATGTTTAATTAGAGAATTTTTTATTAATTAATATAATTTAGGTCACTGGAATCAATTTTACATTGAAATTGGATATAAAAACATCTCAAACTTTTGAATGTTTTGACTTTAAAAACCAGCATTGTTATCCAGTCTGCATGATTAAATTTAATTTACTTTTTTCAAATTATGTGATTGGAATTTAGAAAATGGATTATTTATTTTTAATAAAATAATTTATAATTTCTAATAAGTTCAAATTTTTTTTGATAAAAAATATTAGTGAAAGTCATTAAAATTAATTATAGTGATTAAGGTGAAATTAAGCTTAACAAGGGAATAATCCTTAAAATTAAGGGAATAAATGACATATAAACTTGTCTAAAATCCATTTTATTTCCATATTTAGACCATATATTTTATTTTATAGAATTTGGACCATTATTGGTGCCACTTTCAATGGTAAAAATGTGGTGGGAATTCCCTTTCCAGAAATTTATAGGAGTGCCACTCCTCCTCCACTATAAAAAGGCACTCAAACCTCCCACTTCCTAAAAATTCTCAAGCCACTATGGATAGAAAAATATATGTCCAAATATCTCATCAACATACCTCCCCTAAACCTATAATACTCACATTGTTCATAAATCCATCAATGGAATCCCACTAGTGAAAACCAAAAGGAGTTACCCGATTAAAAGGTAACATCCTTTCTCATGTTCTTTAGTTTTATTTCTTTATCCACTATTTAAATTTTTATTATTAAATGATTATATAATAAAAAAAATATCATAAATATACTTATTATTTTTATTTTTAGGGTTCTACCTAAACTTACACACACTTTTATCTAATGGGTAACAAACTTACTGTTTATGTGTATGGCAAACTACCACCTCACGAAATGAAGTTGTTCATTTTTCCTTTACCACATCTAATGATTGGTAATTATGATGGAATTTTTTTTTTATATTTTATATATGATAATTATAATGTATTTATACTTTTTTAATTCTCTTATAACACATACTTTTATTCACTCTATTTTGTGGGAATAAGATAACATCGTTTGTGGAAGTGTGGACTACCACTCCCTCAAAGCGATGTGATTTTTTCACACTATAAATGGAATTTATAAAGGATGGTTTTAATAAAAATATTAAAAATATATTAAATATATATGATAATATAATTATAATATACATATATATAATTTTCTTTTCTTTATTTTAAAATGAAAAAGAAATTAAAGTAGCATTCATATATACGTATGGCCTACAATCTCCATGAACGATGCATTTCGTTTCTTATCTCCAAATATTATGGATTATTATAAATAAATATATAATGGATATATATGATATTAAAATCATGGTTTAAATTCTGGATATAATTAAATAAATATCTAATTAATAGGAACAAAAAATAACAAGTAAAAATTTACTCGACAAACTAGGCAATTAATACTCAAAATAATGAAATTAATGAATGATTATTAAAAAAGTAATAAGATATTATAAGAAGTTAATATATGATATTATAAATATGATTATGATTCTTTTATAAGTGAGTAACATGTTTAAAACCATTATACATGAATTTAAAGGGCATTCACTCCAAAAGGAAACACAAGGTAAAATATTTCATCTCAAATTACATTCCATTGAGACTTATTTGTTGTTACGCACCTAGTTTCTTTTATATGGTGTATATAATTACCTTTGAAATGTTATATCATGAATATATTTATTCTCATAATATTATAAGTTTCATTTTATGTTATTTCTTCATGAATATTATGATTTAAATGTTTCAAAGTGGTATGGGACACTTTGGGATGTTTAAAGATTATTCTCCTTGAGAAAATTTTGAAAGATTATATTTTCAATCTCACTTCCTTTTGTGAATGTTAAATTTCTATTGAAATAATCGCTTAATTTTTATGCACCTTATTTCTTATATATGGTGTAAATACTACCAATTTATTATATAATATCATGATTCATTCATTATTCATGATATTTTTAGTTTCAGTTTGAATTATTTAATCTAAGGGGATTCGAGTTTAAAGTTACCAAGTGGAAAAGAATTTCATAACCCAATTTCTTTTCATTGGGTTATATTACTTCTTTATTTTCATTAATATTCTATGATTTTGTGTATAATGACTTTGACTATCTATTGATGTATTTACACTTCAATATGTGTTTTTTTAGTTGATACACATAATCTACTCATTGATTGATTCTCACTCCTACATTATAATCTTTTCAGAGGTTTAATTTATAATCTCATTTTGTTTGGGATTATTTACACTTGAATTTATATTAGAAGAAATTATTTGATAATTTTATAATAAACACTTTAATTTTCTTCTTCTATGGTTATTAATGAAATTTTTCATGTAATAATATCATTTTTACACTCATTGGTACACAAAATGTTTTTCAAAATATAAAGGATAATTTCTGTAAGAAAGTTTTTAAAATAAATTTTATAGTATTTCTATTAATAAACAACAACAACCCTTTATTTATACTCCACATGGGATTTGTTGTATTGATACCATCCTTATTCTTCCTCTGTATGGTTTATGATTAATTTATCCAAGGATAGTATCCAGATTCACTTACCTCATTCCTTTGTTAGTCCCCTTGAAATATTCAATTTCCTATGATCATTTGACATTGAATTTCCCAAAAATATCCATACAATTTTTTTGTGTGGATATGATTATTTCCTAAACCATATACCAATTTTCATACAGTGTTTAATTTGAAATTTTATTATTGGAGAAATATTTATAAATATATATCCTTTATTCAATATAGATATTTGATAATGCATATTGTTTATTCAATACGAGTAATTCTTGGGACATAAAATGCATGGGTTGGGGACTATTTAAGTTAAGCCTTTTGGGTTTGGGACTTGTTAATGAAAGCCAATCGATGCATCGGTAGTCTCATGAGATGAAATTCGTTAGTGAAAAACCCTTTGAGTTAATATCCAAGAATAATAGATGGGTTTCTACCCATAGGCTTAAACTATATTGATGATATATCTTCAAGATATAATAGTTCATGTTCCAGATACATGAAATATAGTAATTAATCATTTCCTACATTTTAGTTATTATTTATCCATGATATTTTACGTCAACATATCTATGGATTCATTTCATTATCAGTTCATTGATTAAATGGAATATGTTTTAGTTTCTTACCTTTCGTTGACACCACCGAATTTATTTCATTCACTTATCCACAAAATTGAACATATTATTCTCACATAGACAAAAAATTTCAAGTATGAGTAAAGATGTTTCACCATGAAGGAATAATATGAATTCTAGATTTCTATCTTCCAAAAGACTTCTCCAAAATTTGGGATAAGTGGAAATATCCCCCCTCAAAAAGTTAGATGCAGATTTCCAAGATCGATGATGAAAAGGAATCGATTGATTAAATTTCAATTTTTGAGTTTCATTTGAGAAGAATTGTTGTATTCACCATCTCAAGAAGTGTATATATCTTTGAGAGCTTTGATTTTACTAGTCATGGAGCCCAAACAGACTTACGGATAAAAAATTTATGGAACTCAGAAGATGGATAAACTTTATAAAATAATTTCCATCACCTGTGTGGAGGACCTATGTGGCAGAATAAAATTTTCACCCCTACGCAGAAGAGCTAAATTGAGGAGCCAGATCCCCTACTTACTTATAAATAGTACCTTTGGGCTCCCCATTTTAGAGGTGGAAAAAGTTGGAAGGACTCCTGAAGCTCCTATTGCATAGCTCCTTTGCTTTGGTTCTCAGAAACTCTCAAGTAATTCTACGAAACATGAGAGAAGAGAGAATTAAAGGGGTAAAAGTGGTTTAAAGTCCCATCATGGTCTGGAACACATGGAGCTATGCTAAGGACCTACACTTAGGGCCTGTACGGAGCACCTGTGCAGAGCGCCTGTGCGGCGCACCTTGGAGGGGCACCTATACGAAGAACTTACATGACACACCTTGGAGGAGTACCTATGAGACACACCTTAGTGGAGCACCTATATGGACCAAATGGGTGGCACACCAGTTCAACCCCTCTAGTCCATACCACAGGGGCTACACCCCTGCACCCCTGCTCAGGATCAATGTTGGGTTGTGGTCCCAGCCCTTTGGGCCAATCCCTTCGCTTCCGTCACTGAACCCCATTAAAATGAAGAGTTGCACAAAAAATTTCAATCTGGGTTGATTACATTTTCATTGCATCCCTATACATCCTGACTTTCACCCTTAGTAATACCATGATTTTGGATAATCCTCCACACTCACTAAAATACCTTGACTCAACTTACTCCTATTGGTTCATTTCTCATGTCACAAGTTGAAATTATCCTCCCATATTCCTAAAGTAACTTGTGTTGATAAACTCCTCAAGAAAATTCTCAAACCTCATCACCTGACCCCTATGCCAGGTCAAATCACAAATGGGAATCCTCTTTAGGGGTAAGCCCCACCAATCCTCAAATGGGAATCTTCCTTAGGAGTAAGCCCCAACTAATCCTAAATGGGAATCCTCCTTAGGATTAATCCCCAACCAAACCTAAATGGGAATCCTCCTTAGGAGTAAGCCCCAACCAAACCTAAATGGGAATCCTCCTTAGTAGTAAGCCCCAACCAAACCTCAATGGGAATCCTCATTAGGATTAAGCCCCAACCAAACCCAAATGGGAATCCTCCTTAGGAGTAAGCCCCAAAAAAACCTAAATGGCCATCCTCTTTAGAAGTAATCCCCAACAAAACCTCAAATGGGAATCCTCCATAGTATTAATACCCAACTAATACTCCAAAGGGAATCCCTCCTGGAGTAAGCCCCCAGTATTTTGGGCCAGACCCAATAACCTTCACTTTCATTTCACATTCAAGGAGTCATTTCTCCGCACCCTCTCCCACCATCGTATTAGATTCTTTTGTCGTAGGCCCGACCTCTTCCATCAGTGGAAGAGAAAGTGTGTGGTTTGTTAAATATTTCACATCCTCTTGTTTCTCACATCGATAATGACTCACGTGGGCTTAGTGATTTGTGATGATCACAACTTCTAAAAAATACACCTCATGTCTTGAACTATGAGATCTCTGGTTCCCACCATAATTAAGATATGTAGGAAGCCTTCACCCAGGGCCTGAGATCACTGGATATCCTCTTCAAGAATCTAACCCCAATTCCATTAATTTGGGCATCCTCCTTAGGAGTAAGCCTTGAATTAATCCCCCTAAATCTCTATGAGTTAAGACATATATCATGGACCTTGTTACAGGGGAATTCTCTTTAGGAGTAGGCGGTAACATATTTCTCTCAAAGGTTCATACACTACTGTGAGACTTACCAAACTACATGGGCTTTGATTCCCATCCGAGTGGGATACATAGGAAGCCTCCCTGAGGTTCAAACCCAACACTCCAAATAAACCCTGTTCTTATTGGTCCATATTCCCAACAGGGTCTAATAAAACTTGGAAATTCATATCCTTTCCTGGTTCCTTGGGCTGTTTGGGCATAATTCTCAGACCAAGATTTGACTAAGCAACTTCCGTTTAGATGTCCTTACCACGTGACATTAAACTATATAGTTAGGTCTTCATCACATGGCCTTAAAAGGTATGACGTGTCTCATTATGTGACACCAAAATATGAGGGTTTTGATTCCATTCACAAGGATACATAGGTATCCCATTTATGGGTATGATCCCAACATCAAAACAAACTTTCATCTCCCTGGATAACAATAAATTACAAAGTTCCCCACCGAGTGGCTTAAAAACTAGCATCATCATAACAATGACTAAATGATCTCTAAGTAGTATATGAGAGGATACCATTGATAGAGAACCTCAAATACATATGGATATCTCCATTAATGAATAATATAGAATATATATGGATGATTATAAATTACACACATGCTAATAATTGATTTCAAATTTCAAGGGAAACCTACATTATACTTGGTAATTTAATAAGGGTTCATGAATATATCTTAAATAAGAAGGTCTCAGAGTAGGCAATAATTCCTCTAAAAGGGTGTGATGATACTAAAATCCCATCCTCTCAACCAATGTGAGTTTTTAAGTATCGTAGGTCCAAACCTAGAAAACACCTGCCTTTGGAAAGTAGGTTCCTTTCGATACAGAACAGTTGGGTGTTTCTGGTTCCATAAATAAATCCTATGGAAACTGCCCAGAAGTAGTGATTCTTAAATAAGGACACATGTTTTGGGGTGAAAAAAAGATGGTGAACCCGATGTGAATCCTTAGCCAAGTTGATAGTGTTACCTATCTGTTAGGACCCTATCAATTAATAAAGGATGGCTAAACAAGGGAATCAATCAAACTTGTGTACATCTAATTTTTTTTTCTTTAATGGAGTTCATTGTTTGTATTTGTCAAATCTTCTAAGAACTACCTTCATTCCAAATGGATTCTTTAAAGTTTTCACCCATGAATTCCCTAGATTTCGCTCAAGACAGATCCTCATCCACTGAAAGGACGTCATCACCAACTCAGTATCTTCAATGCTTTGTCTCAAATACATTGGTTCAGGAATACTATCAATATGGTACTATACCAAATCTAGAGGCTACCCGATAGGCTCTCCAAGTTAACAACAACTCTCTATCGTTCGGTCAGCGATGACTGATGGTTAAGAAACATATGGTTCCAACCACTATCTTTAATCATTTTGGGTACTTATCCTTGGAAAAAAATAACCAGTCCCTCCCATACTATAGGGAGGTGGATCAGGAGGTTAGTCATGGACTCAAATCTAAGACATAGGGGTCCTTCCCAAAGGCTCCCACCAACAATCACCGCCAACACCACGCGATAGAAAACCCTCAACATAATGAGGGTGTTATCTTTGGCTGTTCATCCCAAGTCCCTCGGACTCAGGCATGCAAGATGAACCACTAAGGACAAAGTCTAGCCAACAGGGATCAGTTTTCTAGCTTTACCCCCTTCGGAGAAGTCCATCAACCCAACTTGGTGGAAAACGATGAACGAGAACATACAACCATCTGCCTTAATTCCACTAGCTAGAAGACTTGTCTAGAGGCACCTAACCAATCCCTCTATTCAAATTTGGTGGATTAATATGAACATGCACATACACCTGGTTAAAAACTATCATCCAGTTAGAAAACTCTTCTGAATGCATCCAAGGAAGTCTGCCAATCAAATATGGTGGCAATTTTTAAGTAGAAACATACACCTGCCTGCACATACCAATCCTCCCAACAGTCTTTTCTGTCAGAATTGAAATAATTCCATCAACTATTCTTGGTGGAAAATAGCTAGCAAACACATAAATCTTCCAACATCCATTAAGAATGCCAAAAATATTATTTGGTATCACCTAGAGAAGTCAGTAGAAAATCTCCAATGACAAACCTGGGGAAGACTCAACTCTTTTCCCCCCCACATGAGTACTATCAGTATCCACTGATAGGAAATGGATAAAATGAGAAGGGACATAAACCCTTTCCAAATTAAGAATGAAAGTATATTCCCATTCTTTCCATTGAAGTCACCAAACACATTTTAGAAATGGTGAAAGGGAAGACACCAATTCCTTCCCATATCATAGAAACATACCAGAATATCATAATGACAACTTCAGTAGTACTAGAGGGAAGAACACATAATTCTATCCCTATACATGGGATGACTCATCATTATTACATCCTGAAGAAGATACATACCTCTATTCCAGTCCAGGAGGGTTATGGGGCATACTCCCCCATATCATATGGACAACCGTATTAGGAATATACACCCTTTATAATTGGATATAATCATTCTATTCTGATGACCACTCCAAGGAAGGCACATACACCTACCCATGGTAACTACTTCTCCCAGGAAGTGGACTAAATTACATGTAAGAGAGTATCTAAGAAGAATTATTTCCAAGCATAGTTGGAAAATCAATTGTCAATATACGATCTGGCTCCTCTTAATGTTGGAGTTCTTGAAGCCGTCATACATTTATCTATTTAAACTAAATATCCTTTCCTCTCATTACCAAATTATGGGAGTTGTAGTAGTAATTCTGAAGTTCCCCATCAGATAGTTCATCATGAAGGCTTACTTCCTGGAAATTTGGTCAATTTAGAGAACCTATCTCTAGATGAGAGCCACAAAAACCCTATGTGTGGCTAGAAGACCAAGGAGGAGTATTTATCCCTTGTTGTAATCCACCATGGTGGTCCTCCCCATGATGGAATTCACTGCGAAAGTTCTCTACGCATCAGTTTTTCCCATTGTAAAGATAATTATCCAATTGATAATGTAGTGATGAGAAATACCTCTTATCTCGATGCAATTTCCAACATAAGGCAAGTCATGTATGATGACTTGTTACTAACAGGTGAAATAATTTATCAACCAGAAGATATCCCAAGGTGACTATCATTCTCTGAACCTCCCTTAGGTTATTTTCCTTCTAATATGGTAGAGGAAAAAACAACTGATCCTATCATTTGTGATAAAACAATTTATAAGAATCTACTCAGGTTGTACCAAGTTGAAAAACCTCTAGAAAAAGATGATGAGGATATATTGAATATGAGAAAACAACTGGCTAAGGGTGAAATAACAATCATGTTCTAGCCTTTGGAAACCTCTCAATACAACATTCCATAATTAATGGTAGAAGATTGTATTCTTGATATCTGACTCAACATATGGAAGAATATTCATCATCTAAAAGCCAAAGTATTACCACATGATGAATATCAAAGTCATTTTAAGGTAATAGAAGGGTTACAACATCAAATTGACTTGGCATTTCTCCAAGTTTCCCGACATCCAAAGGTCTAGAAGCAACAAGTATCTTTTCAATGTTCATGCCTTAATTCATTAAAGAAGTTGTGACAATTGACTGTGAAAACACCATATAGTGTTCATATCATAGGATGGGGTGTACACGGAGCATTACATTTCACTACACTCCAAAATTAGTAAAGGCCTCCAAAAGTGGTCTCATGCAATGTTATTGCCCCATGCCGGCTACAATAAAGATATTTTGTTCATAACTGAAGAAATGATCAGTGAGAACACGCCTCAATTAGTTTTCACCAAAGTCAGTCCCAAAGAGAGAAAGTTATAAAGATAATTTTGCATCAAGAATATGATAATATAAAGCAGGTATCCCTCTTAGAAGATGTTAGGCAACAAATTTTTCAAATTTATGAAATAACACAATGGTCTTCTGAAACATGAAATTTAAGTGGTTGTTGGAAAAT
Organism: Viscum album; assembly: GCA_963277665.1. NCBI lineage: Eukaryota > Viridiplantae > Streptophyta > Magnoliopsida > Santalales > Viscaceae > Viscum > Viscum album. The sequence continues at coordinate 1,455,913,637 of OY728123.1, read as the reverse complement.
GAACCCAGCCAATGTTTTGACAAGAATTCATAAAATCAAAATAGAAACTGTGATAATATCATCCATAGTAGTTCAAGAACCAACCCAACCTATAGGGTTGTGGTCTTTTTTTACCCAACCTTCAAATTTTACAAATAGAGTTCAAAGGTTTGAAGAAAAAGAATGGGAATAGCCCCAACCTACAGGGTTGGGGGGTTTTTCACATCCATAATCTCTTCCTTAGAGGAAATTAGTTTTCTCTTGATTAGGGAAGAGGAAAAAAGTGAATGCACAACTGAAATATCCAAATATTCCATTCAAGTTACTATCCGCCAAACTATTCCTGGGAAATCAGCATATAGGAGAATAAAGTCTCATAGAGGGAACATAAGGAGACAATCTTATAAAGATACTGACAAAATACCATCAATGCACTATGATTCGGTGAATTTCACTAATACCATTATGTAATATCCTCTATAAAATGATTCAAGTTTAGGGGATTTAGAGGATGACGTTTTTATTCATAATATGGTACACACCAAGAAAATGAAGTAGGTGTGCATACCCAAAATCAGAGGCTTACCCAGAATCTAGGTATTCCCTCAAGTAACCAATTCCCACCTCTTCGAAAGGAATATAACAAGGGGAAAGGTAAAGGTCATATCCTGTATCACTTTTCCACTAGATAAGGTCAATCTCTTTTGATTTAAGAAATATTTTCTCAACAAGAGGAGGAGATGAAGGAGTTGAAAAGACTCAATGCAATTTTACTCTGAAGTAGCATTCATGCCAAATATGATCCATAAGAAGATCCTCAGCTTGTATATCCAGTAGGAGCTCCTCAGCAAAGAGGGTTTGTTGTAACTACATATATGAATAATGATTTCCCTCCTTTAGGTACACAACCTGAATAAGATCAAACATATCCTTATAAGACTATCCATATGGGTTATCCAAGACAAATACCAGTAGTGCCACCACCAGTGGTTTTTTCAGTAGTTGCACTAGTTCAAGCTCTAACTACTGTACCTATATAGGTCCCAGCTCATCCAGATATTCCCCAAATGCTTATGAATACAATTGAGGAACCAATAACTTGATTTGAAGCTATAAAAGAACGGTGTGCACTAGTAAAACTAGAAAATAAATCTTACCCCGAATGGGTAGATTCGATCCCCCCACCAAAATTTGTGAATACCATATTTCCAATCTTTAATAGTTAAGGAGATCTAGAGTAGCACTTAACACATTTTCTCTCTCTTTGTGATCCCATGATGAGGACCCCTCTACAACAAGAAGTAGTAAAGATTAGATGTTTTGTGAAATCATTATAGGGGTCAGTCTTTGTCTGGTATACAAGTTTGTAGTCCTGATCAATTATTGGATGGGAAGATCTCCATCATAAATTCCTTTTCCAATTCAGTTCAACGCTATCGAAGATAATGGTTTTTGATCTTACAAATTTTAAACAAAGGGAGAATGAAAGAGTTTCATATTTAATTGCTCGATGGAAAGGATTGACATATTCCTTAAATCGACCACTCCCTCAAGAAGAGTTGCTTCCAATTTATGTGGAAAATTTGTGTGATGAGTAATGCACACCACTAATCCTAGTGAAATACATAAGGGGTTTTGGGACCTTGCTTCAATAAACCAACAAGTGGATAATTCCATTTCGAAAACTAGAGCTAACAATTGTGTAATCTCATCAGTTCCAGGAAGGAGAATAGGGAAAGAAGAAGCTACCACGATTACACTCAAACAAGCACTTATACCTGCTTCTACTTCAAAACCTTCATCATACCATAAGGCTCCACCTATTGAGAATTAAAGAACACATTCTATTCTTTTCGGAATGAATAGGTTCCTGGTTACTTCATTTCAGCTTTGGAAAACAATTTAGTTTATTTTCCATGGTTAAAGAAACCAAATAAAGAAAGATACGAAGATCTTCCAAATTATTTCCCCGTTAATCAAATGTTGGGGTATTCTATTTAGGAGTGTTTTTTTCAAAGATCTCCTGCCAAAAATAGTAGAATATGGACAAGTAAAACTAAAAAGTTCATCAACCCAAGTAGCATGTGTTACTGATACCAATCCAGAGGAAGAAAATGGATGGCAGGAAGTCAAAATAAAAAATTCACAGAAGTATGATGATTGGATGGTTAGAAAAATGATCAACTAAACTCATGCCATTCTATAAACACAGTTTAAACAACCAAATATACCTCCTTCCACTTACACTACAGTAAATCCATCTTCATAGAAGGATTAGTCATCCAAAGGATAATCATTAAAGAAGAAACATAGTCAGACGTATAAAGAGAAATCAGGAGAATATGAGCTCGTGTCAAGGCCAAATTTTTCATTGAATTTAGCATATTTCAGGGCAACTGTCTCAAAACCACAGGCAACGACTTACCAAATGAAACAATAAGAACTAACCTATCAAGTAGAATTTTTATCATATGAGGAATTGATCTTCAATTCTATTAACATTATCCACTTAATATACCCCTATAAAATGATGATTCTGTTTATGAACCTGAATTCCCTATACCTGATTGGGTAACTAGGGGAAGAAGTCAAATTCAAGGATACAGGGGAAGACATGGAAATGTTAGAAGCCACTATTTTAACTACACCCCTTCTCGAATCATTTATGCAAAAGAAACTCATGGGAGAGACCTTTAGTGGGATCAAAAAGAACAAGGGAACTCTCCCACACATGATAGGGTTAGCCCTGATCTTAAAAGACTGATTAGAGGCTATAACAACACTCTCTCAGTAGGTAGAGAGACCTAATCTGTCTAATCTACCAAGAGTAGAAGTATTTCCAGCTTCTACCCTGATATATGGTACATCTACATCAGGAGAATCAACTTCCAAGACACCTATAAAACCTCATATCTATACTAGAAAATGCAGGCCTTTGGACTAAAAGTATGACGTTTTGAAACAACTATCCCAAGTATCAGCCAAGTTATCAATCCTGGATGCTTTTAATCTATCAAAATATCTTCAAGAAGAACTTGTTAAGGCTTTGTAAAGTCCTCAAGATTTTGAAATTGAGGTTACTGCTACTGAGGTTTACCATATAGAGAATGATCCTACATAATTTCATGAAGTTATATCTTTCATAGATCACGATGAAGATGATGTTGTACATAGACACATCAATAAATTATATTTATCTATCAAGGTTAATGATACAGACATCTAATGAGCCTTCATTGATAATGGCTTAGAAGTCAAACTCATTCCCATCTGTACACTTCGTCGATTGGGTCTCACTGAATTTGACTTATCTCCTTCCACTCTGATGTTTCAAGGTTATGAAAAGAATGAATAAGAACCTCTAAGAGAAATTACACCTAGAACTCAATTTTGGGATCTTGTATCTAATTCATTTTTCATGGTTTTCTGACAAGACACAACTTTCAACATTCTACATGTAAGGCCTTGGCTACATCAACATGTGGACATTTCTTCTTCATACCACCAATGTATCAAGTATTGATTCAATGGTAAAATTAGATATTTTATGGTGACAAGGATCCATTAAAAACATGTGAATCTCAATATATTGAGGTATAATTCTATCACACAAAGGGAACAAAATCTGTGGAAAAAGATATAACAAGAATCAATGCCCTGAATGGTCTGGAAAAGATCCCAGCCAACCCATTCAAACATCTTAGTGTAGATTACATGTTTCTTATCAATAAAATTGAAAGGATAGAACCAAATATAAGAATTTTTCCAGTGAATTCCATAATGCTAGTTGTGGTAATCGATCCTGACAACATGAGAGAAATTGTTGATATACCAAGAATTTGTGAAAGCTTAAATGGAGATGTTTTCATTTCATCCACTTAACTTTAGAAAGTATTTGCTTCATTAGTAAGGCTAGAATAAGTTGTCACATTAGTAGAGTAAGAAATTTATGTTGATTCCCCATCCATAATTTTCTATTAAATTCTCAAGGAAGACCCTTCATCATCAGTAGGGTCATAAATGGTTGCCTATTCTTTAGGGTGTCCAAATACTGACTCCTCCCTTAGCTCTGAAATTATTTCTTCATAACCTACCCTTCAAAAAGAAATATAAATGGTAAAACATGAGGAAGATAAATAAGAAGATATCAAGGATTCCCCTACAACATTTGAGAAAGACATCTCCACCACTGTGGATGAGCTCAGAGAAATAAATCTGGGTACATAAGAAGATCCACGCCCCACTCTAATTAGTGAAACCATGACTTCTGAAGAGAAAGAGATGTATAATTAATTTATAAAGAAACACTGAGATGTATTTTCTAGAAACTATATGTAAATTCTAGGCCTTGACCCCAAAATAACTACCCATCATTTGGGTTTTCAAAAAGAGCATCAAGGATTTAAGTAGGCAGCAAGAAGAATACACCCAACTCACGCCTCTAAAATTGAAGCTGAAGTAGACAATATTATCAAATATGACTTCATCAAAGAGGTGAAATATCACAAATGGATGTCTAATATTGTCCCAGTCAAAAATAAGAATGGTAAAATCAAAGTTTTCATTGATTTTAGAGATCTTAATTGGAATTTTCTCAAGGATGACTTTCTGGTTCCAGTCACAGAACTTTTGATTAATGCAATAGCTGGTTATGATTCTCTCTCCTTTATAAATGGATAATATGGGTATAACCAAATTCTAATGGACCCAAAATATGTGGAATCTATATATTTTATAGCCCCTTAAGGCATATTTTTCTATCAGGTAATTCCCTTTGGCTTGAAGAATGTTGGTGCGACATATCAACATGAAAAGCACTATATTTTCAAACCCTTCTTGGGGAAATTCATTTAATTCTATGTAGATGATCTAGTGGTTAAGTATAGAAAATTTTATGATCACTTGGATGATATTGATACCATATTTATAAATCTTTGACAACATAATTTGAAGATGAAACCCTTGAAATGTGCATTTGGGGTAACCTTGGGAAAATTTATCGACTTTGTTGTACGCCATCATGGTATTGAAGTTGATCCTGAGAAGACTAAGGCTATCCTTGGTATGTCACCTTATTGAAACCTTAAATAATTAATAGGAATTTAAGGACACTTGGCCTATATCCAGTGCTTCATATACAATTTGGTAGAAAAGTGTTTCCCCTTCACTAGATTAATAAAGAAGGGAGTCACTTATCAATGGACCGAAGACTACCAAGAGGAATTTGACACCCTCAAGAAATATCTCTTAAGACCACTAGTATTAATTCCACCTTTGAAGGAAAGTAATTAATTCTCTATGTGATAGCTCTAGATCAACCATTGGGTGCCTTCATTGCACACAATAATGATTCTGGGAAGGAAAATAGCCTATATTATCTTAGTCGAACAATGATTGACATAGCGACTCGATATTTAAGTATCAAGAAGTGTTGTATGGCATTAATATTTACATTTCAGAAGCTGAGGCACTACCTGCAGCATCAGGAGGTACACTTGATATCCCAAAATAACCCGCTCAAATTTATCCTCAGTTTTCCTTTGATGACAGGACATTTGGCACGATGGGTTTTTATTTTTCAATAGTTCAATATCCAATTTATACCTCAAAAAGCAGTAAAAGGTCAAGCTTTAGTAGATTTCCTTGCTAAGAACCTGTATGCAGAAGAGATAGTGTCGAATACAGAATTTCCTGATGAAGAAATATTCTATATCTAAGAAATTCCTTAAATATGGGAAATGTACTTTGATGGGGATTCTGAAGTCCAACAGGGAAGAGAATGAGAGGACCCTAAACTCAAAAAAGTAGGATTAGGAATTATTCTTATCTCTCCATAGAAGGTATTATTTCTTTATTCCTTTATGTTATTAGAAGGTGGTACCAATAATGAGGTATAATATCAAGCTCTAATTGCATGTCTGGAATTGGCACTCTACGTACAAGTGAACCACCTAAATGTGAAAGGTGATTAATAATTAATAATCAAATAGATCAATGAGGATTATAGTATTATAAAATAATAATTATTCCATCTGTGTAATTATGTTCAAGGGTTAATGGATGAATTTCCATTAGAGTAAATATTTTCTTATATCCTATGTTCACAAAATACCCAAACTGATGCATTGGCTAATGTGGCCACAACCATAGAAGACCCAAATCGAGATGATACAATCATCAATATTGCCCATAGTTATGTAGTTTTACCTTTTTATCAAATTAGAATGGAAGAAATAAATTAAATCAGCCCTATTTATAATACATATGGTCATACCACATGATGGATGAGACATATCATGGAATATATTCAAAATGGAGTACTTTCACTAGATAGAGATGAAAAAGAAGAGGTTTGGTGATGAGAAGTTAATTCCTATCTTTATGATGGTCCAGATCATTAGAAGACCCTTTATAGATGAGGCTTCAACATAATTCTTTTTAGATGCATTAATGGGAAGGAAATCTAAAATGTCATGAAAGAAGTACATGTAAGAGCTTGTAGTGCTCACAAGTCTGGGCATAGGATTTCTAATCAAATTTGAAGACTTGAATACATATGGCCTTCAATGACGCAGGATTTCAACAAGACCATATCAAATATACTCCAAAAAATTGTTGATAAATATAAGAAATCTTGGCCTGATAAACATTTTCATTCTTTAAGGGATTATCGGACTACTACCCATACTGCCATATGGGAAACTCCATACTCATTGGTGTATAGAATAGAAGCAGTTTTACCTATAGAAATTAAATTTCCTTCCCTCCGAGTTTCTATATGTGATCATTTATCTATAGATGAGCAGTCTTAGAAGCAATTTGATGAGCTATAATGATTATATGAAAATATATTTCATACTTTGCATCATTTTAAAGTATATCAAAACAAAATAGCACGATATTTTAACAAGGGAGTTCACCTCTACTCATTTCTTCAAGGAGAATTTGTATCAGTCCTCAGGAATCTGATGATACCAGGAAATAATCCTCCAAAGATTGATCCAAATTGGGAAGGACCTTATTCCATACATAAGGTCTACTCTAATGGAACTAATTCCCTAATCTAAATGGATGAATAACTTATTATGACTTCAACCAATACAATATTCTTAAAAAGTACTTTGTGTAATAAAACAGAGTAATGTCCTAGTTGCAAGACATTAAACTACATAACAACCATATGCATCCATACTGCAGGATGTTAAAATGCATAGTATCTTTATCATTGTCACACAATGTTAAACTGAATGACATCATTTTTCCTCTGTAGATGACAATAACTATATGATTAGCATCTTATTCATTTGAAATTAAGAAATCCCTTAAGATACCACAAATTGGAATTCCTTATGGTTCTTTAAAAAAATGAGTAGCTTCCATGAAAAATCATTGCTCACATCATTGATAATCCTTAGTGGCACATGAATTCCATTTCTCCCTATGATTGAATCAGATCTCTATAGAGACCTCATTTCAAGAACTAAGTGTGGCTGATTCTCATTCCAATGGGATACATAGAGATACCTGGATATCCAATCTTGTGCCCAGCCGCAACCATAAAAAAATTTATTTCCTATTTCCCTCCTGTATATAAACCAAATCTATACAGATCACTCTTCCAGAATACATGGTTGGATCATCATACCATATTGTGTCTTAAGTTTAACAATTATTCTAGAATGCATTAAATGCCCCCGTCTCTCACATCAAACTCAATTGGTATAGGGAACGATTTTATCAAGAACTATATTTGGATTGATTCCCATAACATTGGGATATATAGAGACACCTAGATCTACAATATAGGGCCCAACCACAAAAAACCCTCTTCCCCACATCAAAACATGATTGATATGGGGAGAATATCAAGAACTACATGTGGCTTGATTCTTGCTCCAATAATATATGCAGTGACGCTTGGGTCTTATCCCCTAGTCTAGCTACAATATTTTTTTTCACATCAAAATCACTTAATGTCCTTACTACATGAATCTGAACTTCACAACATAATTTCCTCACTGCATGGCTCTAAACTACACAATATAATTTCCTCACTGCATGACTCTAAACTACACAACATAATGTCCTTGCTACTTGACATTAAATTGTAAAGTACCCAAAGAACTACATATGACTTGATTCTCATCCCATTGAGATATGTAGTGAAAGCTAAGCCTTAGATAATAGTCCCATCCATAGGATAATTTTTTCCCTTCTTCCAAATACAATTAACAATATCTGTGTGAGTCCTCATTTTAGGTTCTTTCCTTAGAGAGCCAACTAAGGAAACAAGAAATGTCCCCATTTTACATATGAGTCAGATCTATGTAGGGGACTCTAAACTCATGGAAAATTTTGATTCAAATACTTTTCATGTTTATTGAACATCACACCTTTCACATTACACACTCTTAATCTTAAATAATTTCAGATATTCATAATATTTCATCAATTTCTGGTGGTCGAATTTTTGATACTTGAGAACACTTTTACCTGACTATGCAGTATGTGCCCCTAGGTGGACTTGCATAAGTTGCCTATATAACAGGCCTCTCAGTCAATGGATGAAACTATTTGTCTATAAAGTATATTCCCTAATCATCCCTACATAATACAACCCCCATAATGGGTTTGTAAAATAATGGTTACTTCATTATTAAGAGAATCCTCTTCAGTCCCTTTAAACTTTGATGAAAATATATAGGAATACTTAGTTTAAAGTGGTCATCCATTGTATATTTATTCCATATAACTTCTCTTAACCTGAAACCCTCTAAGATCATGGTTTATACATTTTCCCATTCTATGTGTTTAAAGAATATTGAAATAAACTTGGATCATTTGATCACATATCATTCGTTGTTCCCATGATATTTTGGTTCTAGTCATACAACCTAAAACTACAGGCAGTGTGCTTCCTATGTTTGGTTCACACCTTCATAGAGAACCAATTAATCTTTTTCTATGGAAATCATGATTGGAAATACTCTTTTGGTATTTAGGGACCTTTCCCCATAAACAAAACTCTATACTTTAGAAAATATAAATCTTCATAAAATTTCTTTAGTTTTTAGAAATAAAATATCTGATAGCCAAGATCTCTTTTTCTTAACTTTGCAGTATGAAACCCTAGGTGGTCTTGCATAAATAACCTACATAATAGGCTTGTCAGCCAAAATATGCCATTGTTTGATTATTCAGAACATAACCTAACTAAACCTCTATAATACAACCCCCATAACAGGTTTTTTTCAAGAAATGGTAATTTTTTTCTTGGGAAGGACTTCCTATAATGCCTTTAGACCTTTTCCCATATCGGTTTTCAGATTTGAAAATACCCAAGTCATAGCATACAATTCTCCCCTTTCTTACCTGAATATGGTAGTGCATCTCTAGAAAAATTACCTAGAATTGGAGAGCCACCAAATATTTGGTCATATATAGACTCTAAATTAAAGCCCCAAAATGTCCTTACTATATGACTCTAAACTGCACAACCCATCTAATTTCCTTTCTGCATGACTTTAAAATGCACAACAAAATATTAGAAAGTCCCCTTTCTGAAAAATTTTAATCATTCTTCATATATATAAAATTCATGTAGGAATGATTTTCCCCATTCATATCCTATGTTGGCATAGATAGACCCTTTATTCTAAAGTATCTTTCCTTGGATAATCCATCCAATGTGTCCTTGAGACATCCAAATCCTAAATCCCTTTGTCTATCAGAAATAGAATGTCATAATTCTTAAGAGTTTCTTTACCTGACTATGCAGTATATGCCCCGGTTATCCTTGCATAAAATTCACCTATATAACGGGTCTGTTAGTCAAAGGATACCATTGTTTAGCTATTCATCATATGCCCAGGTTGGACCTACATAATACAACCCCCACAACGGGTTTTTCAAATGATGGTAACTTCATTCTTGGAAAATACCTTCTCTATTATTATAATTTAAATTTTAGATTTGGTGACCATAAAAATCATGACTTAAGATTCACCTTGGGAGTATCTAAAAAATATTGGGACCTTCCGAGCCATAAAATCCTTTTTTGGGTTATAATATAAAAATTCATGGTCAAAGTTGTTTGAAAAAAACAGAAGCATTATTAGTCCAACATGCATGACATTAAACTGCCAATAAAAAGAGACATGGTACTCACTAAGTTTAAAACCCTCAAAGGGAACACTGGATAAAAGTCGATTCTCAGCTTACTAGACCAAAATTTTGTATGGTTTAGGAAATATTGAGAAATAAAAAGTCAAAAGATACAAAGTTTGTGGGGTTGTCTATATAACCCAAGTAAAAATATAACTATGCTCGCTAGGCCCCATGGATTAAGCAAAAAATTGAGCATCCTTTCAAAATTTACATAGATCAAAAGTTTGAAAAATTATTTTGGAATGCATCAAAGTTCCCTATAGTTACCTTAGAAATAGATTATTTTAATTTTAAATGAATCTAATTCTAAGGGGGGGATTTTTTTGATACCACCGAATTTGTTTCATGCACTTGTCTGGAAAATTGAAGATACGATTCTCACATAGACAACAAATGTCAAGTATGAGTAAAGATGTTTCACCATGAAGGAATAAGATGTAGTTTAGATTTCTATATTCCAAAATACTTCTCTAGAATTTGGGATAAGTGGAAAGATCCCCCCTCAAAAAGTTGGCTTTGGATTTCCAAGATTGATGATGAAAAGGTGTTAATTGATTACATTTCAATTTATGAGTTTTATCTGAGAAAACTTGATGTATTTACCATATCAAGAAGTGTATATCTCTTCAAGTGCATCAATTTGAATGGCCACAGAGCCCAAATGGACTTACAGATCAAAAGTTATGGAACTCGAAAGACAGATAAATTTTATAAAGGGATTTGCATCACTTGGGCGGAGGACCAACGTGGAGGACCTATGCGGTAGTATAATTTTTTCACCACTACACAGAAGAGATATGTTGAGGAGCTACATGGCCAACCTATGAAAAAAAAAACTCTATTCGAATAGCCCCCCTCTTTGCCTATAAATAGAACCCTTGGTATCCTTATTTTAGAGGTGGAAAAAGTTGGAAGAACTCCCGAAGCTCCCGTTCCATAGATCCTTTTCCCATGTTCTCAAAAACTCTCATGTAATTATCTACAACATGAGAGAAGAGTGAATTAAAGGGGGAAAAGTGGTTCAAAGTCCCATCAGGGTCTAGAACACATAAAGCTGTGCTAAGGAACTCTACTATGGGCCTGTGCAGAGAACCTTGGAGGGGCACCTGCACGTAGCACCTACGTGATGCACCTTAGTGGAGCACCTATGAGACACACTTTAGTAGAGTACCTGCATAGCCCAATTGGGCAGCATGCCTGCACGACCATGCTAGTCCATACCGTGGGGGCTGCACCCCCGCACCCCTGCTCGGGATTAGTGTCGGTTTGTGGTCCTGAATCTTTAGGCCTGTCCCTTCACTTCTTTCACTGACCCCAATTAAAAATGGAGAGTCACACCACAAGAATTTCAATATGGGTTGATGAAATTTTCATTGCATCCCTATATGGCCCAAATTTTACCCTTAGGAATACCATGATTTTGGATAATCCTCCATACTCACTAAAATACCTTGACTCGACTTACTCCTCTTGGTTCATTTCTCATGTCATGAGTTAGAAATATCCTCATGTATTCCTTGAGTAAGTTGAGTTGATAAACTCCTCAATAAACTCCTCAAGCCTCATCACCTGACCCCTATGCTAGGTCGAATCACAAATTTTAATCCTCTTTATAAGTAAGCCCCACCAATCATCAAATGGGAATCCTCCTTAGGGGTAAGACCAAACTAAACCTAAATGGGCATTCTATTTAGGAGTAAGCCCTAACCAAACCTAAATGGAAATCCTCCTTAGGAGTAAGCCCCAACCAAACCTAAACGGGCATCCTCATTAGGAGTTATCCCCAAACAAACCTCAATGGGAATCCTCCTTAGGAGTAAGCCCCAACCAAACCCAAATGGGAATCCTCCTTAGGAGTAAGCCCCAACCAAACCTAAATAGGAATACTACTTAGGAGTAAGCCCTAACCAAACCTCAAATGGGAATACTCCTTAGGAGTAATCCCTAAACGAACCTCAAATGGGAATCCTCCTTAGGATTAAGCCCCAACCAATCCTCAAAAGTGCATCCCTCTAGGAGTAAGCCCCCAGTCTTTCAAGCTAGAACCAATGACCATCACTTTCATTTCACATTTAAGGGTTCATTTCTCTGCACCCTCACCCACTATCACCTCAACTTATTTCACTTTAGGCCCAACCTCTTTCATCAATGGAAGAGAAAGTGTGTGGTTTGTTAAATCTATCACATCCTATTGTTTCTCACACTGAGCATGAATCACATGGGATTAGATATTTTTTATGATCACAACATCCACACAATCCACCTCATGATCTGAACTATGAGAAATCTAATTTCCACCATAATTGGGATACATAGAAAGCCTTTACTCAGGGCTTGAGCTCATTGGATATCCTCTTCAGGAATCCAACCCTAATTCCCTTAATATGGGAATCCTCCTTTAGAGTAATCACCAAATTAAGTCCCATAAATCTCCATGAGTTAAAAAATCTCTCATGGACCTTGTTACAAGTTTATCCTCTTTAGGAGTAAGCCCCAACCTATTTCTCTCAAAGGGTCATACACCCCTGCGAGACTTACCGAACTACGTGGGCTTTGATTCTTATCCAAGTGAGATATGTAGGAAGCCTCCTTGAGGTTCAAACCCAACACTCCAAATCAACACTATTCTTCTTGGGACATATTTACAATAGGGTCTAATCCAAATTGGAAATTAAAATCTTTTTTAGGTTCCTTGGGTTGTTTAGGCATAATTCCCACACTAAGATTTGACTAAGAAACATCCACTTAGATTCCCTTACCATGTGACATTAAACTGTATGGTTAGATCCTCATCAAATGACCTTAAAAGGTATGATGTGTCCCATTAATCGGCACCGAACTATGAGGGTTATGATTCCTTTCACAAGGACACGTAGGTAGCCTGTTTATGGGTATGATCCCAACATCAAAACAAAATTCCGTCTCTCTGGATGAAAATAAATTATAGAGTTCCCCACTGAGTGTATTAAAAACCAGAATCATCATAACAATGACTAAAGGATCTCTAAGTATTATATTAGATAATACCATTGATAGATAACCTTGAATACATACAAATATCTCCATTAATGAATAATCTCAAATACATATGGATGATTCTAAATTCCCCACATGCTAATAATTTATTTCAAATTCCAAGGTAATCCTACGTTATACTTGGTAAATTAATAAGTTTTCATAAATATATCTTAAATTAGAGAGTCTTAGAGTAGGCAGTAATTCCCCCAAAAGGGTGTGATGAGCCTGACCTCCCATCCTCTCAACCAATGTGAGTTTTTAAGTATCATAGGTCCAAACCTAGTGAATGTATGCCTTTGGAAAGTAGGTCCATTTGGATATAGAACCATTGATTGTTTATAGTTACATAAATAAATATGATGGAAACTGTCTGGAAGTCGTGATTCTTAAATAAGAACACACGTTTCAGGGTGAACAAAAAATGGCAAACCCAACATGAATCCTTAACAAAGTTGATAGTGTTACCTATCTGTTAGGTCACTATCAATTGATAAAGGATGTAAAAATAAGGGAATCAATCACGCATGTGTCTATATAAAAAAATGTTGATTTAATGGAGCTCATTGTTTGTATTTGTCAAATTTTCTGATAACTCCCTTCATTTTAAATGGATTCCTTGAAGTTTTCACCCGTGAATGACCTAGATACCACTCAAGATTGATCCTCATCCACTGGAAGGATGTCATCACCAACCCAGCATCTTCAACGCTGGGTCTCAAATGTATTGTTTTGGGAATACCATCAACATAGTACTATCCCAACCCTAGAGGCTTCCCGAAAGACTCTCCAAGTTAACAACAACTCCCGATCGTCCAGTCAGTGATGACCGATGGTCAAGAAGAAGACGGTTCCAACCACCATCTTCAATTGTTTCAAGTTCTTATGCCTAGAATGTAATAGAAGTCCCTCCCATACTATATGAAGGTGGATCAGGAGGTCAGTGATTGACTCAACTTGAAGACACATGGGTCTTTCCCAAAGTCTCCCACCAACAACCACTACCAACACCACACGGTAGAAAACCCTCAACATGATGAGGGTGTTATCATTGGTTGTTCGACCCAAGTCCCTTAAACTTGGGAATACAAGACGGATCGCTGAGGAAAATGAATAGATAATAAGGAGAAGGTTCATACCTTTTCACCATATGGATTAGTCCATCAACCAAACTTGGTGGAAAACGACAAATAGGCACATACACCCATCTTCCTTAATTCTTCCAGCCTGTAAACTCATCTAGTGGTTCCCAACAAATCCCACCATTAAAATATAGTGGAGTAATGTGAAAAGGCATATTCACCTTATTACAAACTATCAGATAGTCAACATACTTGTCTGACTTCATTCAAGGAAGCCTAAAAATTAAATATGGTGTTAATTTGTAATCAGGAACATACACCTGCCTGCACATACCAATCCTATCAGCACTATCATCTGTCAAAATTAAAATAATTACATCGACTATACTTGGTGGAAAATAGCCAGAAGGAATATACACCTGCCAGCATCCATCAAGCTTACCAATAGTCTCATTTGGAAGCACCCAGAGAAGTCAGTCAAAAAGATCTAATGAAAAACCTGGGGCAGACTAAACTCATTACCCCACATATGAGTACTGTCAGTTTCCATTAACAGGAAATGGAGGATAATAGCAGGGGCATACACCTAATCCAAATTCAGAATGTACGTATATTTCTATTTCAGCCACTGAAGTCACCAAACACATTTTAGCAATAGTGAAAGGGCATACAAAAATTCCTACCCATATCCAGGAAGTCGGCCATAATATCATAATGAAAACTTCAGTAGTACCAGAGGGAAGAACACATAATTATTTCCTCACACATGGAATGACTCATCATCATGCCATCCCAGAGTAGATACATACCTCTGTTCTAGTCCAGGAGGGTTATGGGGATACTCCCCCATATCATACAGACAAATAGATCGGGAACATACACTCTTTATAATTGGAGATAATCAGCCTATTCTAATGACCACTCTAAAAAAAGCATATACACCTACCCATGATAACCACTTCTCCCAGAAAGTGGATCCAATTACGTGTAAGAGAGAATCTAAGAAGAAGTCTTTCTAAGAACAGTTTGAAAATCAAGATTCAATCTATGATCTTAATGCTAGAGTTCTTGAAACCCTTAGAAATTTATCTATTACAATTCAAGATCCTACCCCCTATTACCAAATAATGAGAGTATTAGTAGTAGTTATGAAGTTACCATCAGATACTTCATCATGAAGGATTGCTTCATGAAAATTCAATCAATTTAGAGAACCTATCTCTAGATGAGAGCTGAAATAACTCTCTGTGTGGTCAAAGATCAAGGAGAAAGTGAATTTATCCCTTGATGTAATCCACCATGGTGGTCCTCCCCATGATGGAATTCACTGAGAAAGTTCTCTCTGTAGTAGTGTTTCACATTGTTAAGATAATTCTCTAATTGAAAATGTAGTGATAAGAAAACCCTCTTATCTCGAGGCACTTGCAAATATAAGGCCATTCATGTTTAATGCCTTATTACTAATAGGTGGAATACTTTATCAACCAAAAGATATCCCAAGGTGACAGTCATTCTCTGAACCTCCCTTAGGCCATTTTCCTTCTAATATGGTAGAGGAAAAAACAACTGATCCTATTGTTTGTGATAAAACAATTGAGAAGCATCCACTATGGCCAGAAAAAGTTGAGAAACCTCTAGAAAAAATGATGAGGATTTGTTGAATATGAGAAAACAACTGGATAAGGGTGTGATACTAGTCATGTTCTGGACTTTGGAAACCTCTCAATATAATATTCTAGAATTGATGGCAGAAGATTGCATTCATGATATCCGCCTCAACATGTGGAAGACTCTTCATCATCTAAAATACAAAGTATTACTATATAATGAATATCAAAATCATTTCAAGATAATATAAGGGTTGTAATGCCAAATTGACTTGGCATTTCTCTAAGTTTCCTGACATCGAAAGGTCAAGAAGCAATAAGCAGCTCTTCAATGTGCATGCCTTAATGCATTAAATAAGTAATGACAATTGACTGCGGAAACCCCATATGGTGTTCATATCAGAGGATGGGTTTCACATGGAGCATTTCATTTCACTATAATCCAAAATTAGTAAAGCCCGCCAAAGTGGTGTCATGAAATGTTATTAACCGAAGAAATGATCAGCGAGAACATGACCCATTTGGTTTTCACCAAAGTCAGCCCCAAAGAGAGAAAGATGGTGAGATAATTTTGCATCAAGCATCTGAGAATATTAAAAAGGCCTCCCACTTAGAAGATGTCATCCATTATATTGTAAAAATTTCTGAAATAACAAAATGGTCTTCCAAAACAGGTGATTTAAGTGGTTGTCAGATAATGAAACCAACCAATGTTCGGACCAGAATCCATAAAATCATAAGATAAGCTATGCTAATATCAACCAAAGTAGTTTAGAAGCAACCCCATCCTACAAGGTTGGGGGATTTTTTAACCCAAACTTTGAATTCAACAAATAGGGTTTGAAGGTTTGAAGAAAAAGAACAAGAAAATCCCCATCCTACAAGGCTGGGGGATTTTTTCACATCCACAATCCCCACCTTAGTGGAAGTCAGTTTTCTACCGATTAGGGAAGAAGCCACAAATTGAAAACAAAACTGAACTATAAAAATATTCCCTTACTATTTTTTTTGTTAAACACTTCCTAGGAAATCAGAATATAGGCGAAAAAATTCTCATATAGGGTACAAAAGGATACAATATTACAAAGATACTGACAGAATACCATCAATGCATTATGCATCGATGAATGTCATTAATACCATTATGTAAGATCCTCCAGAAAACAAGTCTAGTTCAAGAGAGTCGGAGGATGAAGTTCTTATTCATAATATGGTACACACTGAAGAAAATGAAGGAGGTGTGAATACATGAAATCAGAGGCATACCCAGAATCTAGGTATTCCCTTATGTAACAAACTCTTACCTCTTTGAAAGGCATCTAATAAGGGGAAAGGTAAAAGTAATATCATGTATCACTTTTCCACTAGATAAGGTCAATCTATTTTTTCTTGAAGAAAGATTTTCTTAGCAAGAGGAGGAGATAAATGAGTTGGAAAGATGTAATCTAGAGTTACTCCGAAGTAGCATTCTTGCCAAACTTACTCCACAAGTAGATCCTCATCTTGCACATCCAGTAAGAGATCCTCATCAAAGAGGTTTTTTTTCAACTACAGTTGTGAATAAAAATTTCCAAACATTAGGTACACAACTAGAATATGATCAAACATATCCTTATAGGCCTGTCTCTATGGGTTATCCAAGATAAATACCAGTAGTTCCACCACCAATGGTTTTTCCAGTAGTCGCGCCAGTTCAAGCTCCAGCTGTAGGTCCCAACTCATCCAGATATTCCCCAAATGCTTATAAATACAATTTAGGTATTAACAACTCGATTGGAAGTTATGGAAGAACAACATGTACTAGTACAACCAGAAAATAAAGCTTACCCCGAATAGGTAGATCCGATCCCTCCACACCAAACTTAGCAAATACCACATTCCCAATATTTAATGGTTTGGGAGATCCAGAGCAGCACTTAACACATTTTGTTTCTCACTGTGATCCCATGATGGGGACCCCTTGACAACAAGAAGTATTAAATATTATATGTTTTGTTCAATCAGTATAGGGTTCGACCTTTGTCTAGTATACAAGTTTTTAGTCTCGATCAATTACTGGATGGGAAGATCTCTATCAAAAATTCCTTTTCTAATTAATCTAAATGCTACCAAAGACAACAATTTTCTATCTTACAAATTTCAAATAAAGGGAGAATGAAAGAGTTTCATATTTCATTGCTCGATGTAAAGGATTAACATATTCGTTAAATCAACCACTCCCTTAATAAGAGTTACTACCAATTTGTGTGAAAAATATGCATGATGAGTTAGGCACACCACTAATACCTATGAAATACATAGGAGGGTTTCAGGACCCTACTAAAATCACCCAATAAGTGGATAATTCCATTGTGGAAACTAGACCTAAGTCTCGTGTAGTCCCATCTATTCCGGGAAAGATAATAGAGAAAGTAGAGGCTACTACAATTACACTCAAACAAGCACTTATACCTGCTTCTACTTCAAAACCTTCAACATACCATAAGGATCAACCACTCGAGCATCATTATAAATGACCTCCTCATCAAGATGATCAAAAAGATAAAATGTGGAGATAGTTTGAGAAATAAAAAAAAGTCTATTCTTTTCAGAATGAATAGGTTCTTGGTTACTTCATTTCATCTTTGGAAAACAATTTAGTTTAGTTTCCAAGGACAATGAAACTGAATAAAGAAGGAGACAAAGATCTCCCAAATTATTTACCATTTCATCAAATGTTGGGGCATTATATTCAAGAGTGTTTTCTTTTCAAATATCTCTTACAAAAAATGGAAGACTCTGGGAAAGTGAAACTAAAAAGTTCATCAGCCCAAGTAGCATGTGTTACTACTACTGATCTAGAGGAAGAAGAAAGATGGAAAAAAGTCAAAAGAAAAAATGCACAGAAGTATGATGATTGGATGGTCATGGAAACAATCAACCAAACTCATACCATTCTATGAACGCATTTTAAATAACCAACTATTCCTCCTGCCACTTCCACTACAACAAATCCATATAAATCGAAGGATTAGTCTTCTAAATCCCAATCCTCAATGAAGCAACATAGTTAGAAGGATAAAGTACTTTCAGGAGAAAATGAGCTCATGTAAAGGCCCAAGTTGTCCTTGAATTTGGAAGATTTCATGCCAACTATCTCAAAACCATGGGAACCACCCCACCAAACGGAACAACAAGAACCAAATAGTCAAGAAGAATTTTCAATAGATGAGGAATTGATCTTCAGTTCCATTTATGTTATCCACTTAATAGACCCCTATGCAAATGATGATTCTGGTTATGAACCTGAATTCCCTATACCTGATTGGGGGAACTAGAGGAAGAAGTCAAAGTTGAGGATACACGAGAAGATGTGGACATGTTAGAAGCTACTATATTAACAACACCCATGCTCAAACCATTTATTTGGTAGAAAATCATGGGAGATCCCTTCAGTGGGCTTAGTAAGAACAAGGGAAGTATCCCATACATGACAGGGTCAGCCCCGACATGATCATATTGGAAGACCGATTAGAGGCTATACCACCACTCTCTCAGCAAGTAGATTGGCCTAATCAGTCTAATTTACAATGATAAGAAGTATTTCAAGATTCTTCCTCGATATAAAGTACATCTACATCAGGAGCGTCAACTTCCAAGACACCTGCAAAACCGCATCTCCATACTTGAAAACACATTCCTTTGGACCAAAAGTATGACGTTTTGAAACAACTATCCCATGTATTAGATAAGTTATCAATCCTAGATACTTTTAATCTATCAAAAGATCTTCAAGAAGCACTTATTTAGGCTTTTTCAATCCCTCAAGAGTTTTAAACCAAGGTTGATGTTGCTGAGGTTTATCATATAGGGAATGATCTTATAGAATGTCATGCAGTTATATCTTTCACGAATCATGATGAAGATGATGTTGTACATGGAAAAATCAGGCCCTAGTATTTATCTGGAAAGGTTAATGATACAGACATCCAATGGGCCTTCATTGATAATGGATCAGGAGTCAACCTCATTCCCATCCGTACACTTCATCGATTAAGTCTCACTGAATCTCACTTATCTCCTTCCACTCTAATGTTGCAAGGTTATGAAAAGAATGAACAAGAACCACTAGGTGATATTACACTCATAATTGAGTTTGTGAATCTTGTATCTTATTCATATTTCATGGTTTTTCTAAAAGACACAACTTTCAACATTATGCATGGAAGGCCTTGTCTACATCAACATGCGACCATTACTTCGTCATACTACCAATGTCTCAAGTATTTATTCAATGGTAAAATTGGACATTGTATGGTGACATGTATTAATTCAAAACATGTGAATATCAGTATATTGAGGCAGAATTCCCTCACACAAAGGGAAAAAGGTCTTTGGAAAAAGATATAACAAGAATCAATGCTCTGAATGGTCTGGAAAAGATCCTATCCAACCCATTCAAAAATATCAGTATATATTACATGTTGCTTATTAATAAAATTGAAATGATATACCCAAATATAATAATTTGTTCATTGAATTCCATAATGTAAGTTGTGGAAATCGAGTCAGACAGCATGGGAGAAATTGTTGATATACCAAGCAGTGGTGAAAGATTAAATGGAGATGTCTTCCTTTCATCCACGGAACTTCAGTAAGTCTTTGCTTCTTCATTTAGTCTAGAAGAAGTTGTCACATTAGTTGAGGAAGATAAGGATACTGATTCCCAACCCATAATTCTATATTCAATGCTCCAGGAATACCCTTCATCATCAGTAGGGTCAAAAATGGTTGCCTCTTCTTTAGGGTTTCCAAATACTGACCCCTCCCCTAGATCTAAAAGTCTTGCTTCATCACCTACCCTTAAAGTAGAAACAGAAAGGGTAACATGTGAGGAAGAGGAATAATAAGATCTTAAGGAAAACCCTACAACATTTAAGGAAGGAATCTCCACCACTATGGATGATCTCAGATAAATAAATATGGGTACATAAGAAGATACACACCCCAATCTAATTAGTGCATCCATGACTTATGAAGAGCAGGAGATGTATACTTCATTTATAAAGCAACATCAAGATGTATTTTCTTGGAACTATATGAAAATTCCAGGCCTTGACCCCGACATAGATACCCATCATTTGGGTTTTCTAGAAGAGCATTAAGGATTTAAGCAGGCAGTAATAAGAACACATCCAACTCACGCCTCTAAAATTGAAGCTGAAGTCTACAAGCTTATCAAAGATAACTTCACCAGAGAGGTGTAATATCCCAAATGGATGAAAAAAAATTTCCCAATGAAAAAGAAGAATGGGAAATCAGAGTTTGAATTGATTTCAGATATCTTAATCAGCATTTTCCTAAGCATAACTTTCTGGTTCCAATCACAGAACTTTATATTAATTCAACAGTTGGTTACGAAACTCTATCCTTAATGGATGGATACGATGGATATAAAAAATTCAAATGGCCATACAATATGAGGAATAAATAACTTTTATATCCCCTCAAGGCATATTTTTTTATTGGTTAATGCCCTTTGGCTTGAAGAATGCTGGTGTGACATATCAATGTGAAATGTACCATATTTTCAAACCATTATTGTGAAAATTCATTGAATGATATAAAGATGATCTAGTGGTTAAGTCTAGACAATGTTCTGATCACTTGGTTGATCTGGAGACCATATTAAGCAAGCTTCGACAACATAATTTAAAGATTAAACCCTTAAAATGTGCTTTCCAGGTAACCTCGGGAAAATTTCTCTATATTATTGTACGCCATCGTGGCATCGAAGTTGATCTTGAGAAGACTAAGGTCATGCTTGGTATGTCACCTCCTAAAAACTTGAAACAATTGAGAGGAATTCAAGGATACTTGGAGTATATCCAGTTCTTCATATCCAATTTGATAGGAAAGTGTTTTACCTTCACCAGATTAATGAATAAGGGAGTCACTTATCAATGGAATGAAGACTTCTAAGAGGAATTTGATACCCTCAAGATATATCTCTTGAGCCCACCAGTATTAATGCCCCACATTGAAGTAAATCCTATCATTC
This sequence comes from Viscum album, assembly GCA_963277665.1. Classification (NCBI taxonomy): domain Eukaryota; kingdom Viridiplantae; phylum Streptophyta; class Magnoliopsida; order Santalales; family Viscaceae; genus Viscum; species Viscum album. Next base: position 1,455,891,747 of record OY728123.1, on the reverse strand, counting down.
TCTATGTGGAAGCTTTAAAGTGATCATTGGGTTCTTTCCTGGCACAAAATAATGATGTCAAGAATGAAAACAACCTATATTATTTTAGTTGAACAATGCTTGACGTAGGGACTCGATATTCAATTATCGAGAAGTGCTACCTGGAATTAATATTTTCAGTTCAGAATATGAGGAACTACCTACAACATCACAAGATACCCTTGAAATCCCACGATAATTCTCTCAAATTTATCCTAGGTCATCCTATGTTGATAGGAAATTTGGCATGGTGGGCAGTTATTTTGCAACAGTTCGATATCCAATTTGTACCTCAGAAAGTAGTAAAAGGTCAATTTTTTTTAGATTTCCTTGCTGAGCACCCGTCTGCAGAAGAGATACTATTTAATATTGAATTTCTTGATGAATAAATCTTCTCTATCCAAGAAATTCCCCAAATATGGGAAATGTACTTTGAGGGTGCTTTTAGAAGTCCAATAGGGAAGTGAATGGAAGACCCTAAACTCAATAAAGTTGGATTAGGAATTGTGATTATCTCTCTATAGAAGGTAGTATTTCCATATTCATTTCTGTTATCAAAAGGTGGTACCAACAATGAGGTAGAATATCAAGCTCTCATTGTAGGCTTGGAATTGTCACTCTAGGTACAAGTGAACCACCTGAATGTGAAAGGTGACTCAGAATTAATAATCAAACAGACCAATAAAGATTACAGTATTAGAAAAGAAGAATTGATCCCTCTGTGTGATTATTCCCAAGGGTTAATGGATGAATTTCCCTCAGATCCAACATTGTCTTATGTCCCACGATCAAAAAATTCCCAAGCTGATGCATTGGCTAATGCAGCCACATCCTTGGAAGATCCAAATCGAGATGAAAAAATAATTAGTATTTCCCATTAACATGCGGTTTCACCTTTTTCCCAAATTATAAGGGAGGAAATAAATGAAATCATCCCTATTTCCAATCCATATGGTCATACCATAGGATGGATTACACCTATCATGGAATATATTCAAAATAGATATAATTTCACCAGATAGAGTTGAAAAAGAATAGGTCTGGTGATGAGTAGTTAATTTCTCTCTTTATGATAGTCCAGATCATTAGAAGATCCTTTATATACGAGGCTTTGATGGAATTATTTTCAGATTCATTGATGGGGAGGAAACCAAGGCTATCATGAAATAAGTATATGTAGAAGCTTGTGGTGATCACCAGTCCGAGAATAGGCTTTTTGATCAAATTTGAAGGCTTGGATACTTTGGGCCTTCAATGATATAGGATTGCACAGATTTAACCAAGAAGTGTCATCCCTACCAAGTGAAAGACAAATTCATTCATCAACACCCAGAGTTTCTATATATATCTAAATACTTATAACCACTTGACACATGGGGAATGGATGTATTAGGATATTATTCTCCATCTATGACTAAGTAGTTCAAGTATATTTTTACTACTACCGATTTCTTCTCCAAATGGGCTGAGGCAATACCTCTCAAAGAAGTCAAGTCTAAAATAATTCTTATCTTTGTAAAATCTAATATCATTACCAGATTTAGTGTCACTCATACCATATTGATGGACAACGACACAAATTTCTATTCCATTGAGGTAAATAAGTTATATGAGGAGCACAATATCAAATCCAACCATTCATCTCTCTATCATGAAGTGACCAATGGACAAATAGAGGATTTAAACAAGAACCTATAAAATACACTCTAGAAAATGGTGAAAAGATAAGAAATCTTGTCCTGATAATTTTTTTCATTCTTTATGGGTTTATCAGATTACTACTTGTACTACCACATGGGTCACTCCATACTCCTTGGTGTACAGAAAATAAGTAGTTTTACCTATTGAAATTCAATTTCCTTCACTCCGAGTTGCCATATGTGATCAGTTATCTACAGATGAGTAGTCTTAGAAGAAATTTGATGATCTGGAATGATTATATGAAAGTATATTTCATACTTTTCATCATTTGGAATTCTATCAGAACATAATTTCATGTGATTTTAACAAGAGAGTTCACCTCTGCTCATTTTTTCAAGGAGAATTGGTATTAGTCCTTAGGACTCTGATGATACCAGGAAAGAAGCCTCCAAAGCTTGAGCCAAAATTGGAATGACCTTATTCCATACATAAGGTCTACTCTAATGAAGTTTATTCCCTAATCTCAATGGATGAAGAAATTATTACAACTCCAACCAATGCAAGATTCTTAAAGAAGTACTTTGTGTAATCACACTGAGTAATGTCCTAGTTGCAAGACATTAAAATACATAACAACTATATGCGTCCATGTTGCATGACTTTAAAATGGATAATATTCTTTTCCTTATCACATAATGTTAAACTGCATGACATCATTTGTCCTCACTACATGACATTAAACTGTATGGTTAACATCTTCTTCATTTGACATTAAAAATCCCTTAAGGTACCACAAATTGACATTCCATGTGGTTCTTTAAAAAAATGAGTAACTTCCATGGGAAATAATTACACCATCATTTATACTTCTTAGTGGCACATGAATTCCATTTCTCCCTATGATTGAATCAGATTTTCATAGAGTCCTCATTTTAAGGACTATGTGTGGCTTGATTCTCATTCTAATGGGATATGTAGAGACGTTGGGATCTCCAATCTTGGGCCCATCCACAAAAATAAAAAAAAATATTTCCCATTTTCCTCCTGTATATAAACCAAATCTATACAGATTACTCTTCTAGAATACATGATTGGATCTTCATACCATATTGTATATTAAGTTTAACCATTATTCCAAAATTCATTAAAATACCCCATCTCTTATATCAAACTCAACTGGTATGGGGAAATTTTTTATCAAGAACTAAGTTTGTTTTGATTCTCATAATATTGGGATACATAGACATGCCTAGATCTCAAATCTAGGGCCTAACCAAAACAAAAAAACCCTCTTCCCCACATCAAAACGTGATTGATATGGGGAATAATATCAATAACTACATGTGGCTTGATTTTTAATCCAATAAGATATGTAGTGGTGCTTGAGTCTTATCCCCTAGTACAATTGTAATATTTATTTTCACATCATAATTAATTAATGTCCTCACTACATGAATCTAAACTGCACATCATAATGTCCTCACTACATGGCTCTAAACTGCACAACATAATATCCTCACCGCCTTACTCTAAACTGCACAACATAATATCCTCATTGCATGATATTAAATTGAAAAATACCCAAAGAACTATATATGGATTTATTCTCATCCCATTGAGATACGTAGTGAAGACCATGCCTTAGATCATAGTCTGATCCATGGGATAAAAAATTCCCCCTCTTCCACATACAATTAACAATCTATGCGGGAGTCCTCATTTTAGGTCCTCTCCTTAGAGAGACAACCAAGGAAACAAGAAATGTACCCATTTTTCATATGAGTCATATCTATATAGGGGACTCCAAAATCATGGAAAATATTGATTCAAATACATTTCAGGTGTATTGAACATCACACCTTTCACATTTCACACTCTCAATCTTGAATACTTTAAGATCTTTATAATATTTCTTTGATTTTTGGTGGTAGAATTTATGATACTTGAGAACTCTATTGCCTTACTATGTAGTATGTGCCCCTAAGTGGCCTTGCATAAGTCCCCTATATAATGGGCCTGTCAGTCAAAGGATTACACTATTTGTCTATATAACAAATTCCCTAATCATCCTTGCATAATACAACCCCATAATGAGTTTTTCAAATAGTGGTAACTTTGTTCTTAGGAGAATAATATTTTGTCCCTTTAAACTTTGATGACAATATATAGAAATCCATATTTTAAAGTGGTCATCAATTGTATATTTTTCCCATATCCCTTTTCTTAACCTGAAAGACTCCAAGATCATGATTTACACATTTTCCCATTCCATGTGTTCAAAGCATATTAAAATAACCTTGGATCATTTGTTTACATATCATTTATTGTTTCTATGAAATTTTGGTCCTAGTCATACGACTTAAAACTACATGCACCAAACTTCCAAAATTTGGGCTAGACCTTCGTAGAGAACCAATTCTTCTTTTTCTTTGGAAATCATGATTGTAAATACTCTTTCTATATTCATGGACCTTTCTTCATAAACCAAACTCTATGCTTTGGAAAATCTGAATCTCTATAAACTTTATTCAGTTTTTAGCAATATAATGTATGATACCCAAGAGATATTTTTCCTGACTGTGCAGTACATGCCCCTAGGTGGCCTTGAAAAAGTCGCCTACATAATAGTCCTATCATCCCAAAGATTCCACTATTTGATTATGCAACACATTCCCTAACTAGCCCTACATAATACAGCCCCCTTAACAGTTTTTTTGTCAAAAAATAGTAAATTTTTTATTGGAAAGGACTTCCTCTAATTCTATTATCCCCTTTCCTGGATCACTTTTCAAATTAGGAAATCCCCAAGTCATAGCTTACAATTCTCCCCTTCTTTACCTGAATATGGTAGTGCATATCCAGACAAATTACCTAGAATTGGAGAACAATCAAATATTTGGTTAGAGCAAAAGTCTCTAAATTAAATCCCTATAATTTCCTTACTGCATGACTCTAAACTGCACATCCCCTCTAATGTCCTTATAGCATGACTTTAAACTATACAACACAATATCAAAAATCCCCCTTTTTTAACATTTTTAATCATTCTTCATATATATCAAATTATTATAGGAATGATTTTCCCCATTCATAGCCTATGTTGGCAGATATGGACCCTTTATTCTAAAGTATATTTCCTTGGATAATCCATCCACTTTGTCCTTGAGACATCCAAATCATAAATCCCATTTTCTATCAGTAATAGAATGTCAGAATTATTAAGAGATCCTTTACCTGACTATGAAACACATGCCCTAGTTGGCCTTGCATAGAATTTGCCTATATAACAGGCCTGTTATTCAAAGGATTCCATTTTTTGGCTATGAAGCATATTCCCTAGTTATCCCTGCATAATATATCCCCCATAATGGGTTTTTCAAATGGTGGTAACTATGTTCTTGGGAAATACCTCCTCTATTCTTATAATTCAAATTTTAGATTTGGTGACCATGAAAATCATGACTTAAGATTTCCCTTGGGAGTATCTAAAAAATATCAGGACCTTCCCAACCATAAAATCCTTGTTTGGGTTCTAATCTAAAAATTTATGGTCAAAGTTGTTCGACCAAAAACATTAGCATTATTAGTCTAACATGCATGACTTTAAACTACCAATGAAAAGAGACATAGTACTCACTAGGTTTAAAACCCTTCAGAGGGAACCATATACAAAAGTCGATTATCATGTCACTAGACCTACATTTTGTATAGTTTAAGTAATATTAAGCAATAAAAAGTCAAAAGATACAATGTTTGTGGGGTTGTCTATATAATCCTAGTAAAAATCATGCTCGCTTGGCCCCATGGATTGGGCAAAAAATTGAGCATCCTTCCAAACATGATGAAGATCAAAAGTGTGCTAATTGATTTTGGAATGTGTCAAAGTGCCCTATAGTTACCTTATAAATATATTCTTTTCATTCTGAATAAATCTAATTCTAAAGGGGGAGGGGATTTTGTTGACACCACAAATTGTTTCTCATGTACTTCTCCATAAAATTGAAGATATGATTCTCACATAGACAACAAATTTCAATTATGAGTAAAGATGTTTCACCATGAAGGAAGAAGATGAATTTTGGATTTCTATCTTCCAAAATACTTCTTCAAAATTTGGGATAAGTGGAAAGATACCCCCTAAAAAAGTTGGTTGTGGATTTCCAAGATCGATGATGAAAAGTTTTCAATTGATTAAATTTCAATTTTAGAGTTTCATCTAAGAAAACTTGGTGTATCACCATCTTAATAAGTATATATCTCTTCGAGAACTTTGATTTTACTATTCACAGAGCCCAAAAAGACTTACAGATCAAAAGTTATGGAACTCGGAAGACGGATAAATTTTCTAAAGGAATATCCATCACCTGCATAGAGGACCTACACGGAGGACCTACGCGGAGGACCTACGCGGAAATTTAATTTTTCACCCCTATGAGAAAGAGATACATTGAGGAGCTATGTGGCCGAACTTTGTTGAAAAACTTCATTCGACTATCCCCCATCCTTACCTATAAATAGGAACCTTGGGTTCCTGATTTTAGAGGCAAAAAAAGTTGGAAGAACTCCAGAAGATCCCGTTACATAGCTCCTTTACCCAGGTTCTCAGTAACTCTAAAGTAATTCTACAAAACATGATAGAAGATACAATTAAAGGGGGGAAAAGTGGTTCAAATTATCATCAGGGTCTAGAACACATGGAGTTGTGCCAAGGACATGTGCCAATGGCCTATGCGGAGCACCTACGCTACACACCTTGGCAGGGAACCTATGCGACACACCTTGGTGAAGCAACTGCGTGAAAAACTTTGGCGGAGCACTTATGAAGCCCAACTAGGTGGTGCACCTATGCAACCCCAATGGTCCATAACATAGGGGTTGTACCCCCGCACCCCCACTCAGGATTAGTACCGGGCTGCGGTCCCGGCCCTTTGGGCCAGTCCCTTTACTTACGTCATTGACCCCCATTAAAAATGGAGAGTCACAATGAATAATTTTCAATATAGATCGATAAAATTTTCATTGCATACCTATATGGACCAACATTAACCCTCATGAATACCATGATTTGGGATAATCCTATATACTCACTAAAATACATTGACTCAACTTACTCCTCTTGGTTCATTTCTAATGTCACAAGTTGAAATTATCCTCCTGTATTCCTCGAGTAACTTGAGTCAATAAACTCCTCAAGAAACTCCTCAAACCTCATCACCTGACCCCTATTCTAGGTCAAATCACAAATAGGAATCCTCCTTAGGAGTAACCTCCTACCAATACTCAAATGGGAATCCTCCTTAGGAGTAAGCCCCAACCAAAACTAAATGGGCATCCTACTTAGGAGTAATCCCTAAACAAACCTAAATGGGAAACCTACTTAGGAGTAAGCCCCAAACAAACCTCAATGGGAATCCTCCTTAGGAGTAATACCCAAACAAACCTCAATGAGCATCCTCCTTAGGAGTAATCCCCAACCAAACCCAAATGGGCATCATCCTTAGGAGTAAGCCCCAACCAAACCTAAATGGGCATCCTCTATAGGAGTAAGCCCCAACCAAACCTAAAATGGGCATCCTCCTTTGGAGTAATCCCTAACTAAACCTAAAATGGGAATCCTCCTTAGGAGTAAGCCCTAACCAATCATCAAAAGGGCGCCCCTCTTAGAGTAAGCCCCCAGTCTTTTGGGATAGACCTAATGAACTTCACTTTCATTTCACATTGAAGGGTTTATTGCTCCGTGCCCTCACCCACCATCTCCTAGGCTTCTTTCATTGTAGGCCTGACTTCTTCCATCAATGGAAGAGAAGTTATGTGATTTGTTAAATCTTTTACATTCTCTTGTTTCTGATATTGAGCATGAATCACATGGGATTAGAGATTTGTGATGATCACAACATACACACAATCCACCTCATGAATTGAACTATGAGAACTCTAATTCCCAATAAAATTAAGATATGTAGGAATCCTTCACTCAGGGCTTGAGCTCACTAGACATCCTCTTCCAGAATCCAACCATAATTCCCTTAATCCTAGATCCTCTTTTGGAGTAAGCCCTAGATTAATCCCCCTAAATCTTCATGAGTTAAGACATATCTCATGGACCTTGTTATAGGGGCATCCTATTTAGGAGTAAGCCCCAACCTATTTCTCTTAAAGGGTTGTACACCCCTGTGAAACTTACCGAACTATGTGGGATTTGATTCCCATCTGAGTGGGATACGTAAGAATCCCCCCTAAGGTTCAAACCTAATACTCCAAATCAACCCTATTATTTCTAGTCCATATTCCCAATAGGGTCTAATCCATCTTGAAAATTCATATCCTTTCTAAGTTCCTTGGGCGGTTTAGGCATAATTCCCACACCAAGATTTGACTAAGAACCTTCCACTTAGATGTCCTTACCATGTGACATTAAACTATACAGTTAGGTCCTTATCACATGACCTTAAAGGTATGATGTGTCCCATTAAGCAGTACCAAACTGTGAGGGTTCTGATTACTTTTACAAGGATACATAGGTAGCTCTTTAATGGGCATGATCCTAACATCAAAACAAAATTTCTCCTCTCTGGATAAAAATAAATTCCAGAGTGCCTCACCGAGTGGCTTAAAAACCAGAATCATCATAACAATGACTAAAGGATATTTAAGTAGTATATGAGACTATACCATTAATAAAGAACCTAGAATACATATATATATCTCCATTAATGAATAATCTTTAATAAATACGGATGATTATAAATTCCACACATGATAATAATTGATTGAAAATTTCAAGGGAAACCTATGTTATACTTGGTAAATTAATAAGGGTTCATGAATATATATTAAATAAGAGAGTCCCGGAGTAGGTAATAATTCACCCAAAAGGGTGTAATGAGACCGAAGTCCCATCCTCTCAACCAATGTGAGTTTTTAAGTATCGTAGTTCCAAACCTAGAGAATGCCAGACTTTGGAAAGTAGGTCCCTTTGGATACAGAACCGTTGGGTGTTTCTGGTTCCATAAATAAATCTGATGGAAACCATCTGGAAGTAGTGATTCTTAAATAAGGACACACATTCTGGGGTAAAAAAATTTCTATATTTATTTTTCCTTATCTAGTTATTTGAATGGAATGTGTTTTAATTTATTACCTTACTATATTGTTTATGCAGTTCCATCTCATTTTTTGATTACATGGTATGTGTGTTCAGTTATTTACCATGACATAATTATTATTCTCATTGATTCATTATTGATTCCACTATACTTTACCCTTATTGATCATTTTAGATCACCCTTATTTTTTTTCCTTTCTACAGGTATCCAAGAAGCATATTATGAAAGATATGAAGTAATAATATAGATGGAATAAAATTATCCTCGAAATAAAAAAAATTATGTTGTAATTAATGTATTCATTTATAATACAAAACTCAAGTATGTATCTGGTTTACCAAGACTACTGAAATATTTAGTCCTTTGGGATTTGATTCCTTGTAACCAAGCCAATATAATGGTAGCAGACACTGGCTTTGGGCTCTCTAGGGTCGGGTCACTACATATTATCTACCCCCTTCTAATTTTGTATATGATAATATTCTTTTCACATAGATATAGATCTAATTTTCTTATTATAGGCAGATCTAGATCCAAATATATAGATATAGAATTTAGATATGAAGATATGTACAATTTACACACAAATCGATACCTCATTTTCCCATTCTTGGTAGATTTAGATATGGATCATCATATTTGGTATCCAAATATGAAGTGATGCATAATTTGCAAAAATATTTGGATATAATTTACCCACTATTGATAGATCTCGATCTATATCTTCATCTCTGGTATCCAGATCTAATGAGATGCATTGTTCTCACATAGACCAGGATGTGATTTTCCTATTTTTGAAAAATATTGATCCTAATCTTTAAATATAGTATCCTATTATTAAGAAATTCATAATTCATACATAGATTTGGATTTTATTTTCCTGTTCTTGGAAGATCTAGATTCGTAGGCATCCAAAATATTCATCACTATATAGATTGTGCATGAAAAAACCCTTTATTATTTTTGATAAAATAAAAGTATTTATTATTAATATTTATTTTATGTATTTATTAATAATAATAATATTTCATTAAATTCAAAAGGTATAAATTCTAATTTTTTTTAAAATTTATTAAACATATATTTAAGGATCATAACTAGATAAAATTAAATATATAAAACTATTTATTTAGTTTTAATTATTTTATGAGTTTTGATGAAATATTATTTTGTTGTTATTATATCATAGCATGGTGGATGATCATGAACTTGAGACCAACTTGTGTATGTTTAGAGCTTATTTAATTTAATTTATATAACCCCTTACCCATGGTCCCCCTCACTTATATGTGAGTATCATTATAATAGAGGATATCCCACGATGAGATAGTTTAATTGGTTAGCGAAAAGAGAACCAAATAGGAGTAATCTTAGAAGAATAGGGTATTTTTCAACTCTAGTTGAGCTATACTCAAAGAGTTGTTTCCCCCAGAGTCTTGATTGGTTCATCACCTCTTGGTAAACTGGCCACAAGTTTAAAATATCATGATCATTCCATACTTATTATTATCTATGCATGGTTAATTATCTTTTTATATGATCACATATTATGCATTAATTAATAACAATTATTGGATAAAAAATGGTTTATACATAAGTTTATTTTATTATGTATAGTAAATTTTCTAGGTAATCAATCACATAAAATAGTTAGCGAGCATGCTCATATAAAATTGGACAACTCATGATAAAAAAATCTATCAAAGATAATATTAATCCACATGTCTTCTATTATTTGGTTGGGAATGAAACCATAGCACATGGTACTGGTCTAGAAATAGTCAAGTGAAGTTCCAATTATCAGGGAGTTCTAATCAAAGTGATGGATCAAATTAACAAAATTGACATCAACATAAGTGAACATAGATTATTTGGTATAATTTCAGTGTAAACGTTGAAAAAATATGAGTAGATAATTTGAGGTTTTTAGAGTCCACTCAATATATCAAATAATTGTGATTTAATGCAGTGGGATAAATAAATATCTACTAAAATACCTAAAAGTAGTTGCATGACTATAGTCAATACTATGATAAGGGAAATTTGGATCCTTTATACTAGAATAACAAATAACTTAATATTTTGAATCTTATTAGAAATATGCACTAATGGAACCACCAAAATTTGGTGGTTTAGAATATATTTTGGTCTGTGCTGGTTTAGACCATGACATAGTGAATGTCATTATTCCATGGTGTTGTACATGTAATTCTTATGTGATATGCGATATCACTTGCATTGAACTTTTTAGCCCATTATATTCTTTCATTCATGGTTTGATCATCATTTTATGATCACCTATAGAGTTTAAATTCCTAAAATATTTAAACATTAAAAAATCAGTCACAATACAAAAAATTTATTAGTTATAAAGAGTTATAACTCATGAAATATATATAAATCATTTCTCTTTAAATGATTGAATAATTGGTGTCCTTGGAATTCCCTTATTATTCATGTGATTATAATCACTAATTATCACCTAATACTAAATATCTATCTCTCTATCTCTCTCTTTAAACCTCAAAAGTTTTAAAAAACCATAAGGAATAAGGGATCTCTATTGGAAGATTCATCCAACCAAACTATAAATTAAGAGGAAAGATCCCATTTGCTTTATCTCTGTTATCTCATTTAAGCTTGTGTGTCTTAGATCTAATACATATGGAAATATCATATGTTCAAATAGGTTTTGGTTAATGTTTCTGCTACCTTTAGATAAATTATATTCCTTTCAAATTCCTTCAATGATATTAGATCCACTTTTATCTCATTTGGATTAATTCTTTGAATGGATGAAGAAACTGAAAAAATGATAATTCCGTATTCTATAATGTATTCAGTTCCAAAACAACTATTTTGGTTCTTGAAATTCATTGATAATGGAATAATTATCTATCAAAAAGTGTGTGGTGTTATAATAGTTATAAGACCACACCATAGTTTAAGATAAATGGATATATAATTTTTTATATGAAAAACATAGTAATGTTTTTTGACTTCATTATGCCATAGTGAACTGAGAGCTATAGCCTGGTGACATTTTCCATGAGAACATATCACGACATAGTTGGTGTTAACATGATATGACTGAAAACATATTTCAAAATGAAATATTCCCAAAATGTCATGGAATATTTAAAATAACTTCCTTAGTATTCATGGTTTATAGTATAAGAATTAAACTAAAATGACTTGGTTAAAGGAAAAATTACTATGGTAGTCCCATGACAAGATTTTTCATTCAGTGCACCACCATGATATAGACTATACCCAAAATGATTGTGATGATGATTTTTTTTAATTTTTTTTATTAAAATACTCAAAAAACCTTAACCCATATAGGCTCACTCTAAATCAAAAGTAAAACTTTAAACTATAAAAAAATAATTTTGGTATATGTAATCTACATTTAAATTAGATTTACATGGTAAATAACTTAATAAGTGTTTGTAAATTATTAAATAAGGAAAATATAAAAGTGTTTATATTGATTTATGAATTATTCAAAAATTATAATATACAATGTTTATAGTTAAGAACTTATTTAGAAATGTGTGATATTTTGTTTATATAATCTCTTTTCATAAAATATGAAATGTTTATATTATTATAAAAGTTTTCATAAATATCACACATTTTGAATATGAATAATTTCATATTAAATCCCATTAAAATTAAGAATATGAAAGAGTTAATGTTAAAATTAATATGAAATATTCATGTTTATTTATTTTATGTAATATCTATAAGATAATTCCTTAATTATTAAGTGTTTATAATTATATTTATTTATTAATTGTTTATAAATGATTATCGCATGTCTAAATTTAATAAGTATTCAATCATTTAGTATTATTCCCTACTTTATTAATAGATATAGATTGATTATATTATGAATGGATGTATGAATTAGTTTAATGTGTTAAACCACTTTTTTAAATTATTATAATTTCATTTAAGGTGTTACGTGTTAGGTACGATGATTGATTTTTCATCTTATAACTTGACTTTGACTTTTTCATGGGTCATTTTCATGAACAAACCTGGATAAACCACTAAAATAGTACCAGAATCAATCTTGACATGGACTGAAGGATGTTATTGATCCTCATGGATTGGAGACTAGTGCCTGGGCATCCAGAATAAATCAATAGAGCATGATTTCACCATAAGAGTAGTTTAAGAAGTCAAAAATAGTGGAAAAATACATTAAACTATCTATATGACAAAATAATCAATGATAGAAAGTACCATGAGTAGACAAGTACAAGTCTCAAAAATAGTACATCAAAATGATTCATCACAAAACCATCAAAGAAATAATCACAATATCTCTTTGCAACAAGTTGATCACATAATTCAATGATCACTACCAACTCCCAAGGCCTCACTAATCAAGAACAACCAACTCCTCCAAGAGGTGATTTCCCTTTTACTAGATGCATCATAACAAATTATGTGAATTCCAAAAGGAAAAATTAGGATGTGAGCAACACTATCCCATTAGGACCCTGCCAAGAATTCCATAAGAAGTCTATATCAAATAAACCAGATATTCTGAATTTTAAACAAAAGAAGGCATAAAAATATTTTCATAGTTCATCATAAATCATGATTTTCAAATCATTTGAATGAAGATCATAAAATATGTATAGAGGTGAATTTATATAAAAATTGGAATTAATAAGAATTTATATCAAAACAAACATGATTAAAAATTATCATAATCATTTTAATGTATAAATTATTTCTCAAGAAATCATTTTCAATCATATCACTATGTTTAAGAGTCCAAGGGTTAGGGTATTATAATAATTATCACACATCTCAGTGAAACACAACTCCAAGTGTGAACAAAAACCTATATCCCAATCATATAGGGAATAGGAGAACACCCCAAAGAATGAATTCCCTTACCTCATCATAGTTTAGTTATCATAGTCACCATCAATGAATTTACAGGCAGGGTTAATACATTCATAGTGTGTATTCTTCCTACCTAACTACCTGGGTACCCATGTGCTTCAAAGAAATTAAACACACAAGGGATATTTTTTATTTAAATCAATACCAGATCATTTCAATCAATCCTTTCAAATCATTCCCAAGTTCAAGTTTCAAAACATGCCATTTCATTTCAAAAACCAACATCATATAGTATTTCATCAAAATTCATGCTTTTAAAAACAATTAATTTCATTTAAAAATTTTAAAAAAAAATTACACCTTCAATTCTCAATGACTATCATCAAATTATTTCATTAAATAATTAATTCATTTCAAAAACATTCTCAATAAATCAATACTTTATTTTAAAATCCATGACCAAATAGGTTCAAAAAACCCATACCATTTTTGAAATCATCTTTCATGGATTTCAATTTGTGATTACAAAAACAATTATAAATCTATTTCAATTAAACATGAAATAATGATTTCAATTGATAGTGAAAATATTACTGAACCACCTACCTCTATAATGACATCATCAAACACCGAACATAGGATCCACAATAGAGATTCAAAAGGATAGAATCAACCAAGTGGGAATCCTAGAATCACAAATCACAAATCAATATATGGATCCATCAATGATGTTGTGAGTGGGTTCCCTAGACCCAACTCCTTTGTGTACTTTTATTACCATTACATGTATACAATTATATATATATATGTGTTTATCTTACCATATTCATATTGATATTTTTATGTTTGATATTTATATAGTAATCTCCTTAGATTACATGTCATATCAAAAAGTCCATAGTAGTTTCCAGGATATAATGAAAACCTAGATATACCATGAAAATAATCTTAAATGTATGTCATGTGGTTTAGATACATAATACTAATAGGAAATAGACGAGGTTTGACTATTAGGTGTTAGGGGATCATAATCATTATGACTTCTTCTCATGAAGATTTCACTTGGTGATCTTGAGAATATGAGATTATATGGACTAGCTAGAAAATAAGAACACCCCTTGTTTTTGGTGTCATTGATAGTTCCTATATTCAAACACATGTAATGGATAATGACTTAAGATTGTTATCATTATGTGAAATTGATTATGTACTTTGATGTAAGATGAAAACCATGATATTTATTTTGTAAAGAGGTATCTTATATTGGGGCACCATTTTTAGTATGACATTTATTGAATAATCAAGATATAATTTGTTTCTATGAAAGAAAGTAATATCTAAGGCCTAGTTTATCATGATGGTAGTGCCTTCACTAAATCCATGGCTATGGTAGAAGAAGTTAAGTTCATCTAGTTAGGTCAAAAAATAATAAAACAAGATATGATAATGACACAAAGTGTTATTATTTCCTTATGAGATATCATGATACAATGAGGTTATATTACACAACATGTTTTCATTGAAGGTTTTCATTGCTATGACAATTCCTTATCATCTTATGGGTCTTGATGGGTTGCTAGACTTCACTTATGGTCTATTAGTAACACTCACTACTATGATATATGGGCCTAGAGGGTTACATAATTAATTTATTCAAAAGTCTGGGCCTATTCTAATGAATAGAAGTATAGGACATGGTGGGCCCCACCATGGGCTCTGGAAGATGTCTAAGTATAAATAATCACCAAGATATAAATATATTAATTATTATTCGATAATCGAATAATTGGATTTGAATTTATTTATTTAATTTACTTACTTGTATTAAAATGTATACATGGTAAAATATTTAATGAATGAATATTATTTTAATATTCAAGGTTCATTTAATATTTGAGGTAATTATGAGTAAAGCTAATAACTCGATTTTGTCATGTAATATATTTATTATGTTAAAAGAAATTTATAAAAATATAAATGATATTTATTACACAATCAATAGGTCATAAGATGTCATTTATGGATTAATTAGTGTGTAATATGTATTCCGGGAATGTGGATCCATTTCTGGGTATTTTAACCCCACTATATAAGAAAGAAGGAAATATTTTTGAAGGGAAAATTCTTCCAATCAAATTTGAGAGCCCCTCTCCCATCCCTCCCACATCCTAGATAGAGAAGTTCTCATTCCAAGAAATCGATCCTGTCACGACCCGTCCTCGGGGCCCGTGCCGTGACTACCCCAAGCCCACCTTCCATAGGCCAGGGGCTAGCGACTAGCACCAAAGGCATAAATCCCGATAAATGGGAAGGCATTGACTTTATATAAGTAAAGAAACACAACAGAGTACGCAACCTGTAGTAAACACTAAGTAAACCGAGTACAAAAGTAAGTGCTGAAAAGTAAATGGGCCAGAATACAAACCCAACTAAAAGTACAGTACAACTGAAAAGAAAGTACAATAGTAGTAAAGTAAATTAGCAACCACCGAGTCGTCCTCTGGCTATCCCACCTAAAGGGTGGGTACAGATGGTCTCCTCAGCTCCTCGGGTCCGACCATCCGCTCCGTGTACATTCCGCCTGATAGTCCACCTCCGGGTACAGTCCCTCTCCACAAGCCTCAACCACGATCAGTGATGTCTGTCGTCTAAAACCAACACAACGTAGTGAGGGCATGGCCCATGCAGGGGAGAGTATACGATACTCAGTAGGGACCCCGAGACCCCTGAAGGTCTCCCATAATCCACAAAGGATAAACCACAAAGGAAGGATACAAACACGAAGTATCAACCAACTCTACGTAGGTATATGCCCATATATATACCTAAGTCATCATTTCCAGATCGGCTCCAACTCAAGAGCCCAAGTACAACCCAGTCCACACAGGAAAACACAACCCAATCCACATAGGAAAGCAAGTCAATCATATCGATGATAATGATTGAAAGTCAAGCTCAGCTCACACAGGTATACTACTCACAAATAGGGGTGGAGATGATAGATGTAGCCTCTGAATCATCTCCCTTACCGAACCCACGTAGGATCCAAGTACAGAAGTCATCGCTACTGAACCCTCATAGGATCCTAGTATAGTAACCATCGCTTCCAAACCCACGTAGGATCCAAGTACAGTCGTCCTCGCTGCCGAACCCACGTAGGATCCAAGTACAGTCATCCTCGCTGCCGAACCCATGTAGGATCCAAGTACATTCGTCATCGTCGTCGTAGTCGCAGCCATCTCTAGGGTTCCCGCACACAGCACGCTCGATTCCGGGAGGGTTCGCTCCATGATCCAAGGGGTTTGATACATCAAATGTCACTAAGTCTAGAGTTTATGTATCACAAAGTTTCGTCTCGTCAATAGGAACTCAACGCGACAGACGGGGCGTCAATCGGACGCCCGGTCTGAGAGTTATTGGCTTTTTCGTCCCAGGGTTCTGGTTGGTTTTTAAGATAAAACCAACCCAACTGTACCCCAACTGCATCAAAACCTCAAGAGGAGTAATCCAAAAGAACCATATCACTAAAAGGAATTCAACGTAATTGACGACACGTTATTCGGACGTCCGGTCGTTAAGTTATAAGCGTTTCCGCTCCAAGGGCTTGGTTGGTTTCGGGTTCGAACCAACCCGAACATACAAAAACTTTGCCAAATCCTCAAGTGTAATATAACGGAATGACCTTCTCGATCCAAGGATCCCAACGCAACTGACGGTGCCTCGATCGGAGGTTCGTAGCCCAAGATATGGGATTTTGAACGAACCTGGTCTGAAACTAGGGGGTTTGGGCCCGGTCCGAGCCGGCCCAATACCCCCTGGGTCGGCCAGAACCGGGCTGACCCGACCCGGGTCCGGGTCCGACTCGGTTGGGTGCAGCCCGGCCCGTGGCTGGCGCGTCCTGCGGACCCGCTCAGAAGCCGGCCACGGCTCGACTCACGGCCGAGTGGGGTGCGAAGGGGGCGCAAACCCCTTTGTTTCGGAAATGGCAGCCCCCTCCTGGTGGGGTCCGCCCTAGGCAAGTCCGGCGGGTTACGCCCCCCGGTTTATTCGGAAACGGCCGGCCATAATGGCCGGACGGTGTGAGCCACCACGGGACCCATGTGGGTCCCGCCTTCTAGAGCGCCGACAGCTAGCCGAGCCCGACCGCCTCTGCTGGTGACCGCCGCGGCCTTAGGCCGCGGCTCCCATCCGACCGGCGCGGTGCAACGGTGCCGCACTCCTCTTCCGCGGTCTGCTCCGGCCGCGGCCTCCCTCGGGTTCTTCGGTGTGGCGTGACGATGCCGTGCACCACCGCCATGGCCCGCTCCAGCCGCGGTTCCTTCAGCCTCACCGGCACGGCACGACGACACCGCGCACCACCGCCGTGGCCCACTCCGGCCGCAGTTCCCTTCATTCCCGCACAGTGCGACGACACCACCCTGCCTTTGCCTCATACGTCATTGTTGATAAAAAATAAAACGGGGAGGACAAATCGTCCATGTTAGTGTGGTCCAATCTCCTCCTGTTACGTTGGTAACATTCGGCCAAATTAAACAACGAAGAACGTTAAATTGAAATTGAACGAAGATAACCCCTACCTCGATAAACGATGTCATTTACCGGAGACGCGGAAGATGGCGTCGTGGGGTGAGGTTTCGAAGATGGCATTGGCATACGTCCAAGGAAGGAACGGAGCCTCACACTAGCTGCGAAGAGAAGATGAAATGGCACGTCGTCTCTCCTTGTGATGATGGCATTCTTCGTCGAAGGGAGTCATTTTTCACGGGAGGATGAAGTTCTTCAAAAGGACTTAGAGATCTATCCCAAAATCCTCACACAACAACCAACAAAATAAAATAAGGCCTCCCCATATTTTATTATTTTTCCATGCAATTCAAAAAACTCAAAATTAAAAAACAAACTCACTTAATTAATTAAACTTGAGTTGTGTAATTAATTGGGTGTTATGTTAGTAGGTTTAATGAGGGAGAGAGATAAGTTACTCCCATAAAGTGGGGAGTTAGGGAGTTAGGGAATGTGAAGGGTTAGGATCATGTGGGCCCCACCTCACCTTTATCCTCTCATGGGTAGTTAGTATATAGTGGATCCCACTCCAACTCCCACACCTAGGATCGAACCACTTAGAAAAAGAAATAAAATTGTAATACAATTTTATTTTACTTTTTATTTAATCCACATTTTTATCAACTCCTCCCGAGAAGACGCATCTTCGGTAAAGTCCTCTTAAGAAATTACCGGTGCTTCGGTTCCATCAGTTCCCTCAGGTTTCAATTCTGAGAACCGGTTCAAAAGATAGAAAAACCCGCTCGTTCGTTCACCGAATGTACCTGAGCTAAACTATGGAAATTGATTCCGGGCACACCGGGCCTTGGAATCAGGTGCCGTCAGAAACTGCGTACTCGTAAAATCCCAAATAATTTAAGAAAAAACTTTTCCTTGAAATTTATGGGTCTTTACATTACTCCCACCTCAGGGATTTACGTCCCCAAAAAGCTACATCATAAACTAGGGAAACAAGTGAGGGTACTGTGCATGCATCTAAGCCTCCCACTCCCATGTGCTCTCTTGGAGGTTCTCGTACTGCCACCTAATGCGCACTAGAGGAATTGACCATCGACGTAGGACCAGATCCTGTCGATCCTCGATCTCCACCGAGACCTCCGCAAATGTTGCCCCGTCATCGATGTCCAGCTCCCCGTGATCAATGATAAGCGTCAGGTCGTGCACGTATCTCCTCAACTGGGATACGTGGAAGACGTCGTGCACCCGGTGCAACTGAGGTGGAAGAGCCAGGCAATAAGCTACCTCACCTATCCTGATGAGAACCTGAAATGGTCCGATGAAATGTGGAGATAACTTACCACCCCGACCAAATCTCCGTAGTCCACGTCAAGGTGAGTCCCGTAAGAAAATGTGGTCGATTTCCTCGAACTCTAGTGGTCTCCGCCTCCTGTCAGCATAGGACTTATGTCGGCTCTGAGAAGTCCTCATCTGCTCCTAGATGATCTATACCTTCTCCATCGTGGCCTGGGCCATATTTGGTCCTACAAGTGCTGACTCCCCAGGGTCTGTCCAACACAGAGGTGATTTGCAAGGTCGGCCGTACAATGCCTCGTATGGTGCCATCCCGATGGTGGAGTGGTAACTGTTGTTGTACGTAAACTCCACCAAAGGTAGGTGATCCTCCCAGCTACGACAAAAGTCAAGGACACATGCATGGAGAATGTCCTCAAGTGTCTGAATGGTCCTCTCTGTCTGGCCATCTGTCTGAGGGTGAAGGGTAGTGCTCAGGCGTAGCTGCGTCCCAAATGCCTCCTGCAACCCCTTTCAAAGCCGAGAAGTAAAACGAGAATCTCAATCGGAGACGATAGATGATGGTACACCATGAAACCGTACAATCTCCTAAACATAGAGGCGTCCCAAGCTCTCCACTGAGCCCTGCTCTCTGATTGGTAAGAAGTGGGCCGACTTGGTGAGTCGGTCGACAATCACCCAGATGGAGTCGTGTCATCTGGTAGTACGTGGAAGTACCATCACGAAATCCATAGATATCCCATCCCACTTCCACTCCAGGACCTTTAAGGGCTGTACCAAGCCTGCTGGTACCTGGTGGTCCGCCTTCACCTGCTGGCAGGTGAGGCATTGTGAAACAAACTCTACCACATCCTTCTTCATACTCGGCCACCAGTGCTATCGTCTGAGGTCCTGGTACCTCTTCGCTACTCCAGGATGTACCACTAGAGGGGAAGTGTGAAACTCCTTCAGCACGTCCTCCCGTAATGCAGCTGTTACCATGGTACTTCCCCTGAAAAGGATGATATGATCTCCTCCTATAGAAAATACATCAGGTGCCTGTCCTGAGGATATCTGTGCACTTCACGTCTCACAGTCAATGTCCCCACACTATGCCTCTCTGACCTGCTGAAGTAGTGGAGGAGTGACTGTGAGTGACTGTAGAAAGGCTGCTCCATCTCTATCCACAAAGGATATCTGAAAAGTGGCTAACTGCTCTGTCGCCTCTCCAAGTAGCTGAATGCTCGACCTCCTGCTGAGAGCATTACCTACTAAGTTCCCCTTACCAGGAGTATAGACTATCTCAAAGTCATAGTCCTGGAGGAACTCGAGCCATCGCCACTGTCTCAGGTTCAGGTTCTTCTGCGAGAAGATGTACCTAAGACTCTAGTGGTTAGAGTAGACTATAAAGCGCTTTCCCATTAGATAGTGCCGCCACATCATCAAGGTGAAGACCACTGCGGCTAAATCTAGGTCATGGGTAGCATAGTTTTGCTTGTGCTTCCTCAACTATCGTGAACCATAAGCAATCACTGCTCGCTCCTGCATCAGGACACACCCGAGTCCGGTCCCTAATGAATCGCAGTAAACTATGTACCCTACTCCCTCCTCCGGTAGCCTCATGATGGGTGCACTGGTTAATCTCTGTCTCAGCTCTTGGAAGCTCTGCTAACATCTATTTGACCACACGAAGGGTTTCATCTTCTTCATCAAAGATGAAAGTGGTGATGCAACTCTGGAGAAGTCCGACACAAATCTTTGATAGTACCCAGCCAGACCTAGGAAACTCCGCACCTCCGTCACGCTCATGGGTGGCTCCCAATCTAGCACTGCCTCGATCTTCTCAGGATCCACCACAACTCCCACCTCAGAGATGACGTTCCCCAAGAAGTGGACCTCTCGAATCTAGAACTGACACTTCGAGAGCTTACCATAAAGCTGGTTCTCACAGAGTGTGTCCAGTACAACCTGCAAGTGGTAGGCGTGCTCCTCCTCAGTAGTCAAGTAAATCAATATGTCGTCGATGAAGAATATGACAAATCGATCGAGGTAAGGCTGAAAAATCTTGTACATGAGACTCATGAACACTACTAGAGCGTTGGTTATGCCGAAAGGCATAACCAAGAACTTATAATGACCATACCGACACCTGAAGGCCGTCTTCTGCATATCCTCATCTCGAACTCTGACCTGATGATAGCCTGGCCTGAGGTCTATCTTTGAGAACCATCGTGCACCCTTGAGCTGATCGAAGAGATCATCAATACTCGAAAGTGGACAATTTTTCTTCATGGTAACCTGGTCTAGGAGACGGTAGTTGACACACAGTCACAAGCTCCCGTCCGCCTTCTTGGAGAACAAAATCGGGGAAGCCCAAGGTGAAACACTGGGTCGAATGAATCCCTTTCCCTACAAGTCCTCCATCTATACCCATAGCTCTCAAAGCTCAGAGAGCGCCATCCGATATGCTGGAGTAGATATCGGGGGTCTCCCGGGGTACAGGTCAATATAGAAGTTTACCTCTCTATGAGGAGGTAGTCCTAGAACATCTTCAGAAAAAACGTCCGAATACTGATCCACCACAACAGGAAAATTCAGACTCTGCACATCAACTGCTCCTAGGATGAGACTAGACAACTGATGGGTGATCGGCTGCCCTCTCTTCTACGTAAGTCCATCCTGTGTTGTAAAGGCTCCCTTCTCACCAGTGAAGGTGAACCTGCTCCCATTTGTGCGGACACACCGCACTTTGTTCCTAATACAGTGGACCTGAGCATGAACTGTAGATAACCAATCCATGCCCGAGAAGACGTCGTAAGGCCTTGATGCTGCTACAAGAAGATCCCAGCCGAATCTCTTGCCTCCTAGAGTAAGATCACACTATCGGAACCAGTGCGTAATCGTCGAGTCTACTCCCGTAGGAGTCTCTAGCCGTAAGGATCGAGCCAACGGCTCTGTCAGAATCTCCGAGCTCCGAACAAGGGTAGTGACAATGAAAGAATTACTCACTCCTGTGTCTATAAGAACTGCAGAAAGGGTGGAGTAGACACATATAGTACCTAGAATCATCTCAGGTACGCCGTGGTCGTTGGCCTCCACTGCCTAAAGCTGAGCCTGCCTCTGCCCGCCAGCTCCCTGTGGTCGGGGTGGATCTCCTAGTGGTGGTGGCGGTAGATCCCCGAAGCATCGTCCACCACCTGCTTCTCGGCCAGCTCCTCTACCTCATCTGCCTGCTCCCTATGGAATGCCACCGTCGAACCTCTGCCTCTACCTGGGTGGTCCCTGAACTGTCTTCTACTCCTCTACATGGCAGTTCGGGTAGTCACGAGCCATGTGGCCTTGCTCGCCGCATGTATAGTACTACCTGCCTCTCGTATGACTGGCTCTGCTGCGTGTGCCCCGCACCTCCGAACCAGTATACTGAGGTCGTCCACCTGATGGTCTGGTCCGCTTGGATCTCTGCGACATATGTCTACTGTTGGCTGTAGAAGACTCTGCTACATGTCGCCCTATGGTTGGCCTCGCTGCTGGTGTAGGCTTGGCAAGAAATCTCTCCACAAGAAGGGCTCACTCCAGTAATCCTACCTGCGTTGGAATGCTAAGGGAGATCATCGAAGCTCTAATCTCATGCCTCAGTCCCTACTCGAAGGTATGGGACCAGTATAATGGGTCCCGTACCATGTCCGTGGAGTAGCGCGAGAGATCAGTAAATCTCGCCGAGTACTGGGATACTATCATGCTGCCCTGCTGCAGCTGTAGTAACTCCTGGATGCACACCGCACGAAGGGTGTCTGGAACGAAAATCGAGCGGAAGTGGCTCTCTAAGTCCATCCGAAGTAGAGATGCCTCATCGTGCACATGGAGCATCAGGCTCCCCCATCTACCTTCTGCTGCGTGCAGGAGACTCGCCACAAGGATCACCATGAGGTCAGCTGGTGTCCCTTCTAATATGAAGACTCAAACAATAGCCTCCAGCCAATCCTCGACTGCCTAAGGGTCCGTCTCCCCACGGAACCTGGGTGGTATCTGACGCTGAAACTCATGCAGTGCACTCAGGCGATGTGCACTCTCAGCTGCTGGGGCTGGTGGCATCGGTGGCTCAGCGGGTAGAGGTACTGCCAGTTTCTCTGCTATAATGGGGCCATGCACTGAGGCCTTGTCGCTCGGTGGGTTTCCATTTCACCCAAAGCTCGGAACCCTAGATGGATTCCATCATGAGTCCATCCTGAAAAGAAACAGGTGCGCCATGGTTAATACAGTATACCTGGTGAGCAGACATAAAGTAATCACAAAGAAAACTTTGAAATACACATGCAATCAATGTTTTCGTGCACTAAGTCGAAAATCAGAAGTCAGGGTCCTGGTGTATGGATATATCGGCCGCCACACTAACACTAGACTCCCTGGACTGATAACCACACTCAATACCCTTAACACTATTTATTCATATAGAAGAAATTATCAGAGTCCTGAGTTCTGCGGTAGAACCGAATCCTCTAATACCAATTTGTCACGACCCATCCTCGGGGCCCGTGCCGTGACTACCCCAAGCCCGCCTTCCATAGGTCAGGGGCTGGCGACTAGCACCAAAGGCGTAAATCCCAATAAATGGGAAGGCATTGCCTTTATATAAGTAAAGAAACACAACAGATTACACAAGTTGTAGTAAACACTAAGTAAAATGAGTACAAAATTAAGTGATGAAAAGTAAATGGCCTAGAATACATACCCAACTGAAAGTACAGTAAAACTGAAAAGAAAGTACAATAACAGTAAAGTAAATTAGCAACCACCGAGTCGTCCTTTGGCTATCCCACCTGAAGGGTGGGTATAGATGGTCTCCTCAGCTCCTTGGGTCCAGCCGTCCACTCCGTGTACGTCCCGCCTGATAGTCCACCTCTGGGTACCATCCCGCTCCATAGGCCTCAACCACGATCAGCGTTGTCTGTCGTCTGCAACCAACACAACATAGTGTGGGCATGGCCCGTGCAGGGTTGATTATACATTACTCAGTGGGGACTTCAATACCCCCGAAGGTCTCCCAGAATACACAAAGGATAAACCACAAAGGAAGGATACAAAAATGAAGTATCAACCAACTCTACTTAGGTATATGCCCATACATATACCTAAGTCATCATTTCCAGATCAGCCTCAACTCACGAGCCCAAGTACAACCCATTCCACACAGGAAAACACAACTCAATCCACACAGGAAAGCAAGTCAATCATATCGATGATAATGATTGAAATTCAAGACTTAGCTCACACAGGTATACTACTCACGAAGAGGGGTGGAGATGATAGATGTAGCCTCTGAATCATCTCCCCTGCCGAACCTACGTAGGATCCAAGTACAGAAGTCGTCACTGCCGAACCCATGTAGGATCCTAGTACAGTAACCATCATCGTCGAACCCACGTAGGATCCAAGTACAGTCGTCCTCACTACCGAACCCACATAGGATCCAAGTACGGTCGTCCTTGCTACCGAACCCACGTAGGATCCAAGTACAGTCGTCATCGTCGTCGCAAACGCAGCCAGCTCTAGGGTTGCCGCATACAGCAAGCTCAATTCCGAGAGGGTCCGCTCCACGAGCCAAGGGGGTCGATACATCAACTGTCACGAAGTCTAGAGTTGATGTATCACAAAGTTCAGTCTCGTCAATAAGAACTCAACGCGACAGACAGCGCGTCAATTGGACGCCCGGTCTGAGAGTTATTGGCTTTTTCGTCCCAGGGGCCCGGTTGGTTTTTAAGATAAAACCAACTCGACCGTACTCCAGCTGCATCCAAAACTCAAGCGGAGTAAGTCAAAAGAACCGTATCACTAAGAGGGATTCAATGTAATTAACGGCACATTATTCGTACGTACGGTCGTTAAGTTATAAGTGTTTCCGCTCCAAGGGCCTGGTTGGTTTCGGGTTCGAACCAACCTGGACATACCCAAACTTTTCTGAAACCTCAAGTGTAATATAAAGAAATGACCTTCTTGATCCAAGGATCCCAACGCAACTGAAGGTGCATCGATCGGAGGTCCGTAGCCCAAGATATGAGCATTTGAACGAACCTGGTCCGAAACTAGGGGGTTTGGGCCCGGTCTGACCCGGCCCAATACCCCTGGGTCGGCCCGAACCGGGTCGGCCAGACCCGGGTCCGGGTCTGACCCGGCTGGCGCGGCCCGGTCCGCGGCCGGGCACGGCCTGCGGCCCGGCTCGAAAGCCGGCCGCGGCTCGGCTCACGGCCAAGCGGGGTGCGAAGGGGGCGCGACCCCCTTTGTTTCGGAAACGGTGGCCCGCTCCCGGTGGGGTCCTCCCTAGCAAAGTCCGGGGGGTTACACCCCTCGGTTTCTTCGAAAACGGTCAGCCATAATGGCCGGCTGGTGTGAGCTGCCGCGGGACCCGCAAGGGTCCCACCTCCTGGAGCGCCGACGACCGGCCGAGCCCGGACGCCCCTGCTGGTGACCACTGGGGCCTTAGGCCGTGACTCCCGTCCGACTGGCGCGGTGCGACGACACCACGCCCCTCCACCGCGGCCTGCTCTGGCCGTGGCCCACTCCGGCCGCGGCCTCCCTCGGATTCTCCAGAGGTGCACGACAGCGCCGCGCACCACCTCCGTGGCTCGCCCTGGCCGCGGTTCCTTCGGCCTCACCAGCGCAGCGCGATGGCGCCACACACCACCATCGCGGCCTGATCCGGCCTCGGTTCCCTTCATTCCTGTGCGGTGCGACGGTACCATGCCACCTTCGCCTCATACGCCATTGTTGATAAACAATAAAATGGGGAGGATAAATCAGCCATGTTAGTGCGGTCCGATCTCCTCCTGTTACGCTGGTAACATTTGGCAAAATTAAACAACGAAGAACGTTAAATTGAACTTGAACGAAGATAATCCCTACCTCGATAAATGATGTCATTTTCCGGCAACACGGAAGATGGCGTCGCTGGGTGAGGTTTCGAAGATGGCGTTGGCATACGTCCAAGGAATGAATGGTGCCTTACACTAGCTGCGAAGAGAAGATGAAATGGCATGTCGTCTCTCCTTGTGATGATAGTTTTCTTCGTCGAAGTGAGTCGTTCTTCCCGGGTGGATGAAGTTCTTCAAAGGGACTTAGAGCTCTCTCCCAAAATCCTCACACAACAACCAAAAAAATAAAATAAGGCCTCCTTTTATTTTATTATTTTTCCATGCAATTCAAAAACTCAAAAAATCAAAAAAAAACTCACTTAATTAATTAAACTTGAGTTGTCTAATTAATTGGGTGTTATGTTGGCAAGTTTAATTAGGGAGAGAGAGAAGTTACTCACATAAAGGGGGGAGTTGGGGAGTTAGGGAATGTGAAGGGTTGGGCTCGTGTGGGCCCCACCTCACCTTTATCCTCTCATGGGTAGTTAGTATCTAGTGGATCCCACCCCAACTCCCACACCTAGGATCTAACCACTTAGAAAAATAAATAAAATTCTAACACAATTTTATTTTACTTTTTATTTAATCCAAATTTTTTATCAACTCCTCTCGAGCAGACACATCTTTGGTAAAGGTCCTCTTAAGCAATTACCGACGCTGCGGTTCCATCGGTGCCCTCAGATTTCAATTCCGAGCACCGGTTCAAAAGATAGAAAAACATGCTCATTCGTTCACTGAACGTACCCGAGCTAAACTTCATAAATTGATTCTGGGCACAACGGGCCTCAGAATCAGGTGTCATCAGAAACTGTGTACTCGTAAAATTTCAAAGAATTTAAGAAAAAAAATTTCCTTGAAATTTACAGGTCTTTACAGATCCAATGTTGTCACAAACTAGGCCAGGCTTCCATCCAACCCAACACCTGAACCGGTTAGAGATAAGGCCTAAGAGGCTTTCTCGATCCTCCCAGGTTGGCGACTAGCACCAAGAATCAAAGATAATCTATAGGGGGACGATTTCTACCCAAAAAACCAAGATCAATAACCAAATAGAGAATGCAACATAACCAACAACTAAACATAAATAAATATACAAACCAATCTAGATACAACAACTGATGAAAAAATAGAAACTAAATATAAAACTAAAATTGAACCATGATAACATGATATCCAAGTGACCTCTTGGTCACCACCAACTACAAGACCAACCCGCTCCAAGGAAAATCGAACAAAAAAACTAAACCTGAAAAACAGCTCGGGTATACCAACACTGAGTGGTTTAAGTAGGGTGTGAGGATACAACAACTTAGTAGGTAATCAACATAGATTCCATACATTTCCTTTCTCAAAAATAGTCAACAATAACTCGTTTGAATTATATATAGAACATAGGTTGTCATATTTCGAAATCCAAACAAGACTTTCTAGAAATTCCCTTTTTAAAACAAGACATACACAAATTCTCTTTTGAAAAACTATTTTAAATTCTGAAACCCAATTATAGAAACAAAAAACCATTCTAGATGATAAAAAGGGGTGTACTAAAAATAAAGGAAACATAACAATAAGGGATAACAACCAACATGTAGTAGAAGTAAAACAGAACATATAGATAGAAATCATGGGCATTTATTAAACATCTCTAGAAGAAATCCATGGATATACTCAGTTTGAACTCACCTTTTGGTGTGTGGTTTATCTTCATAGTCAATAAAAAATTGGATGCTCTAAACTAGCCAATCCAGTGGAATCTACTACCTTGCCTCAACAAATCTTGGGGGTATAAACCTCTCTAATTAGGGTCGACAAGAAACCACTTCTCAACCCTTTAGACGATGCCCAGAAATCCCATGATAATAATACTTGATGAATGGGGATGTTCTCACACACATGGATAAAACTAAAACTCACATCCACCATGCATTCCTAAACCAAACACTGAGACCACCTATGCGATGATCTCCACCTTGGAGGATCCACCATAAAGGTGCTCATCTCACAACCAACCATTCAAAAGTGCCAACCACGCCTTCACATCACATGAGATTTCAAAAACTCATTCCCAAACGTTATGAAATATCAACTGAGCCTTCACATCACGTCACATCAAAACTAACTTTCCTAAGGCAATACAAAGTACCAACTTGGACTTTAACATTTCAAATCTAAAACCATTGCCAAGATAAAGTGAAAACATACAACAACAAAAAAAGTGCTAAATGGGCCTTTTATATTACTTAGTTATCGAAGAAAACCTCAAAGTTATAAATGGTACAAACTTTAGAAGACACAATTGAATCCATCCTTGAAATTATATGAAAAACAAGTGACCATTTAGAAAACAAGGGACCATCCTAAGGACATTGGAATTTTGAAGATTCCCTTTGAAATGGAATCCAATGACACTATTTAAGGATCCATATTAGACCATGAAATCACCCAAAACCATTTTTAAAGAAACACCACTTGCTTTACCATCAAATACAACAAGTTAAACACATGTTCCAAACCATAAAAGTCACTAATTCCCACACAAAACACCCAATTCACAACCAAATTGAATTACCAATGCTTAGGAAAGCCTAAACATAATCTAGAACACCCAAATCATTCTTTAAACACCAATTATAATTTTAACAAACACCTTGTATGAATTTATATATAGAAAAAATTAAATAAACCCTTTGAAAACATTTTCATCAAAGTTTCTACAAAATGAAAACACGATATTAAACAAAAAAACACAAAAAATCATGCGAAACACATTTATAAATTGTTTAGAAACACACAATCATCAAATGTAATGTGAAGAAAAGGAAATGAAGGTAAAAATAAACATTAATGATGTGTGAATGTGATGAAACATTAGAAGAAGGAAGAATACACCCCAAGAGACAATCCACACACCATAGAACTAAATAATCACAAGACACACATCAACCCTAGCCTCTAGGGTTCGTCCATGAAGGAACCAACCAAATAAAACCAAGAAACTAGGAGGGAAGAAGAAGAAGAGGATAAAATTGACCAAAACCACAATAAATCACCTTAGATCTAAAGGAGAAGTACCAAAAAGAGGATTGGAACCAAGGGAAGGGAGCTTGGGATCCCCTTCACGTACCAAAAATGAGACAAGGGGGAGAAAATACCGAGGGGGGGGGGGGGTTAAAACATAAGAGGGACAAAATTGGAATTTCAAGTTTTATGAAATATGGGAAACTCACATGGTTAGGCCTCATGATTGGAAAAACCATTCACCAACCGTGCTCACCCTATTGAAGGGAAGGGGAACCCCCCATGATTTGGTAGTATGGTTTGGGAAACCATGTGCCAATCGTGTGCCACATCTCTATCTAAAATTGCAGAACCCCTCACACGCTTGTTGAATAGTTTATCCTAACTGTGTACAATCCATGCTTCATGTCCCATACACTACCCCCCAAGCCGCACAATTTCTCCAAGGCCTCAGATGGTTTTCCCCAAATCGTGATAAATCCATGAAAGTCAAAATGTGCAATAATAAAATGAACTGAAAACACCTTTATCCTTAATAGGTCACATGTTTAACCTCTAAACTGTGCATCTAAACTGTGTATAGGCCAAAAGACACCCATAAACTCAAAAACTCAAAAACTCAAAAATTAAAATTAGGAACTAAACCTGAACCTCAAAAAAAGATCCAACATCAAGAAAAGAATAAATTAAAATAAATTCCAAGGTGTGGCTGTGAAAAATCTCCCAAAAAAAACCTTTCTTCCCCCATAAAGTCACCCAGTTAAATAAGGAATAAAGCTCATGCTCAAAATGAGATGTGATTAAATGAAACAACGGTCCACAGTGTGAACTTTTAATTCACAAGTCACACCCAACCAAACCTAAAGGAAACCATAACATGAAGACCCATGGGAGAATATGATAGGGTTATACACACAACAAGAACCTAAATAACACCACTACTAAAACCGTGGACCCAACATGAACCAAGCCAAAACTTCCCCACACAAGCTAAAAAATACAACCACCAGAACCAGGAACTTCCTGCACATATCTAAAAACCCAAACTCAGGGGAAATTCAAAAAAGGAACTCAAATTGATTTGTGAACTGAACCATGAACCATATTTTTTATAAGGTTCCTGCATCACTCAAATAAACACCATAGAAAACCAATAAAAATCATCAAAAAATGATAAGCAAACACAAAAGAGAAAAAATATTAAAAAATTCACATCCATAAGAAACAACCTCTAGAATTATAAAAGAACAAGATCACTAATATTTTCAAAAAAAAAGGAACTTACAATGGCAGTAAAAACTATAACATAAAAACTTCATTCATATCCATTCCAACACTAGAGACAAAAGTAGGGCCAAGGTCCCCTACTTGCCTGGTGATTCCTAATTGCATGAAAAGATTCACTTAGAGGAATCTATCAAGAACCCTGATGTACTGAAACATATTCTACCCCATAGTCATGAGATAACACCCATTGATCAAGGATTCTTTCTTAGGAAATGATTCTTACAAAACTTATCCATATGAACCAAATGGCCACAACAACGACATGAATTCAAAGGATTGTGACAAGACATATTTGGATGCTCAAACCGAACACACTAAAAACATATGAGTGAATGGTCTAATAAGTGAGAATCCAGAACTAGAGAAAGAGGATTCTTAGAAATAAGATCCTCTAGTACACACCTCTTTCCATATGGGGAACCTTCATGAGCATCAACTGCCATCAACTACACCCTAGAAACCAACTCATCTAAGAACACCTCATCCAATAATTTCTCGAAAAAAACATCACCAAATGAGAAGAATAAAACCTTTATTTCTAGTCAAAGAACCCAAATTAAGAGAGGAGATTTTATCTGATCCTCTAATGCTATCTATGAAGAGAAAGAAGACAACTCCTTGAAATGCTCAACATAGGCCTTCACTATTTACTGGCCTTGCTGAACACCCAAAATTCACGCCAATTTCTTCACCATCACCACCTATGGTATGAACCATCAAATGAAATTAGTCTTAAACACTTCCAAAGACTCCCCATCTTGCAATGATGCTTAGATAATCACCTTCCACCACTCCAAATGTGGACCTTCAAATGAGATCAGAACAATATGGACTCTAACAACTTTGGGATTTCCCAATGATTTGAAGACACTCTAAACTTTCTCAGGCCATTCCACTCCCTTCAATTGACCTTGATCACCATGGAAAATATGAAACAACTGAGATGAACCAGAAACTGGATGAGACCCAATAGAAACCTTATGGACCTTTTTTTGGATCATATTCTAAACAACATAAAGAACAAAAAACCAAAATCAATATCCAATCAAAACTTATCCAAAATACCATCCCAGCCAAAAAAACCTATTTATAATCCAAACTCTATAACCAAAACCAAAATCCACTTTTCAAAAACTACCATTTCATTCTAATTTCCAAAAAACTCCCTTCTTCCAAGGCCAATTTACAAATAAAAAAACCCATTTTCTAATCCAATTCAAACATCAAATACTGCCTTTATAATAAAACACATTTCCAAAATCATTTTACCATTTGAAAATTGCTCTTCGAAAAACCATTTTTCTTTTGAAATACCCTTTTTCTGAAAACCATTTCTCCCTTCAAAATCAACCCACACTGGACAAAATAAAACCAAATCACAACTCACACCAAACTTTTGGGATGAGGAACTAGTGGCCATCCATAACTCAACAACATGGTTAGTGGTCCATACCCCAAGAGATCACTAACCACTAAGAGGATCTTGAACCATGCACTTGGACTCCACATGGGTCACTTGTCATGACCCAACCCAAGATAGGGCTTGATCTACAAATACCTCAATCCTACCTCCAAAGTTCATGGGATGATGACCAGAACCGAAGGCATATCTAACATGGGGATACTTTTCCAAAGTACCTATATGTACATAAACAACCATCTCGATGAAAAAGTGTAGAGAGAGTAAAAGTAAAAGAAGAAAAAATATAAGGTAAAAACCATGCATGAAAACCTCTAGATAGTACAAGAGTACGATAGTGTAAAATGAAAGTAAAGGGGAAAAAATAAATTCCCAACCAGAAATATACCCCAACCTGAAAAAACTAGAAAAGTAACCTGTTGAGAGAGATAGGATACTGTCTCCAAGCTATGACCATCGTACATGGTCCAAAGTACCAGATATCCCTAAGTTCTGCTAAAGTCACCACTAACCTATCTATTTTCTTCATAAGACACGACATGTGAGGGAAAATCCCATGCAAGGGTATGTATATACATACCTAGTAGGATTCCCCAAAAGTTGAAGTGGGAGTAGTAAGAGATACAAAAGGAATAGAAAGATAGAAAAATAGTACATAAGATGCAAGATATAGTCCGAGAATAGCTCAACCCAATCCAAGAGTGAAAGTAACCTCACCCAAGCAAAAGGGGTCTAACACCATGAGTAAATGAACTACACATAGAGTCTTTTACACCTATAATAGGAGAGTAAACTCATATAACCATGAGAATTTAGACACAGAAATCATGTGGCATACCCCACACGTCTTTGCCTCTTATTGAAAGAGAGTAACGAAATCCAAAGTTATGAATATAGATGATTATATATATATATATATATATATATTCTCAGTCAAAAGAAGCCCAAATGAGAGAGTAAAGGGATATACATCTCATAGCTCAACCTAAGAAGAATAATATCCAATAGTTTCAAAATTCCATCAACAATGACCAACATTCCACATGTCTATCCATAAGTAACCTCGAAAGTCAAACACACCTTGCCACAGTGTCACATAGTATAGGGGGAACAAAAATGAAATAGAGGACCTGTTTTCTAGTGCATCAGGGGGGTTCCACTCTGTAAGTATCTATAGAGTAACTGTGCCCTAGTACGTCAAGGGGGTTTTACTCTATAAGTATCCATAGAGGACTCGCACCCACGCTGATGGGGGGTTACACTCTAGTTTCACAAGGACCCGTTCCCTATCTGATATGGGGTTCCACTTAGTAGGTTGAGTACTTGTGCCCAAAATGATAGGGGTTCCACTCTATAGGCTGAGGAACCAGGACCTGGTGCCATAGGGGTGTCCAGTCTAGTCATTGAGGACTCACACCATATCTAATAGGGGGTTCCACTTGGAACTCAAGGACCCATGCCCTAGTACCATAGGGGGATTCCACTCTAGTATTAGAGGACCCACACCCTAGTCCATCAAGGGGTTTCTACTCAGAAGGTAGCTGTAGAGAACCCCCATCTATACTGATGGGGTGTTCCACTCTAATTATCAAGGACATGCGCCTTATCCGATAGGGGGTTCCACTCTAAAGAAGCCTTTAGTGATCATATATGATCATTTATGTCGTCGGGCATCGTCTCAATAAGCGCTGAGCCAAAAAAATTTCCACATCATATCTCGAAATCCACAACTAGGGTACCATTACATTTTATGGAGAAAAACAAATCAGGATATGCTACTCATAGGCTAAGATCTGAGTTCAAATGAAGGATATAAAATGGTATGAAGTTGCCTAAAAAGGGTCCAAGGGGTAAACAACATGTGAGGAGACTAACACGACGTGTGGTCCTTCTACACCACATAGCCATGTCCCTGGACAGTGTATGGCTCCTAGTCTGTGTAATAGTACATGCCATGCAAGCAGACTACATGGAATATCCAAGCTAACTGGGATTAGTCCGTGTCCTTCTGGCCGTGTCCAGGTACTTTTATCCTGTGTCCGTGTACTTGAGTAAACGACTATGTAATTCAACATGGGTTCCCATTAATGTGATCTTCCACACTGGTTTCCCAACCAGGGAAGGGGTACACGACATATAGGAGTGATACACATCATGTCTTCCTTAAGTTTTACCAAAACCCTAACTGCCTTCACTAAAGGGCTATGCGCCGTGTGTTCATCCCTATACATGGTGCGTAGTCGGGTCTTTCATAGAAATATAGATCTAAAATAAACATGATATATTTGGTCGTTTCTATTCATTTTTTCATAGATACTACCTTGAATCCACCCAATATGAGTGGATATAGCTGTGATTCACGGTTTTTGACCATCATTCACTAGAAATTGGTCTTTGATCATTTATCGAAAGTCCATCACACATCCTGGATGCCACCGTGCATTCCTTAAAAAAATATCTATTTAATGATCTTTAAAATGACCATACTCATCTAAAAAAAACCTATATCTGCGATTATTTTTTCGATTCTACATTTTCTCATGAAACCTTTATGATTATGGGGGTCCTATCGAGCTCGGTACCATCCAAAAATGTTGAATCGAGATCGTGAGGTCCAACAGGTGAAAAACGTGAAAAAAATGAGATGGAAAAGAAAAATTACAAGATTTTAATTGATTATTTACAAGAGTTATTAAAAAATGATCAAGAATGGGCATATATGGTTAGAAAACATGGAATAAATCAATTAAGGTTTCAATACACTAGCACATTCACAATCCAAAATTAGCACAGATCCAAGAACATGGATTGATCTGCTTAATAAATCTAATCAAAAGGGTGTAAATCACTAATTGAAGAGTCCAACTTGTAGATTGGATCATTATTCATCAAATAATTTTCACACAAATGATTGAGAAGAGTTGTTGCATTAGCTGTGTCCTGATCTACTCTGATATGGAATTTTATCATTGTCTGAGGTGATTCACCAATGAAGGAGGAAGAAGGATATGTAGAATACTGCAAGGGTTTATGTGGCTAACCCTAGATGATTCTCCATGGTGATGCTTTTTTATACGAATCATTTAGGTCTAAAATTAATGAATTAATGAATTTATTAATTAATCAATCCACTAAATATACTACCAACCAGTGAAAAGTATGAATGCCCCATGCTGACCCATTTTATATCATGTATAGGGTAAACACCTCATTATAAACTCAACTGTGATCTTGGATTTCCAATTCAAGCTACTGTTTAAGAGTTATCTCATTTTACTTAAGAATTCATGACCATTAAATATAAAATATATTTAATATTTTTATAAAATTAATTCTGGGAACATCAGGTCTTAGAATCGCACACCGTCTCATTTTCTAGCTCTGGAAATATATATGCAAATATTTCAAAGTCTTACAAGGAAAAAACTGGGTATCTAAACTATTCCCTCATTAAATATTTTCATCCCAAAAACTAAAAACTAAATAAAAAACTCAGGATACTAAGCTCACACATGGATATCCCGCTCCCCGGAACTCTCCCACACATTCCTGTGCTACCACAATACTCAGACCAATAGGATGGTCCATCCACATATAGTCCTCTCCTGTAAATCCTTGATCTCCAACAGGTACTCCGTAATGTCGGATCCATCCTTGATGTTTAGTTTGCCTCGGTGAATGAATTTCATGGGTTCATGAACAAATCTCCTCAGCTACGACATGGGGAATATGTCGTACACCTTCTCCAGCTATGGGGGTAGGGTGAGGAAGTAAGAAACTTCACCAAACCTCTACACAATCTAAATAGCCCAATTAACCTCAGAGATATCTTGCCTCCCTAACCAAACCTCCACAATACTTATCGTGGGGAGAATATGAGGAAAATTTGGTCTCCCTACTTGAACTCTAAGGGCCTATGATGATGATGTGCATACGATTTCTCTTTATTATGGGCCATCCTTATCCATTCTCAGATGACTTGGACCTTCTCCATCATCACCTTCACCATATATAGACCTAAAATAGAAGTCTCACTGATATCTATCTAGCATAATAGTATCCTAAAGGGTATTTGTAACACCCCAATCTTTCACGATATGCTTCTCTTTCAATAATGCAATAGCTTGCATTGTACGCAAGTTCTAGATTCTAACACACCGCAACCAATCAAAGTAGTAGTTATGAATAGTAATACCCACTTTTTGAAATTATATAAATTTTATATTTCAAAATGGACTTCATTTTTGTATTCGGAATATCGAAATTATCCTAAGTTGAATTTTTTGTAATTTTCTGAGAACTTCCAATTTTCTATGAATAGTGAAAAATACTTAAAAACAACTTTTTTTAATCAAAATAATTTATAGTGATAAATTATACTATTGAGTGGTTTTAAAGTATAATTAGAACATATTTTTACCATTTTATCCAATGGTGTTCATTATAATTAATTTCACTTTGAAATTGGACATAACAGTTGTCAATCTTTTGATATATATTGTTTTTTAAAAACACGCTATTTGTTGTGACATCGGGAATTAATTATAAAATTAATTAATGCAACTTATATTTTTGGAGTTTCATAAAATAGACATCATTTTTTAATTTGGAATATCAATTATAGCTTAGGGTGAAATTTTGGCATTGTTCTGAAAAACTTCAATTTTTGATGAATAGTGAAACCACTAAGTGGTAGTTAAAAAAACTGATTTTTCGTTTAAATGAAACATTACCACTTCTGTAATTTGATTTTCAAAAATCCGACATACATGGTTTTCATTAGTAAGTAAAATGTGGTTCAATGGGATTAAAATAATTTTTTGATGAATAGTAACTTTTAAGTTTAATTAATCGCGATTAAAGGTAATTAGTGAAATTTAAGGTAAAAATGATATTATAAAAATATGAAAATACCTTTAAACTTGTCCTACCTATATTGGATGAGTCATGGAGGACCAAGAAAATCCATGGGTCAACTTGGGGACCCCATGGATCCACTTTGGTAGGAAAATGACATTAAAAACTTTTTATTTAATGTTCAAATAAAAATGTCACAAACATGAGTTGTTTTACTAAAACAATTTTTAAATGGGGTTATACAAGTCAGATTTTTAACTATAAATATTCATTGGAAATATAAAAATATTTAATACATCATGATATTTTTTTTATAATTTTTAGACATTAAATAATTTAAATTATTTATGACACCATGATGATGCAGCGATTACCTCATTAATTAACGATTTTAATAAAATGGAAGGATAATGTAAAATATAAGACTTAAAATTGTCCAAATCCTATTGGATGGGTGGATTTATAACCCTAATCACCTTAACCTATAAATATATCATTTTGGGACCTTTAGAATCCGAAAATAATTTCATAATAAAGTAACATTTCAATCCTTCCAAAAATGCCCCTCCTCTCCTCTTATAAAAGGACCCCACCACTACAACCTTATTCACGCTTTCAATCCATTTGGCTCAGCCAAACTCTGCCCAAATACTCTCCCAAATTCCATATATTACTCCTAGAAGCCTCAATTTGGGCATAAGTCTTCCCAAGGAAGCCTTTGGCTCAAATAAAAAAGAGTTACTCGATTTTAAGGTAATGTCTTCTCTTATGTTATTTTATTTTATTTTGCTTCTCCAACCCCCTAAACTCTTTTTATCCATTTATTTTTTAACAAAAACAGTATCCTAAATATACTAGTATGTTTTTATAAGAAGTATTAGAGCTACACATACACACACATACATCTAATGGTTAAAGAACATACTATTTCTGCGGATGGCGAATTTCTGCCTCACGAAATGATGATTGTTCAACACTCATATAACACCTTCAAAGGTGGCCATTAAGATGTAAATATATTTAAATATGATATATAATATGTTTATGTTTTACTTAAGATTCTGTATTTTTCATTTATGGCATACCTTTATGGTTTCCATTATGGTTAAACGCGATATTTTCATTTGAGGAAGTGCGGACTACCGCCCCCTGAAAGTGATTTGAATCGTTAATGCCATATGTGGGATGTATAAAGGCTGGAGTAAATGGTATTATAGATTATATTATACTCGAATTATAGTATACCTTTATATAATTATAATTTCATTCCATTAAATA
This sequence comes from Viscum album, assembly GCA_963277665.1. Taxonomy (NCBI): domain Eukaryota; kingdom Viridiplantae; phylum Streptophyta; class Magnoliopsida; order Santalales; family Viscaceae; genus Viscum; species Viscum album. The sequence goes on along the minus strand of OY728123.1, from coordinate 1,455,853,555 downwards.
TGAAATAGAAATGAAAGTAGCATTCATGCGTACGTACGACTTACCGTCTCCATGAACGGTGCATTTCATTCCTTACCTCTAAATGTTATGTAATATTATAAATGCATGCATATATTGGATATATATGATATATATGATATATAAATCATGAATATAATTTCCATATAATGGATATTTCACCACATGAACAACTTGTAATTATAAGAAGTTTATTTTTGACTCAAGTACCAAAGATCGACAAAATGACCATTATTAACTTAAATAATTAAATAATGTTCCTAACATGGTAATAAATGATATAAAAGGAATAATGAACACGAAAACGGTTCTTAAGAAATTATAAATTAACTCTAGTTTATTATTCAGGAGGTTAAATAACGGTCGAGTCAAGTCGGACATGAGGTAAGGGAACTTCTTAACCCAATTTTCATTCATTGGGTTAATCTCCTACTTTCAAATTATGTCATGATATTTTTATGTCCTATCTTGTATTTTTAATTTATTTATGTGTAATTATAGTGAATACACATAATATATCTATTTTATTTAAAAAATATTCTTTGTAGGGGACTTCGTCTCAATCTCCTTTCATTGAGGAATATTTGGTTTTATACACAACTTTCCTTTATACGGTGTATAATCCCCTTTGAATTTTACTTTTATTCAAAAAGAATCTTTTTATACGAAGCATTTTTACTAAACGACAAAAGGAATGTTTTTTCTTACGTATGAGGCGAAAACGACTTCTCCGCCGCCTTTACTATTTTTTGAGTTTCGGCTTCCTCTATAAGCTATAACTTTTTTTAAATGAAAAACAAATACAATGTTTCACTTTTCTTTTATTTTGGTTTTAAAAATGGTATGTATCAAATGTTGTTTATGAGTCTTAATATATGAAAACCCAGTGCAGATGTATATTTATTTAATGCAAGCTTAAAACTTTTTTCAGAAAACCCAACTCTCGAGTGTGGTAGACAGGAAGGGATTGGGCGTGGACCCATCATGGCCTGTAATTAGTCGAGCAGTCTCAGAATTAGTTATTTTGTTTTCAGAAGCTTGCATACTATTTTTAGAAAAACACTGGAGTATATTTGAGCAATTTTAAACATAAGTATCTTCTAAAAAAAATTACATCGGTCGGTCTCATGAGACAAACTAGTGTCTTGGCACGAGGCCTTGACTAAATATTATTTGTAGTCTTGGCACGAGGCCTTGGATACGTGGTTATGATAGTCTGGCATTATGCATTCCATCATTATGAAAGTGGTTATTGATATTGCATGTGAATATTTGACCAGTAGAATATCCATGTGAATAAGTAAATGGCATTATTTCACTTATTTTTTTCCATATTATATTGAAGTTCATGTTTAAAAGGCTTTTGTTTAGTTATACATTGCCTTAAATGTTTATGTTTATTTATGAAAGCTTCCGCTATATTTTTATCCTTACTGAGCATCTGAGCTCACCCCTTTCAATGTTTTAATATTTCCAGGATGTGAAGAAGTATTTTAGGAATGAACTGCAGGGATAGTCTGAAGGGGATATGAGTGTGGAAAATGGAGGCTATGTTATTGTAGTTTTTCACTTTATGATGTAATGTAACATTTATGAATGTATCTAGTGTTTCCAAGGCTACTAAACTAATCGGTCTTTCGAGACTTGATCTTTTGTGATCATGCCAATGTTACGCAATAACGCACCGACTCTGGGTAACTGGGGTCGGGGCGTTACAGTTGGTATCAGAGGCAGTTTAGTACTAACCTTGGAAGCCAGATTTAGATAAAATCTGATTAGAGCACATAGCCCGAAGATAGACTTTGAGGATTAGTATAGAAGAACTTCCTAGAATTTTGGTATTATAGAGGTTTTGTGAGTTTTCTGAGCAATACATTTCTGTCTGGATACGAGCAGGTAGAGGTGGCTCTGGCACAGATGTACCTAGGGGTAAAACCCAAAAACACTGCTTTGAGCTAGACTCAAACGTGAATTGGTGCACGACAACGGGCCTTGTTGCACTCTTGGTTACGACACTCTCGGGGGATATGCTTAGGATAACTCTCGTTTTCTTTACAAACCACTATGAAGGGTTATGAGTATATACTTCCACAAAGAAAACATTTATTATGATTATGGATTATATCCATAAATAGTTCAATTTATGTTAAGTGTTTTTCAAGTTTGTAATTATGTATTTTGATTCATAAACTGATCTAGTTTATGCCATTGTTTAGAAATGGAACCTAGTGGAAGGAATGGAAACCGTATAAATGCACGCACTCCATGTAGGGATTTCCCTCCTGCTCAAGATAATTATTGTGGAGCTGGTGATACAACTGGTGCTAATCAACTTATTACCATACTGGGAAAACTCACTCAGGTTATGAATAATAACCTTACTCGTATGAAGCACCCTAATCCGCAATGTGGAGGATCAATTTTAGACCGCTTCATGAGGAAACAAACACCAACATTTAATGGGGGTACAAATCCATTAGTAGCAGAGCAATGGATAAACTCCTTAGAGAAAATATTTCACACCTTGGGGAGTAGCGAAAGGGAGAAGGTTATCATGGCAGTTTACCGCCTCACTGGAGATGCTGATCAATGGTGGTCATTGATTCAAAATACAAAGGAAGATGAAGAAGTATCAAGTATGGAATAGAGAGGGTTCAAAGATCTTTTTTAGAAAAATACTTTCCTCGTGACCATCGAGCAGATATGGAAAGGCAATTTCCGAGTCTGAGACAAAAGGAGGATGAGAATGTCGCAACGTATGAGGCCAACTTTACAAGGTTAGTGAGATATGCTGCAGATTATTTACGTAACCCAAGAAGTAAGATTGACCATTTCTTTGATGGGTTAAAACCATTTCTCCACTGAGCTTTAGTATCACAATCCTTCTCATCGTACGAAGATATAGTCTCATGTTCTATCAAGATAGAAAAGGAATTCTCTAAGTCTTATGAAAAAAAGTAAAGCAAGAGAAGAAGAGAATGGTGGAACAACAGACAGATAAAGGGAAAAAGGGAAATAAGGATTTTCCATTATGTGATAATTGTGCGAAGAATCACCCATGTACTTGCCTAAAAGGAATGAGAGTTTGTTATAAATGTGGAGAAAAAGGTCACCAGGCTCGTGATTGCAAGGGAAAGAAAGAGGCTATCAATGTTGAATGCTACAATTGTAGGGAAATGAGGCATTATGCAAATGAATTTCCTAAGCGTCAGGTAAACTTACCTTAGAAAAGGCCAAGGGATCAAGTCCAAGCTTATTCTATTACTACAGATGAAGTTGAATAATTAATGTATAGGTGCTTTTGGACTCAAGGATTATATTCTGGTTATAATAATAATGTGATATATATATAAGGATTGTACTGCAGTACTTGTTTTTTTCATTAAGGTTTTAATATGATGAAGGTAATCATATTTTTAGTATGTGACAATAAGAGAAACTTTACTTTTTTTGGGGAATCTGATGTTATAATTGATTTTGGAATTTAGAGACCTTTTAGAGAAAGTCTGGACAGAGGTATTTTGGATAACTATATAGGTTGGAATGGATTAAGTTGAACCTTGTATAGTATTGTTTAAGGTTAAAACACTTCTAAAGATTATTTTTGAAATATTATAATACTATAGTTTTAGAAAAAGGACAACCTGCAGGTTGGGGGATAACCCGTCGCGTCAGACAAAGCTGTAGGAATCGAACCCACAACCATAGTGCGACAAGCCTTTATTACCTACCACTAGCCTATAGGAAGTCCATGGTTATTACAAAATAGTTTTCCTAATCTAAATGGTATGTGGTAATATTTGGAACCTTATACAATTAGGATAAATAGAATATTTTTGAGTTCTGTTACAATTTGGAGTGAAAGATGGGTTCATGGTAAAAATTTATTAAAGAATGAAAGCCTACATGACAAGTAAGTATATTTCCTTATGTTCTTAGAAAATATCTTAAATAAATTCCTCAACTTTTTAAAAGGTAACTTAAAACAAAAACGTCGTCGGTTAACTTTTCCAACTGGGGATTCAATGACCGTTTAACCAATCACAAGTTTTTGATTTTCTTGTGGTTAAATTTCTCCTAATCCTGTTTTCTACAACTCTCCATCAGACCTTGATGGTTTGTTTCTCCACCATATCCATATTTTCATAGAATCCTAGTATGGCCTATCTCGGGTGACCTTTTTACTTCTCTTTCTTTATTTTAATGTTATATTCTTATTAACCCTATTTCCGATGTGGGTTTTCCACAAAGGTGGTTTCTATTTTCAACCTTTTATTTTTGAAGAACATTTTCAAATTGCGAGGATTCAATTTATTGAAGGAGGGGAGAATGTAACACCCCAAGCTTTCATGATACACTTCTCTTTCAATAATGCAATAGCTTGCATTGTACGCAAGTTTGAGATTCTAACACACCGCGACCAATCAAAGTAGTAGTTATGAATAGTAATACCCAATTTTTGAAATTATATAAATTTTATATTTCAAAATGGAATTCATTTTTGTATTCGGAATATCGAAATTATCCTAAGTTGAATTTTTTGTAATTTTCCGAGAACTTCCAATTTTTCTATGAATAGTGAAAAATACTTAAAAACAACTTTTTTAATCAAAATAATTTATAGTGATAAATTATACTATTGAGTGGTTTTAAATTATAATTAGAATATATTTTTACCATTTTATCCAATGGTGTTCATTATAATTAATTTCACTTTGAAATTGGACATAAATAATTGTCAATCTTTTGATATATATTGTTTCTTAAAAACACGCTATTTGTTGTGACAGTGGGAATTAATTATAAAATTAATTAATGAAACTTATATGTTTGGAATTTTATAAAATAGACATCATTTTTTAATTTGTAATATCAATTATATCTTAGGGTGAAATTTTGGCATTGTTCTGAAAAACTTCAATTTTTGATGAATAGCGAAACCACTAAGTGGTAGTTAAAAAAACTGATTTTTTGTTTAAATGAAACATTACCACTTCTGTGATTTGATTTTCAAAAATCTGACATACATGGTTTTCATTAGTAAGTAAAATGTGGTTCAATGGGATTAAAATAATTTTTTGGCGAATAGTAACTTTTAAGTTTAATTAATCGCGATTAAAGGTAATTAGTGAAATTTAAGGTAAAAATGATATTATAAAAATATTAAAATACCTTTAAACTTGTCCTAACTATATTGGATGAGTCATGGCCGACCAATAAAATCCATGATTCAACTTGGGGACCCCATGGAGCCACTTTGGTAGGAAAATGACATTAAAAACTTTTTATTTAATGTTGAAATAAAAATGTCACAAACATGAGTTGTTTTACTAAAACAATTTTTAAATGGGGTTATACAAGTCATATTTTTAACTATAAATATTCATTGTAAATTTAAAAAGATTTCCTACATCATGATATTTTTTTTATAATTTTTATACATTAAATAAATTAAATTATTTATGACACCATGATGATGCAGCGATTACCTCATTAATTAACGATTTTAATAAAATGGAAGGATAATGTAAAATCTAAGACTTATAATTGTCCAAAGCCTATTGTATGGGTGTATTTAGAACCCTTATCACCTTAACCTCGAAATATATTATTTTTGGACATTTATAATCCGAAAAACATTTCATAATAAAGTAACATTTCAATCCTTCCAAGAATGCCCCTCCTCTCCTCTTATAAAAGCCCCCCACCACTACAACCTTATTCACACTTTCAAGCCTTTTGGCTCGGCCAAACTCTGCCCAAATACTCTCCAAAATTCACTCTATTACTCTTAGAAGCCTCAATTTGGGCATAAGTCTTCCCAAGAAAGCCTTTGGCTCAAATAAAAAAAGAGTTACCCGATTTTAAGGTAATGTATTCTCTTATGTTATTTTGTTTTATTTTGCTTCTCCAACCACCTAAACTATTTTTATTCATTTATTTTGTAACAACACCAGTATCCTAAATATACTATGATGTTGTTATAAGAAGTATTATAGCTAAAATTACACACACATACATCTAATGGTTAAAGAACATACTGTTTCTATGGATGGTGAATTTCTGCCTCACGAAACGATGATTGTTCAAAACTCATATAACACCTTCAAAGGTGGCCATTAATACGTAACTATATTTACATATGATATATAATATGTTTATTTTTTACTTAATCTTCTGTATTTTTCATTTATGGAATACCTTTATGGTTCCATTATGGGTAAACGTGATATTTTCATTTGAGGAAGTGCGGACTACCGCCCCCTCAAAGTGATTTGAATCGTTAATGCCATATGTGGGATGTATAAAGGATGGAGTAAATGGTATTATACATTATATTATACTGGAATTATAGTATAACTTTATATAATTATAATTTCATTCCATTAAATATGAAATAGAAATGAAAGTAGCGTTCATGCGTACGTACGACTTACTGTCTCCATGAACGGTGCATTTCATTCCTTACCTCTAAATGTTATGTAATATGATAAATGCATGTATATATTGGATATATATTATATATATTATATATAAATCATGAATAAAATTTTTATATAGCTTATATTTCACCACATGAACAACTTGTAATTATAAGAAGTTTATTTTTGACTCAAGTACCAAAGATCGAAAAAATGACCGTTATTAACTTAAATAATTACATAATGTTCATAACATGGTAATAAATGATATAAAAGGAATAATGAACATGAAAACTATTCTTAAGAAATTATAAATTTACTCTAGTTTTATATTCATGAGGATAAAGAACGGTCATGTCAAGTCGGACACGAGGTAAGGGAACTTCTTAACCCAATTTTCATTCATTGGGTTAATCTTCTACTTTCAAATTATGTCATGATATTTTTATGTCCTATCATGTATTTGTAATTTATTTATGTGTACTTATAGTGAATACACATAATAGATCTGTTTTATTTAAAAAATATTATTTGTAAGGGACTTCGTCTCAATCTCCTTTCATTGAGGCATATTTGGTTTTATACACAACTTTCCTTTATACGGTGTATAATCCCATTTAACTTTTACTTTTATTCAAAAGGAATCTTTTTATATGAAGTTTTTTTACTAAATGAAAAAAGGAATGTTTTTTCTTACGTATGCGGCGACAAAGACTTCTCCTCCGCCTTTACTATTATTTGAGTTTTGGATTCCTCTATAAGCCATAACTTTTTTAAATGAAAAAAATACAATGTTTCACTTTTCTTTTATTTTGGTTTTAAAAATGGTATGTATCAAACGTTGTTTATGAGTCTTAATATATGAAAACCCAGTGCAGATGTATATGTATTTAACGCAAGCTTAAAACTTTTTTCAGAAAACCCGACTCTCGAGTGTGGTAGACAGGAAGGGATTGGTCGTGGACCCATCATGGCCTGTAATTAGTCGAGCAGTCTCAGAATTAGTTATTTTCTTTTCAGAAGCTTGCAGACTATTTTCAGAAAAACACTGGAGTATATTTGAGCAATTTTAAACATAAGTATCTTCTAAAAAAAATTGCATCTGTAGGTCTCATGAGACAAACTAGTGTCTTGGCATGAGGCCTTGACTAAATATTATTTGTAGTCTTGGCACGAGGCCTTGGCTACGTGGTTATGATAGTCTGGAATTATGCATTCCATCATTATGAAAGTGGTTATTGATATTGCATGTGAATATTCGACCAGTAGAATATCCATGTGAATAAGTAAATGACATTATTTCACTTATTGTTTCCATATTATGTTGAAGTTCATGTTTAAAAGGCTTTTGTTTAGTTATAAATTGCCTTAAATGTTTATGTTTATTTATGAAAGCTTCCACTATATTGTTATCCTTACTGATCATCTGAGCTCACCCCTTTGAATGTTTTAATTTTTCCAGGATGTGAAGAAGTATTTTAGGAATGACCTGCAGGGATAGTCTGAAGGGGATATGAGTGTGGAAAATGGAGGCTATGTTATTGTAGTTTTTAACTTTATGATGTAATGTAACATTTATGAATGTATCTAGTGTTTCCAAGGCTAATAAACTAATCGGTCTTTCGAGACTTGATATTTTGTGATCATGCCAATGTTACGCAATAATGCACCGACTCTGGGTAACTGGGGTCGGGGTGTTACAGTATCCCATACAAGACTTAAAAATGTGTCATGTAGATAGTAGAGTGGTAACTATTATTGTATAAAAACTCTATCAAGGGTAAGTGACCTTCCAGCTTTGGCCGAAGTCTAACAAACAAGCCCTTGACATATCCTCTAACACTTGGATAATGCATTTGGTCTGACCATCGGCCTAGGGGTGAAAGTTTTTATTCATCCTCATTTGGTCCCTGAATGCCTATTGCAAACCTCTCCACAATCATGTCTTAAACAACACATCATGATTAGAGACAATTATCAAGGGCACCCCATGAAGGAGAATGATATCTCATCTATATAATTTCCCTAAAATCTATACTCAACTCAACTCATTGATAGAATGAAAGTGTGTTGACTTCATGAGCTGATCAACTATCACCCATATGGCATTGTGGATCTTTATTGTGTATGGAATCCCTGACACAAAGTCCATGGATATGTTGTCCCACTTCCATTCAAGGATCTCAAGGGACTGCGACAAACCTATTGGAATTTGGTGCTCATCCTTCACCTGCTGATAGGTGAGGCACCATAAGATGAAATCAACTACAATTCATCTCATACTGGATATCCAAAACTACCATTGAAGGTCTTTATACATCTTCCTCACATCGGTATGTATAACTAGGGGAGAAGTGTGGAACTCTCACATCACCTCCTCCCACATCATGACCGAAATCACCGTACATCCCTAAAAAAAGATTACATGATTCCATCCTTTAGAATATCCATTTGGTAAATCTACTATGGCTATCTAATCATGTAAGACCTCAAAGTCGATGTCTCACAGTTGGGACTCTCTCACACACTCGAGAAGTGAAAGAGTCAACACAATCCACTAAAGAAACTGTGTACCCTCCTTCTCCACCAGGGTTAGATATATAGAGGCCAACTACTCTGAATCCTCCTGTACTAAGTGTGCTTGGGACTTCCTACTAAGGGAATCTGCTAAGATGTTTCCCTTCCCTAGAGTTTAGACTACCTCAAATTCATTGTTCTATAGAAACTCCAACCAGAACCACTGTATTAGGTTCAATTCTCTCTGTGTGGATACATACTCAAGACTCTGATGGTCTGAGTAAACCAAAAAGTAATCCTCTAGAAGGTAGTGCCACCACATCTTCAAGGTGAATACTATCACTTCCAAATCTAGGCCATGATTTTCATATTTCTTCTCGTGGGGTCTCAACTGCCTTGACCTGTATGTGATGACTACCTGCCACTGCATCAACATATTTCCAAGCCCATCTCCTGAGGCATCATAATACACTATGTATCCCATGCCCTCCTCTAGTAGTCTCGACACCAGATCACTCATCATACTCAGCCTCAAATCCTCAGAAGACTTATGGCACTACTTAGACCAAATAAATGGATTCCCTTTCCATGTTTGGACAGTCAAAGGGGTTGTGATCCTAGAGAAGTATGCCATAAAACTCATATAGTACCCCTCCAAGGAAATAAATATTCACACATTCGACACACTATTGGGTGGATCCCAATCAAGCACTACATTGATCTTTATTGGGTCCATTGATAAACCATGATTAGAAATGAAATTTACCCAGAAATTGAACATTGTGAATCTTGAACTGGAACTTCAAGAGTTTTCCATAAAGTTGGTGCTCTTGAAATAAATCTAGGACCACCCTCACGTGCTCCACATGATCCTCCTATGATGTAGAGTAGATGAGTATGTCATTGATAAATACAACAAAAAAATATTCCAAGTATAGTTGGAATACCTTCATCAAATCCATAAACACGGTGGGGGAATTTGTCACACCATAGGGCATCACTAGAAACTCATAGTGTTCATAGCGAATTCATAATACCATCTTTACAATATCATCCTTGCGAACCATCAATTAGTGGTATCCAGAATGAATAATGATATCCAAGAACCATATCATGCCTTGAAACTGATCAAAGTGGTCATCAATACTCAAAAGGGGTCTTTGTTATTTATTATGTCCTGGTTTAGGAAATGATAATCCAAAAAAATTCACAAGCTCTCATCCAAATTTTTTATGAACAATACTAGAGGTACCCAGGGGGAAACACTAGGTCTGATGAAACCCTTTATTTATGGTCCTCCAACTACAACCAAAACTCTTGGATCTTGGTAAGGGCCATCCGATATTCCACAGAAGATATCAATGCGGTCCCAGGATGAAAGTCATAGAAAAACTACATCGCCTGCCTCAGAGGTAGTCCCAAAACATTTTTAGAAAAGACATATATATAATCCTCCACAAGTAAAGGAACTCAAATGAATGAAGAGCCTAATAAACCAAGGGATATACTTTCTAACTTATGGGTGATGGGATGAAACCTCTTTCTCATAGAACCCACTCGTCCCACCATGAGATCTATCTCACCCATAAAGGTGAATCTCGTCCCATCAGTGTGTAGAAATATGTCTTGTCTATAGTGAAAATCAATCTGGGCTCAGACCATGGACATACAATCCATACACAGTATGATGTCATAGGGTCCATCATGATGAAATTTTTTTTCCACATGAACCTCTATCCACTAATCAATAGCTCACACTACCGATAGATAAAAAATACAGAAGAAGCATTACCTATAGAAACCTCAAGACAACGTTACTATGCTAGAGTCTCATCCAGGAGATCTAGATCTCACACCAGGAGCATAGAGATGAAGGAATGAATAGTATTTATGTCTAATAATACTTAAGTAGGAGTATAATAAACACAGATCGTACCTCTAATCATCTCACGTGCTGTGGGGTCATACACCTCCAAAGCCTACAACTGTTTGTAACCCTGACTGCTAGCTCCCTGAGCTTGACGTGGGCCGCCTAGTGGTGGTGGTGGAAGGATATCATAGTGTCATCCACCAAAAAAAGCTCCAAAATCCACTCTTTTAACTTCACCTCCCTGGGGACCACCATTCCCTCAACTAGGTGGTCTGTGATCACAGTGTGTCCTCTACTATAGTGGTCTATCAGCTATCCATCTATGCTTATCGACACATCTGGTCGGGCAGTCTTATGATATTTGACCTCACCCATCACAAGTGAAGAATCTCACCTCTCTAGGCTACCCTGGTCCTCTACACTGTCCCTGACCATGTGTCTGAATTTGATCATGGTGAGGTATCCTACATCATGATCCTAGCACCTAGAGTCTGCTAACTGCTAAAAATGACTCAGATATATAATGCCCAATGCTAGCTCCAGTTATATAGAATAACTTTGATAGAAATATATCTATCACTAGTTCCTGCTCCAACACCCTAGCATAGGTGGGGATGCACAAGGGAACCACACTGACATGGATCTCTCAATGGAGTCCTTGCTCAAACTTTCATACTTGGAAGTACCTATCCCAGATCATGTAAAAGGAGTATCACATAAGGTCTACAAACCTCGATGTATTCTCAATCACCATCATCCCTCCCTACTGCAGCTCCAGAAGCTCATGAACCCAAACTAAGAGAAAAAATAGGGGTGACATTCCTCATAAAACAACTGTTGGAAGTCAGTCCATGAGAGTGTCAAATCATCATGCATCTATGTAACAAGGATCCACCAGTGCCCAACTACTCTGTGGAAAATGCTAGCTGCCAGTGAAACAACCTGATCCATAAGGGTCCAAACAAGCCTGAAGATATGGACCACCGACTCTAGACAATCCACTACTGCCTGGGGATCTGGCTCACCATGGAACCTCAGTGGCCTCTCGCACTGTAAATCATGGAGCACACTAATCCTACATACATATTTAGCCTACAATGTTGGGAAAATATTCCACTCAATAGGTGGAGGTGTTGATACCTACCCACCTGGAGTAAAAAGATAATGGGATGGACCCTAAATTAATGCCTCATCACTCACCAGATCGTCGTTACGATCTGGAACTGATATACTAGCTGGTTGGCATCATGGAGGCATCCTGAAATTTGTCAATATGTACCATGGTCAGATAAGCACACACACACACACACACACACAACAACAACAACAACAACAACAACAACAACAACAACAATGGGGATATGACTCAATAAGGATAGTAAAAAATTATATCATATATGATGCATGTAAAATTGTTCCCTACAACTAATGTCTTGGTATACCGAGTCAACAAGAAGGTATTCAAGGTCTTGGTGATTGGATACATTGGCTGCCCACACCATCACTGAACTCTCTAGACTAATAGCTGCACTCAAGACACTCCAACAATGTTGAACTAAATCCAAAACAAATATTTATAAGGGGACTACTCCAAACACCATCCCAAGGATCAAACCACCTTTGATACCAATATGTCATGACCCAACCCAAGCTGAGGCTCAAGCCATAACTACCACAAGACCGCCTTCATTGGTTAGGGGATGGTGACTTGTGCTGAAGGCTTATCTAACATTAGGTTTCATTTTTCTAAGTAATTATATGCACAAACACAATCATATCGATGCAAAAGAGTAGAGGGAGTAAAAGTAAAAGAATCAAAAAGCTAAGGGAACAACCATACATGAGAACCTGTAGAAAGTACAAGAGTGTGGTTGTGTAGACTGAAAGTAAAGTGGAAAAAATACATGCCTAACTAGAAACATGTCCCAACATAAAAAAATTAGAAAAGTAAACTGCTAAGATATCCCATCTCCAATCTCTAATCTGCAACCACCATACACGGTCCAAATTTACCAGTATCCCTAAGATCTTCTAAAGTCATTGTTGACCTATCTATCATCTACATAAGACACAACACATACAGGAAAATCCTATATAGGGGTGAGTATATACATACCCAGTAGGATGTCACAAAAACAGAAGGGGGATAAGTAAGAGATATAATAGGAATAGAAATATAGTAGAATAGTACATAATATGTAAGATAATGTCAGAGAACAAATCAACTCAAACCAAGAGTGAAAGTAACCTCTTCCAAGAACAAGGGGCTTGATAAGGTGAGTATTTAAACTAAATGTTGAGTATTTTACACCTATATTAGGAGAGTAGACTCATCCAACCATGAGAATATAGACATAGAAAGAACATGACATACCCCTCATGTCTTTACCTATCATGGAAAGAGAGTAACTAAATCCAAAGGTATGGATACAGATGAATATATATATATATATATATGATTAGTCAAAAAAATACCAAATGAGAGAGTATGGGGATATTTATTCCATATCTCAGCCCAAGAAGAAGATAATCCAACAGTTCCTAAAGTCCATCAATGATTCCCAACATCCCACACATCTTCCTAGAAGTAACCTCACAAGTCAACCACATCTCGCCACTGTGATGCACAGTTGAGGGGGCACAAACTCCAAGTAAAGGAATCGTGTCATAGTTCATTAGGGGGGTTCCACTCTGTGAGTATCCATAGAGGACCCACACCCTAATACATCAGGGGGTTTCCACTCCATATGAATTCGTAGAGGACTTGCACCCACACCGATGGGAGTTCCAATCTAGTTTCATGAGGACCCACACCCTATCCGATAGGGGGTTTCACTCGGTAGGTAGAGGACCCATGCCCAATACGATGGGGGGGTTCCACTCTATAGGTTGAGGAACCGTGCCCTAGTGACATAGGGGGGGGTCACTCTAGTCATCAAGGACTCATGACCTATCCTATAGGGGGTTCCACTCAGAAGTCAAGTAATCACACCCTACTACCATAGGGTGTTCTACTCTAGAAATTGAGGACCCACATCCTAGTGCATAAGGGGGGTTTAACTCAGAAGGTAGCTGTTGGGGACCTACACCCTTGCTGATGGATGGTTCCACTCTAATCATCGAGGATCTACACCCTATCCAATAGGGGGTTCTTCTTGGAAGAAGCCTCTGATGATCCAGTGTGATCACTACCATCATCAAAAATTGATTCAATAAGCCCCGAGCCAGTAAAATTTCCACATAGTATCTCAAAATCCACAACCATGGCCACCATTGCATTCTATGTGAAAAAAAACTTAGGATAAGATACTCGTTGGCCTAGATATGAGTTAAAATAAAGGAGATACAGATGGTTAAAGTTTCCTAAAAAGGATCCAAGGGGTACACAGTGTGTGGTCTTGATCCACCACTTGGCCGTATGCCTGGCCAGTACAGGGCTCCCTGTCCGTGTAGTAGTACATACTGTGCAGGTGGACTACACAGTGAATCTATGCTAACCGGGGTTAGGTCATGTCCTTCTGGATATGTCTATATACTTTCATCCCATTTATGTGTACTTGAGTACATAACCCTGTAATTACACAGGGGATCTCATCCATGTGATCCACCACATGGGTTTACCAACTAGGTAAGGGGTACACGATGTGTAGGAGGGCTACATTATTCATTATCCTTAACTTTTCCCAAAAATTTATCTACCACCACTGAAGGGATACACACGGTGTGTTTATACCTATACACAATGTGTAGTTGGGTTTTTCACAGAAATTCAGATCCATGATCCACACACCAGATCTATCCATATCACATTGTTTTCTCATAGACCCCCCTCAAATATTTCTGATATTTGTGTATATGGCCATGATGAGTGGTTTTCATCCATCATTCGCCAAAAATAATTCTACAGTCATTATTTAGAAGTTCTTTTCACATCTCGCATGCCACTGCGCCTTCCTTCAATAATGATTTGTTAAATGATAATCAAAATGACCATCCTCATCTCTCAACAATACTAGATATGTGCGTGTTTCATTAATCCACCCATTGATCGCAAAACCGTTGTCATTCTAGGGGTTCAAACGGGCTTGGAACCACCCAGTAATGTCAAACCAGGACCATGGGGTCCAACCAGTGATGGACATAAAGAAAACAAGGGGGTAAAGCACAATAAAATGGGTTTAATTGATCTTTATCAAGAATTATTGTCCAATGATCAAGAATGAGCATCCAGGGTTAGAAAACATGGAATAAATCAATTAAGATTTCAATACACGAGCACATTCTCAATCCAAGATTGGCAGAGATCCAAGAACAAGGATTGATCTACTCAATAAATTTAATCAAAAGAGCATAAATCACCAATTTAAGAGTCCTAACTGGAGATTGAATTGTTTGTCATTGAAGAATTTTCCTGCCAATGATTGAAAGGATTTATTACGTTTGTTGCGTCCTGATCTGCTTTGATATGGAATTTCGTCATCATCTGAGGTGTTTTGTCAACGGAGGAGGAATAAGGAGATATGGAATCCTCTTAGGGTTTATGTGGCTAACCCTGGAGCATTATCCATGGTGATGCATTTATTGACAAATAATTTAGGTCTAAAATGAATGAATGAGTTAATTAATCCACTAAACATACCTCTAATGAGAAAGGAGTCTGAACACCTCGTGTCGACCCATTTTATGTTGTGCCTAGGGTAAACATCTCATTCTGGACTCAACTGTGGTCTCAAATTTCTGATCTGAGTTTCCATTTAAGACTTATCCTATTTTCATTAAGAATTCATGCATGCATAGTATCAAATATATATATTTTTTTTATAAAATTAATTATTAGCACACTGGACCACGGAATCACATGTCGTCATAGTGCCTAGAACTAGAAATATATATAGAAATATTTTAAAGTATTACAAGAAAAAAGCAAGGTATTTAAATCACTAACACATGTGATATCCCCACATGATACCAAATCACCTCCATTTTCATTCCCCATCCATGTAAACCCAAACAAAAGTGAAGACTCAATCCCAGACTACCCCCATCAACTTAAGGTTCATAATGAGAAAGGGTTCATTATATCCTCCTATACCTACCTCCCAAGTCCCATCAGTCCTAATATCCAATCTACCTGATTCCCCAAATAACAAAGTGATCTATTGACACCATTTTTTCATGAACCAGGCTGAACATCCATCTAACTAGACACCCAACCATGTCTGAGATAAGTCCCAATAGGCATTTCTAGTTCTCCTGGGTTGAATATTAGTGCTAGGAATCAAAGATAATCTAGAGGGGAATGATTTCTAACCAAGAAACCAGGATTAATAACCAAATATAACACACATCATAAATAAAAACTAAATATAATTAAATATAAAAACCAATCCAGATACACTAGATAAAGAAAAAAAAAGAAACTGAATACAAAAATACAGCTGAACCATGCTAACAGGATCTCCACATGACCTCCTGGTCACCACCAACCACAAGACCAACCTTCTGCAAGGAAAACTGAACCAGAAACCTAAACCTTCAAAATAGATCAAGTCTACTAACATCGAGTGGAACTAGTAGGGTGTGATCATACAAAAACTAAGTAGGATATACACACAGATTCCATACATTTCCTTTCCAAAAAACAATACACAAACACTATTTTGAATTATATATAGAACATAGGTTGTCACATTTCAAAATCCAAACACGCCTTTCCAGAAATCCCCCTTTTAGTACAACACACACATGAATTATATTTTGAAAATTGTTTTACATTCAAAAAACCAATTATATTACCCAAACCCAAAACAAGAAACCATGCTAGATGATAAAAAGGGATGTACTGAAAATAAAGGAAATAGAATAAGTAGGGATAACAACTAACATGTAACAGAAGTAAAACTGAAAATATAGATAATAATCTTAGGAATTTCCTAAAAACTCTAGAAGAAATCTCTTGACGTACTCAGTTAAAACTCACCTCTCGGTGTGTGATTCATCTTCATAGTCAATAACCAACTAGCTGCTCTAAACTATCCAATCGAGTGGAACATCCCACCTGGCCTCAGCAAATCCATGGGGTACCAACCCATTTAATTTGGGTCAACAAGAAACTATCACTTGACCCTATAGATGATTCTCATCTATCTCATGATAATAATACTTTGTGAATGGGGAGGTGCTTACATGCATGGAAAAAAACTAAAACCCACATCCATTGTGCTTTCCTAGCCCAAACACCGACACCAACTATTTAATGATCCCCACCTTAGAGGATCCACCATAGAGGTGCCCATATCACAACCATCCATTCACAAGTACCAACTTGACCTTCACATTACATGATATTTAAAAACCACTTTCCCAAACATTATAAAATACCAATTGGGCCTTTACATCATGTCACATCAAAACCAACATTTCTAAGGTAACACAAAGTACCGACCAAGACTTTAACATTTCAAATCCAAAACCATTTCAAAGCTAAAGTGAAAACCTAAAACAATATAAAAAGTGAAAAATGGGCCTTTTATATCATTTAGTTACCAAAGAAAAGCTCAATGTTCCAAATGGCCTAAAATTTATAAACCACACTTGAATCCATACTTGAAATCATTTGAAAACCAAATGACACTTTAAAAAACAAGGGTCCATCATGAGGACACTGAAATTTAGAAGAATCCATTTAGAATGGCATCCAATGACACTCTTAAAGGATCCATGTTAGAACATGAAATAACCTAAAACCATTTTTAAAGAAACACCACTTTCTTTACCACCAAACACAACAAGTCACACACACGCTCCAATCCATAAAAGTCACAAATTCCAGAACATATCACCCAATTCAAAACCAAATTTAAATAAAAAAATATTAGGAAAGAATAAAAAAAATATATAATTACCAAATATATCTTTAAAGACTAATTTTATTTTTATCAAACACCTTGTATGCATTTATATAAAGTAAAAATTAAATAAACACTTTAAAAACCATTTCTACCAAGTTTTCCAACATGAAAACACCATATTAATCTAAAAAAACACACCAAAATCATGCGAAACACATTTATAAATAATTTAGAAACACATAAGAATTAAATGGAATGTGAATAAAAGGAAATTTATGGAAACACCTACCTAAAAAATGTGAGAATGCAATGAAACTTCAGAAGAAGGAAGAATACATCCCAAAAGACAACCTACACACCTTAGAACCAAAGAATCACAAGCCACACATCAACCCTAGACTCTAGGGTTTGTACAAGAGGGAACCATTCCAATGAAAACTAAGAAACCAATAGGTAAGAAGAAAAGGAGGAGAAAACTGACTGAAAACCCACAACTCACCTTAGATCTGATGGAGAAGCACCAACAAGGTGAGCTTGGTAGCCCCTTCATGCACAAAAAAAATGATCTAAGGGGGAAGAAATCACAAGGGGGGTGTTAAAACATAAGAGGGTAAAACCTTTTCAAGTTTTAAGAAATCTGAGAAACTCACATGGTTAGGCCATACGGTTTGAAAAACCGTTCACCCATTGTGAGCACCCTACTATAGAAAAGGGGAACCATACATAGTTTGGCCTCATGGTTTGGGAAACCATTCACCAACTATGTTTCACATCTCTATCTAAAATTTTAGAACCCCTTGTATGCTTCCCACACAGTTTCTCCTAACCATGTGCAAGTTATGTACTATGTCCCATAAACCAACCCCAAGCCACAAGTTTCTCATAAGACACACATGGTTTTACCCAAACCATGTTCATCCCATATAAGTCAACCCATGAAGAAGAAGATGAATTGAAAATAACATCATCTTCAACAGGTCTCACAGTTAACCTCCAAACTGTGCATACAAACGGTGCATAGGCCAAAAAGCCACCTAAAAACTCAAAAACTCAAAAATTCAAACTGAGAACTCAAACTAAACCTAAAACAAAAGATACAACATCAAGAAAAGAATAAAATAAAAGAAATTCCAAGTTTAGGGTGTGAAAAATATTGAATTCACGTATTAATGGAATGTTGTAGCGATTATCATTAGGACATTTAGACTTCATCAAATCTTTGTTCTAGCATAAGGATATCAATGATTAATGTTCCTATATAATTTAGAAGTGTATGTGGAAAATATCGAGGGATACAACATCAGTTCCTTTGAGAAACATTTTCTGACGATGAGTGTTTGTCAAACACACCATTAAGTTGAATAAAGAATTTGTTCAATTTAATAATATATTTAATCCCTTCACACTTAATCCTTGTCTCACCTAATAGGATTCACATTTCCTAAGATGATGTTGTTACATCGATTTAGTGATAAAAGTTTTTGTATCCTAACCCATATTCTTATGTTTCTTGCCTAAGTACCAATAATTAGTATAAAATATATTATTTTATAGATTAAGATAAGAAATTTTTTTAAATTTTCATTAAATTTGTGAGGGAATCATCAGGGTCTCATTGCACCAAGCTGAGCTTCAATTTGATATTAGATGACCAAGTTATGGTCATTCAAAGTCTTAAATTGGATTAAAACCGGTTTTATGGGTCGAAAAATTTTAAGAACATATATGTATATATTTAAAATATATTAAAATTTACCCAAAGGAATTTTTTGGTAAACCCTAGTATTCTATCCATTTTCTAGTGGCTGGAATAGTGTTTTTCAGCAGGGATTTCTTCCACAAAGTTGTGGAATTCCCAAAAAAATATAAAATCCTGAAAATATAGTCTTTGATAATTTTAATAATCAAAAAAAATATTTAAATTGGGAGGGGACATAGACTAACATACACAAAAAAAGGAGGGGGGGGGGGGGCTATGTTGTTTCTAGTGCATAAGAAAAAAAAGAGGTTTAAAGAGTGTGAATGGACTACCCCATGAATTGTCTAACCCCCAATTTGGGTGGCCAATTATTTAATTAGCTTTCCTTGAGGGCAGTAGTGTTATTTAAAAAAATATTTTTTAGAAAAATTCAACAATGCCACCCTCCCCTTCCCCTCTTTATTGCATAGTGTGTGGGGGTGTTTCCTCCAGTCGGTCTAGTTACCAGACTAGGATGTGCCCTTCTTGACCCACCTAGCCTAATTTGGGTTTAAAAATGGCTTGAGGCTCCATTTTAGGGGTTTTAGGGCCACTCGAAACTCGAAAATTTTAATAAAAAACAAGAATTTAGTTTTTTTTGGAATTCTTTAAAAATATTTTGAGTACCATGAAATTAATATTTTATGAATTAAAATTAGATAAAATTATTTAAATTCATTTTAAATGTCCTTCAGTCTAATTTATTGAAAAATAATTTTTTTATTGTATGTTTATTACCTACCAATTGATATTAATAATCTATCAACCAATATATGCCTAGAATTTAATTCATTATTATAATTGTGTGCAATGATTGTAATAATTAATTTATTTTTGATGATTTACAAATCATCTTTCCTCATTTTATATTTATAAGGGCCTTCACATCCCTGTGTATTATAATGCATGTATTTGTTTCTTCCTAGGTGTTTATATATATTATCAAGGATGTTATAAGACATGGTACACTCTGAGATGATGTGGTATTTCCATATAAGATGTGATTACATTGGACAAGGGTGTGAACTGTGACATGAGTCAAACATTACATAGGTATTCAATACCTAGGGTCATGTTTGATCCATTTACATTCAATGGATCAAATAATAGTAAATGTTCTAGATTATATGGGTTGTCTATTTAATTTTTTCATGGTTTATTATTGTTTTTTGAATATGAATGTTTACAAAATCGCATAAAATAATAATCTAAAATGTATAGATTAATAAAAATTAATACTGGATAAATGTTTTCTATTTAAATATTTTTTCTTTTGTGAGTTAGATCACATAGTATGATCATATAAAATATAAAAAAAATTCATTCATTAAGTAATAATTAAAACCCTCAATGAAATATTAAGTCATAATATCTTCCGTCTCTTACATTTATAAAAAAACAGGTATACGAGGTGCTTGTTATCCCTAGTTTGGGGTGCGTCCAACTAATGGGGAGTTATTATAAGAGTAATGAGTCAAATTAACTAAATATAGAAGAAAATAAGTAGACATAGCTATATTTTTAATACTTTAAGGTAAAAGGGTTGAGTAAATAAAGTTTACGATTCCTAGAAGTTGGGAGTTCATTCAATAGTTCAAGGAGTTGTTATTCAATGTAGTTGGCCAGTCTAAATTCTACCTTGAAACTCTCAGAGTAGTGGCATAATGATAGCTTAGACTACAAGGAGAGGTTTTAGGGATACTTTCCACTATAATACTCAAGTGAATACGTATTATTAATCTAATGGTTGAGGGCCACTAGGGTTCAATAAAATAGCGGGATACATTTAAGATAATAAATCTATAAATTTTAATAAATTGGTAATGAAGATAAAATGCACTAATATTATTATGTTTAATTTTATAGAAAATAGAAAGTGAAACCAAGATAGACTATGATCAATATTTTACAAATAAAATGTCCTCGCTGGAAAAAAATCTAAGAGTAGTCTAGGTGCTTGGGCATAGTACTATAATATGAAAGGAAATTATATGTTTTGAAGTCCCCACAACCTGATCAGCCACCTTAGAAAGCAAGTGAGGATGAGAAAGTTCTTAAATGAGACTCATGAATAATGCGCTCAATGTTTATATCATAATTCTGACACCAATTCCAAAAGAGTTACAAATTCAACATGAGGATATCCTTATATAATTAGGATGATAGAGTACATTAACAACTAGAAGTATTGGGATTTCAGTCGAATCATGAACACTTAGTTCCTCTCATTCTCTCATCTTTACCACCCAATTTATCCAATTTCATTTAGAGTTATCAAATGAATAGTATGGGGAAACCCCTTGGGATAGATTCTCTAAGAATATGAGAATTTAAAGAAATATAAATCATTAATTATTAAGTTTAACAATAATAAATACAAGGTGAAAAGGAAAACTATAAGTACGCCACCAAAGGCACTTTTTACAACATCCTTCTAATAAAACAATGATAAAGAGGGAGAGAATTTAACCTGAGTCTATTTTCTTCACATGTGGAATGATAGGTTAATAGATACAATATGTCACTTAATATTTTATTTTTATAAATACGGAAACTAAGGATGTCAAGAAACATTGCAATAAGTTAAGATACATTCTTTAAGTGGCTGAGAAAGTATGAAACCTACATAAATAGTGAGAATAAAATGATTTTATTTCTAAGTGAATGGTACTTGTGAAACTATAATTGTGTTTCAAAAGTTACCAAAACATTTAAAATTAATGTTGTTTCTGATATTTTATAAATAATTAACAGTTCTGTAATGCGTGAATCATTGAAAATATATGATTAATATAAATTTTAAAAATTTAATACTCAGTTTTGGTAATATAATTCTCTGTCTAATAAAATTAAAGTAGTTTTCAAGGATATACCTAGTTAGTTAATTAGATTATTTATTGGTAAAGACCATAGGTATTATCAGCAAATTTACATGTCTTATTTTGGATAAAGAAACGATTAGAAATAAAGGTAAGCCACAAAGATTTTGGAATTAGTTCAGCTATAGAGAATGAACTATCCCAAGGAGATGCTTAAGGTAAATTCATCTACTTCATAATATTTATTTAAGATTTTTAAGGAATGAAAAAGTGAATAATGGAATATGAATGTGTATGATCATAACTCTTAAAGGTAGTATAGATTATTTAAATTACTATTTAAAAATATTTTTTTACTCTAATAAAAGTGTTTAAGAGTTAAGAAAGGGATCAAGAGCATCCAGAGCTTGTTTAGAATCTAGAACTCCAGTTTTTTGGAGAAATAGGTGAAGGGAATGGTTAGTGTTAGCCATGCACCTCAACCATGTGATCCCTGTAGGGAAACACATTATTTTTCAAATCTTGTACCCTAGGAAGAGAAAACATGTGATTTTGTGTAGGTGGGTTGCAAAGATGAAACACATGGTTATCACAAGAGTTGTTTAATCGTGCACCTAACCGTGTGAGGGGGTAAATAGCTTGGATAGTGAGAACACATAGATCATGCATATTTTTTCTAACCATGCACATAGCCATGAAAGGGGGGTATGATGACACTTAGATAATGGTGGCACATGGTTGGAACATGGTTTGGCTAATTGTGTGGCCAAATCCTGCTCCCTTTAAAAGTGGGTCGAATTACTATTTTTTCCCTTTACTTCATTACATTTTCCTCCCCCATTTCTTTTCCTCCCTATGCAAAGATGTTTCTCTCTCATGTTAGAAGCCTCCTATTTTCCACCTAGGTATTTTGGTATCTCTTTTTTTTAGCTTGGAATAAAGTGTCATTCATCACATTGGATTCATATCGGTAAGATCTTCAATCCTGTTGAATCATTTATTCTTTTATCTCACCATATGTAATGATAAATTTGTGTGTGATAATATTACTTATTTTAGGGTATTTTTCTTTTTATTAGATTTATTATATTCTAGCATGAGTTAAAGGCTGATAATGGATGAAAAGTCTATTTCTTGTTTATGGTAGGTGGTTTGTACCTTTTTGCTAAAATCCTTGATGTTATAGCCTGTATTGTAGTGCCACACACCAAACCCTCTATGTTATGCCTCTAAAATGAGTAACACCTTAAATTAAATGTTGAAAAACATGTTTTTATGTTATATTTACCAATTGAAATGGTTGGAGGTCTCCGAAATCAACATGAACCACCCCTTGAGGTGGGTTTATTTTACTACCTATGACCATGAAACCCCTTTGGGTGTGTAGAGATTTCCACCCATGAGTGGAAGACATATATGAATTTAATTGTGATGTTAAAGGTTTAAAACCTCTTAGCCCATGTTGATTTTAAGTGAAATGGAATGAATGAAAATTATAAATGAGATGGATGATCTCTTAGCTTATGAATATTAATATAAATGGTTGGTAAGGTGGATTGGACACTAAAATGGGACCCTTTTATCACTTGTAAGTGAATTTAATTATGAAATGAATATGATGAATTAAATTGATAAAGGGAATGGGCACTAACATGGCACGTTCATCCCTTATATAATACATTTGACAATGGATGACATAGAATGGCACTAATATGAGATATCATGATATGAAACTGATGAACCCATTATATATTTCATATTGGATGCATTGGATTGTTACCTTGGATTAAAATTGTTTGGATCTCCTTAGACCTGTTCCTTGGGATCCACAAAAGTCTCTACCAAGTTTACCATGGATGAGGTCCATGAAATCGAAGAGGATTCCTTGGTCAACAAACTTGGGTTCCTAGACAATGTTAGTCTACATTATATTGAGTTTTCTATGGATAATCTCTATGAACTCAAATAGGATTCCTTAATCAATGGTCTTGGATCCTATCCCATGTAGGTTTGATACTTGATAAATCTGGAATATTCCATGGATGATTGTTTACTTTAGTATACAATTACATTTCATTCATATAATTATTTTGATATAGCATGTATATGTGGATTTGGATTGTTTTACATTATCATTTATATGCTTATTACCATTATACCTGCACATTATTATAACTTATATACACAAACTGGATTTGTTATATACATCATTGGTGCACTAATTTTTTTTTGACTTTTTCCAACAAACATATATTTTCGTACATTTAAATTTTATGCTGGTAAAATGTTTTACCAACACTATCTTTGTCACTAAATTGTTGGTATTTTTTTCTAATTATTATTGTAACACATAAAATAATTCTATTGCAATTACAATAATTCTAACAGATAATATATATATTGTTAAAAATGTTTGGAAACATTTTCATATGAAAAATTTATTCATTGATAATATTATAAACATTTATCTTTTTATTTATTATAAAAAATACCAATAATTAATATATATCTATAAATTATATTTTAAATAAAATATTATATTTAGTTATTCCAATATTTGTTACTAAAATTTTATACTATATTTATTAATCTAATTATATATAATATATTTATTATATTTATTATATTTATTATATAACAATTATAAAATTGGATTATATGAAACTCCAACAATATAAGGTTTTATTTGAAAAAATATATCCAAACATAATTTCAAACATGTTCAAACATTTTCAAATTCCAAAATATGTTACATGAAACTCCATTAAAATTCATCCAAAATATATTTCTCTCACATCAATGTCATTTTCCTGGTTCACACTAGTAGTTTGAAGGAGATAATCATCCCCACTCATTCACACATTCCCCCTTTCTTATTTAGTAGATGAAAATAGTTCATCTCCAATCTCACACTAACATCAAGAAGATCTGAACAGTTAAACATGTTTAAAAATTAAATAACACAAGAAACAATGAGATTTAATATTCGATTAAAATATAATTAATAATATCATTTTCTTTTTACCTATTTAATAAAAATTCCAAAATAACAAACATATAACTAACAAACATCTATTCAATAGTTTTACAAGAAATATATCAAGAAAAAAGAGAACTAAAAAAGAAGACCACATACTAAAAAAGAGAACATAAACCACGACTCAAGAAGATGGAGAACAAAATCTCACTTATAGTACATAAAAACCACAGTTCGGGCCATATAGGGAATGATGCATACTAAAAAAGAGAGCAATAAAAACTATGAATCAAGTGGTTGAAGAACATAATGTATCCTTAAGTATATAAAAACCTCAGTTTATGACTAAAGAAGATGCACAGTGAGGCCTCAGTTTGTGTACTAGAGAATATTTCATACTAAACAGGCTTATGGAAATATGAAACTCATGACTTATAAAGAAAAAATCATATAACTTGTAGTATATAAAAATGAGGCCTTAAAAAATCTAGATATTAAATAAAACTCACATACATAAAAATTATCACATATAGATACATGATAGAAATATAATTTTTTTATGAAAAATAGTAGCCATGACTTATGATGACATAGGTTGATGACACCATAAAACTGAAGTTGTGATACAAGTCTCCAATTCAACTAATAAGGTCTCTAAAAACAATTCATGCATTACAGTTTAGAGACCCGGTTTTGTTCCTTCTAAGTCTTTGAAATATTTATATATATATTTTCAGAGCCAGGCGCTGATACTGTGTGAAATTCTGAGGCCTGTTGTTCTCGAAATTAATTTTAAAAAAATACAAAATATATTTTATATGGTGTGTGCACAAATTCTAAAATAAAACATGATAACTTTTAAATGGTTGATTGGATCAGAAATCCAAGGCCACAATTGAATTTAGAACATGGTGTTTACCCTATTAATGGCATAAAGTGACTCGACCTGGGACATTCAGACCCCTCGCACATTGGTGGTATGTTTAAGTGGATTAATTAACTATTAAATTAATTAATTAATTTATTTTTAACTTAAATAAAATATTTTAAATATATCATTATGGAAGAATCATCATAGCTAGCTTCATAATTCTAAAGTCACTGGTGAGATCTCTCTCCTTCCGTTGGAGAATCACGATGAATGACAACAAAACTCAGAATCAGATCTAATCTGGAAACAAAGAACACAATGAATCATTCCAAATAATTAGAAAATGAGTTCTTCATAAACTATTGATCTGAAATCAAGGTAAGACTCCTTATATGTGGTTTTCTACACTAATTAAATTGATTGAGTAGACCATTCTTTGTTCTTCGATCTATGACCTATTGCTGCCTTTGCACATTCCCAAGTACTAAAATCTAAATTTTTTCATTTTTTTTTTCTAACCTTTGTTTCCTTATTCATGATTGGTTGGACGAGACTGATTAGACTAGATCATTTAAGCTTTCTGTGGATCCTTTTTCACCAATATTCTTCATATTCTTAACCCGTTGGATCCCCATGACCTCAGTTTGACTATGTCGGGAGGTACCGAGCTCGATCAAACCCCTGGATTCATGGTTGATTGATGAAACAATAATGAATTGATGAGAGGGGAATATATCTAGGATTGTTGCGAGGAGAGGATGATAAATTTGGTGATTAAAGATTCTAAAATTGAACATGGAATCCATGGAGGTATGCAAAATGTGTGATGAAACCCTCACAACGAATGATGACCATTTTTTGGTGAGTAGAGTCTGAGATCCAAAATCTATGATTAGATCCACCATTTTCTAACTAAGTCAAGGAGGAATCAGTATCATATCAAGAATATTCAAAGTGGATTTTCAAATTTGGGAGTTTTGTTAAAATCCTGACTGCATGCCGTGTCCAGGGATGAAAACATGGCATATAGCCCCTTCCATGGAAGCTAGGTTTTGAAAAATATTGAGGAGGACATGTTGTGTAGCACCCCTCACATGCTGTATACCACTTTCTTGGTTAGAAAACCCATGTGACAGGTCAAAAATATGAGAAACTATGTGGAAGTACATGAAGTTCAGTACATGGATATGTGCTTTGGTACATGGACACAATGAGAATAACATGACCCCTAGTCCCTGTTAGCTAGGAAACACCATGTATTCCACCTACACGGCCTGTACTGCTACATGGATATGAAACTGTGTGCTATCTAGGGATAAGGATAGGCTGTAAAGTGGGGTCACACACTGTGTGGTACCCCTCACATGATGTGAACCCCTAGTCCCTATTAGCTAGAAAATTCCATGTATTCTGACGGGTCAGATCGGACCTGGACCATACCCCGAGTTGGGACTTTTTACTAAAATGGTTGTATCTTTCAAATGGAGAATCTGATTAATGAGATGTCTATGACATTGTTTCCCTCTGGAATTGGGGATGACCTCATTGATTTAAGATTTAAACATTCCAAGCGATTTCTAATGGGTTTGTTCGTAGAACTGGAAACATCCAATGATTCCATATCCATTTGAACCTACTTTCTAAAGGTAGGTGCTCATTTGTTGTGGACTGACAAGGCTTAGAAATTTTCATTGGTCGAGAGGATGGGAGTTCGGACTCATCACACCTTTTTGAGGGGAATTATTGTCTACACCGGGACTCTCTTTATAGATTTAAGTTTTGTTCATGAATCCTTATTACATTACCAAGTATAAAATGAGCTTTCCTTTAGATATGACAATCAATGATTAAATATGTAGGAAATTTAGAGAATCTTTTATATGTATTCTAGGTTCTTCATCAATAGAGAATCATCTATATTTGTGAGAGATTCTTAGTCAATGGTATCCTTCAATACATAAAAGTCTCTTGGTCATTATGATGACCATACTGGTTTTAAAGCCACTCAGTGGGGCACTTGAAGTTTATTGTCATTCAGAAGGACATGGATTATTTCAGAGTTGGGATCGTACCCACAGATGGGCTACCTACGTATCCTTTGTTTAGAAAAGGAATCAGAACCCACATAGTTCGAGTTAGGGAGTATGACGTTTATGATTAATGGCTCAAAGAATAATGTCATAATTACTTTTACACTCTAATCTCACGTGAGTCATGATCGGTGTGAGAAACAAGAGGTATTGGTAAAACCAGACAATTATGCCATGAAAGATGTAATCATAAGAAATGATGTGGGGCTTATGTATATATGACTGCCCAAATAGATGAAGATTAATATTTACTTCAGGGAAGAAATCCAGGAACATGGTCCATAAAGGTATATGTAATTTATGGAGATTTGAATACTCTAATCTTGGGGCTTACTCCTAAGTAAGATGCCCAAGTTAGTAGGGGACTTATGATTGGGTTTTACTCCTGATAAGGCAGCCCAGATCAAAAGTAAATTAGGACTGGTTAAGAGAAATTAAGACTGGGGCTTACTCCTAAGGAGGATGCCCAAATTAATGAGGACTTGGGGCTTACTCCTAAGGAGGATGCCCAAATTAATGAGTAATTTGAGACTGGGTATTACTCATGAAAAGGAATCCCAAGTTGAGGATTCTCTCATCTTAAAGGATGCGGTTGAATGAATGAACTCTCTGACTTTAGTGACATAAAGATGTGTAAATCACTAGGTTTTGAGAGATGTTCCACGGAATTACTTTTAGATAAGGAAGTAAATCAAGAAAACATGTCATAAATGGATTTCGTGAGTGTCTTGAAGAATGAATCTTGAATAAAAGAGGTGGAATGCATAAGAGAGGTGAAATGGGAAGGAAGGGCACCCAAAAATATAAGGGCGCGCAAGTCCTAGGAGGTCGCGCAAGTACTGTATGGGTTTGAAAGTCTTGGTAGCACAAGTATACTTGCATGACACCTATATACTTGGGCGATGGTTAACCAGTAGGGTAATACTTGGGCGATCCTTGACCAAAGCCTTTAGAATTATCCTGAGGTACTTCCAGAAGAGTGTCACGCAAGTTTCAATGAGTAGGTAAGGAGGCGCGCAAGTTTTTCCATTTCCCTTAATGGTAAAAACACCTAGGCGCGCAAGTGTTAGTGAATTATAACACTTAGACCTTATTCCTCTTGTTTAGACCTTCCGTTATAGGTAATGAATTACCTTATAAGTGTTCGGAAGACTTGAAGAAGAGACTTGGGCGTTCAGATCTCTGTATCTGAATTCTAGAAAAAATCCCTATCAAATGGGGGGCCCACCGGGGGTATTTATAGGCTGGAGAAGACCCTGGGCTATTTTCAAAGAGGGTGCACAAGTCACCTGCGTGACCACTAGGTGGCGCGCAAGTGTACTTGCATGACCATGCTGGAACTTGCGCGACCTATGAGAAATGTTCTACTTGTTCACCCCTTTCTATTTTTTTTGATGTTTATTCAAAGGTTGAATCTTCTTTGTTTGAGATATTTCCCTTTTCATTTTGTTTAGACTCTGTGACGAAAAAGGAGCGTCAATAAAAGTAACCCCTCAGAGTTGGATGCAAAAATGAATGAGGATTTGACTCTGAGGAAAATGAGAAATAAAAGGAAATTAGGTCGCACAAGGTACGACACAAAAATGGGTTTCGGGAGCGCAGGGTCCAGCGCGTAGGGGTACGACCTCGTCAATAAACAGATGGCCTCACTTTTTTCAGAGCACTCGGATCTCTCTTCTTTTTTTCTCTCGGTGTGCAAGTGGACTCCCGAATTTCGCTTGTCCGTGCTTCTTGTTTCTTATGTCGCGCTTCTGTTAAGGTATTTGGACTTGCGCGGTGATACATGCGCGACCAATACTTGCGCGACCGAAGGAGACTTGCGCGCCAACTATGGGACTTGCGTGCCTAAATGCCTTATCCAAAATATCAAATTCCTTCACAAATTTTATGAAAAATTAACTTACTTTATGAGTTAATTATTCAAATTTTGTGCAGATCCAATGGCTCCCAAGATAATCGGAACGACTGAGGAACTAGAAAGAAAAAGAATTGATGATATGATGGACATCGTTGGCCATGATTATTATTCCACCTGTGAAAGTACTCTCCCATAATTAGCCAAGTACTTGAAGAAGCATCATATTAATTTCCCGCACAGTATCTATCTGCCTCTGTATGGACATGGTCATCTGCAAGATGTCAATATTCCAGAGGCAAAGAACTATCTCCCACATTCCTGGTTTTAGTCATATACCAACTTTTCTTCAGAAAATGTCTCAATCGCAGGAACATTTTCTAATGCCGGAACAGTAAATAAAGCCTATATAATGCATTATAGCTTGTGTGCACCAGATCTGAAACCTCACAAACATGAGATGCAACCACATTGTTATCCCTCAATCTTTAGAAATTCTTATATGGATCAATCCAAAGGCTGGAAGGAGAAATGAGAATTTCGTTCTAGAGTAGGGGTGAAGCCAACTTGGATGTGGGATTATTGGGTGTGACAAACTTTTGAAGAGTTTTTCGAGGATCTAAAGGGAGCTGGAATTTATGAAGTCGTCTGGGCTAGGTAGACATATGTTTATAAGAATGATAATTTTTCACCAGAGTTGCTTAGACTCTAGAGATTAGAAACTAATTCTTTCCATCTAAACCATGTAGAAGTAGGCATTAGTTTGTGGGATGTCTACAGGATCTCAGGGGTTCCAATTTTGGGTGAAATGTATGACGTATTCATCCCTCCAAAGGCAACCTTGAATGATCCAGAGAAGACTCCGGATTTGGTTTGAGAGTTATTGAAGATTTATCATAAGCTCAAAATCTCAAAGACTTAAAAGAATCATTATAGAAGGGATATTCATCCAGAGGAATGGATGGATGTGTTTCTCAAGAAGAAGAGGGAAAAGGGGCCCACCTGTACTCGTCGTACTAGCTGCCCTAGAGCAGATAAGAGAGGTACTCTTGGAACATTCTAGCTGACTCTGGAAGTAGGAGAATTTGAGAAATGGGGGTATGAAGTGAATCATAAAATCCCAGAGAAGACCCATCTGGAAGGCTTTTCAGCCTTATGGCTCAGTGTCTATCTTTTTCCAGTCATATATTCTAAGGGAGGCGTTAGTCCAGGGACCTTCATTATTGAGGCCAAGTTGGCTGGGAGGAAGATGGTGGGGTTGGCTACCCCAATTTTGGTAAATATTCACAGGAGCTTACTCCATGTCTATATGGGTAAGTCTCATTTGAGATTAGTGGGACCATTCCAAGTTTTATGGGGATGGATCGCCACTCACTTCCGGACATATGCTGTACAGAATGGAATACAGATTTCTGGAAGTTCTTTCAGGCCGTCTGTTCAGGCCTTCTCTGGATTTTTTCCTTTGTCCCTCAATGCCTATGATATTAGGCCAAGGCTGGGTATGCATAATGAATTTCACTTCTTTCCCTATGGAAATCCGCTGACAGGGCGATTTGTTGACGATGGATCAGCCAGCTTAGAACAAAGGTCTTACATGCTGGCCTGCAGAGATGATGTACTGACCACTAGAATTGATGGGGAAATTATATGTGAGGCCTATGCTCCATATCGATTTTCATGCCAATTAAAGTGTCTGAAGACAACTGTTGTATCTCCTCCAGTGCACATTAGGTCATAGAAGCATCCAATGGTTACCCGACAACTATGGTTGCTAATGGCTATGGAAAGGACTGGGGCAGTTTTTGACTTACCAGATGCCGAAGTGGTAAGCAATTTGGCCATATGGTATGCTGAAAACTATATAGCATCATATCCTGAATCAATATTGAATAAACCTATTTATTAGATGGGGAAGAAGAAGAGAACCATTGAGAAAGAAATAATTTAGGTGGTAGGTGATTCTTCCACTCCTGAAGCTGGTTCACCGAGTTCTTCAACTGAGGCTGATTCATCAGATTCTCAGGAGATACAACACGTGTCAAAGAATCCACGTTCCATATATAATCCTCCTGTCAGAATCAAGAGATCCACTCCATCAACTCCTAGTGAGTTACTTTATTGAGGCAATTTAATTGCTAGTAACTTTATAGAGTAACATGTTTTCATTTTTTTATAGTTGCAGGAGCTAGAAAGAAATTAAAATCCAAGTTTGTAGGACCCTCTTCGCAGCCTTCTAGTACACCTTCATATCTACAACCAGAGGCCATCCAGACATGGCAGGATGTATACTGTGATACTAAAACTATCTGGCTGGAGCTATGTGAAGGGATACATCTTCCTGGAATATGGACTCTTCAGGCTCCTGCAAATATTCATTTCAAGGATAAACCTGATGAAGTAAGAGCCTATGTCAAAGATTTGAGGACTTATATACATGCCACCGATGATTATATCCCTATCACTAAGAGGGTGAAGGAAATGATGGATCACTGTGCCACTGATGAGGAGTGGCATGAGTACGTGGCTCCTAAAGATGTAAGTTTTCTTTCCTTATTTACTTTGCAACTCAATTTTAGTCAAAGATTTGTTACTCAAGGAAATTACTTTCTTTATCCTACAGCTTTCAAGGAAAGGAACTACTGAATTTCCTTCACCACAGTATAACCCTGGTGGTACTTCCATCGGGGCTACTGCTAAATCTCCTCATGAGTTGGACAGGGTATCTCCAGGACAGCAGGACATGGATGAGGAGTTGGACATGGATTTCCATTCTCCCATTCAGGTACCTATAATGGAGACTGCCGACACTCCCAAAAATCCAAACAAACAAAGACAACGGAGGAAAAAGTCCACAACTAAACGCTTCATCAGTAGTGGTAAGTCCTTTAGATAATCATGAGTCTTAAACAATGAAAATATTGCTCATTTTCCTTGGGATTGCAGGGGCTTCTTCAATTTCCCATATGAGGGAGAGGACTGATCCTCCTTTGAGGACCACAGAGGGTGCTGTGGAACAAACGCAAATTCAGGCTGACTTGGCTGCTTCTGAAAAAGAGCCAACATCTATTCCCAGTACTTCTTCTGCTGCTGCTACAAGTAGAGAAGAATATGTTTCTGTTAATTTAACTATGCTTTATACAATACTTCATTAAATGTTGAATGAAAACATCAACTGACTTCCATTCTGTGATATTTTAGGTATAACACCTGCACCAGAATCATTGGCGGCTACGACAATTGAATCTTCTATCCTTCCTGAAGAAGCTGTCCAGGGTCTGGGGCCGTAGAATGAGGGTCGCCAAGAAGACACATCAAATGCTACCACTGGTGAGACTAACCAGGATTCTGAAACATCATTGGATGAAATGATGAATATTGGCATGTCTTTCAAAGAATTTTTTGATCATGCTAAGTTATCATGTGATTTAGAAGATCTTGGGCGTGAGTGTTATCCTTCATCTGGTAAATTTTCTTATAATTTACACTTCTAATCATCACTGAAAATAATATGCAGTTCCATCCAAAGAAGTTGTTGATCCGCCAATGCCTGAAGATGGTGTGGACATTGATGTAAACCCTACCATTGAAGATTCATTAGCTTAAGTAGAGTTAAATCCATTAAACCCTCCTGAGACCCATCTTGAAGTTCCTGTTGAAACTAGGAAAGATGGGGAGGAATCTTCTAAAGCTGTTGATCTACTATTAGGTAATGATTGTACTGAGTTTTCAAGATAAACAACCAACTTTCATTGTTCTATGAAACTAACCATACTTTTAATTGATCAAGAAGGGATATCAACTTCAATGGATAGATCTAGAGGTGAAGTCTCAACTTCCTCCCAAACAGTAGTATAAGGCGAAGCAACCAGGGTCAGGGGGGAAGTAGCAGAACATGGCACTTCCTTAAGTGCATTAATCCCAGATTACATGCCCCCCTGTGATGATGATGTCGAGTCATACCCAGAGGTGCTTAAGGTTATTAGCTTTTCATGACGCAAGGCATGGAACAACATATGGAAAATCATATCTGAAGTGCCTCTTAAAGAGCTGTAATCAAATATTTCCCGATTGTCGTCCCTGTTTGTCATGCTAGGACTTGGCGGTTTTGGATATCAAGAGATCTATACCACGGTGAAACAGGTCATCTTAAGAAGGGAGCAGGAGCAAAAGTGCCATAAAGTTCTGACCAGGGTGAAGCTGTCAGTCAATATCAGCGGATTTGAGGCTACGGTATCCCGATCTGAGGCTAATTATGCTGCCAAGATGAAGGAGCTGAAGCATAAGATCAAAGATAAAGTCGTCTAGCAGATGCACCTTCAGCAACAGTTAGACGCAGTTACTATGGAACTTGACCAACTCAATAATTCACTAGAGGGAGCTCAAATGAATGGTATAAAATCCATTGCAGATGCCAAGAAAGCTCTCCATCAGGCTGAAAAGAGTGAAGTTGGTCGAGTGCATGAGCTTGAAGTGGCTGCTGATGAAGCTCGGAATGCTGTATATCAAATGAAGACTTATGTTGGCAGCCTCTTGTAATTTCTTAGAAAAGAGGAGAGACTCTAGTATGTGGATGTCCTTCTAACTTTTGTACATCAAATGAAATGAACGCTTTTATATTCAATCATTTGTGCAAGTATTTTCCTGCTACCTGCTTTAAATTTTACCTAAGCCAATGGGCTTAGTAAGCATAGTTTGATTTTTTTAAGGATTATATAAAAATAACCCTAAAAACTTTGAATCTTTTTATTGCTCAATATTACCGAAAATCACACAAAATGTATGTTTAGTGAGTTGGAACTTGACTTTTATTCAGAGTTCCATTTTCTTTTGTGGGAAGTTTAAAGTCATGCACATCGGACATAAAAGAGGCTAATGTTTAAGGTCGAAATAGCTTTGACCGAATGTATTAAAAATTGACTCAATTCCTTGATAATTTGTTTGAAAACATATTACCATATTCAAGTGTGGAAGGGAAAAAAATGTAAACTATGACTTAAGAAATCTTGAATATGAGGAATGATATGAAAAAGGACTAAGAGTCATTAGAAGAAGTATTTTACAAGAATGAGGTTACCATTATTTAACAAACATGTTAGGGGGTTGAATTATGCAGGGCCACCTAAGGGCATTGGCTACATAGTTAAATAATAGCATCTTTTGGCTTACAGGTCTGTTATGTAGAATTGTTTATGCAAGGCCGCCTAAGGGCATGTGCTGCATAGTCAAGAAAAAGAACTATCAGAAATTTACTTTTCTATTGCTAAAAATCCCGTGGAAGTTTATGGAGATTCAAATTTTTCAAAGCATAGAGTTTGCTGTATGAAGAGAGGTACTTGAATATGGAGAAGATGTTTCCAAACAAGATTGTTTAAGAACTTGATGAATGTCACTCCTACAAAGGTCTGACCCAAACATAGGGAAGGGAAAATATAAACCATAGACTTGAAC
This sequence comes from Viscum album, assembly GCA_963277665.1. Lineage (NCBI taxonomy): Eukaryota > Viridiplantae > Streptophyta > Magnoliopsida > Santalales > Viscaceae > Viscum > Viscum album. The sequence continues at coordinate 1,455,818,079 of OY728123.1, read as the reverse complement.
ATTTTCAGATCTTGAAAAAGAGTATGAGACAAATATGTAAAGAATGGATATTTTTGCGGATCCCTACATATCGTTGTTAAGACAAATAAGGAAAAAAAGAGGTTTTTGTCCTAAGAATGAAGTTACCATTATTTAACAAACCCGTTAGGGGGTTGAATTATGCAGGGCTGCCTAAGGGCATTGGCCGCATAGTCAAATAATAACATCTTTTGGCTGACAGGTCTGTTATGTAGACTGTTTATGCAAGGCCGCCTAAGGGCACGTGATGCATGGTCAGGAAAAATAATTCTCAGAATTTGGACATTTTGTGATGAGAAGTCAGGAAAAAAGGGTTATGAAGATCTGAAAATATTTAAGTTTAGGATTATAACACATAAAAATGGGTATTGTTCAATGTATGTAAAGATACATAGATCAATGCTAACCATAATCACATTGTGGCTGGGTCCTGAATTGAAATGTTGGACTTCACTACGTATCCCATAAGGATGGGAATCAAGCCATATGTAGTTCTTGAACTACAGTTTAACGTCGTGCGGGACAAAAGGATTTGAGATCTTAGTTTAGGGTCATAGAGCTCGAACCATTATAAGAAATACACAGTGTGTGTTTTCATGGGGACTTTTCATCCAAGGGACTGAAAGTGGAATTTGGGGTTAGGCCCAAAAAACTTGGGACTGGATTCGAGGGACACTCGAACATTCCTACGTATCCCATAAGGATTGGAATCAATCCCACATAGTTCTAGAAATACCCTCTGTACAGATTTTGTTCGTACATGTGAAGGGTGAAAGGGGACTTTAGTGCAATGATGGTTTGACCCAAAATAGAAGGTTCGGGCATTGCCATGTATGCATGTAGTCTTTGGAATAAAACATGATTGGAGATCAATGTAAATAATGATTTCCTCTCAGGTGAGGGTATCAAAGAATTTTGTAGTTTATTATCATACCGGACAAAAAATGTTGTACAGTTTGACGTCATATAGCAAGGACAAAGTTGAACCAATGTAAAGATATTGATTCTGGGGGTGGTTTCACAAATTAACATCATACGAGATGGAGGTGAATTGATGTGAAGAGATTGGTTTTGGGCTTGAATCTCAGGAAGTTGCCTACGTACCCAGCCTGGAAGGCAAGGATCAAAGTCCGCATAGTTCAATTAAAGAATGAATTAGTGATCAAGTTGTTCTTAGGGACAAGAACCTAAAAAATGGTGTTGGGACTTACACATGGTTAGCGGCCCATAGAGGGTGTTATGGTTGAAGTTTTCTCTAAGCTCACGTGAGTCATACCCAGTGTGATAAACAAGAGGTAGAAAAAACCTTAAAGATGCACAGTTTAATGTCATGTAGGATATATGAAGGGACTATGCAATTTAAAGTCTTGCAGTTAAGACTATTGGTGCTGGGTAGTTTAGTGTCATGTAGCAGAGAAAAAATACAGTTTAACGTCATGTATGATGTATTAAGGGATTTCTGTACAGTTTAGCGTCATGTAGTTAGGAAAATGGGGAAAATACAGTTTAATGTCATGTTGGACAAAAAGAGGATAGTGCAGTTTAATGTCATGCAGTAAGGACAAAAGAGAACACATTTTAACGTCATGTTGGATGTATTAGGGACTTTTTCACAGTTTAACGTCATGTTGGACGAAAAATGGACGATACAGTTTAGCTTCATGTAGGAAGTAAGTGCGAATAGTTTAAGGTCATATGTATGGACTGTTGGTTATGCAGTTTAACATCTTGTTAGATGTAAGGGACTTCTGTACAGTTTAGTGTCATGTAGTCTGGACATCACAGTTTAACGTCATGTTGGACGTAAGTGCCAATAGTTTAAATTCATATGCATGGACCCTGGATGGTGTAGTTTAACATCGTGCTGGACGTAAGGGACATGAAAATAGTTTAAGGTCATATTCTTGGACCGTTACAATGTATTTTGTGTTTATAAAAAATACTTTTTCAGAAATCTGGCATTGGTTGGAGTAGTGATGAGTTCTCCATCCATTGAGATTAATGAATATGCTCCATTGCAGTAGAACATATGTATTGAATAAGGTCCTTCCCATTTTGGTTCAAGATTGGGAGGTTTCTTTCCTGGTATCATTGGAGTTCTGATAACCAATACTAGTTCTCCCTAAATGAATGAACGAAGATGAAATTTTTTGTTGAAAGCCCGTGCTATTCGATTCTGATAAACTTCCAAGTGGTGCAGTGTGCACAATCTTTTCTCATATAACCGTTCCACTTCATCCAATCACTTTTGAGATTGTTTATCTGTAGATGACTGATCACAAATAGCTACTCTGAATGAGGGTAGTTGAACTTCAATAGGCAATACTTCTTCTGTTCCATATACCAATGAATATGGAGTTGACCACGTTGTAGTGTAGGTGGTGGTTCGATAAGCCCATAAAGAATGAAAGAGTTTATCAGGACATGACTTATTATCTTTATCCACCATCTTTTGCAGTATGTTTGAAAGAGTCTTGTTGAAGGCTTCTATCTAGGCATTGGATGCTGCATGATACCGAGATGAATGGTTGGATTTGATGTTGTATTTTTGATACAACTTCTTTATCTCGTATGAACAGAATTTGGTGCCATTGTCCATCAATATGGTATGAGGGACACCAAATCTGGTAATGATGTTAGACTTGATGAAGCTAAAAATGCTTTTAGAACTAACTTCTTTGAGAGGTATTTCCTCTGCCCATTTGGAAAAGAAGTCAATAGTAGTAAGAATATACTTAAACTGCTTGGCCATAGCTGAAGGGTAAGGTCCCACCACATTCATTCCCCATGTGAAAAATGGTCATGAGTACTTAGTTGTATGAAGAAACTCTAGATGTTGATGAATGAAATTGGCATGTACTTGGCATGAATGAAACTTCTTTGTGAAATCAACACAATCTTGTATCATTGAAGGCCAAAAGTATCCAAGCCTTCGAATCTAATCAGACAGTCTATGTCCAGACTGGTGGGCACTACAGACTCCTGCATGCACTTCATTCATGACAACCATTGTCTCTTCACCATCAATGCATCTGAAGAGAACTCCATAAAAACCACGCTTGTAGAGAATTTTCTCTAGGTGATATGGGCTATCATAAAGAGTAAAATTGACTACACGTCGCCAGATTTGTTCTTTCCTGACTCTATCAGGTGGAAGTGTTACATTTTGAAGGTATTCCCTGATAGGTGTCATCCATCCTATAGTATGACCATATGGTTCAGGAATGGGACTAATTTCATTGATCTCCTTTGTTCTGGTTCGAACATAAGGTGAAATTGTATGATTGTGGACAATATTTATGGTTGTTTTGTCTCGATTTGGATCTTCCAGAGCTGTGGCTATATTAGCCAGTGCATCAGCTTGAGCATTTTGTGATTGCGGGACATAATAAAATGTAGGTTCCATAAGAAATTCTTCCATTAACTCTCCGAATTAATCATATAAAGGGATCAATTCTTCTTTTCTAATTACATAATCCCCATTGACTTGTTTGATTACCAGGTCTGAATCACCTTTCACCCTTAAGTGATTCACTTGTGCTTGAAGCGCCAACTCTAATCCTACGATGAGGGCTTGGTATTCTGCTTCATTATTGGTACCACCTTCCCACAATAAGAAGGAATAAGGTAACACTACCTTTTATGGGTAAATAAGAATAACTCCTAATCCAACCTTGTTGAGTTTAGGATCTTCCATTTTCTTCCCTGTTGGACTTCTAGAAGCACCATTAAAATACATTTCCCATACATGAGGACTATCCTGAATAGAGAAGACTTCCTCATCAAGGAGTTAAATATCTAAATATGTAACTTCCACTGAAGGATGTTTAGCAAGGAAATTAGCCAGAGTTTGGCGCTTTATTGCCTTCTGAGACACATAATGAATGTCGAATTGCTGCAAAATAACTGCCCACCTTTCCAGACATCCTGTAAGCATTGGACGACTAAGGATGAATTTGAGCGGTTTATTGCGAGATACCAATTGGACCTCATGATGTTGTAGGTAGTGTCTCAACTTCAAAACTTCAAATATTAATGTCAGGTAGCACATATCAATATTTGAATACTAGGTTTCTGCTTTAATCATAGTCTGACTGAGATAATAGAGACTGTTTTCATTCCCAACATCATTCTTCTGAGCAAGAAAGGCACCCAATGATCGCTCTAAGGCTGTCACGTAGAGGATTAGTGGCATTCCTTCAACAGGTGGCATAAGTACCGGTGGACTCAAGAGGTATTTCTTGAGAATATAGAATGCTTCTTGACATTCTTCAGTCCATTGGTAAGTGACTCCCTTCTTCATCAAATTGGTGAAGGGTAAACTTTTTCTTGCCAAATTGGCAATGAAACGCCAAATATAGGCTAAGTGTCCTTGAATTACTCTTAATTATTTCAAATTTCGAGGAGGTAACATACCAAGGATTGACTTGGTCTTCTCAGGATCGACTTCAATACCACGATGGTGTACAACAAAGTTGAGAAATTTTCCTGAGGTTACCCCAAAATCATATTTTAAGGGGTTCATCTTCAAATTATGTTGTCGAAGCTTGCGGAATATGACTTCCAAATCAGCCAAGTGATTAGAAAGTTGTTTGGATTTGACCACAAAATCTTCCACATAACATTCAAAAAAATTCCCTAAAAAGGGTTTGAAGATATGATGCATGACACACTAATATGTCGCGCCTACATTTTTTAAGCCAAAGGGCATTACCCGATAACAAAACATACCCTGAGGGGCTCTGAAGGCTATGGATTCCTCATCTACTAGAGCCATTTGAATTTGATTATATCTAGAATATCCATCCATGAAGGAAAGTGCTTCATAGCCAGCTGTTGCATCGATTAAAAGTTTTGTAATCGGAACTGAAAAATCATCCTTAGGACAATGCTGATTAAGATCTATGAAATCGATGAAAACTCTAATTTGTCCATTATTCTTCTTCACAGGGACAATATTAGCCAACCACTTGGGATATTGAACTTCTCTGACGAAGTTATCTTTGATAATCTTATCCAATTCAACTTTAATTTTGGAAGCATAAATTGGGTGTGTTCTTCTTGCGGCTTGCATAAATCCTCGATGTTCTTTTGGTAAACCCAAATGATGAGTAGAAACATCAGGATCAAGCCCGGAAATATCTGTATAGTTCTAAGAAAATATGTCTCAATTTTTCTTTAAAATGGAAATATACATCTCTTGTTCTTCAAGATTCATGGCCGCACTAATTAAAGTGGGGCGTGGATATTCTTTTGTACCCAGATTTATTTCTTTGAGTTCATCCACGGTGGTAGAGATACCCTATTCAAATGCAGGAGGAGCATCCCTAAGATCTTTCTCTTCTTCTTCAACATGTGTTATTTATTCCGTTTCTACTTGCATAGTAGATGATGAAGCAGAATTTCCATGATCAGAAGAGATGTTAAAATTTGAACATCTTAAAGAAGAAGCTTCCATTTCTTACCCAATTGATGATGAAGGGTCTTTCTTGGGTAATAAAGAGAAGATAATGGATTGAGAATCAACATCATCGTTCACTTATGGTATTGCTATAACTTCTTCTGGCCTGGTTGGCGAAGTATAGAATTACTGGATTTCAGTAGATGAAATAAAGACATATCCATTTGAGCTTTCATCATTGCCTGGAGGATCACCAATTTCTCCCATGTTGTCTGGCTCGATTTCCGTAATTGAAATTATGGATATTTCCATAAGATTATTTTAATTTGGGTCTATCCTATCAATTTGACTGATAGGAAACACATAATCTGTACTCACATGCGCAAATGGATTTAATAGAATCTTTTCCAAACCATATGGAGCATTAACTTTGGTAATCTCCCTTGTTGTGGATTTCTCCTTTCGCTTCATGTGATAGAATTCTGCCTCAATGTATTGAGATTCACATGTCTTGAATGGGACCTTATCACCATAAAATGTCCCAACTTTACCATCGAAACAATATTTAAGACTTTGATGGTATGATGAAGGGATAACCGCATGTTGATGTCGCCAGGGTCTTCCAAGAAAGATGTTGAAGGCTGAGTCTTAATCAAAAACCATGAAATCTGAATTGGATACATGATCCCCAAACTGAGTTCTGAGTGTAACTTCGCCCAGTGGTTCTTGTTCATTTTTATCATATCCTTGTAACATCATAATAAAAGGAGATAAATCAGATTCTGTGAGGCCCAATCGACGAAGTGTACGAATGGGCATGAGGTTGACTCCTGAACCATTATCAATGAAAGCTCTTCAGATGTCTACACCATTGACCTTTACAGATAAGTACAAAGGTCTAATATGCCCATGTACGACATCATCTTCATCTGTGAAAGATATCACTACATGGCATTCCGCAGGATTATTCTCTACGTGATAGACTTCAACTGCAGCAATTTCAGTTTCAAACTCCTGAGGACTTGACAAAGCCTTGATGAGTGCCTCCCGAAGATCTTTTGATAGACTCAGAGAATCCAGAATTGATAACTTGGCCGGTACTTGTGCCAGGTGTTTCAATACATCATACTTTTGATCCAGAGGTCCGCGTTTCCCATCAAGAACATCTGGTTTAGCAGGTGCCTTAGAATTTTATGCTTTGCAAGTTGATGCATCTTGTATCGGGATAGGAGTTGGAAATATTCTTGGATTTGGAAGATTGGACCAATTAGATCCATTTAATTGTTGAGAGGATGGAGATGGAACCCCCAACCGATCCTCCAGAATAACTGTTCCAGGACTGAACTTGCTATTGGTGGAAGAACTTGCTTGTTCTTGTTGAGCTCGCTGAAGGGCTCTGCTATGAGTTTCTGCTGCATAAACAGTTCTAGTAGGGGTAGAATTGGAATAGTGGCTTCTAGGATATCCACATCTTCCTCTATATCCCAGACCCATGGAACTCCCTCTAATTCCTCTGTTTGATACATGGAATTCATGCTCATCGAAATTGAAACTATGACTGGCATAAAGATCTGTTAAGTGAATCATGTTAACAGAACCAAAGATTAACTCTTCATACGATGAAGACTCTGCCTGATTACCCAATTTAGGCTGTGCTATTTGGTGGGGCGGTGCCCATGGCTTCAAATTAAATGGCATGAAATCTTCCAGAGTCAAAGACAGCTTAGGCTTTGACATAATTTCATCTTCCTCTGATTGCTTTTCTTTCTTCGAACTATGCCGCCCTTTTGAGGATTTTCCCTCTGAAGAGGATTTTGTTGTGGAATCCATGGTAGAAAACACAATTGGTTTCTTCAATTGTGTTCGCAAAATGGAATGAGTTTGGTTGATAGTTTTCCTGACCATCTAATTATCATATTTCTGCACACTTTTGCTTTTGACTTCTTTCCATTCGCCTTCTTCCTCTGGAACTATAGTAGTAACACATGCTACCTGGGATGAAGAGCCTTTTAGTTTGACTGGTCCCGAGTTGACCATATTTTGCAGGAGGTCTTTGAAGACAAAACACTCATGGATGGGATGCCCCAACATCTAATGAAATGGGAAATAATTGGGACAGTCTTCATCTCCTTTCTTGTTTAGCCTCTTAGGCCTCGACAGCTAAACCAAATTATTCTCAAGGGCCGAAATGAAGTAACCAGGAACTTGTTCATTTCGGAAAGAATAAACTTTACTCTTCAACTCACCAAACTATTTCCTTCTTTGATCACTTTGATCGTCTTGACGAAAAGACCTCTGTTGTTAACGCTCAGGAGGTGGAGCCCTTCGGGAAGATGAAGGTTTTGAAGTAGAAGAAGGTACATGTGACTATTTAATCATGACTGTAGCAGTCTCTGCTCTACCCATTCTCCTTCCTGGAGCTGATGGAATTACACGAGTTTTATCTTTAGTCTTCGTAAGAGAGTCTTCAATCTGTTGAATGATTGAAGTAAGGTCTCAAAACCCTCCTGTGTATTTCACAAGGATCAATAGTGTGCGTAATTCGTCAAGTAGATTTTCCACACAGATTGGAAATAGTTCTTCTTGAGGGAGTTCTAAGTTTAGGGAATATGTTAATCCCTTCCAACGAGCAATGAAATCTGAAACCCTTTCATTATCCCTTTGCTTACAGTTTGTAAGATTAAAAACTATTGCCTTTGGGGAAAGTTGAGGTGAACTGAAGAAGGAATTGTTGACGAAGATCTTCCCATCTTGTAATTGACCAGGATTGCAAGCTTGTATACCAAACAAAAGATGGTCCTTGCAAGGTTCGTATGAAGCATATGAGTTTCACTGCTTCTTTCTGTTCCAGAGTTCCCATCATAGGATCACAACAAGACACGTAATGCATCAAATGCTATTCAGGATCGCTTGATCCATTGAAAATAGGGAATACAGGGTTCCCAAAACTTGATGGGGGAGGGATTGAATCTACCCATTCAGGGTAAGATTTATTTTCTGGTTGAACCTGCGCATGATTCCCTTCTATAGTCTTTAACCGAGCTGTTAATGACTCAATGGTAGTTATTAACCTTTGAGAAAAATCTGGTTGAACTTGGACTTGGGAAGGTGCAATAGTTGGAGTCTATACAGGTATGGTGGCTGGTACTGCAACTAGTGGTAGCACCACCGATTGTTGTTGCACTTGACCCATAGGATTAGACCTATGAGGGTGTACTGATAGAGGAAGATATTTTTGATCCATCTCAATAGCTGCAAAAAACTCCCTTGGCTGACTGACTCTAGCACGTTTAGGAAGAAGACTAACCTGAAGTAGTTCTGTATTCATCATCCTTAATTCCTTCATTTCTTCCTCTTGTTGCGCAAATCTTTTCTCTAGTGAGAGAGATTGGCCTTCTCCAGAGGAAGGATATGTAACCTGATTCTTTCCCTTCCTCTTGTTGGATCCCTTTTGGAGAGGGGGAAGTGGATTATTTGAAGGAACACCCAAATTCTGGGCAAACCTTTGATTTTGTGTAAGCACACCTTCTTCATTTGTGTCTGTGCGTACAACTTCTTGAGCATGAACCTCTTTATCTGAGTCCCCTGAGTGAGCCTCATGTTCTGGAGGATCAGCAACAATGGCATTGATGACATTAATTGATGCATAACGCATCACATCCCTTCTATTAGAATTTCTTTGATATCGTCTTCTTCTATGTCCCTGAAGAGACATTTTCTTTTGTTGATTTGATCCCTCAAGAACTTCTTGGCAAACCATAATTTGGAGGGAATCTCCTTATAACTTGGCTCTTCGTTCCTCCTGTGGTTTCTTCCCCAATTGAGAGAAGACCGACTTTCACTGAGGAGGGGACCGATGATTTGAAAAAGTCCCCAGTCCGGTGGACTGGGACTGTTCTTGCCACCTTTTATCAACTCCTTGAATCCTATTTGTTGATTCCAAGGGTTGATTTAAAAGATTCCCTAGTTTGGCAAGCTAGGGTGGCTCTTGACATGCTATATCTAAGACTTTCTTAAAATATCTCATGATCTTTCGGACCTTAGTCTGAAAATTAGCAGGATGCATCAATCGACATCCAATTTTATCACCTGGCTCAAAAGACCGTTGGATGATTTCTGACACTTCTGTCACTTGATGATGTGCTTTCTCCATACGAGAGGCCTGTTCAATATTCTCGTTTTCTTGATGTAGGAGTAATTCAAAAACTTGTTCTATGTATTCTTGACTTTGAGAAGAACTAGTTGAGGCCTGTTCTTGGGAAAGCCTTTGATTTCGCACAAAACCAGCCAGATGTGGCCAATTCTGGGAGATAACATTGCATGAAACCACCTTTGGTGGGATTTGTTGATTAGAGATTATAGTGAAATGTAGTGCTCCATGAACAACCCATCCTCTGACATGAATACCAGATGGGACATTGGCAATTAACTGGTGCAATCTTCTTAGTGTGCCAAGGAATGAACATTGAAGGGCTCTCTACTGCTTTTTAGCCTTTGGATATCGAGAGACTGATAGAGATGCCATGTCAATTTGACGTTGTAACCCTTCTATTATCTTAACATGATTTTCATATTCATCATAAGATAATAATTTATTTTTCAACTAACAAAGAGTTTTCCATATGTTGAGATGAATGCCATCAATCCCATCTTCCGTCAACATCTCTGGAATGTCATACTGAGAGTCAGCCAAAGGCCAAAACATGACTGGCACTTCACCTTTAGCCAGTTGTTTTCTCATATTCAGCACTTCCTCTTTATCATTCAATGACGATTCTTCTACCTGATTTGACAATAGATGGTGCTTCCTTGTTTCTTTATCAGATTCAATAGGATTGATAGAGAATTCACTGATCAAACTAGAAGATGAATGACCCGAGGGTGGTTCGTAGAATGACCTACACCCCGGGCTATCTTCTGATCGAGAAAGTATTTCACCTTCTAGCGATGAAGCATCAGACATGACTGGTTTCACATTTTCAAGTGCCTCAAGATAAGAGGGATTTCTCAGCACTACATTATCCACTGGAGTATTTTTCGGGTAATTTGCATCACTACTGCGGAGAGGACTTTTGCAGCGAAATTCATCATCATGGGGAGGACCACTATGGTGGGTTATAGCAAAAGATGAGATCTCTTGCTCCTTGTTCTTCTGGCCACACAGAGGGTTATTGTAGCTCTCATCTGAAGATGAAACTTCAAGATCGACTGAACTTTCATGAAGCAAGCCTTCATGAGGAAGTTTCTATTAAAGACCTTCAGAATTAATGTTCCTACTATTGGGAAATGAGGGAGTAAAATCTTGTATTCCAACAGATAACTGTCTGAGGGCTTCAAGAACTCCAGCATCGATCAAGGTCTTGTTACAGATTGGCTCTTGATTTCTTAACTGTGTTGGGAAGGTCTTCTTCTTATATGCCTTCTTACTTTCCTTGGAAACCACTTGTTGACGAAAGTGGCTACTCTGAGTAGGTGTATGTGCCTAATCAGGAGAGATGGCCAGGTTATGCTGATGATCTCCACTCAAATCAAGTGTATGTGCCTGAATTGGTTATCCGTATGATATGGGGGAGTACGCCCCACAACCCTCTTGGACTGGAACAGAGGTGTATATATGCTCTGGAGGGATTTGTTGATGAGTCACTCCACTGGTAGGGATAGATTTTCATTTCTTTCCCTGTGATGCTGCTAAAGCTGTTATAATATTCTGGAAGGCATCTAGAATTTGAGCAGAGATTTTCTTCTGCTCTTTCACCATTGAAAGAATGTTCTTGGTGACTTCAGCTACCGGAACGAGGATATACGTCCATTCCATGCTTGAAGTAAGTGTGTGTTCCTGCTCCTGTCCTCCTTTTCCTATCAGTGAATCCTGACAGTACTCAAGTGTAGGGGCAGAGAGTTGAGTCTGCCTTTTGTCTGTCACCAGAGCTTTCCGACTGACTTCTCCAAGTGATACCAAGTGAGACTATTGGTAGGCTTGATCAATACTAGCAGGTGTATGTGCCTACTGATTGTACTTCGCTGAACGTGGTTGATGAGATCCATCATATGTAGTCAGACGAGCCTGCTAACTAGATGATGACGTATAAATAGGTGTATGTTCCTGCCTATAGTACTCCGCCGGAATTGCCTGGTGGGATTGGTGTGCTGCTACTAGACGAGTCTGCTGGACAACAGGATTAAAACGGACGGGTGTATGTGCCCGCTCGTTGCTTGCCACCAAGTTAGGTTGGTGGACTTCTTCGGAGATGGAAGAGATGAGAACCTGCTCAATGTTGACCGGATTTCGCCTCTGGCGATTCGTCTTGCCTGCTCAGGTTCAAGGAACCTGAGCCAAACACCTAGAGATGATACCCTCATCATGTTGAGGGCACACTGCCACACGAGTCTGGTGGATATTGTTGATGGGATCCCTTGGGAAGGACTCCTGTCTCCTTGAATTGAGGCCCTGAGGGGCCTGCTCATTCATCTCCCCAGAATATGGGAGGGACTGGTGATTGAGTTGATAATGACCCAAAACAGTTGGAGACGGTGGTTGGCACCACCTTCTTCTTAATCACTAGTCGTCGTTGTCTAGACAACCAGTGTGAGTTGTTCACTTGGAGGGCTTATCAGGCAGCCTCCAGAGTTGGAATGGTACCGTGTTGACGGCACTCTTTAACCAGTTCATTTGATACCCAGCGTTGAAGACTCTGAGTAGGTGATATCATTCTCAGAGTGGACGATGATCCAGTAGGAGTAGCAGTAGTGACATTTGCAGCATAGGTTTTCACAGATGTGGACTTAAGAAAATCCATTCTTGTAATGCAGAAGATCTTGGAAAAGAGTGCCTATTTGATATAATAGACGTAATCAAGATAAGTCCATCCACTACATCTTTTAGATAAACATATATGTTATTTATTGTATTATTGGCCCTCTCATTGAGTTTTAAATAGGGGCCTAACAAGTAGGTAAAGTATCATTTTAACTTGGTTAAGGATTCACGTCGGATTCACCATTTTTTGTTTCCCTCTGGAATTGGGGATGATCTCATTGATTTAAGATCAAACACTCCAAGAGGTTTCTAATGGGTTTGTTCGTAGAACCAGAAACATCCAATGATTCCATATCCATTTGAACCTACTTTCCAAAGGTAGGTTCTCATTAGTTGTGGAATGATGAGGCTTAGGAATTTGCATTGGCCGAGAGGATGGGAGGTCGGACTCATCACACCTTTTTGAGGGGAATTATTGTCTACTCCGGGACTCTATTTATATATTTAAGTTATGTTCATGAATCCTTATTACATTACCAACTATAAAATGAGCTTTCCTTTAGATCTGACAATCAATGATTAAATATGTAGGAAATTTAGAGAATCTTTTATATGTATTCGAGGTTCTTAATCGATAGATAATCATCTGTATTTGTAAGATATTCTTAGTCAATGGTATCCTTCAATACATAAAAGTATCTTGGTCATTATGATGACCATACTGGTTTTAAATCCACTCATAGGGGAACTTGAAGTTTATTGTCATTTAGAAGGACATGGATTATTTTAGAGTTGGGATCGTACCCACAGATGGGCTACCTACTTATCCTTTTTTTAGAAAAGGAATAAGAACCCACGTAGTTCGAGTAAGGTAGTATGATGTTTATGATTGATGGCTCAAAAAAAGATGTCATAATTACTTTTACACTCTAAGCTCACGTGAGTCATGCTCGGTGTGGGAAACAAGAGGTATTGGTAAAACCAGACAATTGTGCCATGAAAGATGCAATCATAAGAAATTATGTGGGGCTTATGTATGTATGATTGTCCAAATAGATGAAGATTAAGATTTATTTCAGGGAACAAATCCAAGAACAGGGTCCATAAAGGTATATGTACTTTATGGAGATTTGAATACTATAATCTTGGGGCTTACTCCTAAGGAAGATTCCCAAGTTAGGAGGGGACTTATGATTGGGTTTTACTCCTGATAAGGAAGCCCAGATCAAAAGTAAATTAGGACTGGTTAAGAGAAATTAAGACTGGGGATTTCTCTTAAAGAGGATGCCCAAATTAATGAGGAGTTGGGGCTTACTACTAAGGAGAATTCCCAAATTAATGAGGACTTTGAGACTGGGGCTTACTCCTAAAAAGGAAGCCCAGGTTGAGGATTATCTCATATTAAAGGACGAGTTTGAATGAATGAACTCTCTAACTTTAGTGACATAAAGATGTGTAAATCACTAGGTTTTGAGAGATGTTCCATGGAATTCCTTTCAGATAAGGAAGTCAATCAAGATAACATGCCATAAATGGCTTTGAAGAGTGTCTTGAAGACTGAATCTTGAATAGGAGAGGTGAAATAGCATAAGAGAGGTGAAATGGGCAGGAAGGGCACCCAAAAATATAAGGGTGCGCAAGTCCTGGGAGGTCGCGCAAGTACTGTATGGGCGCGCAAGTCTTGGTCGCACAAGTATACTTACGCGACACCTATATACTTGGGCGACGATTAACCAGTAGGGTAATACTTGGGTGATCCTTGACCAAAGCCTTTAGAATTATCCTAAGGTACTTCTAGAAGAGTGTCGCACAAGTTTCAATGAGTAGGTAAGGAGGCACGCAAGTGTGTCCATTTCCCTTAAGGGTAAAAACACTTAGGCACACAAGTGTTAGTGAATTCTAAAACTTAGACCTTATTCCTCTTGTTTAGACCTTCCATTCTAGGTAAATAATTACCTTAGAAATGTTTGGAAGACTTGAAGAAGAGACTTGGGTGTTCAGAGTTCTGTATATGAATTTTGTAAAAAATCCTTCTCAAATGGGGGGCCCACCGGGGATATTTATAGGCTGGAGAAGACCCTGGACGATTTTCAAAGAGGGTGCGCAAGTCACCTGCGTGACCACTAGGCGGTGCGCAAGTGTACTTGCGTGACCATGTTGAAACTTGCGCGACCTATGGGCAATGTTCTCCTTGTTCATCCCTTCTCTCTTTTTTTGATGTTTATTCAAAGGATGAATCTTCTTTGTTTGAGGTATTTCCCTTTTCATTTCGTTTAGAATCTATGACGAAAAAGGAGCGTCAACAGACATTGAGACCCTTGCAACAATGAGGTCCTTTTTATATGTATTATTGGGTTTTTAGTTATATTAGTTGTGGTTGAGAGTGTACCCTTGGTATTTTACTATGAGGGTTTGATGTGGGATCTCTTTCCCATCACAGATGATGACCTATATTCTAAAGTGAGTTGTCTCAGCCCGAATTCGATAGTTGGCTTAGTGGGTTGGAGCATATATCACACCGAGAGGCCTAATCGACTATCCTTTATATTCATGGTATATTAGATAGGGTTTTTGGACAAGTTGTGACCAATATTTACATGGTAACATATCCTCTATCAAGGATGATGTTTCCTGTAGGGAAAGGAATCCCCCTAGTGATCCATGGGCACGAAGGACCCTGTATATGTGTATCAAGATCAGATTATGTGCAATATATGTGACTAGACCTGATAAGTATGCTTTGGGTAGTTTTTAGTGGTTGATGTTTTGCTATGACTTGGTTACTATGTGACATGGGGGTTGCATGACTTATCGACACTCCATGTGTTATTGACACTTCATGTGTTACCGGCACTCTGTGTGTTATCAACACTCCGTATGTTACTGACACTCTGTGTGTTATTGAAAATCTATGTCATAGCAAGACTGGATGTCTTATGGAAACTATATAACTTGTTGAGACCCTAGTTTTCTAATGGGAACATTTTGTATACTTGTTCTACATTAATTTATCATATAGAATGAGGAGTGAGATCTCCCGGAATGAGCATGCTATGAACATAACCGTGTATCTGACAGTGGATGTGACCATGCATCATGTAATCCTTTATGTGTATACCTAGATGTTCTTGTTATATGTGATATAGAAATTTACCTATGTTGATTTGACTATATCTTCTTAGTGATGTTTTTATTTTTAGTATTTATGTGCGATATCTTCTTTTTGATTCTTCCTCTGTGGTCTTTTACTTTGTGTTTTGGGGTGTTTTACTGAGTATTATTTTACTCACCCCTACATAGAATTTTACTACACCTGTTGTGTATTGTGAATACCATTGACGTTTTGATAGAGTCCAAGGTGTAATAGTACCATGTGGAACTTAGAGAGATACCAGACAGTTGAGGTGTGCTTCAGTGGCTTCAGATAGTGGTTCTTGTACCTACCCTTCTGGTAGGGTTTTATGTGGACCAGCTTCGGGACCTTGGGCTACAGACTCATGGGCTTGTATTCTGGCCTAGTTTTACTTTAATGCACTTTACTTTCATGTCATACTCTGTTGTTTGGTATATAGTGGTATGCATGAATTTTTTTTACTTAGTGTTTTCACTTTTTCGTATTTTGGGCTTATAGAAGTGTGCATATGTACTTTTACTTAGGAAAATGCCTCCCATTTTTGGGATATTCCTACTCAATTCTAGTCTCCAACCCCTGGCATGTTGGAGTCGGGATTGGGGTAGTCATGGAACGGGCCCATCTAGGACAGGTCGTGACAGAGTGGTATCAGAGGGGTCAGTTCTTCTTTAGGACCGAGAGTCTGTGAGATTGGTTTGAGGCAACAATGTTTAGTGTTTTATGTTTAGATTTCAGGCTAGGGACTCCAATGTTGGTGTGGAGGCTGACGTATCTATACACCAAGACTTCAGACACCTAATTTTCGGCTCAACACATGAAAAAACCAGTTTCAGGAAAAAATAAAGGTATATGCAACACATTAGAATGTTTTGTGTTTTCTATGTCCTTCTTGAGTTA
Organism: Viscum album; assembly: GCA_963277665.1. NCBI lineage: Eukaryota > Viridiplantae > Streptophyta > Magnoliopsida > Santalales > Viscaceae > Viscum > Viscum album. Next base: position 1,455,801,873 of record OY728123.1, on the reverse strand, counting down.
ACTCAATAGGTATACTATTTTAACCATGACAAATATTTTTTTCTTACAAGATGTATTCACAATGCCAGCCAGTGAGGTTTTCGAAGTAGGATCAGGAGTTCAACCTAATGTTTGATGAGGCCTCCCCAAGGGGAGCCAGTCATAGCGTATTTTTTTCTTCAGGATGGTTAGCAGGTGGTGATTTCTCTTGTTGATTAGTTCGTATACCCACCTCTAGTGGTTTAGGTAGATTAAACTTGCCAGACTGAATCGTGGAAGGATCTTTTGGCACTAGATAATGATACTCAGGGCCTGAAAATGTATTATTGGATTTCGAGGTTGCAATAACCCATGATGCAGGGTTAGTAGGACCTACCAATAGAAGGTGCATGATATAAGCTGCAGAATAAAAGGTTTCATCAGAAGTTCCAGGGGCATGATATTTCCCCAAGGAAGCGACGTTTCTATGCTTCTCATGGGAAGGTACATTCTGCATGATATTTTACCACTATTCGGGATGCATTCAAAGAGGTGGTTGATGAACCGCTAAGGTAGAGGCAATGGCAGGAGCAGACAGATCTGTCAGGCGGAGGATGCAGTAGAGGAGCTGGGGAAACACTAGGAGGTGGCCAATGTTTAGGTGTGTTACCACCACCACCCCAAGGTGGTCCATACCAAACTCAGGGATCTAGAGGATAGGGGAGGAGACAGTTGTAGGTTTTCAAGGATTATAACCCCAGGACTCTGGGAATGGTTCAAGGTAAGATCTGTATCCTTTTTTACTTTAGATGTAGTATATAGACACATGTGCTAGTAATTTCCTTTCCTACCACTTTTCTTGGTTGATACATAAATATTCTGGTTAGACTATTGAATTGAACCTCATGTTTAGATATTACAACTAGAGGAGAACCAAGGATCACACGCTAGTGCTGGTAGTGTGAAACAAATCTTAAAGGTGAGAGTTTCGGTTTGGATATCTTAGTAGTAGTGTCGAGGCCTTATGATGTCATTATTAGTATGGAATAGTATCCACAGTTCATGATCAGATTGATTGTTTTAGGAAAATGGTGTGGTTTTTCCATGATAATATAACTAGATTTATCTTTTTATCCGTGAAATGTAAATCCTTTCTGTTGAGGATGGACTCATGTATAAGAGGCTACAGTCGATTACACTTAAGTTGGATACCCCAACCCTTAGTACAGTGGATGTTTTGAGTCCTCTGTTTCCTGTAATGGTGGAATAATATAATAACATCTTCCCTGAAGATGCTCTAGGTTTACCTCCCCACTGAGAGATAAACTTCTACATTGATCTACACCCTGAGATGATACTGATATCTAAAAAAACATATCAGATGGTTCCCGCAGAGCTTCATAATATGAGAGTGTAGTTAGAGCACTTACAAAGTAAGGGATTTGTGAGACCTAGTGTTTCATCATGGGAATCCCTAGTTGGTCTTTTTTGAACTTGGAAATGTCATCTCAGAGACTGGAGTTGGAATGAGTCACGTGAAGGATGAGACTGAGTTTGACGAGTGATCCCCTCTTAAGGTTTCCAGAGAAGGGTGTGGAGTACACAATGTTCTGTGATGCCTCAAGAACTGGGCTTGGTTGTGTTCTAATATAGAATAAAGTAGTGATTACCTATTTTTTTACACCAGTTTAAATCACATGAGTAGAGCTATGTAACGTATGATCTTGAGTTAGCAGAAATAGTCTTCACATTAAAGATGTGGTGACACTACCTGATGGGAAAGTGGTTTATCATCTACTTCAACCAAAAGAGTCTCAAGTATATCTTCTCTAAGAAGTATTGGTACTTGAGACATAGGTGATGTCTAGAGTTCCTCCAGAACTATGACTTTTAGATTTTCTATACTCCTAGGAAGGTTAATGTGGTAGCAGATTCTATTAGAAGAAGATATAGATTGTAGTTTCTTAATGAGGAATTAGAGCAGTTAGCCTCATTGTAGATATATTTTGTAGATAGAGATAGTGAATATTACCTCTAGTTTATGGTTGTCACCCCTTCACTCATATAGTGATTCAAGGAGGAAAAAATTAGGGATACTAACTACGAGGTTCTACATGCTCAAATTTCCATAGGGTATGCCCCTAATGGATATTAGAAAAATGGGTAACATACTGTTATTTTTAGAGAATGTATGATGATACCTGTGGCATTGTGAGAGGAGGGTCTTAGAGGGTTTCAGGAACCCCCTTTAGTGGTACATCCAAGTGTAGAAATGATTTACCATGACCTTGTATGTCAGTTTGATGGACAAGTATGCAGAAACATGTTGTAGAGTTTGTGCCTCGATGCATTACTTCTCAACAAATGAAGGCTAAGCATCAGGTTACAGTGAGTTTTACTCAACCCCTTGATGTGTTAGAATGAAAATTGGATGGAATAAAAATTGAATTTTTGATGGGTTTACCATTTATATCCAAGGGGCACAATACTATCAAGGTGATCATTGACTGACTCACCAAGTTGGATTACTTATTATTCATCTAGGAGCAGAGTTCAGTAGAGAGCTTGGGACACCTCTATGAACATGAGTTAGTTCAACTCCATGGATTTACATTGAAGATTGTTTCAAATCGTGATTCTTTATTCAAATCTCTATTTTGGAATGGATTACAGGAAGCCTTTGGGACTCAGTTACGCTTGAGCACAATGTTTCACTCACAGGAAGGAAACCAGACTGAGTGACCATTTAGGTTTAGGAGGACATGCTTTAGGATTTTATTTTATGTTTTGGCTACAGTTTGGAGGATTTCCTACCTCTGGTGGAGTTTGCGTACAACAAAGTTACCCCTACACCAGCAGTATGTCACCATTTGAGCCTTAATATGGGCAAACATGTAGGTCACCACTTTTTCAGATTGACTCAGGAGAGATAGTACTCATGGGACCGAAGTTGGTGCAGACGACTATAGATAAGGTGCATGTCATCCAAGAGCTGATGAAGACAACACAGAGCCATTATAAATCTTATGATAACATGACACAAAGGCCTTCAGAGTTTGAGGAGTTAGACCGTTTGTTCCTTTAGGTCTCTCTTTAACGTAGGATAAAAAGATTTGGATGGGACGACAGGCCATATCCGAGGTTCATTGACCCTTTCTTGATACTACATAGAATTGGAAAGGTGTCATACTTCAAGGATCTACCCCCATAGTTGGATCAGATACATGAAATCTTCCACGTGTCTCAACTGAGGAGATACATTCATGATTAATCGCATGTCATTGACTAGGGTGACTTTTGATGAGAACCTAGTATAGATCAAAGATCTGCATAGGGGGATCCTTCACGGGCAGTTGATTCCTCTGGTGCACATTCAGTGGAAGTGTAAGAATCTCCATGAGAGCACATGAGAATGGGGGGATCATATTCATGCTCAGTACCCTTAATTGTATGATTATCCCTTTATTTTGGATTTAAGGTACGTAAAGCCCTATGGAGGGGAGAACGTAATGACTCATATTTTCCCAAAATTTTTTAGAAATTATTTGGGAAAATTCTAAGACCAGACACTGAGATGGAATGCAATTTTGAGGCTCGGTGTTCCCAGAATGATTTGATGAAAAATGTTAAGTTTTTAATAGAACACATGTATGAATTTTCTAAAAAAAGTAAAATAAATTTTAAATGTGTGGCCATATTAGAAATATGAGGGCACTATTGAGCTCAGAGTAGTGGCTTTACCCTAGGAGAAACTTAAATTTAGTTGGTGCATGTCTTCAGTGAAAAAACTCCAAAAGGGTGTAACTGTAAATAAAATAATTAAATAAAATTATGTTATTTTAAAATCCTAGTAACTCATAAAATTTAACTCAGAATGGAAATATGATGCCACATTTGATTTTATAAGGAGGTGTTTTCCTTAGGCAAGGCCCAACATCACCCAACGTGGGATGGATGTGAATGGTATTTTTTAGATGTAAACATTATTAAAATATTTTAAAAAAATATTTTATTCTTGTCACAAAAACACATTTTCCTTTAAGACACATTTATCATAGGATTCAGAGTTATCACCATAACCCTAGAATTCCTCTAAGGTAAGGTGATAGAGATCTTTCGACGAACGATGGAAGATCATGGATTAAAGATCAATGAAGAACCTTGGATTAGAAGTATCTTCACCCATGACAATGACACGATGATTGTTCTTCATCAGGAATCGAAACAAATCAAGGTAGGGAATTTAATATCTTCATGATTTTCCTTCCCCATTCATAGATTAAAATGATGAACATAGATCAACCCCTAAACAGGTTGATCCGAGGTTCATCCGTTATTGTGAGATGGATACATTGTTGTGAGGTTTAAAAAGGGAGATAGATATTTGTGATTATATGTTCTTGTTCTTTGTTAAACCTTCTAACATGAATGGATCAAGGATGACATGAACATGGCCAAGATTCATTCTTTTGGCATTCTTTGTGCCTTTTCTATCCCCTCAACCTCTTGAATTCTTCAAGAATTATTTGTGCCTTATCTCTCCTGTCAACATTTGACGTTCTTTGGGAATTATTTTTTCCTTCTATCTCCCCTCAACCTCTCATGTTATTTGGGAATTCTTTGTTCCTTATCTCTTACCTATACCTCTCACATTATTCAATAATTCTTCATGTGTTCTTCACCTTCTCCCAGAACCTTTGAAATGATATGCTAGAAATATGAATCGATGATCAATTCCACAACAACACCTCAGAGGTGCGGCGGTGACGACCGCCAGAGGCGGCGGCTCCAACAGGTCCAGGCGGAGCACGTTTGGGCAAGGCTACCGGTAGGGCAGCCGGAGTTGGAGGCAATACCGACCTGACAAGGGAGGTTGGGCCCAAAAAAGCTTGACTGGATGGGATGCCTATTGGATGTGGTCCTAGTGGGACCATGTCGGAGGGAGCTTGTGGCGGAAGAGGCCGCATGCGATGACTAGGGGACGCAGAAGGAGGATGCAACAGTGGTAGTGAGACACGGCTCAGAGTCGTGTGGAGTAGAGGTGATGATCGTGTGGGGGGCTTGGGCTAGAGGGGAATGATATGATAGTCACACATTCAGGGCAGACCACATGGACTAGGGGATATTACTAGAGTATGCCGCATCCAGTAGAGTAAACCGGGTCGCAACGCGGGCTGGGTTTAGGCAGCCTAGTGAGTCGGCCTAGTGGGCTGAGCATGTTAGGGCTAGGCCAAACTGGGTCAGGCTGGGTTGGGTCAGTTAGAAAAACTGAGTTGGTTTAGTTGGCGGGTGAGGTCGGGTTCGGCGGGTCAGTTCAAACCTGAACCGGACCTAGGTCTGATATTTTCACCAAAATGGCCATATCTTTTAAATGAAGCTTCCGATTAATGAGCCTTCTACGACATTGGGACCCATGAGTTAGGGATGTACATTTTATATGGATTAGTGTTTTTTAGTTGGATCATAAGAGGTTGAGACTGTACCCTTGGTCTTCTCCTATGAGGGTTCGGTGCAGGATCCCATTACCGTCATAGAGGATGACCCGTATTCTGAAATGAGTTGTCTCAGCCCAGCTTTGACAGTTGACTCAGTGAGTTTGAGCATGTATCAAACATAGAGGCTTGGTTTGTCATCACTTATCTTCATGTTACCTTATATAGGGTTTGTGGACAAGGTGTGACCAATATTTACACATTAACCTATCCCCTATATAGGATTATGTTTTTAGTAGGGTGAGGAGTCCCCCCAGTGAGCCCTAAGTGTGGAGAACCCACTATATGTGTATCAAGATCGAATTATTCCCATTCTACAAGACTAGACCACATGAGTGTGATTTGATAAGTTTTTATTGATTGATGTTTGGCTGTGAATAAGTGACAACGTGACTTGGGGGTTGCATGACTTGTCGACACTCTGTGTGTTACCAACACTCCATGTGTTACCGAAACTCCATGTAATATTGACACTCCATGTGTTATCAAAACTCCATGTCTTAGAAAGACTGGATTCCTTAGGGAAACTAAATAACTTGTCGAGACCCTAGTGTTCTCTTGGGTACTAATGACTGACCTATTCTATATGCTTCTATTAGATATATCAAGGAGTGGGATCTCCCAGAACTAGCGTGCTATGAATGTAACTATGTAGCTGGAAGTGGATGAGACCTTACATCTTGGAAAACTTTTTGAGTATACCTATATGTTCTTGTTATATGTTCTATAGACATATAACTATGTTGATATGACTATATATTCTTAGTGATGTTTTCCCTTTGTGGAATTTCTATATGGTATATTCTTCGTGATGTTTCCTATGTGGTATTTTACTTTGTGTTTTTGGGTGTCCTACTAAGTATTGTTTTACTTACCCCTGCATGGGATTTTCCCACACATGTCATGTCTTGTGCAAACCATCGATGTTTTGATAGAGTCCAAGGTGGACCAGGACTAGGTGGTGCTTAGAGATAGACTAGACAATTTAGGCGTGCTCCTACAGCTTTATACACAGGTTCCTGTGCCTATAACTCATGTAGGGTTTTCTACGGATGAGCTTCAAGAACTTGTGCTACAAACTCTTTCTTTTTGGTGGGATTTCATTCTAGCCTAGTTGTACTTTATTGCACTTTACTTTCCTGTCATACTTTTTTGGTTGGGATATAGTTTTATTCATGCTATTATTTTCTTAGTTTTCTTACTTTTCAGTATTTTGGGCTTGGAGATATGTGTGTGTATACTTTGAATTAGGAAAATACCTCCCATTTACGGGATATAACTATTCGGCGCTAGTCTCCATCCCCTATCCTATTGGAGGTAGTCTTGGGGTAGTCATGACTTGGGCCCCTATGGGATGGGTCATGAAAAATCTTTTAGAAAAATCACCAGTTCTTGATAAATTGATCAAATTGAAATCATAATTAACAAGTTTCTAATAATATGTTCTAATAATTGGATGAAAAATTATAATAATATATTTTTAATTGAATATACATCTAAATCAAGTCATTTGTACTATGTAATAATATGAGAAAATATCATGAACAAACTCGAAAGAAGAAATTCCAAATGCAAAAACATGACTAATCAATAGTGTATTACGAAACTAAAAATACTATAAAGCTGTTATAGCCTACTATTTATGATGAACATACTCCAAATAAGAAATTAAAAATGAAAAAACACGACTAATCAATAATGTATTTACAAAACTACATATACCGTAGATATGTTCTTCAAAGACTATGATAAATATTATGTCAATGTTATATTTTTCCCATTTGATGAGTCAGTGAAACTCTTATTTTGTTCTCTAAACCAAAATTAAAAATCCAAACATGTCCAAAAAATAAGAACCACCACAATTAATATGAATCACATAAAAAATATCTTTGAACTAGAGGAGAAAATCCCAAAGAATAACCTATGGTGAGCTCGTGGAGTTGTAATATATCCATTACACCACTAACAACTTGAACAAACCCAAATAATAATACAAGGAAATAGGATTTTCAATCTATGCATTATTACTTTTAAAATATATGTGTAAAATATGATAGGATATCTTACCACAAATATGAACACAATGAAATTTAAAAACATTCAATCATTATTTAAGAAAATTCTAAGGCACATTCGATGTGCTTGCCTTTTATCTAATCTTACTAAGGAGATCTATAAATGAAAAATGAACCTATAAGTGCGGGGGGGGGGGGGGATAATAACTACATTTATCTAGAAAATAAATTGATGTGGGAGAAATCTATAACAAATTCAATTAAGATACCACACTAAGATGAAATAATTGAAACCCTATACAAATGAAATATATAAATTTTTTTATTTATACATGCCAATTTTGGAATAACATCAATATGGAATTTTAAGAATACAGTAGAATGTTTAAATAATTTAAATAGTATTCATATTAAATATGAAAATGAAATGTTTTGAAAAAGAAACTATATGCATAATGATTTATTCATTCAAACAACACTATATGTAAATGATATATGCATACAATTTTCAAATGAATTATTGAGAAAAATTATTCAGTTTGAAAATGAATTAATGAAACTATATCAGTTTAAGGATTAATATGATATATAAATATAGTTTACTCATATATAAAGTGAACTCATATATGTATTCAGTTTGAAATGATCCACATCATTCTTATACAACATATGCATTTTACTCATATATATAGTTTCTTTTCATAAAGGTTTACCCAATTCCTTATATATATGGAATTTGGTATAACTTCTCATTTGATATATGAGATTTATTTGTGAGATTACCCTATACAATACCATGATATCCACATCATTCCAGTATAGTTTCACTCCACATTATTCCTATATAGTATATGAATACATTTTAAACATATATGCGTAAAGTTTATTCTTATGAGTTATGCAATTTTGTTTTCTAAATAATTATATAACTGAATTTACCAATATATTTATGTAAATGAATTATGCAGTTGAAACAATATGTAGATGAATTATAGACTATTTAAATACTTTTCCGCTAATATAATACATAATAAATGGATGTATAGTACATAAATATGTAATTAAAATATTGATGACATATGAATAACTACATGTAACCATGTAATAACATTCTACAATTAAAAATATGGGATTCAATTCCCTAAGTTCACATTTAAAAACATGTGCTAATTTATTTATCTCATTTTACTCTATGACCTTTGACTGACACGCTACAAAAAAATTCCATGCAGTAACAATTAGAACATGATTTTGATTTAGAGAGTTTTGGTGAAAGAGAGCATGTCCAAACTGATTTCAATGAAGACACTTTAACATTATACGACATTAAAAATAAAGTCAATATAGATCAATACAAGATGAAAAGGAAAATTGAATAGACAACTATTTTCTTGAAATTTATTGGGTCCCTAATTAGAAATACCTTTTGATGGTTAACTTAAACTCAATGATTTTTGTTTCATTTTCTATATTAACTAATAATTACTCTTCCATTGCTTTGTCTTTCTATATCTCGTTTTTCTATAAGTTTTGATTTATCTTATCACATGATAATGAATGGCTAGTAATTTTATTAGTTAAATCTAATTTTTCATTGATTTACTCACTATATTGTCTCATGAAATTATAAGGGTGGGGTATTAGTGCAATCTTAAGTTTTGATTACAAATTTTATATAAATTTTGGACACAACATATGTTTTATGTTTTTATTATTATAATGATTTTCATTTATTAATTTCAAATAAAATTAATTGTTATTTATCATTTATTAGTTTTTATGATTTTAAAATCATTTTTTAAAATGAAGTGATAAAAATTTAAAATCTCATTTTAATTTAAATGAAACATATTTTATAATTTTTTAAATTTAACGGTATATGAATTAAAAAAACAGTTTTAAATTTATTTTCTTATGACTTTAGGAAGTGATATAGCGGAAAGGAATGCATTTCCATCTTTACAAAAACCTTCCATTACTTCTATTAATTGTTCCAAATTAGTGTTAATATGATGCAGTTAGGACTTGATAAGACAAATTCAGGATCTCCTGTCATCTAATTGGTGGTAACAAAAAGATTTGTTTTTAAATGATTTGTTTGTAGTGACAAATTTAATTGTTTGTAAAATAATTTTTTGTGTTAAATAATTAATAAAAAAAATATTTGTTAGTAAAAGTAAATGTTGATACAGAAATTTAATATCAACAAAATTTAACATATGTTTTAATTATTCATTTTTCTAACATATATATTATCTATTTATGAATTCTTCTTGATATAAGTCATTTTTTGTCGTGGTGGTGGCCTATTGATTTTATCTCACACCTTGTTCGGGCCACCGACCATCACTCAAACAGAATTATTGGATGCTGGTAGAAACAAGGTAAATGGTCTAGCTTCAGATGCCTACTTTTCTATAATAGGATGGAGTACAAGTGTTGAGGGATGAGATTATGCATGTGATTCTATTAAAGATAGATTTTGGTTCTTTTTTCATTTTTGTATAGCATGTTGTTTATTCATTCTCCCCAGTTTCATTGTATTACCTTGTTGTATAACATACAGACATGAAATAATTTTGTATATGCTACTAGATATAGATTTGTTTATTGTAAGTGATGTTTTTCAGCTGATTATTATTATTCAGGATGTTATACTTCTGTTTTTGTATTATCTTTATTTTTATTTTTGTCTTTTATCGACCACTGTGTTGCACTTTGACATGAGGGTATATTCTATCCACTATATCATCATCGAACCTTATTGTTATTCAATAGCCTCCGACATATGAGGAGGCATACACTACGGGAAAAACATTATTTTGCGACGGGGTATTTGTGATGGGAATTAATCATGTCACAAATAGTCCATCCCAGGGGTTATTTGCGATAGTGGGTTCATCTTGTCGCAAATAACAAGTTATTTGTGACGAGATTTGGGGTCCCGTCGCAAAAGGTAATGGGCGGGATGCACGCCAAAGCGCAAGAAGATTATTTGTGATGGGGGGGGGGGGTCCCCATCACAAATAGTGTGTCGGTCAGAGGGTATTTGTGATGGGACTCTTCATAAATATCGGCGGTGGTAAATGAGTTTTTGCGACGAGATGTTGTCCCGTCGCAAAAGGTGTGTCGGCATGTCACTTTTTTTGACAGGTCCCATCGCAAATAACCTTTTAACTGTAGCCCGTAATTAACGCGGTCGAAGGTATTTTTGATGGGCCCCATCGTAAAAAGTACTTTTTGCGATAGTAATCCCTTCACTAATATAACCGTCACAACTAATCTAACCTATATATACACCCCTCCATTTTCTTTCCCTTCCTCTCATTTCTCACTTCCTCTCTCTCACAAAACTCGAATTTTAGAGTGAAAATTTCTCTCAGTTAATTTTTTTTTACAGAGAAGTTGTGAAGGCGCTTACATCAATAGGAGATCAAGTTTAAGGTATTTATATTTTATTTAATTTAGTATTTATTTAATTTTTTATGTTAATTTTAATTATTTTTGATTAGTTGTAATTAAATTAGATTTAAATTGTTTTGTTATCTGTATTTTAGTAATAAATAGTAATAATTAGTAATAATTAGTAGTAATTGATGGTAATTAGTACTAATTAGTAGTAATTGGTAGTAATTATGAATAAATTGAAATAATTAGGAATAAATAAGAATAATTAGTAATAAATAGTAATAAATAGTAATAAATAGGAATAATTAGTAGTAATTAGTACTAAATAGTAGTAATTAATAATAAATAGTAATAATTAGGAATAATTAGTAATAAATAGGAATAATTAGTAATAAATAGTAAGAAATAGTAATAAATAGTAATAAATAGTAATAAATAGTAATAAATAGTTGTAATTAGGAATACATAGTAATAATTAGGAATAATTAAGAATAAATAGGAATAAACATGAATAGATAGAAATAAATAGTAATAAATAGTAATAAATAGTAATAAATAGTAATAAATAGTAATAAATAGTAATAAATAGTAATAATAAGAATACATAGGAATAAATAGGAATAAATAGGAATAAATAGGAATAAATAGGACTAGATACGACTAAATAGGACTAAATAGTAGCAAATATTAGTAATTAGTAGTAATTAGTAGTAAATAGTAGTAAATAGTAGTAATTAGTAATAATTAGTAATAATTAGAAATAAATAGTAATAAAAAGGAATAAATGATAATAAATAGTAATGAATAGTAATGAATAGAAATAAATAGTAATAATTTGTAATAATTAGTAATTATTAGTAATAATTAGTAATTATTAGTAATAATTAGTAATAATTAGTAATAATTAGTAATAATTAGTAATAACTAGTAATAACTAGTAATAACTAGTAAAAACTAGTAAAAACTAGTAAAAACAAGTAAAAACTTGTAAAAATTAGTAAAAACTAGTAATAACTTGTAATAACTAGTAATAACTAGTAATAACTAGTAATAACTAGTAATAACTAGCAATAACTAGTAATAACTAGTAAAAACTAGTAAAAACTAGTAAAAACTAGTAAAAAATAGTAAAAACTAGTAAAAACAAGTAAAAAATAGTAAAAATTGTAAAAAATAGTAAAAAATAGTAAAAAATAGTAAAAAATAGTAAAAAATTGAAAGGTAGTAATTAGGATTAAATAGGAATAAATAGGAATAAATAGGAATAAATAGGAATAAATATGAATAATTAATATTAAATAGTAATAAATAGTAATAAATAGGAATAATTGGTAGTAATTAGTAATAAATAGTAGTAATTAACAATAAATAGTAATAATTAAGAATAATTAGTAATAAATAGGAATAATTAGTAATAAACAGGAATAAATAGGAATAAATAGGAATAAATAAGAATAAATAGAGATAAATATGACTAAATAGAAATAAATAGGAATAAATAAGAATAAATAGGAATAAATAGAAATAAATATGAATAAATAGGAATAAATAGGACAAGATACGACTAAATAGGACTAAATAGTAGTAAATAGTAGTAATTAGTAGTAAATAGTAGTAAATAGTAGTAAATAGTAGTAAATAGTAGTAAATAGTAGTAAATAGTAGTAAATAGTAGTAAATTGTAGTAATTAGTAGTAATTAGTAGCAATTAGTAATAATTAGTAATAATTAGTAATAATTAGTAATAATTAGTAATAATTTGTAATAATTTGTAATAATTAGTAATAATTAGTAATAATTAGTAATAATTTGTAATAATTAGTAATAATTAGTAATAATTAGTAATAAATAGTAATAAATAGTACTACTAGTAATAAATAGTAATAAATAGTCATAATTAGTAATAATTAGTAATAATTAGTAATAATTAGTAATAATTAATAATAAGTAGTCATAAGTAGTAATAACTAGTAATAACTGGTAATAATTAGTAATAACTGGTAATAAATAGTAATAACTCATAATAACTAGTAATAACTAGTAATAACTAGTAATAACTAGTAAAAACTAGTAAAAACTAGTAAAAACTAGTAAAAACTAGTAAAAACTAGTAGAAACTAGTAATAATGAGTAATAAATAGTAAAAAACTAGTAAAAACTAGTAAAAACTAGTAAACAATAGTAAAAACTAGTAAAAACTAGTAAAAACTAGTAAAAACTAGTAAAAAATAGTAAAAACAGTAAAAACTAATAAAAAATAGTAAACAATAGTAAAAAATAGTAAAAAATAGTAAAAAATAGTAAAAAGAGTAATAAAAAGCAATAAATAGTAGCAATTATGAAAAGAAATAACTTGTAATAACTTGTCACAATTTCTACTGGATTGACGACACTCCTTTTGCTCGATGACTCTTCTCCTTTCAACCTTCACTGACTCAAAACATTATGAAAAGTATGCTTTTACGTATGCACGAGTTTGAATATGCATTTGTAGGACCACATTTTTCATAATGTGTTCAGGCGATGATAGTTGCAAGAAGATGATTCATCGACGAAAAGGGAGCTCTGTTGTTCGATGGCTCATTTACGTGCAAGTTTCTTATATAGAAATCACAATGAAGAATCTACTCGGAGGTACACCTATACATTCTCATATGCACGAGAATGAATATGCGTACCTATGAGAAGATTCTTCATTGTGATTTCAATGAGATAAATTTGTAGGTAAATGATAAGTCAGACAAAAGAGAAGTCAGCAATCCACTAAATATTATTTTTCCCAAAATTAGTATTTACGACGGGACATTTTGTGACGAGAGCCCATCGCAAATAATCTAAATATAAATTTAATTAGTAGTATTTGGTGCGGGCCCGTCGTAAATAGTATTTGCGACGGGCCGATCGTAAAAGTTATATATATATATATATAATGTATATAATCGAAGGCTTAGTTGCAACGGGCCATCGAAAAAGGTTTATTTACATATATAATGTATATAATTGAAGGGTTATTTGTGACGGGGACCTTTCCCATCACAAATACTTTTTTGTGATGGGCCCGTCACAAAAAATAATATTTGTGACGCTGTTTTCTACAATGGGTTATTTTCAATGGAGCCCTGTCGCTAAAACCTATTTGTGACAGGATCCCATCATAAATAGATGATCGCAAATACATCTAATTCCAGTAGTGATACTTAAAGCAATATGACCAACCTAGTTCGGTGAATTTTGAGTTAACTAGGTCTGAGATGTCACAAAGTGGTATTAGATTTTTTTTCTTACTATTTGGGTTGGTAAATAAGAGACTAGGAATTTGTTGGAATTTTGTAATGAGCGTGTGTCTGGGATTAGCTAACCCAATTATAGGGAAAATTTAAATCACCAAGGATGGGATTGTAGTTTTGGATTATTCCTATTACAATTTTAATGACTTTACCATTGGTTGATGCACATGATTTTTGGACATTATTATTATTGTGGATTTTCTTCTACCAATGGTCTGATATGACAATAAAGTATTATCTCATGCATCATTATAGGAACCCAAGGATTCACAAGCCATATATATTTCATGCCACATTTATATTACTACATCCATTAAATTTTCTATTTTTTTGGTTCCTTAACTATTATATTTGAAAACGTGCTTATATTTCTTATAGGGATAAAATAACTGGATTAATTAAAGTTTCTACATCAACCAAGATAGTGTTTTCCATATAACATAATGGAGTCACCTTCATTAACCATTTATGTCAGGTTTGAGCTATTTAACCATGGTTATAGGAGTTGATACATTAGTTAGCTACAATTATATAGATGTTAATTTTATTTTATAATGTCAGTACTTCTATAAATTAGGAATAGTTGTCTATATAATCAAGCTATCATGAATAGAATAGTCACATTATGTTACTAAATATAAAATTATTATTATAGTTAAGTGAAATTCTAATTTTCACTACTGTAAATATGACCTATACCAACGATTGTGGCCAAACCGTTGGTATAGTTCATTAATTTTGACATATACCAACAAATTGGAAAAAACCATTGGTATAGGTCCATATAAGTGACCTATACCAACAGTTTTGGCCAAACCATTGGTATAGGTACATTACCAACGGTTTGGACAAACTGTTGGTATAGGTCCCAAAATCAAAGGACCTATACCAACGGTTCTCAAAACCGTTGGTATAGGTCTATACCAATAGTTTTGAGAACCGTTGGTATAGGTACATGTATTTTTAATGGAATCTTCTTACGGAGAACATTAAATAAATCAAAATTTAAAATATTAATGATAATACATATATATATTTATGAAATTATGTTCACAAAAATCATGTTGGGTTAGTGGTTAGGTCGTTCAATCATAAACTATAGGTCCTGGGATCAAATCCTACCGAATGTTTTTTTGAAATATATATACCAACGGTTTTATGGAACCATTGGTATATATTTTCATATTACTTATACGAACGGTTTTCAAAACCGTTGGTATAGGTCTATACCAATGGTTTTCCCAAAACCATTGGTATAGACCTATCCTCACGGCTTACTTGGCCATGGTCCTCCAAACTGTTGGTATAGGCTATACCAACGGTTTGGAGTTCTATACCAACGGTTCCAAACCGTTGGAATAGGGTATCTTTCCTGTAGTGTGTAACTTATAAATATTAGGTCTTTATAACTCGAGAATGGCGAATCATCTAATTGGACCCCTATGTTAATATAAATACGAACGTTTTGGTTCTTAAAAAGGTAAATTCAATGTTTGAAGGTACTAAGGAATGAAACATAGGTTGGTGGGATGAGTATTTTAAAATTTTCATCACCAAAGTGCAACGTATAATATTTGGGTTCCCCTCAACTGGTACCCCATACCCAATTAGCCACATGGCCTCATGCACGTTTCCCCAAATTCTAGAGGCTTCTAATTAGCAGCAAGGGTCTAGGGTGTGATAGTGTGGAAACTATACCCTCATTGGAAAAGTGTAACACATCAGAATAAATAATATTACAATAGCAGAAGAAGTAAACAACATAAAACTGAAATAAATAGCATAAGACAGATAAGATAGATAACTAAGAATCATTCAATACAAAAGATGATACAACTTGTCATATGTTCTAAGAAAGAAGAAAAAATATGTATAGTACATTAATGCAAAATATATGTCCCAAAATCAAAAGAAACAAAGGAAACTAATAATCACCACAAGCCTTGTCTCAGTCCCATGATCTTCAACTCCTAAACAACATCTCAAGTACCTGTAGAAGGGAAATTTCCCTTATCAACACCTGTAACACCCCGACCCCAGTTACCCAGAGTCGTTGCATTATTACATAACATTGGCATGATCACAAGAAAGATCAAATCTCGAAAGACCGATTGGTTTAGTAGCCTTGGAAACACTAGATATATTCATAAGTTTTACATTATATCATAAAATGAAAAACTACTACAACAACATAATGTTTCCACAGTCCACACTATAATCCCCTCATAATATCCCTGCAGGTCATTCATAACTTACATCTTCACATCCTGGGAAAAATAAAACATAGAAAAGGGGTGAGCTCAAATGCCCAGTAAGGATAACAATATAGCGGAACATTCAAAAATAAGCATAAACATTTAAGGCAATGAATTACTAAAACAAAAGCCTTTTAAACTTGAACTTCAACATAGTATGTCAAAAGTAAAATGAAATAATGCCATTTACTTGTTCACATGGATATTCTACTAATCGAATAATCACATGCAAAATCAATAACCACTTTCATAATGTTGGAATGCATAATGCTAAACTTTAATTACTTTTCAAGGCCTCGTCCCAAGACCTTGGGGCTAACTGTAACCGGAACCCAACCTGGAGTGCCTCTAATAACCGGACACCAACCCGGAGTGCCTCTAATAACCGGACACCAACCCGGAGTGCCTCTAATAACCGGACACCAACCCGGAGGGCTTACTTTTACCAGTCCCTAACCTGGAGGGCTTACTTTTACCAGTCCCCAACCTGGAGGGCTTACTTTTACCAGTCCCCAACCTGGAGGGCTTACTTTAACCAGTCCCCAACCTGGAACATACTTGTCCAACACATTCATATGAAGTAAAGATTGAAATATAACATAAACATTCTTATTGGAACTAGCATATGAAATGTCAATACTTTCACCATAAACTATGAATGGTATAAAAATAGCACATCCACAGTCAAACATATCACAAAACCTTCAAAACAATATAGAAGTTTTGTATCATAATAAATCAACTTCAAATAATCTTAAAACCCATCAAAGGATGTTGACATAGATGAAATCAAAATTCTTTTTAAAGAAATATCTCCTTTTATTTTGAAATCATTTAAGATCCATATAAAATCAAACATTTTCTTTGAAAATAATCTTATAAGCTTTTAAGGGAAGCTTTGACGATTTTATAACGGCGGAAAATAACCGCACCCACCGTATAAGTTAAAAAAAACATTCTTATCTTAATTCTGTCGAAAAGGTTAAAAAGCACCTTGTTTGGAAAACGACGGAAAGATTCCCTTATAAACCTCTTATAAAAAGTCAAACAAGGGTATAAATGAATTTAACCCATATTCTTTTAAATATTAAAAATGTTTTTAAATACATTTTGAAGAAACATGGATGTGGATGATAACGAGATCCCAGTAGATTATTACGTATAAACAACCTCAGATAATGAAGAGATTGTGAAATAACCCTTACCAGTTTGGTAACTTATGAAACATACAACCCATGAAAGAGGTATCATACAATGAATATGTAAGTACACATAAATTAGAGTGTATTACACAAAGAATATAATTATGGGCAGTACATACACCACACAAAAGGTAATGGTGGCAATATGGCATGAATCTCATGAGAATAAGGAGTGAGATGAAAACCCCTTACCACATTAATCAACTGAGTCGTATGGCCAAAAGTTAATAACCACCAAATGATTTATAGAATAACATGAATATAAATATAATCATGATAATATATATAAAATGGCAGTACACAATACACCACTTTCAATAATTTAGTGGCGAACAATGGAAATCTCACGGAATTGAAAGTGAGATAAGAAAATCCCTTACCTTGTACTTTTCCTTGGTTGGGGTAGGTTAACCTCCTGTATAATGGTGAAATAATTGTTATTAAATTATACAAGAATCATATATATTAATATGATATCATATATGATCTTTTAATATTGATTTGATAATAATATCTTAGTATTATCGTTGTTTCGGGTGTTAACTTACTTGTTTTCTTTTGTATGTTTTGTTACGTAAGACATGTTTGTAAAGGATAGGTTGTATATTATTCAAATCCAGAATGGTATCAAGTCCTTAAACATAATTTTTAAATCATCAAATGATAATTATACTTGAATGGATACGATGGAGGATGAATCTCATCGCGTTCGTGGAGACGGTAGTCCGTACGTATGCACGAACGCAACTTCCATTTAATTTTTATTTTAAAAGAATTGAATCCAAATGATACTTAGGTATATTACTATTACAGTATAATATAATATTTTATATATGTTACTTTAGTTTCATTAACACCATCCTTTATACGTTCCATGTGTGGTATGAACGAGTCATATCATTTTAAGGGGGCGGTAGTCCGCACTTCCTCAAATGAAATTATCGTATGTATATACAACATGAAACGAATAATGGTATGAAATAAAATGGAATTACAGAAGCTTATATATAAAATATATATATCATTAATATCATATTTAATTACAGTGCCATCATAATGGCCACCATGAGAGGCGGTAAGATGTATTTGAACAATCATCGTTTCGTGAGGCGTTAGTTTGCCATCCACAGAAACATTATGTTCATCATCCATTAGATGGAGTTGTGTGTATGTGTAGTTTGAATACTTCTTATAACAACATCCTAGTATATTGAGGATACTGGTGTTGTTACAAAAGAAAGGAAATAAAAAGAGTTTGGGGGTTGGAGAAGCAAAATAAATGAAAATAATTTAAGAGAAATCGTTACCTTTAATTTAGGTAACTCACTTTGGTTGGAACCAAAGGACTTCTTGAAATGCTTTCTGCCTAAGGGGAAGATTCAAGGAGGAGGAGAGGGATATGGGGAGCTTAGTTGGGCAGAGTTTGGACGAGCCAAGTGGCTTGAGAGGTGTGAGGAATGAGTAGAAGTGGTCTCCTTTTATAAGGGAGAGGAGGGGCTCTTTAGGAAAGAGTGAAAGTATTACTTTATAATATAATTATATTCGGTTTATAATGGTCCAAAAATCATTGAGGTCGAAGATAAGATGACTCATATTCTAAATAACATCAACCAATAATAATTGGACAGGTTTTAGATAATATTTTAATCATTATAATCTTATTTATTTAAATGATTTATTAATGAGGTAAACATTGCATCACTATTGTGTCATTAATAATTTAACTTATTTGATGTCTAAAAATTATAAATAAAATATAATTATGTAGGAAATCTTTTTATCTTTCTAATGAATATTTATAATCGAAAATCCAACATGTATAACCCTATGTAATAATTGTTCTTCTAAAAGATGTAAGCTTATGCCATTTTTATTTTTATTTTAACTTTATTAATATAAAGTGTCCCTACCACATACAAGTGGCTCCAAGGGGTCCCAAAATTGACCCAAGGATGCTCATGGTCGGGTATGTGTCCACCAATAAGGTTAGGACACGTTTTAGGGTAATTTTGTATTATTATAATATTATTTTTTAACCCTTATTTATCGGATTTACCCTTAACCATGGTAAATAAAATATTTACCACAGTAATTATTCAAAATGTCTAAAAATAAAAGTTACCTATTTACACAATTTGGACATCCTGATTCCAAATATGGAATCCATTTTTCTAAATTCAAAACACATAAGTGGCAGAAATTAATTTAAAATTAATTCCCGCTGTCAAAACAAAAAGCGTGTTTTTAAGAGATAATAACTATCAAAAGATTGACACTTGTTTATGTTCGGTTTAATTGTAAAATTATGTCCAATGACCAACATTATATTAAATGGTAAAAATATATTCTAAATATACTTTAAAACTACTAAAATTCATAATTTATCACTATTAATTATTTTGATTAAAAAAGTTGTTTTTAATTAAAATTTAGTAATTTTCACTATTCATCAAAATATGAAAGTTATCCGAAAAGTACCAAAATTTCACCTTAGGCTAAATTCAATATTCCGAATCCAAAAATGAAGTCCATTTTAAAATATAAAATATATATAATTTCAAAATTTAGGTATTACTATTCATAACGGCTAGTTTGATTGGTTGTGGCGTGTGTTAAAACTCAAGGTTGCGTACAACACACGCTACTATTTTATTCAAAGGAAAGCGTACCGTGGAAGCTTGGGATGTTTCATTTAAATTTTTTTTTTGATGTCCCAATTTATTCAGATAGTTTAAAATATTTTATTTAAAAAGGTTTCACTATTAAAGTTGATAAAAGTGCAATACTGAAAATGAATCTGTTCTTGCATTATGACTAAGAAACTCATAATAGGGATTCTAAAATTATAAGGACTATATAAAGTTCAAAATGTTGTTAATACTATTCATGACCTCTTTTAATGGCTTTTTTTTGTACGTCATGGTGTGATTGAACTCGGTGTTGCGTGTAGTGCAAGTTATTGAATTATTTTTAAGAAATAACACACTATGAAATCCTGGGGTGTTACAACACCTACACCAATATAATCTATTTGGGCCTAAATTTATGACCCAAATAGGGTGTGAGAAATGAATCCCAGCAGTCAACCACATACGGTCTGTTCCTATGTGTCAGTGAGCATATGTAATGAGTAGTGTACAAAAGGAAAAATAGTAAACTAGGAAGTAATCAAAAGTAAACAATCCTACAAGTCATACTGTCTATTTTCATTAATTATGTTCAATTCAACCATTCAAATACCTTGGATTATTTAAGTCTCAAGATCTTACTTAAGCCTATTAATCCTTCATATAAGAGTGCTCAATAAATACCTCAGAAGGATATCTAAAAAAACAAAGTGAAAATCAAATTCAAGATTGTGCTTTGGCTTGGAAGACACATCATAAGTCATTCATTTTCAAAATTCAACTCAATATCTTACCTATTGGTAAAGAAAAATCCCTTCCCACAGGAATAACTAAATCCTCACCCTTAGGCCTAACAAATCCTTTCCCACAGGCATAACAAATTCTCACCCATGGGCATAACAAATCCTTACCCACAGACATAACAATCAATTAGGATCAAGCCTGATATATCAACATTTCAGTATAATAAAAAACACATGTATATTACACTATTACATGGTTATTATAATAAAAACTCATGTGAGCATCATACAAAGTAGGAAATAAGTGAATTAAACTATCAGAAGGATTAAATTATAATTGGATTATTATGGGAAAATGGAAATCACTAATCCTAAACCCCTTTAATCAAATCAATAACAATTTAACACAATTTCAATTTGATTATAAATTTAATTCATACTTAACAACATAATACGGGAAAACAAGTCATGCCTCATAGGAAACCTCAGCCAAACGGTTGTAAATGGTTATTCGAGGGAAACACACCTATAGGGTGTCCCTTAGTCAAACCGACAAGCTCAAACATGCTTAAATAAATTTAATTCATGACCTAATCATCATTAAGAAACAAAAAGGGATAATTTCTAATCAAGGATACTCCTTAAACATGGAAGAATGACACTAAAACACATATAAACAGCTCGACATTGAGAGAAAGGCACAAGACCACCTACCTAGTTGTAGTACAACTCTCTTCGTCCAACCTTAACCTCTAATTCAAACTAGAATGATGTAAATATACATAAAGATGATAAAAAATCAACCTTAAATAACTTAATAGAGAGAAAAAATCACAAATAATTGCTCAAGGGGAATCAAGAGCTTACTGATTAGCTTCAAACACAACTGACGACAAAGGAATCAGGGTCCAGATGATCAACCAGGAAGAAAAACAGATCTCGACATTGCTACTCATGAACCTAGATGACCCCTAATCCTCTTTCACAAAAAATATTCTACTTATTAATTATTCAATAAAAAAAGTACACACCATCTACTTGAAACTGCACGTCGTGTCTGTACAGTTTCTGGCCAGACCATTACATGGCTGTGTACTGGGACTATGTGGCGTGTAACCTAACATACACAAAATGTACGTATAAGTACATGGCATGTAGTTCCCAGTCATGCTGTGTAACAAGCCTGAATTTATCCCTTCACCTATTTTCCCCCATTTTATTAAGTATAAACTAAAAATTAAAGATCCATACCTCAAAGGAAGAACCAAGTTCTTACAAATTTCCCCCCTTAAAGAAATTTATCCCCAAATTTCCCTTCCAAGGGTGATGAAGAAATATCTGAGAACAACTCTGGCCACTATGATCATATGTCAGCATCCCTCCCCCAAGTCTCATCCTGCAATCGGCCTTGCTGCCATAGCACAGGTACCAAAGAAACATACCGACCACGAAGAACCTTCCTACTATGATCTACAATACGAATGAGATTCTCCTCAAAGGACACATCTTCCTATAACTCCACTTCCTATAGCTGAAAGGTGGGAGATGGGTCTAAAAATTAATGTCGAAACCGAGAAATGTATAAGACATTGTGCATATCTCCGTACCTCTGAGGTAATATCAATTGATAAGAAACTAACCCGACCCTCTCCAGAATCTCAAACAGACCGACATGTCTTAGTGATAGTTTACCCTGTCTCATGATTCTCTTAGGTCCCAAGCTCAGAACAACACGCAAGGAGACTCAATACCTAACCTCAAACTCCAGTGGTCATCTGCGTAAATTGAAATAATATTTCTGATGAGACTATGAAGTATCCATCAATTTCTGAATCAACTGGACCTACCTAAAAGTATCCGGCATGAGACGTGGTCCCAGTAATGCTACCTTGCCCGCCTCTAGCCAGTACAGGGGTGATCAGCATGGCCTACTATACAAAGTATCATAATGTACCATCTCGATAGTCTCCTATAAACTATTATAGTAGGTAAATTCAATCAGAAGAATATACTTCTTCCAAGATCCCCCAATGTCTTGGCTGCATGCTTCCAACATGTCCTCTAGCACTTGTATCGTACGCTCTGACTATCCATCAGTTTGAGAGTGGTATGCTATGCACAGAAGAACCTGTGTACCCAAATCCCTTTGAAATATCTTCCAGAAAAAAGACATAAATTGTGCATCCCTATCTAAAATTAGAGAACAAGGGACCCCATGAAGTCATACCACCTCACGAATATACATCTTCCAAAGATCATCAACACTAAAGGTCTTCTTGATCGACAAAAAGTGAGCGACCTTCGTAAGTATTTCAACCACCACCCACAAAACATTATTACTGTAGAGACCCTAATCTTTATGTACATAGACATTACATTACTTTTGCGGAATACTTAATACATAAAAAAACAGACACACAAGGACCGTAATAGTTTAGTGTCTTTGGAAACTTGGAACGTAATCTTCTAATCGTGGTGAAAGATCTTAAATATCTCCCATAAAGATCTTCCACTTTTTGTTTCCTAACCTAAAACCTTTCTTTTGATCCTGGGGGAAAATAAAACATAAAAAGGGTGAGCTAAAATGCTCAGTAAGGGTAAGCATGGATAAAATAAAACATACCATATACATTGGAACTTAAAAACATGAACATAATGTTTAAACATTAAAATCTTGAGCAATGACATAAAACATGGAAGTACATAAGGCATAGATCATAATGGAACATAAACCATGATAAAATAGCATGGTAATAAAACATGTAATTGTGGCATCCATTAAGAACATGTAATGATTTCCATAGTATCCAAGGAATTGCTGCCAAGACCAGCTTAGTGGACAAAGTCCCATTCTGAATCGAGTTCACTCCTCGTTTCAGTCCTGTAACACTGAACCAGATTAAATTACCGTTCCAGCCATGTCTATCTCATGAGATATAAAATCTTTACCCAATGCATTTGAGGGATATATAGGTCCCACCCATCTCATAATGAAATCATTCTTACTTGTGCCACAAAAAAAAACATACATCATTCATAATAACCCAATAAACAAAATGGGTTTCATAAACATCATTCCATCATCACATAATCCATATAAAAGAAATGGATATCATTTCATAATAAGAAAAGTGAAACCATTTAAATCATAGATACATAATACTTGAAACATACACATATGAAATAATTTCATCTTAGATAAAAAATGGTTTTGATAAAATACTTCAAATTAATTCTTGAGGAAAATATCCTTTCTTCTTCAAAATCAATTTCTTTTCACAAAACATCATGCAATTTTAAAAGAAAAAGATTTTGTTGAAAACAGAAATGAAATATTTTGGAGGAAGCTTCATAAAAATAAGGCTTTATGAAACCGAAAAAATCCTTTCATGTCATATAAGTAAAAAAAAACATTCTTCTCGTACTTTTGTCGAAAAAGTTAAAAAGTACATCGTAACGTAAAAAAATGAAAGATTCCTTACATAACATGTAGTAAAAGTCAGAAAGTCAAAAAATGGGTAAAAATGACTTTAAACATACATGAAAACACTTTTATAAAACATGGACATGGATGATAGAAATAACCCCAGTAAATACTTACAAATTAGCAATCTCAGATAAAAATGAGATTTGCAAAATTTATCCCTTACCTTATGTACGATATGCTTCGTATGTATCCGAACCTCCTGTATAATGATTTAAATAATTTCATTGACTTATTACAAAATCATATTCATTGTTATGATATCATATATGGTTCACTTATGACTTTATATTACCATTTCTTTTGTAAATTCCATGTTAAAGAGTGTTTTGGGTAAAATCGTTTCATTTGTCGTCCGTGTTTTGACTTGTAATTATTCATATGATTACTTAGATCATGATTACATAATTACAGAATATAAAACATGATTTATATATAATATATATTCAGAATATACATATATATAATAGATCGATAAATGGAAAGAAATACACCGTTCATGGAGACGGTAGGCCGTACGTACGCATGAACACTGTTTTCGTTTTCTTATTGAGTTGAATGGAATTAAGTAGATGAGATACATATATACATAAATCTAGTAGCTTTATAATGTCATTTATTTCATTATTATTGCTTATATATACTTTATAATCATTCTTAAAGGGTTAACATGGAGAATGAATCTCATCGCATCGTGGAGACGGTAGTCCGTACGTACGCACGAGTGATGATATCATTTCCATAATTGTTGAATTGAATTGGAGTGGATGATACAATATATCAGAATCAGTATGATGTTATAATAACTATGTATAGTTATTCTTTACACCATTATACCCATCCATGTAAGGTGTTGGTGGAAAAACAGATTACACCACGGCGTGGAGACGGTATTCCGTACGTATGCACGCGCGGTGATTTTGTTTTCCATAGGATGGATAGAAGGTGAAATGAGGTTGTTTCATATTTATAATAACAAATAATTATATTAGTGATACTGATGTTATTACTTTATAATTAAACAACTAAATAAGAAGAAGTTGAAGAAGAAAGAAGCTTGAAAGAATCGGGAGAAGAAATTACCTCTTCTTCGATACGCCTCTTTGAAACCTCCTCTTAGGGCACTAAGATTGGTATTTAAAGTATACCAGAACCTCTAGGATGTTTCTAGGTAAGTGGAGAAGATAATTTTTCAGGGTTTGGCCGAGATTGAAGGCTCAAATTGGTGTGAGGAGGAGAGGGAGGAGGTTCCCTTTTATAAGGGAGGAGAGGGGCACCTTTGGAATTCTTAAAAATATTAATTTATAATAAATCTAACCCTACTTGAAAACCACTAAAAATGACTCATATTCTAATATTAGATGATATAGGGTTGTAATCTCATCAACCTATCAAATTTAGACATGTTTGGATCTTATTTTAAACCTTATCATTTTGATTTATCCTTATTTAATATATTTAAGTTTATTTGTGGTAATAAAATTCTAAATTTTAAATTATAACAAATAATTACTTATTTGTTGTGAATTTTCCATAATTGTTTACTTTATAACATTATAGACAATATAAATATAAATTTATAATTTTTAAATATTTTTTTGATTTTTAAACAATTTTATAATATGTTATTTTTATAAAATAACAATAGTGTCAATTTTGACACTATTCATTTATTTGAATTTAAATAAAATATATACAGAAGATATGTTCAAAATAAAAGCTTTAATAGATTCATAAAAGGTCATATGTATCTATAAAATTAGTGGATCACATTAAATAGTTCATATAATATTTATTTTATTATTTTTAAAACCATTTATTTGGTTTGTCTCTTAATAAAATAATTACTACAACATTTTTGTATAATTATTTAATATACTGATTTGTTGCATAAAAATTTAAAATAAAATCCTATGATGAAGAAAAATCTATTAAATTTCACAATAATACTTTTACTAGAATTTATAATCTTAAAATCACAATATTTAAATTGTTATATTTATTAAATTATGAAGGTGACAACTTTGGCATCATTTAAAAGAAAATAATATAAGTGTCATAATCACTTTTATAAGGATACAAATGGTTATATATTATTTCATTGGATGATTAAGGTGTATATATACACTACCAATAAGTTTTGGTGAGTTGGTGGGCTTTTTAATGGATATTATTATTTCAATAAAAACTATATTACTTATTTTCCACTTAATAAATAATTTCTGTATCATTAATGTATCACCATTAATGAAAATTATTTAATCCCTAAAAATTATAAATAAATTATCATGATGTAGATAATTTTATTAGATTTCTGGAGACTAATCATTTTCGAAGTTTTAGGATGTTTATCACTAAATTAAAATTATTATACTTATAAGATTTAAGAGAGTGACATGTTGTCACTTTCTTTGGTTTTAATAATAATTAAATTATTTTCATGGTGAAAAGTCCATAAAATGAATCTAATCAGACCCTTAGTTGATATGGGTTTACTTTTAGCCATCCAATAGAATTTTGGCATGTTTTAGGGTAATTTTATAATATTATATTTACCCTTAATTACCCGATTTACCTTTAACTATGGTAAATAAAATTTACCGTAGTTACTATTCATAATTACCAAAAATAAAAAGTAGCCTATTAACATAATTTGGACCCACTGATTCAAAATATGGAATCCATTTTTTCAAATTCAATACACATAAGTTGCAGAAATTAAATTAAAATTAATCCCGTTGTCGAATGAAAACGGGTTTTTGTTTAAAACATTGTAAAAGATTGAATTGATTTAACCTACGAATTCAATGTCAAATAAATGCTAATGACATAAATTATATTAAATGGTAAAAATATATTCTATTTATACTTTAAAACCATTCAATATTATAATTTAACCATACAAATTATTATGATGAAAAAAGTTATTTTTCATTAAAATATAGCGTGTTTTTACTATTCATCAAAATATGAAAGTTACCAGAATAATACGAAAAATTTATCCAAAGTAAATTTTTATTTTTTGATTCCAAAGAAGAATTTTATTTTGTCAAATTGAACTTATAAACATGTAAAAAACTATATTTAAAGTGGGTGCGCCATCAAAAGGCGGCAAAACTGCATTTTCTGAAAAATACTTATTTTACCCGAAAAATTTATTTTTTTCTAATACCATGTTATAGAAAATGTGTAAGATGAATAATAATGTTATGAAATTCAAAATTTAGTTAATAATATTCATAATGGCTAGTTCATAATAATATTATAATAATATATCGTTGTTTAGTAAAACCCGGTATTGCGTACAACACACGCTATCGAGGAAGGTCGCGATTGCGTGTAATGCAAGCCAAGTCAGGGTTGCGTGTTGTGATAGAATCCATCGTTGTTTCATATAACAAAATCCAACCATATTTCATTTATACATTGAATATATATATATATATATATATATATATATATATATATATATACTCAATGTTGCGTAGAATAACTATTATCAAAATTGTGTGTAACACGATCCAAGAATAGTGTGGCGTATACTGCAAGCTAATACGGTGTTGCGTATAGCGCAAGGTAATCTTGGTGTAGCATACAACACAAGAAATTAATGAAATTAAAAGAATATTTTTCATAAAATCTCGGGGTGTTACATTCTACCTATAGCATCCCGTCTTTTTATAACATAACTTTCATTCCATTACACGGAACTGAGGATCTTTAAGGTTTAGTGTCTTGGAAACAAGGAACATAAAACATGAAACAAAAAAAAACATTCTTCTTAAACACTTGAAAGGCTTCTCCTCATGTTCACCCTAGGCTCATTACTGCATCTCATAACCTGGGGACATACATCAAAAGGAAGGGTGAGCAGAAGGCCCAGCAAGGGAAACAAGTGAAAGATTTTACATATGAACTTGAGATACATCAATAAAGTCATGAAAAGAACTTTAAGGCATGAAAATGAAATCATGAGGCATATCATAATAAAAATAAAACTTTTTCATAACTTGAAGATGTGGCTACATCATTTAACATAGACAATCATGAACATATCACCAAGGTCCATCCCCAAGGTGTCATTTTAAAATTACCAAGGTTATTCACCAAGGTATCGTGAAAATTGTAATCTCTAGTGGTTACATCATTACCCAATGCATTGGAGCGCTATCAGGGCGCACCCTTAAATTTGACTTTATTATCATGTGAGCCACATATATCATCATCAAACATTTCATAAATAACCCACATAGCATAAAATAAATGGGTTTCATTTCATAATCATAACGTTTTAAAAACTGCTTTAAAGACATGATCTTTACGTCACTTTAAACCCACGGAAAGGGAAAGCGGGTCTCATGTATGTAAATCCCAGAATTTAAAATGGAACATTTTGATATATATATGTGAATACCCTTGTAGAAATAATAGCTTTGATTATTCACTTTATAACATAAAATAATTTTTGAGAAAATAGAGAGGCATTTTGAGGGGAAAATTCTGCAGCATAACGGCTAAGTTTCGGGGTTTTAGAAAACATTGAAATGAGAGGGGACATGGGTCACCCCCTCATAAATGATCCATAAAACAGTAGGGTGAAAGAATAAGAAGGAAATATGGACATGGTAATGAAATTTTAGGGACATACCATTTGAAATGAAAAACATGGAAGGAACAAAAAATTAGATTTCTCTTATGAAAATTTGGCAGCCTTACGGCGTCACTTAACTTCAAAAGAAAATGATTTGACAAGATCAAATAGGGTCCCTCATAATATGATCATAAGAGATCAGTATGATAGATATAGAGATAATTCCCCAACATAACAAAAAGGAACTTGAAAGAATTGACATGAAAGTAGAACTTCAAAACGAGAAGGGTGAAGAACCACTTAAAAATTCGGCAGCCTAACGACGCCACTTAAAACATCAAAATACTGAATTGAAGAGATCAAATGGGGTCTCTCATCATATGAACATAAGAGTCCAGTATGATATATATAGAGATCATACCCCAATATAACAAAAAGGAACTTGAAATAATTGACATGAAAGTAGAACTTCAAAATGAGAAGGGTGAAGAACCACTTAAAAATTCGGCAGCCTAACGGCGCCACTTAAAACATCAAAATACTGAATTGAAGAGATCAAATGGGGTCTCTCATCATATGAAAATAAGAGTACAGTATGATATATATAGAGATCATACCCCAATATAACAAAAAGGAACTTGAAATAATTGACATGAAAGTAGAACTTCAAAACGAGAAGGGTGAAGAACCACTTAAAAATTCGGCAGCCTAACGGCGCCACTTAAAACTTCAAAATACTGAATTGAAGCGATAAAATGGGGTCTCTCATCATATGATCATAAAAGATCAGTATGATAATTTAGAGATCATACCCCAACATAATAAAAAGGAACATGAAAGACTTGAATGAAAATAGAACTTGAAAACGAGGAAGGTCAAAGAATCCCTTAAAAATTCGGCAGCCTAACGGCGCCACTTAAACATTCTTAAAACGAATTGATGAGAGCAAGGGGGGGTCTATCATCATATGAACATGAAATAGGCAGTAGGATGAATATAAAATAACATCCTCCAACATAAGAACATGGAGTATAAAAGAAATGACATAAAAGAGATTACTTGAAAAGAAAGAGAGAGGTTGGATCCCTTACCTTAAAATGTAACTCTTAAACCTCAAAGGTTGGGACCTTGAGGGCTTGGGGGCACCTTTGGAGGACTCCTTGGGAGGTAATGAGACCAGAAATTCGTTGGGAATGAGTGGGGAGTCGAATGGATGAGAGGAGGGCTTGGTATTTATAGGGAAAGTGAGGGGACAAGGCATTAATGGTCAAGGGACACCTCACATGTGCTTTTCTCAACCCCATGTGCTCTCCCTTGTCATTTATCATGGAGTTAGGCCACATGGGGCCCCCAAAACAATAATTCATCACCCTTGGCCGGCCAACCCTCAAAAGATCTCATGACATCATCATGACACCGTTATGATGTCATTAAACATACCGAACCCCTAAAACTGTATTTTTACTATTCACTGAAAATTCAACTTTCTCAGAAAAATCCCAAAATTTCACATTAACCAAATATCAATGCTCTGATTTCCAAAATGAAATCCATTTTATAAAAATAATTTTCTAAATATTTTTAATTTAATTTTTAAATAAAAACACTATTCATCGAAAATTCATTTTTTCAGAAAAAACCCCAAAAATTACCATAACATAATATCGATGCTCTGAGTTCAAAAATAAAGTCATTTTTATAAAAATAATTTTCTAATTATTTTTAATTAAATTTTTAATTAAAAAACACTATTCACCCGAAAAAACTAATACTTGAATAATAATTAATGAAACCGTTATTTAACTATTTTATTGAATCACATTACTTAATCAAGGTGCCTAGATTATTTTAAAACTTTCTTTAAGTGAGATTACTAATCCATTTGGTCATATTACTAATCCTAATCATAAAATCACTATTCATAATTTACTATTCATCAAAAATCAAGTTGATCTTATTAGACTCTAAATTTAGTACTGAACATAATTGCAGAAGACCATTTTTTGAAAATCATTACACATTTTTAATTATTTAGGGTTTACATAAACATATTTAAAATATCCTTTTTCTAAAATTCATCAAAAATATGCATACTATATTTATCTGGTCATTTCAAAATTCATAAACTTCATCATAAGAAGAAATCCAAATTTTTATTTAAAACAAGGATTACACAAGGTAGTTACGGTCTCGTTACATAACCCCTTATAATACCAGCATAGGACCTAAGAGTAAGGTGTGCTAGGGTGATAGAAGCTTGGGGCGGCTCAGTCAACATTGCCCGAGTAGTAATTTCTATCAGTTTGAACTTCTCACGAAGGCAATTCCGTTCCAGCTTCACATGATGAAGTTCGACTTGGATTTGATCCAGAGCAAAGCCCAGTGGTGCTACCTCCTTCCCAAGCTCTGTTAGATGGGCTTCGATCGGTCCAAGACTACTAGGTGAGGCCATCGAATCTTCTTTCTATAATAATTAACCAAGATTACTTATATTTAGAGACAAAAATCAAAACATTTTGTTCACAGCGGTCATATTGACCGATAGTTATATAATAGTCAAAGCCCACTGATCTCATTTTAATTATAATCATGTTTATCAAATAAAACATTTTTGTTGAGTATTACAATAACACATAAAATTGGGAAACAAAATTTATTTAAAAATTTCGGGTCGTTACAATCTTCTCCCCTTAAGAAATTGCGTCCTCGCAATTTTAAAATTGGGTTTTGAAATTTCATTGAAAGTCCCACATCGGAAAAGGAGTCAGTAAAACTATTACTTTAAAATAAAGAAAGGGAAGTACAAAGGTCACCCGAGTTAACCCACACTAGGGTTCCATGTAGGAAAACATGGACATGGAGGAGAAAACAAAGGGTCAAGTTCTGAGGGAGAGTGATAGAGAACATGATTAGGAGAAAGTTAACCATGAGAAAATCCCAAACTTATGATGTGTGTAAACGGTCTTTGATTACCTAGTAGGAAACGTAAACCAACAACATTTTTGTTTTACGTTTCTTTTCATAATTTTGAGGATTTCATTTACTACATAGAACAAAAACATAAGAAAGTATACCTACCTTCAAGTAGAGTTTCATCCTTTAACAAGTCCCTACCAACACTAATCTTTTCTCCAAATGATGAGAATTCAAAAACACTTGGTCTCATAAAAGCACAAGAATCATCTTCTATAGAATCACATAATCTACAAAAGATTAACTATCTATTTCTTCTATCTTTAAACATTATCCCAAAAACAGAAAGGTTAAGGTAAAACAACTCTTCAAAAAGAAAGAATCCCATAGGAATGGAAACTACTTTTAAATCATCAAAGTTCCATGGTACTACCCAAATTTCATCATAGACCATTCCATAAATAACGGTCCTTAAAATTCCTCAAAACAAACCAAACTAAGATTGAAACCCAAATACAATAAGGATTCGATAACATAGTCTTCCAAAACAACTTCATTGTTCATCTCCAGACAACATCAACCACTCCTAACATCTTATAAAAAAATTAGCTAACCTAAACATATTTTACCCAAGATAGGTTAGTCATTCCCATAAGTAACCTAAATTACTATAAGTTCACCTTAAATTCATCGATTCTTCAAAATATAAGTCAACCGTACTCCTCAATGAAAATACCGTAATAATCTATTTACCTCGATCAAATATGGTTCCCAAAATAATGAACGTCTTCCAAAATAATAATCATATTTTAATCCCCTAATCATCCCTGTCATATTAATACAAAAATCGTCGCATTTCCTATCACATTGGTTGTCGGAACATGTTCTTCCATTTCCCACCATTAACTAAGAAGAGAAAGCATAATTAGGGGCATAAGTACTTAACTAATAATCATGAAAAGGAACTGAAAGCATATAAGGATAACTTGTATATGAAAGGTATACCCTAACTTGTGATCTCCTAGGTTCCCATCTAGGTTATGAATGATCATATATTCTTATGTGAACCTTTATTTTATTTTATCTTTGTTCCTTTAACAATGGTTCATACCAAGCTTATGAATTTACCAAAGCATATCCCCCGGGAGTGTCGTAACCAAGAGTGCAGCAAGGCCCGTTGTCGTGTACCAGTTCCCGTTCGAGTCTAGCTCAAAGCGGTGTTTTCGGGTTTTACCCCTATGTACATCTGTTCCAGAGCCACCTCTACCTGCTCGTATCCAGACAGGGATGTATTTGCTTAGCAACCCCTTACTCAATACTCACCAAAATACCAGGAAGATTTCCTATATTAAACTTTTCTATAGGGTTCCTCCTAGAGTTTTCATATCCTAATTTCCACAAATAACTAAACCATCCTTTGATACCAACTATAGCATCCCGTCTTTTTATAACATAACTTTCATTCCATTACACGGAACTGAGGATCTTTAAGGTTTAGTGTCTTGGAAACAAGGAACATAAAACATGAAACAAAAAAAAACATTCTTCTTAAACACTTGAAAGGCTTCTCCTCATGTTCACCCTAGGCTCATTACTGCATCTCATAACCTGGGGACATACATCAAAAGGAAGGGTGAGCAGAAGGCCCAGCAAGGGAAACAAGTGAAAGATTTTACATATGAACTTGAGATACATCAATAAAGTCATGAAAAGAACTTTAAGGCATGAAAATGAAATCATGAGGCATATCATAATAAAAATAAAACTTTTTCATAACTTGAAGATGTGGCTACATCATTTAACATAGACAATCATGAACATATCACCAAGGTCCATCCCCAAGGTGTCATTTTAAAATTATCAAGGTTATTCACCAAGGTATCGTGAAAATTGTAATCTCTAGTGGTTACATCATTACCCAATGCATTGGAGCGCTATCAGGGCGCACCCTTAAATTTGACTTTATTATCATGTGAGCCACATATATCATCATCAAACATTTCATAAATAACCC
Source organism: Viscum album (assembly GCA_963277665.1). NCBI lineage: Eukaryota > Viridiplantae > Streptophyta > Magnoliopsida > Santalales > Viscaceae > Viscum > Viscum album. The sequence goes on along the minus strand of OY728123.1, from coordinate 1,455,767,881 downwards.
ACATAGCATAAAATAAATGGGTTTCATTTCATAATCATAACGTTTTAAAAACTGCTTTAAAGACATGATCTTTACGTCACTTTAAACCCACGGAAAGGGAAAGCGGGTCTCATGTATGTAAATCCCAGAATTTAAAATGGAACATTTTGATATATATATGTGAATACCCTTGTATAAATAAGAGCTTTGATTATTCACTTTATAACATAAAATAATTTTTGAGAAAATAGAGAGGCATTTTGAGGGGAAAATTCTGCAGCATAACGGCTAAGTTTCGGGGTTTTAGAAAACATTGAAATGAGAGGGGACATGGGTCACCCCCTCATAAATGATCCATAAAACCGTAGGGTGAAAGAATAATAAGGACATATGGACATGGTAATGAAATTTTAGGGACATACCATTTGAAATGAAAAACATGGAAGGAACAAAAAATTAGATTTCTCTTATGAAAATTTGGCAGCCTTACGGCGTCACTTAACTTCAAAAGAAAATGATTTGACAAGATCAAATAGGGTCCCTCATAATATGATCATAAGAGATCAGTATGATAGATATAGAGATAATTCCCCAACATAACAAAAAGGAACTTGAAAGAATTGACATGAAAGTAGAACTTCAAAACGAGAAGGGTGAAGAACCACTTAAAAATTCGGCAGCCTAACAGCGCCACTTAAAACATCAAAATACTGAATTGAAGAGATCAAATGGGGTCTCTCATCATATGAACATAAGAGTACAGTATGATATATATAGAGATCATACCCCAATATAACAAAAAGGAACTTGAAATAATTGACATGAAAGTAGAACTTCAAAATGAGAAGGGTGAAGAACCACTTAAAAATTCGGCAGCCTAACGGCGCCACTTAAAACATCAAAATACTGAATTGAAGAGATCAAATGGGGTCTCTCATCATATGAACATAAGAGTACAGTATGATATATATAGAGATCATACCCCAATATAACAAAAAAGAACTTGAAATAATTGACATGAAAGTAGAACTTCAAAACGAGAAGGGTGAAGAACCACTTAAAAATTCGGCAGCCTAACGGCGCCACTTAAAACTTCAAAATACTGAATTGAAGCGATAAAATGGGGTCTCTCATCATATGATCATAAAAGATCAGTATGATAATTTAGAGATCATACCCCAACAAAATAAAAAGGAACATGAAAGACTTGAATGAAAATAGAACTTGAAAACGAGGAAGGTCAAAGAATCCCTTAAAAATTCGGCAGCCTAACGGCGCCACTTAAACATTCTTAAAACGAATTGATGAGAGCAAGGGGGGGGGTCTATCATCATATGAACATGAAATAGGCAGTAGGATGAATATAAAATAACATCCTCCAACATAAGAACATGGAGTATAAAAGAAATGACATAAAAGAGATTACTTGAAAAGAAAGAGAGAGGTTGGATCCCTTACCTTAAAATGTAACTCTTAAACCTCAAAGGTTGGGACCTTGAGGGCTTGGGGGCACCTTGGGAGGACTCCTTGGGAGGTAATGAGACCAGAAATTCGTTGGGAATGAGTGGGGAGTCGAATGGATGAGAGGAGGGCTTGGTATTTATAGGGAAAGTGAGGGGACAAGGCATTAATGGTCAAGGGACACCTCACATGTGCTTTTCTCAAACCCATGTGCTCTCCCTTGTCATTTATCATGGAGTTAGGCCACATGGGGCCCCCAAAACAATAATTCATCACCCTTGGCCGGCCAACCCTCAAAAGATCTCATGACATCATCATGACACCGTTATGATGTCATTAAACATACCGAACCCCTAAAACTGTATTTTTACTATTCACTGAAAATTCAACTTTCTCAGAAAAATCCCAAAATTTCACATTAACCAAATATCAATGCTCTGATTTCCAAAATGAAATCCATTTTATAAAAATAATTTTCTAAATATTTTTAATTTAATTTTTAAATAAAAACACTATTCATCGAAAATTCATTTTTTCAGAAAAAACCCCAAAAATTACCATAACATAATATCGATGCTCTGAGTTCAAAAATAAAGTCATTTTTATAAAAATAATTTTCTAATTATTTTTAATTAAATTTTTAATTAAAAAACACTATTCACCCGAAAAAACTAATACTTGAATAATAATTAATGAAACCGTTATTTAACTATTTTATTGAATCACATTACTTAATCAAGGTGCCTAGATTATTTTAAAACTTTCTTTAAGTGAGATTACTAATCCATTTGGTCATATTACTAATCCTAATCATAAAATCACTATTCATAATTTACTATTCATCAAAAATCAAGTTGATCTTATTAGACTCTAAATTTAGTACTGAACATAATTGCAGAAGACCATTTTTTGAAAATCATTACACATTTTTAATTATTTAGGGTTTACATAAACATATTTAAAATATCCTTTTTCTAAAATTCATCAAAAATATGCATACTATATTTATCTGGTCATTTCAAAATTCATAAACTTCATCATAAGAAGAAATCCAAATTTTTATTTAAAACAAGGATTACACAAGGTAGTTACGGTCTCGTTACATAACCCCTTATAATACCAGCATAGGACCTAAGAGTAAGGTGTGCTAGGGTGATAGAAGCTTGGGGCGGCTCAGTCAACATTGCCCGAGTAGTAATTTCTATCAGTTTGAACTTCTCACGAAGGCAATTCCGTTCCAGCTTCACATGATGAAGTTCGGCTTGGATTTGATCCAGAGCAAAGCCCAGTGGTGCTACCTCCTTCCCAAGCTCTGTTAGATGGGCTTCGATCGGTCCAAGACTACTAGGTGAGGCCATCGAATCTTCTTTCTATAATAATTAACCAAGATTACTTATATTTAGAGACAAAAATCAAAACATTTTGTTCACAGCGGTCATATTGACCGATGGTTATATAATAGTCAAAGCCCACTGATCTCATTTTAATTATAATCATGTTTATCAAATAAAACATTTTTGTTGAGTATTACAATAACACATAAAATTGGGAAACAAAATTTATTTAAAAATTTCGGGTCGTTACACTACCCCCCTTAAAATGAATTTCTCCCTCGAAATTCATCGGGGTTATAAATGGTTTACTACTCGAAAGTTTGTTTAATAGAAACCCACATCGTAAAAAGGAATACCAAAACATGGCTTAAAAAACTAAAGTATGAAATGTAACAATTACCCAAATTAACTCATCACTGGGTTTCCACGTAGGAGAACATAGGTGAAAATATGGATATGGAAGAAAAATCTAACCATCAAGTTTTGATGGAGAGTGGTAGATAACATGGCTATAAAAAAGCCAACAATTACAAAGCTATTGATTTGTGATGATCTAAGGTACCATCTGATTCATCGGATATAAGGGAACTAGGACAACATTTTTGGTTTTCAAGATCATTTCCCTAAAGTTGATGAATTAAAAGAAATACTTGCATGATTTTGGTACAATCTCACTATTTTTCATGAATTGAACAATTTCCACTTCATCCCTTAAAGAAATGAAGTTGAATTTGTTATTCGTGATGTGTTAGCAGATCATGTGATAGAATGATGGGTCATTACATCTCTTTCAAACAAAAGGTTAGAAAAAGTTATAAGTCCATCTTATGGTTAGATTAATCATATATGGTTCCAAAAATGAACTTATACTTCATATATCATACCTCTTAAAAAAATAAAACTAGTTTCTACTAATCAGGGACTTCCTGTAGGCCAGTGGTAGGCGATAAAGGCCAGTCGCACTTCGTTTGTGGGTTCAATTCCCACAGCCTTGTCCGACGCGATGGGCTGTCGCCCGTCCTGTAGGTTTTCCTTTTTCTAAAACTACATTACTATATCATCCCATCAATAATATCGAAAAAAGGTTCTATCCTTAAAAAATACTAACTTATGTCCAACATAATCCATTCCAGTCTTTAGGCTTATCCATAATATTGTAGTCCATTGTCATATTATAGTGAAAATTATTACAAGAGATTTCATATAAGAAGCATGTTAATACCATCGTTGATCCCCATATATCATAAGATATGTCTTGTTGGTCACATTACAAATGTTCTAAGGACTTAATCATGTATTCTCTTGAAAAATGAATACCCATTGAACCTTAGTGAAAACATGAATGCAGTTAAAAGTTAACACTTTCCACATACCAGAATCCTCAAAATTCTATATACTCAAACCATGATATCACTTAGTCTTTATATCAATCATGAGCTCATGAATACAATCAAACATCTCATTATCTTCTTATTCCTTCATTATGCACATATCATCTACTTTACAAAAATATCTGAATAGCATTCCATGGTTACTGGTACCATTCAACATATACTTTCAAATACTTTTAAGAAAAACAATAGTGTAACAATCCTTAGATGATTATTTATTCCATAGTACCATTAACTATACAACATAACTCTCGATAAACATACAATCATTCCACTACCTTCTAAAAAAACCGACTGAGCTTCAACACTTCTTTCAGCTCATATATAATTTGTAGTCTCCTCATCATCATCCACATAAATACTACCCATATGACTATGCTGATTCTCTTCATGAGATTTTCTATTAGGGCATTGGTTTGCATAATGCCCGTACATTCCACATTTAAAACATCTAATCATTGTTGATGTCGTAACAATACCATTATCCTTGTCCATGGTGTTAGCTAAACCTTTTTCTTTGCACTTACTGGCTTTGTGTCCTTCTTTTCCACACCCAAAGCATCTTCCAGTTCCTTTGAAACAATCTCCCTAATGCCTCTTCCCACATGATTTACATGAGGTAAATTGAACTTTCTTTCCTCTATGATCATCATGAAACTCCATCTTTCTCTTATTATCTGAGTCGGGAAAATTACCAAAGTTGAGATTATTTATCATATTATGAGATTTCTGATTAGGCATAATAATGATGTTTGGACTTCCAAATCCCGTTTCATTTGGTTTCTAATGAAGAAAATCATTCCATTGTCCATCATATCCTCCATTATCATGAATCTTCCTGTTTCCATCAATTTTCTAAAACCCAAAAAGAATAGTGTGAGAGGCAAAAATCATGCTAGGGAAAACAACATAGTAAAGGGGGAGCACCCTCAATATCTCACATCTTAGGTTAAATTCTAAGATCATTACCGTAGTTCTAAGACTATATCCTATACGTATTCTTATCCTTAGGTACACCCCTAGACATACCTTAGAAATATCTCTAGGGATCTCACTAACATTTTCGCATCATAGTTTCCAAAGGTTTACTAAACCTTTCCTCTAATACCAACTGTAGAGACCCTAAGCTTGACGTACATGGACATTACATTACTTTTGCGGAATACTTAATACATAACAAAAACAGACACACAAGGACCGTAATAGTTTAGTGTCTTTGGAAACTTGGAACGTAATCTTCTAATCGTGGTGAAAGATCTTCAACATCTCCCATAAAGATCTTCCACTTTTTGTTTCCTGACCTAAAAACTTTCTTTTGATCCTGTGGGAAAATAAAACATAAAAAGGGTGAGCTCAAATATTCAGTAAGGGTAAGTATGGATAAAATAAAACATACCATATACATTGGAACTTAAAAACATGAACATAATGTTTAAACATTAAAATCTTGAGCAACAACATAAAACATGGAAGTACATAAGGCATAGATCATAATGGAACATAAACCATGATAAAATAGCATGGGAATAAAACATGTAATTGTGGCATCTATTAAGCACATGTAATGATTTCCATAGTAGCCAAGGAATTGCTGCCAAGACCACCTTAGTGGACAAAGTCCCATTCTGAATCGAGTTCACTCCTCGTTTCAGTCTTGTAACACTGAACCGGATTAACTTACCGTTCCATCCATGTCTATCTCATGAGATATAAAATCTTTACCCAATTCATTGGAGGGAGATATAGGTCCCACCCATCTCATAATGAAATCATTCTTACTTGTGCCACAAAAAAAACATACATCATTCATAATAACCCAATAAACAAAATGGGTTTTATAAACATCATTCCATCATCACATAATCCATATAAAAGAAAAGGATATAATTTCATAATGAGAAAAGTGAAACCATTTAAATCATAGATAAATGATACTTGAAACATACACATATGAAATAATGTCATCTTAGATGAAAAATGGTTTTGATAAAATACTTGAAATGAATTCTTGAGGAAAATATCCTTTCTTCTTCAAAATCAATTTCTTTTCACAAAACTTCATAAAATTTTAAAAGAAAGAGATTTTGTTGAAAACAGTAATGAAATATTTTGGAGTAATCTCCATGAAAATAAGGCTTTATGAAACCGTAAAAATCCTTTCATGTCGTATAAGTTAAAAAAACATTCTTCTCGTACTTTTGTCGAAAAAGTTAAAAAAGTACCTCGTAACGTAAACAAAAGAAAGATTACTTACATAACATGTAGTAAAAGTCAAAAAGTAAAAAATGGGTAAAAATGACTTTAAAAATACATGAAAACACTTTTATAAAACATGGACATGGATGATAAAAATAACCCCAGTAAATACTTACGAATAAGCAATCACGGATAAAAATGAGATTTGCAAAATTTATCCCTTACTTTATGTCCGATATGCTTCGTATGTATCCGAACCTCATGTATAATGATTTAAATAATGTCATTGACTTATTACATAATCATATTCATTGTTATTATATCATATATGGTTCACTTATGACTTTATATTACCCGTTCTTTTGTAAATTCCATGTTAAAAAGTGTTTTGGGTAAAATCGTTTCATTTGTCATCCGTGTTTTGACTTGTAATTATTCATATGATTACTTAGATCACGATTAAATAATTCCAGAATATAAAACATTATTTATATATAATATATATTCAGAATATACATATATATAATAGATCGATAAATGGAAATAAATACACTGTTCATGGAGACGGTAGGTCGTATGTACGCATGAACGCTGTTTTCGTTTTCTTATTGAGTTGAATGGAATTAAGTAGATTAAATACATATATACATAAATCCAGTAGCTTTATAATGTCATATATTTCATTATTATTACTTATATATACTTTATAATCATTCTTAAATGGTTAACATGGAGAATGAATCTCATCGCGTCGTGGAGACGATAGTCCGTACGTACGCACGAGCGATGATATCGTTTCCATAATTATTGAATTGAATTGGAGTGGATGATACAATATATCAGAATCAGTATGATGTTATAATAAATATGTATAGTTATTCTTTACACCATTATACCCATCCATGTAAGGTGTTGGTGGAAAAACAGATTACACCACGGCGTGGAGACGGTATTCCGTACGTACGCACGCGCGGTGATTTTGTTTTCCGTAGGATGGATAGAAGGTGAAATGGGGTTGTTTCATATTTATAATAACAAATCAGTATATTATTTATACTTATGTTATTACTTTATAATGAAACAACTAAATAAGAAGAAGTTTAATAAGAAAGAAGCTTGAAAGAATCGGGAGAAGAAATTACCTCTTCTTCGATACGCCTCTTTGAAACCTCCTCTTAGGGCACTAAGATTGGTCTTTAAAGTAGACCAGAACCTCTAGGATGTTTCTAGGTAAGTGTAAAAGATAATTTGGCAGGGTTTGTCCGAGCTTGAAGGCTCAAATTGGTGTGATGAGGAGAAGGAGGAGGTGCCCTTTTATAAGGGAGGAGAGGGGCACCTTTGGAATTCTTAAAAATATTAATTTATAATAAATCTAAACCCACTTAAAAACCTCAAAAAATGACTCATATTCAAATATTAGATGATATAGGGTTGTAATATCATCAACCAATCAGATTTAGACATGTTTGGATATTATTTTAAACCTTATCATTTTTATTTATCCTTATTTAATCTATTTAAGTTTATTTGTGGTAATAAAATTCTAAATTTTAAATTAGAACAAATAATTACTTATTTGTTGTGAATTTTCCATAATTGTTTACTTTATAACATTATAGACCATATGAATTTAAATTTATAATTTATAATTTTTTTTGTGATTTTTAAACAATTTTATAATATGTTATTTTTATAAAATAACAATAGTGTCAATTTTGACACTATTCATTTATTTGAATTTAAATAAAATATATACAAAAGATATGTTCGAAGTAAAATCTTTAATAGATTAATAAAAGGTCATATGTATATATAAAATTAGTGTATCACATTAAATAGTTCATATAATATTTATTTTATTATTTTTAAAACCATTTATTTGGTTTATCTCTTAATAAAATAATTACTACAACATTTTTGTATAATTTTTTAATATACTGATTTGTTGCATAAAAATTTAAAATAAAATCCTATAATGAATATAAATCTATTAAGTTTCACAATAATACTTTGACTCTAATTTATCATCTTAAAATCACAATATTTAAATTGTTATATTTATTAAATTATGAAGGTGACAACTTTGGAATCATTTAAAATAAAATAATATAAGTGTCATAATCACTTTTATAAGGATTAAAACGGTTTTATATTAGGTAATTGGATGATTAAGGTGTATATATAAACTAACAATAAGTTTTGGTCAGGTTTTTGGGCCTTTTAATGGGTATTATTATTTCAATAAAAACTATATTACTTATTTTCCACTTAATAAATAATTTCTGTATCATTAATGTATCACCATTAATGACAATTATTTAATCCCTAAAAATTATAAATAAATTATCATGATGTAGATAATTTCATTATATTTATGAATACTATTCATGTTCGAGGTTTTATGATTTTTATCACTAAATTAAAATTATTATACTTATAAGATTTAAGAGAGTGACATCTTGTCACTTTCTTTGGTTTTAATAATAATTAAATTATTTTCATGGTCAAAAGTCCATAAAATGAATCTAATATGACCCTTAGTTGATATGGGTTTACTTTTAGCCATCCAATAGAATTTTGGCATGTGTTAGGGTAATTTTATAATATTATATTTACCCTTAATTACCCGATTTATCTTTAACTATGGTAAATAAAATTTACCATAGTTACTTTTCATAATTCCCAAAAATAAAAAGTGGCCTATTAACATAATTTGGACCCACTGATTCCAAATATGGAATCCATTTTTTCAAATTCAATACACAGAAGGTGCAGAAATTAAATTAAAATTAATCTCGTTGTCGAATGAAAACGAGGTTTTGTTTAAAACATTGCAAAAGATTGAATTGATTTAACCTACGAATTCAATGTAAAATCAATGCTAATGACATAAATTATATTAAATGGTAAAAATATATTTTATTTATACTTTAAAACCATTAAATATTATAATTTAACCATATAAATTATTATGATGAAAAAATTTGTTTTTCATTAAAATATAGCGTGTTTTTACTATTCATCAAAATATGAAAGTTACCAAAATAATACGAAAGATTTATGCAAAGTAAATTTTTATTTCTTGATTCCAAAGAAGAATTTTATTTTGTCAAATTGAACTTATAAACATGTCAAAAACTGTATTTAAAGTGGGTGCGCCATCAAAAGGTGGCAAAACTTCATTTTTTGAAAAATACTTATTTTACCCGAAAAATTTATTTTGTTCTTATACCATGTTCTAGAAAATGTGTAATATGAATAATAATGTTATAAAATTAAAAATTTAGTTAATACTATTCATAACGGCTAGTTCATAATAATATTATAATAATATATCGTTGTTTAGTAAAACCCGGTATTGCGTACAACACACGCTATCGAGGAAGGTCGCGATTGCGTGTAATGCAAGCCAAGTCAGGGTTGCGTGTTGTGAAAGAATCCTTCGTTGTTTCGTGTAACAGAATCCAACCATATTTCATTTATACATTGAATATATATATATATATACTCAATGTTGCGTAGAATAACTATTATCAAAATTGTGTGTAACACGATCCAAGAATAGTATTTTTTATACTGCAAGCTAATACGGTGTAGTGTATAGCACAAGGTAATCTTGGTGTAGCATACAACACAAGACATTAATAAAATTAAAAGAATATTTTTCATAAAATCTCGGGGTGTTACAATTGCCTCTTGGTGACCTCAGTAACCCAATCATGAAATCCATCGTGACATCATCCCATTTCTACTTCAGAATATGTAACTGTAGTAAAATCCTGGTTGGCTGCTGATGTTCCTCCTTCACCTGCTGACAGGTGGAACACCTCAAAACAAAACCATCCACCTCGCTCTTCATACCTGACCACCATTACTAAAGACACAAGTCACGATACATATTGGTAACTCTGGGATGCACTTCCCAAGATGAAGCATGAAACTCCCACATCAACTCCTCACGTATGTCCACTGGAACCCAGGAACATCCATGGATCCATAAGATCTCATCATCACCTATCTTCTGACTAGGAGGTGGATCTTCACCTCCAACACCCTTCTGTAGGACTAGGCCCTCAAAATATGATAGTTGTCTTTTCCTCACTCTTTACAAGAGAGGTAAAAGTCACAACTAAATTAGAAAGGAAGGTCTATTCCTGACTGGTGTGCACCTCCATGTGCATCTTAGAGAACAATTCCATAAGCTTCCATTCTCTACTGGCCTCCTACACTGCCAGCTTCTGAGTCCTCTTGCTCAGTGCATCAACCACTTCATTTCCTTTTCTAGGTGAGTAGGCAAGTTCAAAGTCAAAATAATGAAGGTATTCCACTCACCTTCCCTGCATTAGATTTAGATCACACTGAGTAAAGATATACTTGAGACTTTTGTGGTCTATGTAAACCACAAAAAACTCCCCCAATAATTAATGTCTCCAAAAACGTAAGGCATGAACAACTACAGCTAACTCGAGATCATGCATTCGGTAGTCCCTCTCATATTCCATCAACTAATGAGACATGTACGCAATGAATTCCTATCTCTGAGATGGTGTGACCTAGGAAGTGAATATGATTCATCTAGAAGTGTCACTTTGAGAGCTTATCATATAACTAATTATCTCTCAGTGTACTCAAAACAATATCAAGATGTGCAGCATGGTTATGTCGATTATGAAAATACACCAAGATATCATCCATGAAAATCACCAAAAAAGAATAAAAGGTTGGAACACTTAGTTCATTAGTGCCACGAAAACTAATGGTGCATTCGTGATACCTAAAATCATAACTATATACTCATATAGACTATACCTAATATGAAATATGGTAAGAGACATGTATAAAGGTCGAACTCGTACTGAGTGATATCTTTACGTTAATTTAATTTTTGAGAACACCCAGGATCCTCAAAGCTGATCAAATAGGTCATCCATCTATGGAAAGATATATCAGTTTTTAAACCTCATATGGTTTAGTTTCTGATAGTCCACACATAACCTAAGGGCACCATATGCCTTTTTCACAAAAAGAACTGGCGAACCCCACAGGGAAGTACAGGTCGGATAAACCCCTTTTCCACTAAATCCTCTATCTACCTCTTGAGCTCCTGAAGCTCTGTTGTATCCATTCTATAAGGAAGAATGGATATTGATGTAGCTTCTATCACTATCTCAATCATAAACCCTACCTCTCTCACCGGAGGTTACTCTGAAAATTCATTCGAGAAAACATCCCCAAAATGATCAACCAATGGAGGGAAAACTATCTGTGTATTCCCTGGTCATCCAAATATAAACTGGAAATATGTGATTCCATCCCACTCAAACCTCATTACTCGGGCCCAGCTTGGATTTCCTGGACATCCCACTCTCCCTTTTATAGAAATTATCCACCTTTTGGTGATGTAAAACTCACCCCACAGTGATAGAAATCAACAAAGTCTTGAAAGGATACTAACCAGTCCATTCTGAGTATGAAATAAATGTCTATCATCTCTAAGACATAGAGATCCTATAAGAAGTGACACCCACTAACCTCAAAGGGGCACTCCTTACACTAGCGCACACCTACCGTCTTTGTCCCTAACAGAGTGTCTAGTATCATAATATCATCAAAAGAGAATACAGAGAGCCCAAGGATCTCTAAAATGGGAACATATATATAACTATGTGAATACCTTATATCAAAGAGTGTAGAAGATAAAATAGAGGAGACTAGAATAGTACCTATGACAGTAGAAGGCCCAAGATCCTACTCTTATTGGGTCTGTTGCATTGTAGAAGTCTTCCCTATACCGTGACCCTATAACACTCAATGGCTACCCTGAGCTAACCTGCCCTGCTATCACTGAAATCTTAAGGCCTGGCTACCACATCCATGACCACTACCTTGGCCCGAATAGCCTAGAATATTTCAATATTCTGACAGGTGAGAAGCAGTTGAAACTACTCCTGAACGTGCAGTAGGCGTGGAACCTCTCTCACTAGTTGTTGGGGGAAACAACTTGCAGTAGTGCTGTAGATGGCCCATTCTACTACAAGATTAGAACTCCACTAGGTCTATTAAATACTGTAATATCATATGAAAAGCTCTGCCACACTAGTATCACCTCTCATGGATATCATAAGAATCATTTTAGTTACTCATATCACAGTGAGAAAACTCCATATGATGCTTCTTGCTCCTAGTTGAGACAACAAAAAATATCAGTGCCGAACCACCCTGGTTCACACCTCCAGCTTCCCGCAGATTACACTCAGTAATTACTACTTGATTCACAATGAAATATATAGAAGACAACCTAAAAATGTTCACCTATGATCAGATGTCGTACCGAAGACCATCCTTGAATCGCCTAGACCTCGATGTCTCATCACCCATCAGAACATGTGCAAATCTCTAAAGCTTAGTGAAATGGGCAGAGTAGTCTATCACTGACATAGTGACCTACTCCAAATGCTTGAAATCATGGGCTATATCGGCCCTCAACATCTCAGGGAAATAGTAGTCATAGAATACCATATAAAAATATCCCCATTTAATGTGCCGATGACACTTTGTCTAAGTGATAAAATCCCACCACCTCTTTACTAAATCACACAACATATAAGTCGAGAGCATGACCCTCCTCTCCAGAGGAATATCCAAGTTCTTAAAGATCGTAGGCATGGACTCCAGCCATGACTCTACAGCCTGTGGTCCACCATTCCCTGAAAACTTTGGAGGTTGCTTCTGTTGTAATACTCGCTTCAGTTCTTCCATAGACATGGAGAGATGAGGTACTACCTAGAAGGTTTTCATAAAACTCATAAAGCCTTCACAGAACTGTGCATCTGTACCTATGTCTGGTATAATAGCTGGTGCTGGAAATGGAATGTCTAGAGGGTCCACTGGTGGCCCATGGCCTACCACCTCTGGGGTATGATCATCACCACCCTCCTAGTGTACTACTGGAGGTAATAGTGGTGGTATTTATATGTAAATTCCAACACATACCCCTCAGTATAAGCTTATTCATCAAGGTACATAGTTCAAGAGTGAAGGAACTAAATAAGAGAATAAAATCCTCAAAAGTTAACAAAATACGAGTACATAATGTGTAAGAACCGTACATGGTGTGTACACTTAATCCTTTATATGCTCGTGTACTCCGGCTGGCCTGGTAATGTATACACCTGAGGTACACAGTGTGTAGGGACTATACACGACATGTACACTTATGCTATTACATGGTTGTATACTCTCACCGTCCAAGGTGTGTAGAAACCCTAGGTACATGACATGTTAGTTGAGTACATGACATGTATAGAAGTCTTCTCTCCTGGCCATGTACTTTTACATGGCCAGAGCTACACAAATTTTCCCAGATAAAACCACACAAGGTGTGCATAAGGTACATAGAGTGTTCGAATCAAAACTCAAAAGCCCATGTTTTCTCTTCACATGGGTGGTGACATGGTCATCTACTACATGGTGTGTACTCCAAGTACATGATGTGTACTTTAGAAAAGTTATCTCTTCCAATACAGAAGAATGCATGGCATGTGTTCATAGGACCACCCACTATGTTGTCTGGGTTTCCGGACACTAAGCCTCAGAAACATCCCCAGAACCCTTGTTTTTGAAAAATAAATCTACAATATGCCAAATTCCAATCCATGGGGGCCCATACTCCCCAAAAATCAAATCTTGGTATCCACATATAGCACATAATAACAAAATTTATATTCCATGGACCACTACTAGAATTAGAGGTATTTATGATGGGCTATTTGTGATGGGATCCCGTCGCAAATAGGCTTTAGCGACGGGGCCTCGTCGCAAATATCCCGTTGCAGAAAACGGTATCGTAAATACAATTTTTTGCGACGGGCCCATCAAAAATAAGCCTCTAATTATATGTATTATATATAAATAAACCTTTTATGATGGTCCCTTCGTAAATAGTATTTGCGATGGGGAAGTTCCCCGTCACAAATAAGCCTCCGATTATATACATTATATATATAAAAACATTTTGCGACGGGATGACTGTCTCATCGCAAATACTAATAATAAAAAATTGAATTCAAATTATTTGTGAGAGGTGCCCGTCTCAAAAGGTCTCATTTCAAATACTACACATAAAAAAATATTTAATAAAATTATGATTAAAAAAAAAATAATATTATTAAAATTATAAAAAAATAAAAAATATTATTATTAGTAAAATAAAAAAATACTAAAAAATATAATACTAAAAAAATATATTTAATAAAATTATGATTAATAAAAAATTAATATTAATATTATTAAAATAATAAAAAAATAAAAAATTAATAAAATTCTAAATATTTACAAGAAAAATAAAAAAATTATAAAAAACTATTATTATTAGTAAAATAGAAAAATATTGAAAAATATAATTCTAATAATAAATAATAAAATATTAAAAATAAAAAAAATTAAATGTAATATTTACACCAATATAAAAGACATAAATTGTAAATAGTTCATATTACAACAAATTTTGAGTTAAAATGTTTTTAACATAAAAAATCACTGGGGGGGGGTCGTCTTCTAGAGGAGGTGGAGGAGCTGTAGGAGATGGTGGAAGATACTCCATCCCTAAACTACGAGTCAGATGGTGCATGTACCTCATTTGCTCATGATGCTGCTGCTGCCATCGACACATCTCCTCCTCGTGCTGCTGCTGCTGCTGCTTCCACTGCTGCCGCCGACACATCTCTTTATGCTAGTTCTTCAAACTCTCTATAAGCTCAGCCTGAGTTCGCAACTGCTCCTGATACTATGAGGCAGAAGATGATGCCTCTCCACAAGCTTCTCTCAAGCTGGATGCTGACATCGAAGCAGTACCATAATAAGTACCAGGAGTAAAATGAGAGCCAATACCAACTAATCAACCATTCTCAAATCCATACTGAGTCGCCTGCATCCATGCTGCCTCATCAAAATGGTGGGCACTGGTTTGCTCAGTCGTCTCGTCATGACTCTCAGCTTGTGTTTGAGAGGTCACAGCCTCATATGACTACTTAAATTCCAATTTGAAATTAAAATTGTGAAAATTTTATATGAAGTTAATTTTCAAATTGAAAAAAATAATACTAACCACAATCCGACGCTAACGATCACCTCCAATATCTCTAGTGGCTGGATCACTTTACATCCTCTGATAAACGTCAAACTCCGTAATATCAGGATGCTCGACTGCCTGTAGAAATATAAAATAAACTGTGTATATTTAAAGTTATATAAAATATTTAAAAAATATATTTACCAGATGCTCTCTATGCATACTGAATATACAGCTACCAGCTTGATGCGTCACCTCCTATCTCTCCCGGTTCTTCCATCCCACTAAAGATCTCATCTGAAATACACCACCTAACCATTGTAAACATAATCCATCCCAAACGTGAGATGAAATGTACTCTGGTCAGTGGGATCTACATGAATCATCAAATTATGTCACTCCTGCTTTCTTAATGGTTGTTCTTCTCAAATTCTGCAAAAACTGATGGAAACGGTCACACATAGACACCTGCCATGCCGCGTGGATAGTATCACACATGCTATCATTGATGAGATACCATAAAACCTACAAATAATTTATAATATCAAGTTATTAATAAAATAAATTTCAAAATAATAATTATTTATTTACGTACCAACCAATGATTGAACATGTAGTACCGCACATCAATGGGAATAAGGCCAGGAATAAATATCTACATGCAAAAAACTGTGAAAAAGAAATAAATAATCAAATAATTAATATATATATAAATAAATTAATGAAAGCTAACTAAAATATACAGGTTTTCATACCTCCGTGTGCGTGGATCGAAGCCAAGACGTGGACTTCACTCGGGGATAAGGCCAGGAATCATCCATCACGCAAAATCGCGCCCCTCCACGTACCCCCTAAATCGTCAGTAGGATGAGGGTCAGATGGTCCACAATCCCCCTCATCCAAAGGTAGCTCAACCTCCTACAACTCACAAAATTGATCAGGATCCATCTGAAACACAAAATAATAGCTGTTAGCAAATAGTTAAAAATAACTATTATATATAGATATATATTAGTTATGATTATAACAATCATTTAACTATGTCAATGTCCATCTTCATCCTCATCTCCATAGCTGTCAATGTCAATGTCGTCATCTTCTTCCTCAGCATCACCAATATTCATATGAGTTTCAGTTTCATCATCTCTTGTCATTTCAAATTCATTTGTAACATAATTAACATATTCATCATCACCAATCCTTAATTGTGGAGTGTCATTATCGATATTCAAATCTCTTTATAAAAAAGATGGATTTTGAGAAGTCTCTTGAAAAATACCAATTCCTTACACTTCATCGGAACTACATTCAGTTCGAGTAAACAGATTTTCCCAAGATTTCATTTTTATTATGCTCCACCAATCACTCAAGTCTCTTGAAGTAGCACAGTACTTTGTAATGTTTCCTCTGTGGTCTTTTACTTTGTATTTTGGGGTGTCCTACTGAGTATTGTTTTACTCACCCCTATACATAATTTTACTGCACATGTTGTGTATTATGAATACCATCGACGTTTTGACAGATTTTAAGGCAGAATAGGACTAGGTGGCACTTAGAGAGATACCAGACAGTTGAGGTGTGCTTCGGTGGCTTCAGATAGTGGTTCCTGTACCTACCCTTATGGTAGGGTTTTCTATGGACCAGCTTCAGGACCTTGTGATACAGAATCGTGGGCTTGTATTCTGACCTAGTTGTACTTTAATGCACTTTACTTTCATGTCATACTCTGTTGGTTGGGATATAGTGGTATACATGAATTTTTTTTACTTAGTGTTTTCACTTTTTAGTATTTTGGACTTAGAGATGTGTGCATGTGTACTTTTACTTAGGAAAATGCCTCCCATTTGTGGGATATACCTACCGGATTATAGTCTCCAGCCCCTGGACTATTGGAGTCGGGATTGGGGTAATCATGGAATGGGCCCCTCTAGGAAAGTTCATGATAGAGTGGTATCAGATGGGTCAGTTCTACTTTAGGACCGATAGTCTGTGAGATTGGTTTGAGGCAACAATGTTAAGTGTTTTAAGTTCAGCTTTTAGGCCTGGGACTCCAATGTTGGTGGGGAGGATGATGTATCTATACACCAGGACTCTAGACAAATACTTTTTGACTCGGGACATGAAAAAACTAGTTTCAGAAAAAAAATAAAGGTATATGAAATACATAGGAATATTTTGTGTTTTATATATCCTTCTTGATTTAACTCAACATGTATACTATTTTAACCATGATACACATTTTTTTTCTTACATGTTGTATTCACAATGCCATCCAGTGAGGTTTTCGAAGTAGGATAGTGTGTTCAACTTGATGTTTGATGAGGGCTCCCCAAGGGTAGCCAGTCATTGAGTATTTTTTCTTCCGGATGGTCAGCAGGTGGTGCTTTCTCCTGTTGAATAGTTCATAGACCCACCTCTAGTGGTTCAGGTAGATGCATCTTTCCAGACTAAATCGTGGAAGGATTTTTTAGCACTAAATAATGATACTCAGGTCCTGAACACGAATCATAGGCTTCCTAGGTAGCAATCACCCATGATACAGGGTTAGTAGGACCTACCAATAGAAGGTGCGTGATGTAAGATGCAGAATAAGAGGTTTCATCAGACGTTCCAGGGGCATGATATTTCCCCAAGGAAGAGACGTTTCTATGATTCTCGTGGGAAGGTACATTTTGTATGATATTGTTCCACGGTTCAGGATGCATTTAGAGAGGTGGTTGATGAATCGCTAAGGTAGAGTCAATGGCGGGAGTAGACATATCTGTCATGCGGAGGATATAGAAGATGAGTTGGGGAAGCACTAGGAGGTGGTCAACGTTTAGGTGTGTTACCACCACCACCCCAAGGTGGCCCATACCAAAATCAGGGAGCTAGAGGATAGGGGAGGAGATAGTTGTAGTTTGTCAAGGATTATGACCCCAGGACCCTGGGAATGGTTCAAGGTAAGATTTGTATCATTTTTTTACTTGTAGTATATAGACACATGTGCTAGTAATTTCCTTTCCTTCCACTTTTCATGGTTGATACTTAATGATTCTGGTTAAACTATTGAATTGAACCTCGTGTTTAGATATTCCAACTAGAGGAGAACTAAGGATCACACACTAGTGCTGGCGGTGTGAACCGACTCTTAAAGGTGATAGTTTCAGTTTGAATATCTTAGTAGTAGCATCAAGGCCTTATGATGTCATTATTAGTATGGAATAGTATCCACAGTTCATCCTCAGATTTATTGTTTTAGGAAAATGGTGTGGTTTTTCCATGATAATATAACTATATTTTCCTTTTTATTGGTGAAAGGGAAATCCTTGAATTTGAGTATGGACTCATGTATAAGTGGCTACAGTCGATCACTCTTAAGTTGGATACCCTAAACTTTAGTACAATGGATGTTTTGAGTCCTCCATTTCCTATAATGGTGGAAGAGTATAAGGACTTCTTCCATGAAGATGATTTAGGTTTACCTCCCCACTGAGAGATAAACTTCTACGTTGATATACACCCTGGGATGATACCGATATCTAAACCAACATATCAGATGGTTCCCATAGAACTTCATGAGATGAGAGTGCAGTTAGAGGACTTACAAATGAATGGCCTTGTGAGACCTAGTGTTTTATCATGGGAATCCCTAGTTGGTCTTTGTTGACCTTGGAAATGTCATCTCAGAAACTGGAGTTGCAATGGATCAAGTGATGGTTGAGACTGAGTTTGATGAGCGCTCCCCTCTTAATGTTTCCAGAGAAGGGTGTCGAGTACACAATGTTCTATGATTCATTAAGAACCAGGATTGGACGTGTTCTAATGTATAAGAAATTAGTTATTTCCTATGGTTCACACCAGTTGAAATCACATGAGTAGAGCTATGTGACCTATGATCTTGTGTTAGAAGCAATAGTCTTCACATTAAAGATGTGGTGACACTACCTGATGGGAAATTGGTTTATCATATACTTCAAAAAAAATATTCTCAAGTATATCTTCTCTAAGAAGGATTGGTACTTGAGACATAGGTGATGACTATAGTTCCTCAAGAACTATGAATTTGAGATTTTCTATACTCCTAGGAAGGTGAACGTGGTAGCAGATGATCTCAACAGAAGATCTAGCTTGCAGTTTCTGAATGAGGCATCAGATTAGTTAGCCTCATTGTAGATATCTTTTGTAGATGGAGATAGAGAATATTACCTCTATTCTATGGTTGTCACCCCTTCACTCATATAGTGATTCAAGGAGGAAAACATTAGGGATACTGAATACGAGGTTCTACATGCTCAAATGTCCATAGGGCATTCCCCTGATGGATATTAGAAAGGTGGGGAGCATGCTGTTCTTTTTAGTGAATGTATGATGATACCAGTGGAATTATGAGAGGAGGGTCTTAGAGAGTATCATGACTCCCTTTTAGCGGTACATCTAGGTGTATAAATTATGTACCATGACCTTTGATGTTAGTTTTATGGATAAGTATGAAGAAACATGTTGTAGAGTTTCTGTATCGATGCCTTACTTGTCGACAAATGAAGGCAGAGCATCAGGTTCCAGTGAGTTTGACTCAACCCCTTTAGGTGTTAGAATGAAAATGGGATGGAATAACAACGGAATTTTTTATGGGTTTACCATGTATATCTAGGGGACACAATACTATCATGGTGATCATTGACTGACTCACCAAGTAGGATCACTTCTTACTTATCTAGGAGACGAGTTCATTAGAGAGCTTGGGACGCCTCTATGCACATGATATAGTTCAACTACATGGACTTATATTGATGATTGTTTCAAATCGTGATGCTTGATTCAAATCCCTGTTTTGGAAGGGTTTACAGGAAGCCTTTGGGACTCATTTACGCTTTAGCACAGTGTTTCACTCACAGGTAAGAAACCAGACTGAGCGATCATTTAGGTTCAGGAGGACATGCTTCAAGATTTCATTTTATGTTTTGGCTACAGTTTGGAGGATTGCCTACCTCTAGTTGAGTTTGCGTATAACAACAGCTACCTATACACTATCAGTATGGCACCATTTGAGCCTTATTATGGGTGAACTTGTACGTCACCATTTTTTTAGATTGAACCAGGAGAGATAGTACTCATGGGCCTAATGTTGGTGAAGGCGACTATAAATAAGGTGCATGTCATCTAGGAGCAGATGAAGACTACACAGAGCCATTATAAATCTTATGATAACAGGCGACAAAGGCCTTTGGAGTTTGAGGTGGGAGACCATGTGTTACTTTAGGTCTCTCCTTGACATGGGATAAGAATATTTGGATGGGACGACATGATATATCTGAGGTTCATCGACCCTTTCCTGATACTAAGTAGAATTAGAAAGGTGGCATACTGCATGGATCTACCCCCATAGTTGGATCAGATACATGAAATATTCCATATGTCTCAACTGAGGAGATACATGCATGATTCATCACACGTCATTGACTAGGGAGACTTTTTCTTAGAACCTGGTGGAGATCAAGGATCTGCATAAGGGGATCCTTCATGGACAGTTGATTCCTCTAGTGCACATTCAGTGGAAGTGTGAGAATCTCAACGAGAGAAAATGAGAACGGGAGGATCAGATTCATGCTCAGTACCCTCAATTGTATGAGTAACCCTTTATTTTTAATTTAGGGTATGTAAAGCCTTATGGTGGGGAGAATTTAATGACTCAGATTTTCCCAATTTTTTTTAGAAATTATTTCAGAAAATTATAAGACTAGACACTGAGATGGAATGTAATTTTGAGGCCTGGTGTTCCCAGAATGATTTGATGAAAAATATTAAGTTTTTAATAGCACACGCACATGAATTTTATAAAAAAGTGATTTTTTTTAAATTGGTGGCCATATTAGAAATATGAGGGCACCATTGAGCTTATAGCAGTTGATTTACCCTAGGAGAAACTTAAATTTAGTTGGTGCATGTCTTCGGTGGAAAAACTCAGAAATGATGTAACTATAAATAAAATAATTAAATAAAATAATTAAATAAAATTATATTATTTTAAAATCCTAGTAACTCATAAACAGTAACTCTAAATGGAAATACGAGACCAACTTTGAGTTCATAGGGAGGTGTTTTCCTTAGGAAAGTCCCAAAATCGCCCAACGTGGGATGGATGTGAAAGATATTTTTTGAATGTAAACATTATTAAAATATTTTAATAAAAATATTTTATTCTTGATGGAACAACACATTTTATTTTAAGGCTCATTTATCATAGGATTCAGGTTTATCACCATAACCCAGGAATTCCTCTAATGTAAGGAGATAGAGATCTCTCGACGCATGGTGGAAGATCATTAATTGGCGATCAACGAAGAACCTTGGATTCGAAGGATCTTCACCCATGACAATGATACGACGAATGTTATTCATCAGCAATCGAACCGAATCGAGGTATGGAATTTAATCTCTTCATGATTTTTCTTCCCCATTCATAGATTAAAACAATGAACATAGGACAACCCACAAATAGGTTGATCCAAGGTTCGTCCATTATTGTGAGATGGATACATTGTTGTGAGGTTTAAAAAGGGAGATAGATATTTGTGATTATATGTTCTTTTTCTTTGTTAAGACTTATAACATGAATGGATCAAGGATGACATGAACATGGCCAAGATTCATTCTTTAGGCATTCTTTGTGCCTTTTCTATCCCCTCAACCTCTTTCATTCTTCGAGAATTCTTTGTTCCTTCTCTCTCCTGTCAACCTCTCACGTTCTTTGGGCATTATTTTTGTCTTCTATCTCCCCTCAACCTCTCACGTTCTTTGGGAATTCTTTATGACTTATCTATTACCTCTACCTCTCACATTCTTCAAGAATTATTAATGTGTTCTTAACCTTCTCCATACACATTTGAAATGCTATACTAGCAATATGAATCGATGATCGATTCCAGGAAAAAACCACAGAGGTGCGGCGGTGACGACCGCCAGAGGCGACGGCTCCAACAGGTCTAAGCGAAGCACAAAAGGGAATGGCTACCGGTATGTCAGCCAGAGGTAGAGGAAGTCCTGCCCCGAAAAGGGAGGTTGGGCCTGACAAAGCATGACTGGATGGGATGTCGGTGGTACGTGGTCCAGGTGAGACCATGTTGGAGGGAGCCCGTGGTGGAAGAGGCCGCATGCAATGACTAGGGGCCGCAGAAGGAGGCTACGACAGTGGCAGTGAGACACGGATCAGAGACTTGGGGAGTGGAGGTGATGATCATATGGGGCCCTCAGACCATAGGGGAATGATATGATAGCCACACAGTCAGGGAAGACCACATGGACTACGGGATACGGCCAGAGTAGGCTGCATCCGGTAGAGTAAACCGGCCCACAGTGCTGGCTGGGTCTAGGCAGCCCAGCGAGTCGGCCTAGTGGTCTAAGCCTGTTAGGGCCAGGCCAAACTGGGTCAGGCTGGGTTGGGTCAATCAGAAAAACTGATTTGGTTTAGCTGGAGGGTCAGGTCGGGTTTGGAGGGTCGGTTCAGACCCAAACCGGACCCGGGTCTGATCTATTCACCAAAATGGTCTTATCTTTCAAATGAAGCATCTGATTAATGATATTTCTATGACATTGGGACCCATGCTATAAGGAGGTCCATTTTGGATGGATTGGTGTTTTTTAGTTGGATCATAAGAGGTTGAAAGTGTACCCTTGGTCTTCTCATATGTGGGTTCGATGCAGGATCCCATTACTGTTGTAGAGGATGATCCGTATTCTGAAATGAGTAGTCTCAACCCAGATTTGAAAGTTGACTCAGTGGGTTTGATCATGTATTGAACAGAGAGGCTTGTTCAGTCATCACTTATCTTCTTGTTACCTTAGATAGGGTTTCTGTAAAAGGTGTGACCAATATTTACACGGGAACCTATCCCTTATCTAAGGTTATGTTTCTAGTAGGCGAGGAGTCCCCCCAGTGATCCCTGAGGGTGGAGGACCCTCTATGTGTATCGAGATCAAATTATTCCCATTTTACATGAATATACCACACAAGTGTGCTTTGATAAGTTTTTATTGATTAATGTTTGGCTATGACTGGGTGACTACGTGACTTGGGGGTTGCATGACTTGTCGACACTCCGTGTGTTACCAACACTCCGTGTGTTACCGAAACTCTGTGTGTTATCGACACTCCATGTGTTATCAAAACTCCATGTATTAGAAAGACTGGATTCCTCATGGAAACTACATAACTTTCCAAGACCCTAGTGATCTCTTGGGTACTTCTGGTAGGCCTATTCTATATGCTTATATCAGATAGATCACGGATTGAGATCTCCCAAAACGGGCGTGCTATGAATGTAACTATGTAGCAGGTAGTGGATGAGACCTTACATCTTGGAATACTTTATGAGTACACCTGTATGTTCTTGTTATATGTTATATAGACATATAACTGTGTTGATATGACTATATATTCTTTGTGGTGTTTTACCTTTGTGGTATTTCTACATGGTATATTTTTTGTGATGTTTCCTATATGGTCTTTTACTTTGTGTGTTGGGGTGTCCTACTAAGTATTGTTTTACTTACCCCTGCATGAGATTTACCCACACTTTTCATGTCTTATGCAGCCCATCGATGTTTTGACAGAGTCCAAGGTGGACCAGGACTAGGTGGTTCTTAGAGAGAGACTAGACAATTGAGGCATGCTCCTACGACTTTATATACAGGTTCCTATACCTATAATTCAGGTAGGGTTTTATGCGAACGAGATTTAGAAACCTGTTCTAAAAACTCTTTATTTTTTGTGGACTTTCATTCTGGCCCAGTTTTACTTTATTGCACTTTACTTTCCTATCATACTATGTTGGTTGGGATATAGTTGTATTCATGCATTTGTTTACTTAGTATTTTTACTTTTCAGTATTTTGGGATTGGAGATATGTGTGTGTGTACTTTAAATTAGGAAAATCCTTCTCATTTGTGGGATATACCTATTCGGCGCTAGTCTCCATCCCTTGTCCAATTGGATTTAGGTTTGGGGTAGTCATGACTTGGGCCCCTATGGGATGGGTCATGACAAATCCTTTATAAAAATTACCAATTCTTGATAAATTGATCAAATTTAAATTAGAATTATCAAGTTTCTAATAATATGTTCTAATAATTGGATGAAAAAATTCTAATAATATATTTTTAATTGAACATACATCTTGATCACGTCATTTTTACTATGTAATAATATGGGAAAATATCTTGAACAAACTCGAAAGAATAAATTCCAAATGCAAAAACATGACTAATCAATAGTTAATTAAAAAACTAAAAATACTATAAAGATGTTCTTGCATATGATTTATGATGAACATACTCCAAATAAGAAACTAAAAATGAAAAAACACAACTAATAAATAATGTATTTACAAAAATACATATACCAAAGATATCTTCTTTGAAGATTATGATAAATGTTGTGTCAATGTTATATTTTTCCCATTTGATAATTCAGTGAAACTCTTATTTTTTTCTATAAACCAAAATTTAAAATCCAAACATGTCCTAAAAATAAAAACCACCACAATTAACATGAATCACATAAAAAAATCCCATTGAACTGGAGGATAAAATCCCAAAGACTGACCTATAGTGAGCCCATGGAGGTGTAATATATCCATCACACCACTAACAGCTTGAGCACACCCAAATAATCATACAAAGAAATAGGATTTTCAATCTATGCATCCCTACTTTTAAAATATACATGTAAAATATGATAGGATATCATACCACAAATATGAAAACAAATAAATTTAAAAGCTTTCAATCATTATTTAAGAAAATTCCAAGGCACATTCGATGTGATTACCTTTTATATAATCTTACCAATAAGATCTATAAATGAAAAATGAACCTATAAGGGGGGGGGGGGAGAATAATAACTACATTTATCTAGGAAATAAAGTGATGTGAGAGAAATCTACAACAAATTCCATTAAGATACTGTACTATGATGAAATAATTGAAACAATATGCAAATGAAATATATGAAATTTTTTATTTATACATGAATTTTTTTGAATAACATCAATATAGAATTTAAAGAATACAGTAGCATATTTAAATAATTTAAACAGTATGCAGATTAAATATGAAAATGAAATGTTTTGAAAATTAAACTATATGCATAATGATTTTTTCATTCAGACAACACTATATGTAAATGATATATGCATACAATTTTCAAATGAATTATTGAATAGAATTATTCAGTTTGAAAATGAATTAATGAAAACATTTTGGTTTAAGGAATAATATGATATATAAATATAGTTTACTCATATATACTGTTAACTCATATATGTATTCAGTTTGAAATGATCCACATCATTCCTAAACAACATATACATTTTACTCATATATATAGTTTCTTTTTCATAAAGGTTTACCCAATTCCTTATATATATGGAATTTGGTATAACTTCTCATCTGATGTATGAGATTTATTTGTGAGATTACCTTGTACAGTATCATGATATCCACATCATTCTAGTATAGTTTCACTCCACATTATTCCTATAGAGTATATGAATACATTTTACACATATATGCATACAGTTTATTCTTATGAGTTATGCATTTTTTTTCCTAAATAACTATATAATAGAATTTACCAACATATTTATGTAAATGAATTATGTAGTTGAAACAATATGTTGATGAATAATAGATTATTTAAATAGTTTTCCTCTAATAGAATACATAATAAATGGATGTATATTACAAAAATATGTAATTAAAATATTGATGACATTTGACTAACTACATGTAACCATGTAATAACATTGTACAATTATAAATATGGGATTCAATTCCCTAAATTCACATTTAAAAACATGTTCTAATTTATTGCTCTCATTTTACTCTATGACCTTTGACTGAAATGCTACAAACAAATTACATGTAGTAACAATTAGAACATGATTTTGATTAAGAGAGTTTTGGTGAAAGAGAGCATGTCCAAATTTATTTAACTGAAGACAATTCTACATTATAGGACATTAAAAATAAATTCAATATAGATCAATACAAGATTAAAAGGAAAATTGAATAGACAACTATTTTATTGAAATTTACTGGGTCCCTAATTAGAAATACCTTTTGATGGTTAAATTAAACTCAATGCTTTTTGTTTCATTTTCTATATTAACTAATAATTACTCTTCCATTTCTTTGTCTTTCTATATCTCATTTTTCAATAAGATTTGATTTATCTTGTCACATTATAATGAATGGCTAGTATTTTTATTAGTTAAATCAGATTTTTCATTTATTTACTCACTATCTTGTCTCATGCAATAATAAGGGTTGGGTATTAGTGCTAGCTTAAGTTTTGATAAAAAAATTTATATAAATTTTGGAAACAACACATGTTTTATGTTTTTATTATTATAATGAATTTCATTTATTAATTTCAAATTAAATTCATTGTTATTTATCATTTATTAATTTTTATGATTTTAAAATATTTGTTTTTAAAATGAAGTGATAAAAATTTAAAATCTCATTTTAATTTAAATGAAACATATTTTATAATTTTTTAAATTTAAAGGTTTATGAATTAAAAAAATAGTTTTAAATTTATTTTCTTATGTCTTTCGGGAGTGATATAGTGGAAGGGAATGCATTTCCATCTTTTCAACAACCTTTCATTACTTCCATTAATTGTTCCAAATTAGTGTTAATATGGTGCAGTTAGGACTTGATAAGATAAATTCCTGATCTCCTATCATCTAACATAGAAAGTGCATATGTATTTAGAAATAATGTTTTAGAAATTATCATTTTAGTTGTTCTGATTACATAGATAATGTTTAATATTGATGTTACAACAATATAAGTCATGATGAATGTATGTGTCCAATAGTTTGTCATTTAGAAATAATAATGTTTCTAACAAGACCCAAATGGAAGGATTGAGTGTTATTACATGTGTATGTAACTATAGTTAACAGTAAAATTATATCTTATGTTCATGTGAAAAACAATATTATTTTTTCACTATATAGTAAGTATAGAGAAATATTATAACAAACATAAAATCAAATTTTCATGTAGAGAAACCATATAAACCAGTGGATATTAAAAATTAAACCATCATTTCCTACCTGTGGTACTCTCCAGTACATCTTAGTACATAAAAATTAAGAATCAGAACTTAAAAGTGTTCCTAAAATATAAAGGATAAAATTTAAAGTTTCTTTTGACAAAATTCTTCCATGTGAAGGTGTTCAAGAAAAATTGTTGAATTATAACTCATTATTGGGTGGTTTAAATTTTCAAGCATATCAAGGATTCTCAGAAAGAACAAATGCATTCATAACCAACAACTCATTTGTTAAGGATAAGTACATAAGAAAGCTGGCCTAAAAGAGTACCTCAGTTTTTGAAGCCTTTTTAATTCCATGAGGATCTTACTTGGAAATAATATTTTACCAATAATTATATCATGTTAAGTTAAGATAAAAACTTGGTTTTATTCATTCTCTTTAATGTAAAATTGTAAGGAGTAATATATGGTTAAGAATTTACATAGTACTAGCAAGAAATGTTGGTTATATAGTGCCAATAATTTTACAAAATATTAATCATTTAATAGAATGTAGAGATAAGGAAAAACACAAAAAAAGTATATTCAAAATCATTTTTTTAAACATATGGAAAGATCATAGCTAAAACTCAACCACCCTTCCATCCAAATCATGACCCTTGAGATAATGAAGAGGGGATTCAATGTAAATGTGGAAACCCATGCAACAGTGGTAAAGTATTTCAATTTTATGAGAACCATTAGTGGTTCTTAGTCACTAGAATTATATAATGTATAAGACAGTAATAAGGCAGAGTATTAATTCATTGAGACACACATTGATGTCATCAAGGGTTTGAAATGGATTACTTGGGTCAAAGATGATCCAAACAGCTGGAGGTGATAAAATCACCAAAAAAATAACTAGATTATGTAATTAGCATACTAAAATCATTAAAAAATTAAACAATAAAACTCATTTAATCATAATTTCAAAGAAAAATTAACTAGAATTCAATTCAAACATGATAATCTCATTAATTCAATTACTTAAAACTTGAATATAAGAAATACATGCCCATAGGCTCAAACGTCAACCAATTGAATAATAAATGGGTTTTCGTACATGCTCTTACTAATATCTCATCTTTATAGTTGAAAGAGGAAAATTTTTGTTGAACATTAGTGGACAGAGTGGCATAGGAATTGGTGAAGAATTGAGGGTATGGGTGTCAATGTAGGCGACAGTGAGGAATCGAGAATTTGAATGAATTAGATGATGGTAGATGAGGCCAGTGTGGAGACACAACTAACGAAGAATAGGGGAGAGGGGAGGCATGAATGCGGGGGGGGGGGGGGCATGAATTTGGGGATTATGTTTTTTCTTTTTTGAAGGATTGATCATTATTTTTATTTTATTTTTCATTTTATGTTTTTAAAACCAACCTTATTAAAATATATTTAAGATATAATTTTAATTTGTTTCGAATGGAATATATCTGGATGAAATTTTCAATCTATTATAAATATTTATTAATATCTTTTTATTAATGTATACATAATATTTAGAGATTAAATTAAAAATCTGTCATATAATCATTTTGTTTTTTTAATATCAACATAGTTTTTTTAATACACCTAATTGGTGGTAACAAATATTTTTGTTTTTAAATGATTTGTTTGTAGTGACAAATTTAATTGTTTGTAAAATAATATTTTGTGTTAAATAATTAATAAAAATAAATATATTTGTTAGTAAAAGTAAATGTTGATACTTGAATTTAATATCAACAAAACTTAACATATGTTTTAATTATTCATTTTTCCAACAAATATATTATCTATTTATGAATTTTTATTGATATAAGTCATTTTTCGTAGTGGTGGTGGCCTATTGAGTTTATATCACACCTTGTTCGGGCCACCGACCGTCACTCAAACATAATTATTGGATGCTGGTAGAAAAAAAGTAAATGGTCTAGCTTCGGATGCCTACTTTTCTATACTAGGATGGAGTAAAAGTATTGAGGGATGAGATTATGCATGTGATTCTATTAAAGATAGATTCTGATTATTTTTTTCATTTTTGTATACCATGTTGTATATTCATGCTTCTTAGTTTCATTGTATTACCATGTTGTATAACATACAAACATGAAATCATTTTGTATATGCTAATGGATATGGATTTGTTTATTGTAAGTGATGTTTTCTAGCTGATTATTATTATTTAGGATGTTATAATTATGTTTTTGTATTATCTTTAATTTGATTTTTGTCTTTTATCTACCATTGTGTTTCACTTTGACATGAGGGTATATTCTCTCCACTATATCATCATCGTACCTTATTTCTAGCTGATAGCCTCCGATATATGAGGAGGCATACTTAAAGCAATGTGACCAACCTAGTTTGGGGACTTCTGAGTTAACTGGGTCTGAGAGGTCACAAAGTGGTATTAGATTTTTTTCTTACTATTTGGGTTGGTAAACAGGAGACTAAGAATGTGTTAGAATTTTGTAATGAGCGTGTGTTTGGGATTAGCTAACCCAATTATTGGAAAAATCCAAATCAACATGGATGGGATTGTAGTTTTGGATTATGCCTATTACAGTTGTAATGAATTTACCATTGGTTGATGCACATGATTTGTGGACATTATTATTATTGTGGATTTTCTTCTACCCTAGGTCCGGTATGAAAATGAAGTATTATATCATGCATCATTATAAGAACCCAAGGATTCACAAGCCATACATATTTCATGCCACATTTATATTACTACGTTCATTGCATTTTCTATTTTGTTGGGTCCTTAACTATTATATTTGAAAATGTGAAAACATTTATTTTTGGGATAAAAAAATTGGATTGATTAAAGTTTCTACATCAACCAAGATAGTGTTTTCCCATATAGATTGACGTAGGCACCTTAATTAACCATTTATGTCATGTTTGAGCTATTTAACCATGGTTGCAGGAGTTGAGACATTAGTTATCTTCAATTATATAGATGTAAATTGTATTTTATAAATCCAATAATTCTATAAATTAGGAATAGTTTTCCATCTAATCAAGATATCATGAATAGAATGGTTACATTATGTTACTAAATATAAAATTCTTTTTATAGTTAAGTGAAATTCCAATTGTAAATTATAAATATTAGTCCTTTATAACTCGATAATGGAGACTCATCTAATTGGACCCCTATGTTAATATAAATACGAACTCATTGATTCTTAAAAAGATAAATTCAATGTTTGAAGGTACTGAGGCATGAAACATTGGTTGGTGGGATGAGGATTTTCAAAATTTCATCACCAAAGTACAACGTACCAGATTTGGGTTCCCCTCAACTGGTGCCTAGTACCCGATTGGCCACATTGCCTCAAACACATTTCCCCAAATTCTAAAGGCTTCCAATTAGAAGAGAGGGACTATGGTGTGATAGTGTGGAAACTATACCCTCATTGGAAAAGTGTAACACATTTGAATAAATAATATTACAATAGTGGAAGAAGTAAACAACATAAAATTGAAATAAATAACAGAAGACAGATAAGATAGATAACTAAGCATCATTCAATACAAAAGATGATACAACCCGTCATATGTTTTAAGAAAGAATACAAGAAAAGTATACTACATTAATACACAATATATGTCCCAAAATCAAAAGAAACAAAGGAAACTAAGAAGCATCACAAGCCTTGTCTCAGTCCCATGTTCTTCGGCTCCTAGAAAACTTCTCAAGTACCAGGGAAATTTACCTTATCGACACCTACAAAAATATAATCTATTTGGGAATAAATGTATGACCCAAATAGGGTGTGAGAAATAAATCCCAGTATTCAACCACCCAAGGTCTTTTCCTATCTGTCAGTGAGCATATGTAACGAGTAGTGTACAAAATAAAAAGCAGTAAACTAGGAAGTAATCAAAAGTAAAAAAATCCTACAATTCCTATTGTACATTTTCATTAATTATGTTCATTTCAACCATTCAAATACATTAAATTATTTAATTCTCATGATCTGGCCTAAGACTATAAATCCCTCATCTAAGAGTGCTAAACAGATACCTTAGAAGGCTATCTAAACAAACAAAGTGAATATCAAATCCAAGATTGTGATTTGGCTTGTAATACACATCATAAGTCATTCCATTTCAAAATTCAAATCAATATCTTACTTATAGGTATAGAAAAAACCCTTCTCATAGGTATAACTGAATCCTCACCCTTAGTCCTAACAAATCCTTTCCCACAGCATAACAAATTCTAACACATGGGTATAAAAAATCCTCACCCACAGGCATAAAAATCAATTAGGGTGAAGCCTAATATATCAACATTTTAGCATAATAAAAAACACAAGTAAATTACACTATTACATGGTTAGAATAATAACAACTCATTTGAGAATCATACAAAATAGGAAACAAGTGAATTAAACTATCACAAGAATTAAATGATAATTGGCATATCATGGGGAAAATGGAAATCACTAATCCCAAACCCCTTTAATCAAATCAATCACAATTTACCACAATTTTAATTCCATTATAAATGTAATTCATACTTAACAACCTAATAAGGGAAAACAAGTCATGCCTCATAGGAATTCTCAGCCAAATGGTTGTAAATGGTTATTCAAGGGAAACACACCTATATAGTGTCCCTTAATCAAACCAACAAGATCAAACATGGTTAAATAAATTCAATTCATGACTTATTCATCATTAGGAAAAAAGGGTCAATTTATAATCAAGGATACTCCCTAAACATGGAAGAACGACACTACGACACATATAAAAAACTCGACATTGAGAGAAAGGAACAAGACCACGTACCTAGTCATAGTACGACTCTCCTCGTCCAGCCTTAACCTCTAATTCAAGCTAGAATGATGTATATCTACAAAAAGATGATAAAAAATCAACCTTAAATATCTTCATAGAGAGAAAAAATCACAAATAACGGCTCAAGAGAAATCAAGAGCTTACTGATCGGGTTCAAACACAACTGATAGAGAAGGAATCAGGGTCCAGATGATCAATCAAGAAGAAAAACGGCTCTCGGCATTGCTTCTCACGAAACCTAGACGACCCCCTATCATTTTTCACAAAAAGATGCTACTTACCAATTTAGTAAATAAAAAAAGTACACGACGTATACTTGAAACTACACGCCGTGTCCTTATAGTTTCTGGCCATACCATTACATGGTTGTGTACTGGGACTATGCGGTGTGTATCCTAACATACATAACATATACCTATAAGTACACGACGTCTAGTTCCCAGTAATGTTGTGTAATATGCCTGAATTCAGCCCTTGACCTCTTTTCCACCATTTTCTTAAGTATAAACTGAAAATGAAAGATCCATACCTCAAAGGAAGAACCAAGTTCTTAAAAATTTTCCCCCTTAAAGAAATTCATCCCCGAATTTCCCTTCCAAGGGTGATGAAGAAATATCTGAGAAAAAATATGGACACTATGATCGTATGTTAACATCCCTCTCCCAAGTCTCATCCTAAACTTGTCCTTGCTGCCATAACACTTGTACCGAAGGAACCGACCGACCATGAAGAACCTTAACACTATGATCTACAATACGAATGAGATGCTCCTAAAAGGACACATCTTCCAGTAACTCCACTTCCTCTGGCCGAAATCTGGAAGATGGGTCCAAAAAGTAATGTCGTAACTGATAAATGTAGAAGACATTGTGCATAGCCTCGTACCTCCGAGGTAACATCAATCGATAAGCAATTGACCCGACCCTCTCCAGAATCTCAAACGGACCGAAATATATCTCAGCGAAAGTTTAACCTATCTTATGATTCTATTAGGTCCCAAAATCAGCACAACACGCAATAAGACTGAATCCCTAACCATGTACTCTAGAGGTCATCTACAGAAATCAAAATAACATTTCTGATGAGACTATGAAGTAGTCATCAATTTCTGAAACAACTGGACTTGCTCAGAAATATCCTGTATGAGACGTGGTCCTAGTAAAGTTGCCTTTACCACCTCTATCCAGTATAGGGGTGATTAGAATAGCCTACCATACAAATAATCATAATATACTATCTCGATAGTATCTTGGAAACTGTTATTGTAGGTAAATTCAACCAACGTAATGTACTTCTTCCATGAGCCCCCAAAGTCTAGGATGCATGCTTGCAGCATGTCCTTCGACACCTATATCATACGCTCTGACTTGCCATCAATTTGAAAGTGATATGATACACTCAAAAGAACTTGTGTAGCCAAATCCCTTTGAAATATCTACCAGAAACAAGACATAAAGTGTGAGTCCCAATCTAAAATGAGAGAACAAGGGACCCCATGAAGTCATACCACCTCATGAATAAACATCTTCCCAAGATCATCAACACTGAAGGTCTTCTTAATCGACAAGAAGTGAGTGACCTTCGTAAGTTTGTCAACCACCACCCACACAATATTTTTGCCTCTTGGTGACCTCAGTAACCCAGTCATGAAATCCATCGTGACATCATCCCATTTCTACTTCAGAATAGGTAACTGCTGTAAAAGCCTGGTTGGCTGCTGATGTTCCTCCTTCACCTGCTGACAAGTATACCACCTCGAAACAAAACCATCCAACTCACTCTTCATACCTGACCACCAGTATTAAAGACACAAGTCATGGTACATATTGGTAACTCTGTGATGTACTTACCAAGATCAAGCATGAAATTCCCAAATCAACTCCTCACGTATGTCCACTGTAACCCAGACACATCCATGGATCCATAAGACATCATCATCACCTATCATCTAACTAGGAGGTGGATCTTCACATTTGACACCCTTCTATAGGACTAGGCCCTCAGAATATGATAGTTTTCTTATCCTCACTCTTTACAAGAGGGTACAAGTTAAAACTAAATAAGAAAGAAAGGTCCATCCCTGACTGGTGTGCACCTCCAAGTGCATCTTAGAGAACAATGGCATAAGATTTCATTCTCTACTGGCCTGCTGCACTTCTAGTATCTAAGTCCTCTTGCTCAGTGCATCAGCCAGTGCATTTACTTTTCTAGGAGAGTAGGAAAGTTCAAAGTCGAAATAATGAAGGTATTCCACCCACCTTCACTTCATTAGATTTAGATCACGCTGAGTAAATATTTACTTGATACTTTTGTGGTCCATTTACACCACAAAACACTCCCCCAATAATTAATGTCTCCAACAACGTAAGGCATGAAAAAATTCATCTAACTCGAGATCATGCATCTGGTAGTTCCTTTCATGTTCCATCAACTAATGAGACCTGTACGCAATGACTTGATCTCCCTGCATAAGCACTGCTCTCATCCTGATACCTGATGTGTCGTAGTACATAGTATAAATCATGCTAGGCTCTGGAAAAACATCATCAGTGCTGATGTTAATATCCCTTTTAGTTCCTGAAAGGCTATCTCGCAAGAATATGACCATATGTACATTACACCCTTATTTTTCAAGCCCATCATTGGAGTTTCTAAGCATGAGAAGTCATGAATGAAATTCCTATAGCAACTAGCCATCCCTAGAAAACTCTTTACCTCAGAGACATTCCTGGGATACTCCCAGGTAACTTCTGATCTCACCTTCTCTAGGTCAACTGATATTTATGTCTCTAAGATGATGTGACCTAGGAAGTGAATATGATTCATCTAGAAGTGTCACTTTTAGAGCTTATCATATAACTGATTCTCTCTCAGTGTATTCAAAATAGTATCATGATGTACGGCATGGTTATGTCGATTATGTGAATACACCAAGATATCATCCATGAAAACCACCAAAAAAGAATACGAGGATGGAACACTTAGTTCATTAGTGCCATGAAAACTAATGGCACATTCATGATATAGGAAATCATAACCATATACTCATATAAACCATACCTACTATGAAATGTGGTATGAGATATGTATAAAGGTCGAACACGTACCTAGTGATATCTTGACCTTAATTTAATTTTTAAGAACACCCAGGATCCTCAAAGATGATCAAATAGGTCATATATCTATGGAAAGAGATATTAGTTTTTAAACCTCATCTGGTTCAATTTCCGAAAGTCGACATATAACCTGAGGGTACCACCTTCCTTTTTTCAAAAAAAGAACCGGCGAACCCCATGGGGACGTACGGGTCGGATAAACCCTTTTGCCTCTAAATCATCTATCTTCCTCTTGAGCTCCTGAAGCTCTGTATTACCCATTATATAAGGAATAATGTATATTGATTTAGCTTCTATCACTATCTCGATCATGAACTCCACCTCTCTCACCGGAGGTAACCTTGAAAATTCATTTGGGAAAACATCCCTGAAATGATCAACCAATAGAGGGAAAACTATCTGAATATTCCCTAGTCATCCAAATATAAAATGGTAATATGTGATTTCATCCCACTAAACCCTCATTACTCGAGCCCAGCTTGGCTTGGCTGGACATCCCACTCTCCCTTGTATAGAAATGATCCACCTTTTGGTGATGTAAAACTCACCCTATGGTGATAGAAATCGACAATGTCTTGAAAAAATACTAACCAGTCCATTATGAGTATGAAATAAATGTCTGTCATCTCTAAGACACAAGATCCCATAAGAAGTGACACCCACTAACCTCAAGGGGGTACTCCTTACACTGGAGCACACCTTCCATCCTTATCCCTAACAGAGTGTCTAGTGTCATAACATCATCAAAAGAGGAAATAGAGAACCCAAGGCTCTCTAAAATAGACACATATATATAACTATGTGAATAACCTATATTGAAGAGTGTAGAAGATAAAATAAGGGTGAATAGAATAGTACCTCTGATAGTAGAATGTCCAAGATCTGACTCCTATTGGGTCTGTTGCAATGTATAAGTCTGACTTGTACCACAACCCTATAACACTCCATGGCTACCCTGAGATGACCTCCCTGTTGTCACTGAAATCATTGGGCCTAGATACCACATCCATGACCACTACCTGGGCCTGAATAGCCTAGAATATTTCAATTATCTTACTGGTGAGAAACTGTTTCCACTACTCATGAACGTGTAGTAGGCATGGAACCTCTCTCACTAGTTGTTGGGGGAAACACCTTACAGTAGCACTGTATATGGCCCATTATGCTGCAAGCTTGGACCTCAACTAGTTTCATCAGGCACTTAAATATCATATGAAAATCTCTTCCAGATAGGTATCACCTCTCATGGCTATCATAAGAATCATTTTAACTACTCATATCACTGCAAGAAAACTCCATATGATGCTTCTTTCTCTCGGTTGATATGGTAACAGATCTCGGTGCCGAACCACCCTGGTTCGCAACTATAGCTTCCCAAAGATTACGCTCAGTAATTAGTGCCTAATTCACGATGGAATATACAGAAGGAAACCTAAAAATTTTCACCTATGATCAGATGTCTATCCCAAGACCATCCTTGAATCGCCTAGACCTCGATATCTCATCACCCATCAGAACATGTGAAAATCTCTAAAGCTCAGTGAAATGGGCAGAGTAGTCTATCACTGACATAGTGCCCTACTCTAAATGCTTGAACTCCCAGGCTCTATCAGCCCTCAAAATCTTGGGGAAATAGTTTTCATAGAATACCATATAAAAATATCCCCATTCCAGGTCTTGATGATGCTCTATCTAAGTGATAACATCCCACCACCTCTTTACTAAATCACACAACATATAAGTCGATAGCATTACCCTCCTCTCTAGTGGCACCTTTAAGTTCTTGAAGATCGTAAGCATAGACTCCAGCCATGACTCTGCAGCCTGTGGTCCATCATTCCCTGAAAACTTAGGCCGATGCTGCTGTTGGAATACTCACTTCAGTTCTTCCATAGACATGACAAGATGTGGTACTCCTTGGAAGGTTTGCATAAAACTCATAAATCCTTCACAGAACTTTAAATTTGTACCTATGTCTGGTATAATAGCTGGTGCTGCAAATGGAATGTCTAGAGGGTCCACTGGTGGACCATGGCCTACCACCTCGGGGGTATAATCATCACCACCCTCCTGGCGTACTACTAGAGATCATCGTGGTGATATTTCTCTGTAAAGTCCAACACATACACCTCAGTATAAGCTTATTCATCAAGGTATGTAGTTAAAGAGTGAAAGAACTAAATAGGAGAAAAAAATCCTCAAAAGTTAACAAAATATGAGTAGACAACATGTAAGAACCATACACGGTGTGTACACTTAATCCCTTACATGGTCGTGTACTCCTACTGGCCTGGGCATGTAAACACCTGAGGTACACAACATGTGGGGACTATACACGACAGGTACACTTATGCTATTACATGGTTGTGTACTCCCTCCAGCCTAGGTGTGTAGAAATCCTAGGTACATAGCGTGTTAGTTGAGTACATGACATGTATATAAGTCTTCTCCCCTGGCAATGTACTTTTACATGGCCAGAGCTACACCAATTTTCCTAGATAAAACTGCACAAGGTGTGCATAAGGTACACAGAGAGTTCTATTCAAAACTCAAAAACTCATGTTTTCTTTTCACATGGATGGTGACATGGTCATCTACCACATGGTGTGTACTACAAGTAAAGGATGTGTACTTAAGAAAAGTTCTCACTTCCAAAACAGAAGAATGCATGGAATGTGTTCATAGGACCACACACTATGTTGTTTGGGTTTCTGGATAGTAAGCCTCAGAAACATCCCCAGAACCCTTGTTTTCGAAAAGTAAAACAACAATGTGCCATATTCCAATCCAAGGGGGCCCATACTCCCCACAAATCAAATCTTGGTATCCACATACAACACATAATAATAAAATTTACATCCCATGGTCCACTACTGAAATTATAGGTATTTGCGATGGACTATTTGTGACGAGATCTCATCGCAAATAGGCTTTAGCGACTGGGCCCCGTTGCAAATAGCTTGTTGCAGAAAATGATGTCACAAATATAGTTTTTTTGGGACGGGCCCTTCACAAATAAGTCTCTGATTATTTGCATTATGTATAAATAAACCTTTTGCGACGGGGAAGTTTACCGTCGTAAATAAGCCTCTGATTATATACATTATATATATAAAAACATTTTGTGATAGAAGGAAGTCCCGTCACAAATACTAATAATAAAAAATTGTATTTAAATTATTTATGATGGGAGCCCATCACAAAAGGTCCCGTCACAAATACTATACATAAAAAAAATATTTAATAAAATTATGATTAATAAAAAAATTATATTATTATTATTAAAATAATAAAAAATAAAAAATATTATTATTAGTAAAATAAACGAACATTAAAAAATATAATATTAAAAAAATATTTTTAATAAAATTATGATTAATAAAAAATTAAAATTAATATTATTAAAATAATAAAAAAATAACAAATTCTAAAATTCTCAATATTTACAAAAAAAATATGAAAAAATATGAAAATATTATTATTAATAGTAAAATAAAAAAATATTAAAAAATATAATACTAATAATAAATAATAAAATATTAAAAATAAAAAAAAATTAAATGTAATATTTGCACCAATATAAAAGACAGAAACTGTAAATAGTTCATATTACAAAATTTTTTGAGTTCAAATGTTTTTAACATAAAAAAAATCACTGGGGGGTCTTCTGGAGGAGGTGGAGGAGCTGTAGAAGATGGTGGAGGAAACTCCATCCCTAAACTATGAGTCAGAAAATTCTTGTACTCCATATGCTCATGATGCTACTGCTAAGGATTCTGCACATCGACGCATCTCCTCCTCGTGCAGCTACTGCTGCTGCTGTCACCGACACATATCTACATGCTGCTTCTGAAAACTCTCTATAAGCTTAGCCCGAGTTCGCAATTTCTCCTGATACTGTGAGGCAGAAGATGATGCCTCTCCATGAGCTCCTCTCGAGCTGGACACTGACATCACAACAGTACCATAATAAGTACCAGGAGTCAAACAAGAGCCGATACCAACTACTCGGCCCTTCAAAAAGCTATACTGAGTCGCCTGCATCTATTCCGCACCATCGAAATGGTGGGCACTGGTCTACTCATTCGTCTCGTCCTGACTCACAGCCTGTGTCTGAGAAGTCTCAGCCTCATATGACTCCTTCAATTCCAATTTGAAATTTTAATTGTAAAAATATTATATATAGTTAATTTTCAAACTAAAAAATAATAATACTAACCACAATCTGATGTTGGCGATCACCTCTAATCTCTCCAATGGTTGGATCACTGTACATCCTCCGATAAACATCGAACTCTGTAATATCGGGATGCTCGAATGCCTACAGAAATATAAAATAAACTGTTTATATTTAAAGTTATATAAAATATTTAAAAAATATATTTACCAGATTCTCTCTATGCATATTGAATATACGACTACCAGCTCAATGCGTCACCTCCGGTCTCCCCCGGTTCTGCCAACCCACTAAAGATCTCCTCTGAAATCTACCACCTAACCAGTGTAAACATAATCTATCCCAAACATGAGATGAAATGTACTCTGGTCGGTGGGCTCTACATGACTCATCAAATTCTATCACTCTAGCTTTCTTAAGGGCTGTTCTTCTCAAATTGTGCAAAAACTAACAGAAACGGTCACACATAGACACCTGCCATGTCATGTGGATAGCATCACGCATTCTATCATCGATGAGATACCGTAAAACCCACAAATAATTTATAATATCAAGTTATTAATAAAATAAATTTCAAAATAATAATTATTTATTTATGTACCAGCCAATGATTGAATATGTAGCACCGCACATCAAGGAGAATCTGTTCCCATGTGATCCATAGATGAGAAAAAAATTTGTGCAAGATAGAGCTCCCCTATCCAACAGCTACATGCATGAAACTGTGAAAAAGGAATAAATAATCAAATAATTAGTATATATATAAATATATAAATTAAGGATAACTAAAATATACAGGTTACTATACCTTTATGTGCATGGATCGAAGCTAAGACGTGGACATCACTTGGGGATATGGTTAGGAATCATCAGTCCCGCAAGACCGTGCCCCCTCCACGTACCCCCTAAACCATCAGTAGGATGAGGGTTAGATGGTCCAAAATCCCTCTCATCCAAAGGTGGATCAGCCTCCTGCAACTCGGGAATTAAATTAGAATCCATCTGAAACACAAAATGATTGTTGTTAGCAGATAGTTAAAAACAACTATTATATATAGATATATATTAGTTATGATTATAACCATCATTTAAATGTGTTAATGTCTATCCTCATCCTCATCTCCATATCTGTCAAAGTCAATGTCTTCATCTTCCTCCTCAACTCATAAATATCCATATGAGTTTCAGTTTCATCATCTCTTGTCATTTTATATTCATTTGTAACATCGTTAACATATTCGTCATCATCAATCCTTAACTGTGGAGTGTCGTCATCGATATTCACATCTCTTTGTGAAAAAGATGGATTTTTAGAAGCCTCTTGAAAAATTTCAATTCCTTCCACTTTAGCGAAACCACATTCAGTTCGAGTAAACTGATTTTCCTGAGATTTCATTTTTATTATGCTCCACCAATCACTCAAGTCTCTTGAAGTAGCATAGTACTTTGCGTAATAAATTTGATGTGCCTATTGAGCCAGTAAAAATGGTTCATTTACTACAAGAAGAATTTTATATTTAATATCGACAATTCCATGAGTCGGATGAACACGCAAGCCTCTCTCAGTATCCAACCACCGAAATTTAAACATCATTATGTAATTTTTTCCTAGATAACACAGCTCAATAATTTCACCTAGAATTCCATAAAAGTCAACTTCAGTTTCTCTGTGATGTGATCCTCTCAAGAAAATTCCACTATTCATTGTTTTTTTGATTCCCAATATACACGTGTATGAAATCAAAAACCATTCACCACATATGCATTATAAGATTTAACCCTTTTGGATGGTGGGTTACTCAATATACATAGTCACATATCAATTTTATCAGCATGTTGAGACACCTGAAAATTTGTAAAACAATTATCAATATAATAAATAATAAATTTAATTGATATTAAACCATCAATAATTTATGTTACCAGTTTTTGAAACCATTGAGAAA
This sequence comes from Viscum album, assembly GCA_963277665.1. Classification (NCBI taxonomy): domain Eukaryota; kingdom Viridiplantae; phylum Streptophyta; class Magnoliopsida; order Santalales; family Viscaceae; genus Viscum; species Viscum album. The sequence continues at coordinate 1,455,726,320 of OY728123.1, read as the reverse complement.
TTTATTTTGTCAGTGTTCTTCAAGAGAAGCTACTGTAATTTGTGGAAGTTATTTCTTAATATGATTATCATATAACCTATAGATAAAATAAGTTTACATACTGTAACATAAATTATAGAATAAGTGATTGAAGCACTCACAGTAAAAATGATGTCATTTCTTCACAGTTGAGAAGAACATATGTATGAACTCTGTGATGTTCGTCATCTGAAATCCATCATTCATGAACTCCACCGAGACCAAGATTTGGTTGATTAAAAACTGATAATTGATTGTCCATTTCATCATTAACATTCCCCTCAATTTGTCCCATGTGATTTTGTTTTTAGGTATATTGAGATACAAAATAATGAGAGCATAAAAAAGGAATTTCCTCTTGCAAATAAGCTTCAGCAATTGGTCCTTCAAATGATGCTTTGTTACGTAATTTTTTCTTCAATTTCTGCATACATCTCTCTAATGGGTACATCCATCGAAACTGTACTGGACCTCCACATTTAGCTTCATATAGAAAATGTAATATCAGATGTTCCATTGAGTCAAAGAAAGCCAGTGGAAAGATTTTTTCCAGTTTACATATAATTATAGAAACATATTCTTCCAGATTTCTTAGTGCATCATAGTTTATTGTCACTGCACAAATGTCTCAAAAAAATATGATATGTCTGTTATGAAATCCAAAATCATAGAATTCAACAAACATCTAAATCCAATCAGCATAAGTCTTTCCATTATGACATGAAAATCATGACTTTTTAATCCGGTAATATAACCATTCTTAACACATATGCCCAAATTGGAAGAATAGCCATATGGAATTTGAAAATCTACAATCCACTGAAAAAATAATAAGCGACTCTCTTTGGACAGTGTATACGCTGCTTTTGGATTCATTAACCTCTATGATATGACATTTTCAAATAGTTCAAGTTCTAGTCACCTGTAAATTTGGGAAAGATCTAATCGTGCCTTTACAATATCTTTGGTCTTACCTGGTGTATCCAAAATTGTATAAAATAAATTATCAAAAAAATTCTTCTCAATATGCATGACATCCAACATGTGGCGGACTAACAAATCAGACCAATATGGAAGATCCCAAACAATTCTTCATTTTATCCAATTATGTTCTTTCCCAAAGCCCTGAATTTTCTATTGGTTTACTTTTGGACCAAATGTGATGAGAGGTAATGAAAATACAACTGATTTTAACTCTGTACCTGAGATCATTTTTGGATATTCATCCCTTTCAATTGTACCTTTTCTGAAATGAGATTTTTTCCTCCGAAAAGGATGATCGGTTGGAAAAAATTTGTGGTGAAAATCAAAATATTAAGGTTTTTTCCATTGAGGAGCATAAAGGCTTTGTTGCCTTTCATACAGTAAGGACATGATTTTGGACCATGTGTACTCCAGCCAGATAATATGCCATATGCCGGAAAGTCACTAATTGTCGACATCAATGCAGCTTTTAATATGAAATTTTGTTTCGTAGAAACATCATATGTACTAACACCATTACTCCACAAAGAATTTAACTCATCAATCAATGGTTTCAAATAAACATCAATATTATTTTTCAGATTTCCTGGGATTAATAAGGTAAAAAAGATATAGGGATCCTTCATCAACATCCATGGAGGTAAATTTTACAAAGTTATAATGACAAGATAACATGAATACTGACTACCATAAGAACCAAACAGATAGAAACTGTTAGTAGAAATACCCAATCACACGTTTCGGGCTACTAAATCAAAAGACAGATGCATATGGTCAAGATGTTTCCATGGATCACAATCAGAAGGATGATTCAAGATTTTATCAGTTGAAATCTTGGTTTTATGCCATGACATCATTGACACTGTGTTCTAAGACATAAATAAAAGATGCAACCTGGGTGTAAGGGGGAAATATCTCAACTATTTTACTGGAATAAATCCAGACTTCCCTGGTTGAGCTTCTTTATACCTCGATTGTCCACATGTGGGACAACTATCCAACGAATCGTTTTCACTATAATATAAGATGTAATAATTTGTACAAGCTTGAATGTTCTGATAACTAAGAACCATATTATGAACCAGCCTCTTTCTCTCATAGTAATTTACAGGCAACACATTTCCTTTAGGTAACAGTGTTTTAACCAAAGAAAATATCAGATCAAAATAGTTGTTTGACATTGCATTATCTGATTTAATATCCATAAATTTTTCAATTTCTTCTAATTTGATTATCATGAAACCAGGATATAATGAATCCTCAACAGACCTCAACAACTCATAAAATTCAGATGGTTCCAACTCAGGAGTTAAATCAGTATCATCTTGAGTTTTAGTTTGTTGAACAGATAGACCTACAACATCATGTACAAAATTTTGAAACTGTGATGGATCCAAAATAAAGTCATTAATATCTTCTCTGGAACTTTGTTCACCGTGTTGATACCAAAAAACATAATCTGGCTGAAAACCTAACCGCAAGAGATGTCCCCCAACCTTGTCAAATGTGTCAGACGTTCTCAAAGCACATTTTCTAAAAGGACACTTCATTTTACCTTCTGAAACATATTCTAGTTTTGATGATGCAAATGATAAGAAAGTTTCAACACCATCAATATATACAGGATTTAAACCAGAACCATTTGGATTTCTTTGCTTATTTATCCAAGCAGGATCATCAAATAATGATTGTTGTCGACTTCCTTGTCCCATATTTTTCTACAAAATAAAAAATCATTACTGTTTTTGAATAATTTGAAATTATAAAAACACTATCTGAAAAAAAATATAAATAATTACAACTACTTCTTAATAATTACCATTACTTATGGGCAACACAATTTACAATGGATTGACGACTACTCTTTTGTCTGACAGCTCATTTACCTGAAACTTTCTCACACATAAATCACAATGAAGAATCTGCTCAGAGGTATGCATATTCATCAGTGTGATTTATGTGTGAGAAAGTTGCAAGTAAATGACCCATCGGACAAAAGATCCCCATTTTCGTTGATGAATCATCTTCTTGCAACTATCACGACCTGAACACATTATGAAAAATATGGTCATACGAATTCATATTCAAACTCGTGCATAAAATATTGTGTATGCATACATAGAAGCATACTTTTCATAATGTTTTGAGTCAGTGAAAGTTGAAAGGAGAAGAGTCAATGAGAAAAAGGAGTGTCGTCAATCCACTGGAAATTGTGCCAAGTTATTACAAGTTATTACAATTTATTACAATTGATTTTCTTTCTAATTGTTTCTATTTATTACTATACTAGTTACTATTTATTACTATTTATAACTATTTGTTACTATTTATTACAATTTATTACAATTTATTATAATTTATTACAAATTTTTAATAATTATTACTAATTATTACTAATTATTACTAATTATTCATAATTATTCATAATTATTCCTAATTATTCCTAATTATTACTAATTATTACTAATTATTACTATTTATTATTATTTATTACAATTTATTACAATTTATTACTATTTATTCCTAATTATTCCTAATTATTCCTAATTATTACTATTTATTACTATTTATTACTAATTATTACTAATTATTACTAATTATTCCTAATTATTACTAATTACTACTAATTTTTTTTAATTATTCCTAATTATTACTAATTATTCTTAATTATTCCTAATTAATACTAATTATTCCTAATTATAACTAATTATTCCTAATTATTACTAATTATTCCTAATTATTACTAATTATTCCTAATTATTCCTAATTATTCCTAATTATTCCTAATTATTACTAATTATTACTAATTATTCCTAATTATTCTTAATTATTCTTAATTATTCCTAATTATTCCTAATTTTTCCTAATTTTTCCTAATTATTCCTAATTATTCCTAATTATGACTAATTATGACTAATTATTACTAATTATTGCTAATTATTCCTAATTATTTTGAATTATTACTAATTATTACAAATTATTACTAATTATTCCTAATTATTCCTAATTATTTTGAATTATTCCTAATTATTCCTCATTATTCCTAATTATTCCTAAATATTTTTAATTATTCCTAATTATTACTAATTATTACTATTTATTACAATTTAATACTAATTAATACTAATTATTACTATTTATTAATATTTATTACTAATTATTACTAATTATTCCGAATTATTTATAATTATTACTAATTATTCCTAATTATTACTAATTATTACTAATTATTCTTAATTATTCCCAATTATTACTAATTATTCCTAATTATTACTAATTATTACTAATTATTTTTAATTATTACTAATTATTCCTAATTATTCTTAATTATTACTAATTATTACTAATTATTATTAATTATTCCTAATTATTACTAATTATTACCAATTTTTCATAATTATTCCTAATTATTCAAAATTATTACCAATTATTCCTAATTATTCCTAATTATTACTAATTATTACTAATTATTCTTAATTATTCCAAATTATTCCTCTTTATTCCTAATTATTCCAAATTATTCCAAATTATTCCTAACTATTCTTAATTATTCCTATTTATTCCTATTTATTACTAATTATTCCTAATTATTCCTATTTATAACTAATTATTCTTAATTATTCCTAATTATTCCTAATTATTCTTATTTATTTCTATTTATTCCTATTTATTCCTATTTATTACTATTTATTACTATTTATTACCATTTATTACTAATTATTTCTAAATATTACTATTTATTACTAATTAATACTATTACTAATTATTACTAATTATTTATAATTAAACCTAATTATTACTAATTATTCATATTTATTCCTAATTATTACTAATTATTACTAATTATTACTATTTATTACTATTCATTACTATTTATTACTAATTATTCCTATTTATTACTAATTATTCATATTTATTACTAATTATACATATTTATTACTAATTATACGTATTTATTACTAATTATACATATTTATTACTAATTATTCCTATTTATTACTAATTATTCCTATTTATTACTAATTACCCATAATTATTACTAATTAAACATAACTATTACTAGTTAAACATAACTATTACTAATTAGCGTTAATTGATATTAATAACTACAATTTACAACTACTAATTACTAATTACAGGTAATTATTTATAAACAACTAATTTTCATTAATAATTATTGATTATTACTAATTATTAAGAATTAGTATTAATAATTTCAATTAATTATTACAATTAAATACAGATAACCAAACAATTTAAATCTAATTTAACTAATCAACAATAATTAAAATTAACAAAAAAAATGAAATAAATACTAAATTAAATAAAATATAAATACTTTAAACTTGATCTCCTATTGATGTAAGCAACTTCACAACTTCTCTGTAAAAAAACTAAGTCCGAAAAATTTTAACTCTAAAAATAGAGTTTAGAGAGAGAGGAAGTGAGAAATGAAGGGAAGGGAAAGAAAAATAGAGGGGTGTATATATAGGTTAGATTATTTGTGACGGGACTATTTGCAACGGGATTACTGTTGCAAAAGATTCTTTTTGCGACGTGGCCCGTCGCAAATACCTTTACCTGCATTAATTGCTGCCAGCGGTTAAATGAGTATTTGTGACGGGCCCCGTTGCAAATACCCTTCGACCGGCACACTATTTGCGACGAGGGGATCCCCCCACTGCAAATAACCTTCCCACGCTTTGGCGTGCAACCCGCACCAAACCGCACATTACTTTTTGCGACGGGACCCCAAAACCCGTCACAAAAGTCTTTTTTTTCTCATAGTGGACGAAACATGATCCACCAAATGCCGATCCAAGAGGGCCCATACTCTTTAGGGACCAAAGTTTGGTGTCCATCCAATTCAACCAAAACAAGTACCAATACACATATCAGAATAGTATACATATGTATCATGGTACCTTATCACAACAACAATAATATCTTGCATGACATATATCACAACAACATGCAATCAGTAATGCTCCTAAATGGCGTGGCAAGAATGCATGGCATGTGATTTCTAATAAGTGCCTATATGATGCCTAAGATGGAATACCCTCATCTCATCCGGTTGCAAAAAAATATTTCCACAATGATATCAATATGAATAGCACAAAACAAGTGTGTCACCCAATGGTGAATTCGAATCAACTATAAATCAAAATCAAAAAAATACAATTTCATTCGAGGTAATTTGGATTTTCCTTATACATGAGGTAGCAACTCCAAAGAACATCTAATTACCAAATTACATTTCCTTTATATCCTTTACAAATAATAAATCAAACCAAGAAAAAAATGTCTATGATACCACTTTGTAACGTCCCGGATCTGGGTTCCCCTCAACTGGTTCCCCATACCCAGTTAGCCACATGGCCTCAAGTGCATTTCCCAAAATGCCAGAGGCTCCCGACTAGAAGCGAGGTCCTAGGGTGTGATAGTGGGTAAACTATACCCTTATTAGCAGAGTGTAATAAAACAAAATAAATAATATTACAATAATAGAAAAATTAAACAACATAAAACTGAAATAAATAGTGGAAGACTGATAATATAGATAACTAAGAATCATTCCATACAAAAGATGATGCAAATGTCATATGTTCTAAGAAAGCATCCAAAACAAGTACACTATAGAAATACACAATATATGTCCCAAAAGAAAAAGAAAAAAAAGAAACTAAGAATCATCGCATGCCTCAGCTCGGTCCCATGCTCTCCAGCTCATAAACAACATCTCAAGTACCTGTAGAAGGGCATTTTCCCTTATCGACACCAGAAAAAATATAATCTGTTTCAGACCAAAATTATGACCCAAACAGAGTGTGAGAAATAAATCTCAATAGGAAACAACCCAAGGTCTGTTCCTATCTATTAGTGAGCATATGAAATGAGTAGTGTAAAAAAAGGAAAAGTAGTAAACTAAGAAGTACTCAAAAGTAAACAATTCTATAAGTTCGGTTGTCCATTTTCATTCATTGTATTTAGATCAACCATTCAAATAAATTTTATTATATAAGTCTCAAGATCTGAGCTAAGCTCCTCAATCCCCAATATAGGAGTGCTCAATAAATACCTTAGAAGGTTGTCTAAACAAATAAAATGAAGGCTGAATCCAAACTTTTTCTTTGGATTGGTAGATGCGTCATAAGTCATTCCATTTCAATATTCAACTCAATATCATGCCCACAGGCATAGAAAAAACCCTGATATCATTCATAATTAAATCCTCTCCCTCAATCCTAATAAATCATCACCCACATGCATAACAAATCCTCGCCGATGGGAATAATAAATCCTCGCACACAGGCATAACAGTCAATCAGGATCAATCCCATTATATCCACATTTTAGCATAATAAAAACTCGCGTGAGCATCATACAAAGTAGGAAAAAATTGAATTAAACTATCACAAGTCATAAATAATAATTGTCATATCATTGGAAAAATTACAATCACTAATCCCATACCCCTTTAATCAAATCAATCACAATTTACAACAATTTCAATTCCATTATAAATGAAATTCATACTTAATAACCTAATAATTAAAAATAAGGTATGACTCATAGGAAACCTCAGCCAAATGTCCATAAACATTCATTCGAGGGAAACATACCCACGTGGTATCCCTTAAGCAAACCAATAAGCTCAAACACGATTAATCTAATTTAATTCATTACTGAATCATCATTAGGAAACAACAAGGGTTAATTTACAATCAATGATATGTCCTAAACATGGTAGAAGGACACTACAATGCATATAAACAACTCAATATTCAAAGAAAGGAATAAGACCACCTACCTAGTCATAGTATGATTCTCCTTGTATAGCCTTAACCTCTAATTCAAGCTAGAATAATGTAGATCTAAAAAAAGAAAATAAACTCTCAACCTTAAATAACTTTTTTGAGAGAAAAAATCATGAAGAACAACTCAAGAGGAATCGAGAGCTTATAGATTTGGTTTAAAATCAGCTGAAGGTGAAGGAATCAATGTCCAAATAATCAATCGGGAAGAAAAATGGCCCTCGGTGCTTCTACCCCCGAACCCGAATGAGCCCCTATCTGATTTCACAGAAATAGTGCTACTGACCGATTTAATCAATAAAAAAAGTACACAACATGTACTTGAAACCACATGCCATGTCCGTATAGTTTCTGTCTAGAACATTACATGTCCATGTACTAGGACTACATGGTGTGTAGCCTAACATACACAGCATGTACCTATAAGTACAAGGCGTATAGTTCTTAGTCATGTCATGTAATAGGCCTGAAGCTATCCCTTGACCTATTTTCCCCTATTTTCATAATTATAAACTGAAAAGGAAAGATCCATACCTCCACAGAAGAACTGAGTTCTTACACAAAGTGACTAAACTTTGTTGTCACCTGTGATTTGAGCCCCGATATGGTTTGAGGACCCCACATGGTTTAATTGGAGCATGAAAAATAAAATGAATGAGTACCTCATCCTGATTTCAAGTGAAAACGTATGTCTTAAGTCACCAATGACCATTTCTCAAAGGATCTGACACTAAATCCATCTAGATCATCCACAAACTCTTCTTGAATCTATATACACACTATTTGTTGGATTCTGTGTGCTAGAATGGAACTCTAATGACACCTTCAATGTTCCAAAAATCACTACATTAACGTACCTTTGATGCATGAGGGAGATCTTGATCTAATCACCTGGATTTAGATATTCTCTCTCTAAAAATAAATAGATGAGAGTGAATCTCTCAAGAGCTTGCTATAAATAGTCACCACTGAGAGCCTCTCTCATCCTATTTATATTGTGTTAAGAAATTACCTAGAAAGGATCCCCAAACCCCGAATATTTTACAAACTGTATGAATGATATATTAGGAATAGTTTTATGAGTCATAAATATCATTTATATTGTTATTAATTTCTTATTATATAATAAATATATTACATGATAAAACCCAATTCATTAAATCTACTCATCATTCCCACAAATATTAAATGAACTTTGAATATTTTAAACTTTTATTTGTTCATATAAAATTTTCCATTTATTTACATAAATTCTCATAAATAAATTTAATAAATAAATTCAATGACAATTATTCTTAACATGAATAATATGAATTGATTTATTCCTTTGGTGATCATATATCATTGGAAAAATCTTAGACCCCAGTGGTGGGGCCCACCATGTCCTATATACATATTCACATAAATAAGGAAGATTATTGAATATTCTATCACGTGTGACCTTCTAGGAGATTATCTCAAGAGCATAAAATACTATTCATAGACCAAGAGTGAAATATAGAAACTCATAGTGACCCCTAAAGAGATAAAGATTAGCCATAGTAACGACAACCAACCTACAAACACACACTGTGTAATATAATCTCTTAGTCTTTAGATATCTCATAAAGTTGGATGCACATTCATGTCATTGTCCATTATTGATTTATTATTTTTTGATCAATCTGGATGGATTTACCTTGGACTACCAAGGTCATGGATTTATCAAGGCACTACAATCCTAATCAACCGGGCCCGAGATATATTACTTCCTCAACTCAAAAGTGACAAATTCTATCTTGACCATTCAACCAATTTCATACCACCAATGACACACCCAACATTAGATACCTCACTATGATTTCATTATCATGGTTTTTCCTTGCTTCAAAGTACACAATCAAATGACACAAATTGATAATGATCTCAAGTCAGAATACCAATACACATGTTCATTGATAGAAACATTCAATGAAACCCAAAAAATGTGGGGTTTATATTAGAAGGTTTGTCCTCATGATCTCAACTAATAGAGGTCACCAAGTGACAACCTTATGATAATAAGTCTCAATGCTTATGAGCCCCCATAACTTGATTTTCAAGCACATACTGTGTCCAGTCAGTATGATGTATCTAGACCATATGACATTTGTTTAATATTAATGACAAAGTATCTTGAGGTTCTCATTATATCCTAAGATTTTCTATAACCTTTTGATACAAAAATTAATTTATGGAAATTACCATTAAATAGTAAAGGTAGAAATGTCTACACTATAATGGTAAGTTTACATCATGCATAAATCATTATATCCATGATATAGTAATCAAAAGTACTGATAAAGTTGGGTATAGGGAATCCACTTTTACAACACTCCCACTCTCACTAGATCCAACATGATAACTTTATTTTTTATCTCTCACATGATTAAGATCATGTTTTTATGGGGTTATGAATTTAGTTTCTAGGTCTACCACATCTCCACCTCATGGCTATTCTTCTGTGTGTGACCTCCTCTTCATGAGTAAAACTCCTCAAGATATGTAAAACCTTGAGTTTATTCCTTTTTTCCACTTTCAAAATTTAACATCTTTTCCAATAAGAGTTTGATATTATTCATTATGATAATAATTTACTTACTAGGTGTGATCCTAATAACTAGAACTAATCATTTTATATTTTACACTACTTCTTAGCTGCCTTAGAAGCTTTAACATACTCCATATTTACAGGTATGTCTACCACTGAATTATATGAGCTTGACTCACTCATTATCTTAGACTAGTTGTGATATTAGGTCACAATTATCTATGGAAAACTAATTTGTGACCTCTAAAAACTAGTATCCTTTCCCCTCCATATACCAGGTACACATCCTTTATACTTCTCAAGTACAATTGGATAGTCCTGACTGCTTTCCTTATAGTTCTCCTAGATATAATTGATAGTTTCCTACTATAAAGTATATATTGGTGGTATAAATTGTTATACATATCATGGAATACATGATTGATCCATTGATAAAGCATATGGAATTAAACTCAAAAAATTAATACACTCCTATTTCCTAGACATGTCAACCTAGAGTCATGTGAAACTGGTAACAATTCTATCTTGAATTGTTCTAACTTTTATTTTTTAATACAATGTCTGTCTATGTAATATTGAATAGGTCTAAGAAAACATTATATATACCTTAGTTGATCAAGTTCCCTATAACATAGTCTTCTATTTTAAGTCAATCACTAGAGAATTACTTTAATCTTAGTCTTAACTAACTGTAAGACCAAGTGATCTTTTCTATATGTTACCAAACATATATCACTTGGAAAACCATAGCACTCCCACTAAACTTTGGTAGAAACATGGAAAAGATTTATTCTAAATAAATATTATATTATCATTGTTAGGTCCACTACTCTAGATACCCTGAGAGGGGGGGGGTGAATCAGAGTATGAAAGATTAAAACAACTGCCCCTTCGAATCTTGTTTTGTTGTTAGAGAAAACCCTCTTCTCTCTCCTTCCCGTTGCAGAGTATGAATAAACCTTAAACCATGCACAAGACACAACAATTTTTACTTGGTTCACCCTCACTGGGCTACGTCCATAGAGCATACATAACCAGTTTGCCGATGTACCAATTCCACTATAAGCACACTACTGTTTACAAGTTTGAAGTGGACTCACTATCCCTCCTGGTTTACAACCACTCACAATTTGATAACTCACTGCTCTCTCAACTAAAGTGAGCTCACTGCTTCTTCAGAGGATCCACTCACAGTTTATAGACCTGTAGGTATCTTCATTATCACTAATGGATTAATCCTCCACTATATGTAGATTCTCTATTGAAGTATAAATTTCATCCACTTATGAATACCCCTTTGCAACTGAACACTAGGCAATACACTTTGAAAACACATTCGCAAAGCACCCTACTTCGCGAGGCTCCCAATTTTGTAAAGCTGAAACAATCCTTCACGAATCTTCTGCCATTTTGCGAAGCTCAAGCCTTCGCAAAGCTTAGGCCATCGCAGAGATCAAGTCACCACAGAGTGACTTCCTTCGTGAATCTCACTGATCCAACGTGGATCTCGCAACTTTCACAGAGCTATATGACCCGCAGTGAAGCTCTTCTTTCATGAAGCACACTACCTTCATGAACCAACTTCATGAGCTGAGAGAAAAATATTTTCTTCCAAAACTCTATGCTTCTTTTGAGGGGGTCAAGGCCTATTTTTAAGAGATTCTATCAACCCTTTAACCTTCCATGTGAAGTTAGCACCACGTCATAACAAATCGGGAAGCTCCAAAATTTCTGCCGAAATTCTATCAAAATCGCGAAGAACCATGACAATTTTCCGATCCCAGAGCTCGTCGTAATCACGAAGAATCCTGTCAATTCCTTCACTCCTTCCTCATGAATATCCACTAACAATTCCCTTCTCCGTTGCAATGCTCTTGAAATCTAACGTTCGCTAAGCTAGTCGTAATCGCGAAGAATCACCGTCAACATTCTTCTAGTCTTCACGAAATCCAATCCATGAAGCCTATGTTCGCGAAACTCTTGCATTTTCCATATTTTTATTAGATCTTCAAGGAAATCCATATTTTGCGATGCTCACCAAACTCTAAATTTTGGACCCCAAAAATTTGGCAAACACTGGAAAACGACACCATCTTGTATCTGTTCTTTTATATAGCCTCCAGACCATCCATTCCTTTTTCATGGTTCTTTGTCAACATGGATGGTCAAAAAAATCTCTGGAACATAAGAATTTACCGTAGAAACCTACTTTGTCAACAAACACAATCAACCCAAAAATGCTGCAATGTTACCTTGAGGGATTTTTCCCCAAAAATAATGCTTCTTACTTTAATCCTAAAATTGATTTGATTAACTTGAACCCCTTATTATCATTCTATGATGTCACCATACCTTTCTGGTCATGTCATAAAGACACCTTCCACAAAATTTGGTCTTGAAATCCAATTATTAATATAATGATTATAAAAATTAGCTACGATAAGTAAAATTCTAAAGGATTCAGGCATAAAAAATTATTGTAACCAATAAAGACTTATTGGTATGATATTTTTCCATCCATTTATAATATCACTTGAATACCCACCACAATATTCAAAATAATAAGCCCCTTTCACTTTGAAACATGAAATCCATTACTAAATTTTAATTGATCTTTTCAATATCATCTAATTTACATATAATGTTTACTTATAGTAATTATTATTCTCAAAGAATAATGTATCACTGATCGTAGTGAATATAAAACCATCACCATGGTTTTAAATTTCCTATGCAGTATATACCTGTAGAGAATTCTCTTTGGCATGATCTTGTGGAACCTGTTCCTATGCCAACTACTTGTGCATCTCTAGGATTGACTAAACCCAATTCAATATGTCTCCCACCATATCACATAGAGATATACACCCTTTTATAAAAATCTAGTCTATTACTTAACTACATTTTTTCTATCATAGGGATTTATATAATATTTTTAGAAAATTATAGGATAATTAATATAGGTTCTCATTGTGTTTTCTTGATTAAAGTTTGTTTTTATCCTTAACACTGTGTATCGAAACACATGTTCTCATGACCTAATGGATTTCTATCATACTATCACTCATATGATATCATTTTTTCATGATAAATGAAATATGGTTATGGTATAACTTCATTATTTTCAATGCATGTCTTGAAAAATGGAAGTATCTATAATGCATGAGATTTAACATTTATTCTCCTTTTACTTACATCATAACTCTGATGTATATAAATAAATCTACATTTAGGAATTACTCCATGGTACATTTTTTAGATTAATGTAAACATGTAAGACTCATCATTTATCCTCCTTATTAGCATAATATCTCTAATGTAGATAAGGTAATGTGTGTTTATAAATTACTCTATGCTTCATTATTCTGATCGATGAATGCTTGGTCAATATATTATTTGGAAGACCACCACATAACATCTTATATCTTTAGACCATGCATATATCATACTTAACTTTTATATTCCTTAATTACTTAAAGGAATATTATGATGTATATTTACCACAAGATTACCCTTGGAATAGTTCACACTCTTTAGCTAAACTAATTCTAAAAGATTTATGGATTACCATTATTTATAAAGGTTTCTTTGTCCAAAACTAAATAAGAATATATGTTGATAATAAATAAGGTGTTTAGATTAATTTATTATAAAGACCATACTGGTTATATCCTTGATAACCATTTAGTTTTTCTTGAAAATGAATTATATTTCCACAATTGGGTAATTAAGTCTTATATTTTATATTTATCAGGTATTACCTATGATTCAAGTATCATTAAACTATTAGTTGAGTATGAGAAACCACAAAAACATTCATTTCTGAACTTGGAATAATTTATCCTTGTGTCTAAATGAAATTTGAGATAAATTATCTGGTTATACTTAATAATATTTCTACTAGAATTATACACTTGGAAATAGAGAAGTCTTGTACTTCTCACCATAAACATAGGAACTTCCCTTTCTTAGCTTCTTGGAGAATACACCACACTTCTTATAAAATTTCTATACTTACTTTGTTACCATATTCTAATACACATATTTTATTGGAATATTGTATTTAATACTTAAAAATTATTATACAAACATTATAAACAATTGTTCAATAATCTTGAAGAAGAAACGACTACTTGATTCTTCAATTCAGTTCATTTCATTTATCTTACATAGAATTATTTCATGATATGAAAAGAAAATAGACTCCAATTAATACATATTTAATTGAAGGATGATGTGAAGGTGCATTTGGTTTGATGATTTTCACTATCATTTTCTCATTGTCTTTCAATTTGTTCAACATAAGAATTAAATCTTATAACTTCTTTAAATTATTGTTTTTAACTTGGTGAACCTTACCTTTAAGTTAACGAAGTGTTTTTCTCCAAAATATTTGTTTCTATAATCTTAAAGGAAACTAGAGAATCTTAGTTAAAATGATATTATAATGGGATGAGTTGAAAGATAATTATTTTAATTTTAATTTACACAAATCTAGTATAATCATTACCTATTCATATCTATGCTTCTATTTCTCCATGAAAACTTGTTGGAGATGGGACTACATGTAATATCATCAATGTCCTGATGTAGTGTTTACAACTTATAATAGATGTTCATGAAAGAACTATGATAGAACCATCATATGAATAAAACATGAGTCTCTTATAAGAATTTTTAACACCCTCACTTCCTAATATGGATTAACATGTATTGGGTATACTTTCACTTTGAATTTTCGATATCGTAGTATTTTGCACAAGCATTGGTACTACTCTTAGAAACTCATGCATGTTTGGATATTCAATTTTTCCATTAGATATAACATTATACTTGTGGTATTAATTTCTATTTTTTATAAAATAGAATATAGAAGATTAGTGTGTTTATCTTGATTATTGATTTAGAAATTATTGATTGATTAATTAAATCATTAAATGTCTCCAACTATTTTATCAAATTTAAGGAACCCGCTATACTAGAATCATAATACTCAAACACTTGAGTATTCTAGTGAAAATGATCCTTGAATATCCCCTAATAGTCTACAAGATTTTTCTATGCCATTACTTGGAGAGTTCAAGGTAGGCGTTTGACCATCCAACCACATTAACTTGTGGTTACTTGTTCTATTGAGTGAAGTCCCAACTTATTGGAATAATAACTTTCTTTCATCAGCACCTTGCCTCTAAAGTGATAGAAATCTATATTTGAATACTTATTTTACTACAATATTTAGTAAAGTCAACCCATTACTCTCATAATAACTCCTCAGTAGTAGGAGGTACCCTCAACTTTGGATAAAGAGCACCCCAAACACCCATTTTGTTAAAATTTGAGCAATGGAAGGCTTTATGACTTGATATATTTTTGACATATTTTATTATTTCTTGATAAATTTAATCCATTTCTATTAAATATATTTAATATAGGTTGTCGTGATCACAAATGAACATGCATTAATTGAAAGATATAGGTCACATCCTTGTGCATTTTATCTTGTTTATTATTTTATGTTATCACACAGTAAATATGCACACACAAAAAATAACAAAAAATTCATAAATGAAATTAATCTACATGATTGGACATGAAAATATATTTTGATTGAACCTTTTTAAAATAATGGATCAATATTGACCTAGGGGTTTCATACCCGAGTCAACTCCTGACTCGTATCACAACTTTCCCCCAATCTAATGAATTCACTTCTCATATGGAGTATTGCCTTGTCATGGTGGGGTCTGTGTTTGATAACATAATGATCCATGTAGAAATATACTCATGCACAGGCGAGGTGGTGGCTTGTTCATGACGACCAGGAGGCAATTGGCTTGAGGGGAAGTCATCCAAAAGGTGTCAGATGAAGGGATATCGATGGGAGGGTGGAACCAGTTACACCAGAGTAATCGTCATAAGGCTTGGAAGTCTGAGAAGTGGCTGGTCGACATGCACTGGGGCCAAAACTAGCTTGTGGGGGGATTCCTTTAGAATATTCCTGCTAGTCCTTAATTTTTTTATTTTTTTTTCCTTTTTTTCCATTTAAAGGAACATATCACCACATGTAAAAAATTCTATCATATACAATTTTTCTTTGGAAAAATTTGTTTTTATTAAAAACTAAACTGATTGAAAACATATCTAATTGCCAGAAATGAGTATTCTAGTGACTAGAATCCCATAAATGATTGGGCTCACCAGAAATCTCCTCCAATGGTTATCTATTTAGGTTATAATAAAAAATATACATGTTCTGTATATATGATATTATTCAGGATGGTCTACTGAAGAATATCTTGACCAAGAATTCATCGATCCATATAATGTAGTACATATTAATTCCTAAATACATGTTACCTTATCTACACCAAGGATATGATTCTAATAATAACGATCAATGAAGAGTCTTATATATTAACATTAATCAATAAAATATAGCATAGAGTAATTCCTAAATTAACATTTCCATATATACATTAGAGTTGTGATGTAAATAAAAAGAGCATCAATATTAAATCTATTGCATTACAGATAATTCCATTTGTCATACATGCATTGAAAATAATTGAGTTATCCCATAATAATATTCCATCTATCATGAAAAATGGATATCATATGAGTGATATTATGATGAAAATACATTGGGTCATAAAAACATGTGTTTTGATGCAAAGTGTTAAGGACATAAACAAACTTGCATCAAGAAAAACACAATGTTCATCTATAGTAATTATCCCAAATGTTTTTAGGATATAACATAAATACATATGATAGAAAAACTATAGTCAAGTAATAGACAACATTTCTATAAAATAGTGCATATATCTACTTGAGATATTGGGAGAATGATTGACTTGGTTTTAGTTAATTTTAGAGATGCACAAGTAGTTGGAATAAGAACAAGTTCCACAAGATCATGTGGAAGATAATGTTCTAGAGAAACATACTGCATTAGAAAGTTAAAACCATGGTGATGTTTTGATATTCACCATGGTTAGTGATAAATAATTATTTGAGAATAATAATTTTTATAGGTAAGATGGATATGGAAATTAGCTATTATTGACAAGATAAATTAAAATTCAATAATGGATTCCATGTATCAAACTACAACGAGCTTATTATTTTGAATACTATGGTGGGAATTCAAGTGATATTATACATTTATGGTATAAGTATCGTACTAATAAGTATTGATTGGTTACAGTAAGTTATTATTCCTGAATCCTTTAGAATTTTACTTGTCATAGCTGATTCCTATGATCATTATTTTGAGAATTGGATGTCAAGAACAACTTTCATGGAAGGTGCCTATACAACACAACTAGAATGGGATAGTGACATCATATAATGCTAATAAGGGGTGAAAGTGACTCAAAAATAGTTCAGGATTAAAGTAAGAAAAAAGATAATAGAATAATAATTTAGAATGAATCTTTTATATCTGTCTAGAAAAGGTTAGTGGGAGTACCATAGTTTTCCAATTGAAATATTTTTGGTAATATACGGAAAAAATATCTTAATATTACAACTATTTAAGACCTAGATGAAATTAATTATCCAATTATTGTCTTAAAGTATTATCCTATGTTCCTGGGAACATGATATACTAAGGTAGATTGAATGGTTTCTTAGACCTAGTCAATCATACATATACTGACATGGTATTGAAAAAATACAATTTAGAATAATTTGAGAGAGAATTGTAACCAGTGTCACATGGAATATATCTCTATATATTTATATGTATGGGAAATAGGAAGAGATTAACATGGTGACTTTAATTCCATACACTTTAGAAATGGATAAATCATGTATACTATGATATGTACAAGAATTGATACTTACAAGATATACTTTGTAGTAGGAAAATATCAGTTATATCCAGGATAATTGCAAGGAAATCAGTCAAAACAGTTCAATATTACTTGAGAAGTATAAAGGATATGTATATGGTATATAAAGATAAAATGATACTAGTTTTTAGGGGACAAAAAATGGGTTTACCTAGATAATTGTGATCTAATATCACATTCAGGATAATATAATGAGCAAGTCAAGCTCATATAGGCTAGTGGTATCCATACCTATAAATACTGAGTACATTGCAGCTTCCAATGTAGCTAATAAAAAGTGTAAAATATGCAATGATTTTTTCTAGTTCTTAGGATTACACCTAGTAAGTAAAGTATTATAATAATGAAAATTATGAAACTCTTACTACCCAAGATGTCAAATTTTGATAGTGGACAAAAGGAATACAATCAATTTTTTACATATCATGAGCATTTTTACTCATAGAGACGAGGTAACACTTAGTATAATAGCCACACAATGGAGACATGGAATAACCAGCAAATAAAGCTGTAACTTAGCAAAAACAATATCTTAATCATGTGAGTGCTAAAAAGTAAAGTTATCATGTTAGATCTAGTTCAAGTGACAGTGTTTTAAAAATGGGTGTCATAGATCCAACTTATCAGTACTTTTGATGAGAATATCATGGATATAATGAACTATTCATGATGTACACTTACCATTATAGAATATTTTTTTGCAACCACTATTTAATGGTAATGTATATCGATTAATTATCATATAAAAAGGTTATAATAGATCCAAGGCTATAATGAGAACCTTGAGATACTATGACATTAATCTTAAACATATGTTCTATAATCTAGATATATCATACTGACTGGACACAATAGATTTTTGACTATCAAGTGCTAGGGTATCATAAGCATTGATACTTCTTCTCATGAAGTTCACATGTGGTGATCTCTAGTTGTTGAGATCAGGAGGATAGAACTGCCAATAGGAACACCACATGTTTGGGTTGTCATTGGATGTTCCTATCTTTGAACATGTGTATTGGTCTCTTGACTTGATATCATTATAAATGTGTTCCATTTGATTACTTACTTTGATTAAAGGAAAAAACCCATGATAATAGAATCATGTCAAGGTAGATTTTGTTGGGTACATCATTGGTGGTATGACATTGGTTGAATGGTCAAGATAGAATTTGTCTCTTTTGAGTTGAGAAAGTAATATATCTCAGGCCTAGTTTATCAGGATGGTAGCATGTTGATAAATCCATGGGCATGGTAGACCAAGTTAAATACATCCATATTGATCAAAAAATAATAAAGCAAGAAAGGATGATGAAATGAGTGTGCATCTTGCTTTATGAGATATCTAAAGACAAAGAGATTATATTACACTGTGCATGTTCATAGGTTGGTTTTCATTTGTATAACTACTCCTTATGTCTTTAGGAGACATTATGAGTTGCTAGATTCTATTCGTAGTCTATGAATAGTATTCACTTCTATCAAGATAAGGGCCTAGAGGGTCACACATAATAGCGTATTCAATAATCTACCCTATTCAGGTGAATAGGTTTATAGGACATGGTGGGCCCCACCACTAGGGTCCTAGATTTTTCGAAGGATGTATAATCACGAAAAGAATAAATAAATTCTTATTATTAAATTAAAAAATAATTGGCATTGAATTTATTTATTAAATATATTTATATGCATTTAAGTAAATACATGAAAATATTATATGGAAAAATATAAGTTTAAAATACTCAAGGATCATTTAATATTTGCGGGAATAATAAGTCGAGTTAATGGCTCAGGTTTTATCACATAATATATTTATTATATTACAAGAAAGTGATAAAAATATAAATGATATTTATGAATTAGAATTATAGTCATAATATATCATTGATACGGTGTGTAAAATATTTGGGGGTTGGGGAGCCTTTCTGGGAAATTTCTTAACACACTATAAATAGGAGGAGAAAGGCTATCACTAGTAACTATTCACAGTGAACTCTTGAATGCTTTAATATCCTCTCCCACTTTCTAGAGATAAAATATCTCAATACAAGTGATAGGATTGAGTTCTCCATCATACATCAGAGGTATACCGATGCAGTGATCATTGGAACGTAGAAGGCGTCGTCAGATCTCCATGCTAGAACTCGGAATTCAGTGATCAACACTCCTTTAGATTTTTGAAGCACATGTGGATGATCTAGAGGGGTTATTATATGGATCCTTTGAATAATTATTGTTAGAGAAAATCAAATATCAAGCATATCTATGGATCGAACTAGGTATTTATGGTTTAATTTTTTGTGCTTAAATATCTTGATGCGTGATCCTTGGGCCTTACTGGAGTTGTGCTTCGCTAGTGATGATGATGTTATGTCGATCAACAGTGGAAAAATTTTAAATCACTAGCCCACCAGAATCTACTCCATGCCTTGCTACGTTCAATGTATTCTATTAAATGGGGATTCCAATTGAATGTTAAAGGGTATTTTCCTCTATAAATTGAAATTGACACTGTATATACTGGGATCCATGACATGAAATAGAGAACTTTACATGGACCCAAACTTAGTAGTGGTTAGTTGGGAGTGTCTATTGTAATTATTTATGGTTTATTATATCACATAGACCTAGATTTAGAAGTTGGAATATAGGTTTTTCCTCCCTTATAGTAAGGCTTACACATGTCCTATTCTATTATAAATAATATATTCTGATATCAAATATTGTCTGAGGTGGATGCTTGGAATTGTATATATATTTCAATATGATAGACTTAAGCCATGAACTAAGATGGTGGTGATGAACATGTTCTAGAGGTGGTGGCCCCAATGCCACTAGTATTAACTCCTATAATTCCACATGAGGAACCTCCTGTTATACTTGACTTGGGCACTGATACCCAATTTCAAGAGGGTTTCCAATGGATCATTTAGACCATGAAGGGAGCCCCGAGACCGTTCCCTACCAAGGAAGAGTTAATGCATGAGTTCTGGAAGTAACACCCTCCTACCTTCTTAGGGGATAGTGATCCTCAGAGTGCTGAGTCATGGATATAGGCCATGTTATCTATATTTAATTATCTGAAGATACCTCATAAGAGGATGGTCAATATTATAGAATATATGCTTATTTGGATAGCTAAGTGATGATGGGATGTTTTTAATCAGGATGATTAGAATCCATTTATAACTGAGAGATATTTCTAGACAACCTTTTATGAATTTTTACTTCCCAATATGTTGAGGGATGAAAGAGATAGAGAGTTTATGCACCCTGAGTAGGGAACTTTATTGGTTATAGATTACTCCACTCATTTTATAGATCTTTATTTCTTTGTTCTTTCTCTCCTAGGATACAAATAGTCTAGAGCTAGATGTTTTGGGGGTTGACTTGTAAATACCATCTGATCTCACATGAATGCATTTAATTTGAATACCACCACTAAGATAGTAAACTATACCCTCATCACTGAGCACAACCTTCGATAAGTTGAAGGTGTGGTCCAAGGAAGTTTAGTAACCCAACATGGAAGCAGCTCATCTAAAGGTAGGAAACATCCTTTCAAGACTTAATTGGGATGAAACTATAGTAAGGTTTTGTGCCAGGGTAGGCATCTGTTCTGTCATTAGGTTGGAAAGTAGGTTCATATTAGGCCCCAGTGTGATAGAGGCCCTATTGAGTATAGATCTTATGGTAGAATGGGGAATCTTTAGATGTTTTTTCTAAACATTCTACTTGTATCTAGTCAAAAAGGATCTACACCATATCCATATTTGGGAGTGAGATCAATGGATCCTCATCAGACATGAAGTTAGAGAACTATGGGTCATGTAGGCCAACTAGGTGGACATGGTTTGGAGAGTCAGACAATGGATTTATGTCACAAGTAAAGTGGTAATGCCCATGGAAATTTGGCCATATCCCAGGTCTATGGATCTGGTCAGATTTAAACATTACAGTTGATACCCAAGGAGTAGATAATTGAGCCTTCTATTTTAGGAGGTATAATTCTTTTAGCCTATATTATAGTATCTTATTTATTTAACATAATTTATTCCCACTTATTTATATCTATGGAGACTATGGAGAGTCTTGATATTGAGATTGAGTACTTTTTTGGGGTGATGACGCTCAATACTCCATTTGGAATTTGATTAGTGAGTGTACACCAATGTAAGGAATTCCCCACTTTTTGGGTAGTTATCATTTTGCATGGGACCTATTTTTCCTCAAGATGAAAGGTTTTGAAATCATTTTCGGGATGGACTAGTTGGCTCCTTAACATGAACATGTTGATTTCTATCACTAGAGGGTTTCCTTCACACCACTCAAGGGTGGTAATTATATCCACAAGTTTGAGTGGGAAATCTAGTTGATTCTATCTAGACCTAAGCATCGTGGGGAGGGTAGAGTGACAATCCATATTACTAGTCTATTTTTGGATAATCGGGGAACACAAAATATATATTTTCCTTCGATAATGGATCATTTTAGGTACTTATTATTTGATAAATTTCCCAGGATTCCTCCTAAGAGAGAAGTATATTTTTCCATTGAGATAGTTCTATAGTCAACACTGGTATCCATTCCTCCTTACAAGATGGATAATACTAAGTTGTAAGATCTCAATAGATGGATAGAGGACTTAGAAGCTCAGGGTTTTATATGACCCAATACTTTACCTTGGGGTTCAACCATTATTTTTTCCTATAAGGTGTATGGAACCAATAGTTTTTGTTTTTATTTCCATAAATTAAATAATCTTTTCATGAAGAATATGTATCCTTTTCCTCGTATAGATGACCTCTTCGAACAACTTCGAGGATTAAGGGTTTTATACAAGATTTATTTGAGGTCGGGCTATCACTAGGTGCATGTTAAATCTTTAGATATACCACATACAACATTATGCAGTAGGTATGAATTGTACATGTACCTGGTTAATATATTTTGTCTTAAAAATTCATTGGCTGTTTTTATGGACATGATGAATCTGGTTTTACACCCATATCTAGATTCATTTATGGAAGTATTCATGGACGACATATTAATGTCCTCATAGAAGCGACATGATTATTTCAAAAATATCGATATCAATTTGAGTACACTGAGAGAGCATATGTAGTATGCCAAGGTCACCAAATGTCAGTTATAGATTGATAAAATTCACTTTTTGGGTTGAATTATCTTAGAGGAAAGAGTATATGTTGACCCAAATAAGGATAGAGTCATGGTTTCTTGTGATCAGCCCAGGAATATATTTGAAATATTGAGTTTCTTAGGGATATATGAATATTATATGTTCTTTATTTAAGAAGTTTCATGCCCATAATCCCCTCTTACAGGCTTGACCAAGAAGGGTGTGAAATTTTTATGGTCTAAATCTTGTGAGAAATATTTTCAAGACTTAATGGGAATACTAACTTTAGTGCTGATCCTGATTCTTCCATATCTAGGAAGAAGCTATATAGTATATTTTGATGCATTGGTGATCAATATGGGATCAGTTCTGATGCAAGGAGATCAAGTCATGGAATATGGGTATCAATAGGTGATGCCTCATGAGAATAATTATCCAATCCATGATCACAAGCTAGTAGTTATGATTCATTACTTGTGCTATTGGAGGCATTATTTTTTTGAAGAGTGATTCAATATAGGTATTAAAAAAATCCTCAAATACATATTCACGCAACGTGATTTGAATCTTAGGTAGTGAAGATGGGTTAAATATCTATAATCATTTGACTTTGATATTTTTTATATCACTAAGAAAGGAAATATAGTTGAATATTCATGATATTACAAGTAAAATAGGAAGTATATACACTATATAAAATAAACTAGGTTCATAACAATACAATATGGCTCATTGAAATGATGTTGAAATGAAATCCATTACCTTATGCTTATTTTTGGTTGAACGCTATTTAACCTCCTGTATAATGGTTTAAATCATGTTATTAACCTATAAAATAACTATTTTAATATTTATAATATCATATATGAGCCTTTTATAACATCTTATAACCCATTTGTTAATAATATTTCATTATTTTCATTGTTTGGGTTATAATTCCCTTGTTTATCGAGTATGTTTTGACTTGTTATTTTTTCCCCTTACATAAATCATGATTTAATCATCTCCAAAATGTAAACCATGATTTAAAGATCATATTTATTCATTATATATTTATTTATATTAATCCATACAATTTAGTGATGAAAATGAAATCACCATTCATGGAGATGGTAGGCCATACGTATGCATGAACATTATTTCCATTTTCTTATCATATTGAAAGAAAGAAAAGTAAATGATATATATATATATATATTATAATTTAAGTATCATTATTATATTATATATTATATATTTTTATGAAAACCCACCCTTAATACATTCCATGTAAAGTGTGAATGAATCACGTCGCTTCACGAGTTGGTAGTCTGCCCTATACACGAACGACGTTATCATATTCCCAAAAAATGGAAATAATGAAGGTATGTGTTATATAATAATTCCAGAAGCATAAATACATTAAGAATATCATATATATCATATATAAAATATAAAAATATCATTATTTCCAACTATGTAAGGTGGTAATGGAAGAACGAACAACATCTGCTCGAGAGGTGGTAGTCCTCCATACACAAACATGGTGATTGTGTATCCCATTTGACGAAGGTGTGTAAGGTTTTAGGTAGTAAAATTAACATAAAAACATTTAATTATATTTAAAATCCTGATTTTATTATATAATAATTTTATAATAGTAATTTAGTGAGGTGGAGAATGAAATAAAATAAAAACACTTTTAGAAAAACTTTACATATTCTTTTGTTATCCTCTATAGGTATACACTTATTCCTTCCTAAGTTGGTTTTCATCCCAATATAAGTCTTCTAGAATAATGGGAGGGAATTTGGGGAGTTAATTTGTCATGGTTTAGACAATAAAAATGGATTGGGTAGTGTGAAAAAATGAGGGGAGTGAGTTCCCTTTTATAGTGGAAGAGGAGTGTCATTCTTATAAATACCAAAAAGAAAACACTATTGAGAGGTATACGAAAACTAATGTGCCCCCAAAAATGAATAATGATTCATAAAAGAGGATATATTTTCAAAAAAGTTCCATAAATGAGTATTATAAAATTTTAGAGTCATTTTTACACCTTATACTCTAAGTTCAACCACTAAGTAAACTCATTTTACCACAATCACTATAATTAATTCTAACTTCATTCAATAATAATTATGGTAAAAAAATAATATTAACTTATTATACATTATAAATTATTATGATTCAAAATAATGAATCCATTTCTTCATGTTAAAATCACAAAATTGGCAGAAATTAATTTAAAATTAATCCCGCAGACGGAACGAGAAAGCGAGTTTTTAAAGTGAAAATGGCCAAATGTTTACTAAGTTTTTTGTATCTAAATTTAATATAAAATTGATTAAAATGACATAAATTTTATTAATAGATGTATAATTGACGTAATTTTACTTTAAAACCAATTTAAAATATAATTTAACATTATTAGTTATTTATAAAAATTGTCAGTTTTCAATTAAAATTTAGTATTTTTCACTAATCATCAAAAAAATGAAACTTCTGAAAAAAGTACCAAAAAATTAACCTGAACATAATTTTGATATTTTTTTAAAAAATTAATTTTATTTTTTAAAATAAAATTTATAAAAGATTCAAAATTTAGTTTGAAAACAAATGTTCCATTAAAAGACATTAAAATTGCCTTTAGAAAAATATAGTTTTTTTGTAAAATTGGATTTGTTCTTATCTCACGCATATCATATATATTGTATGAATGTAAACTATTTTATTGAATATATAATATATAAATTTTATTAATATCATCCACTAATAGTAATTAATTTAATCTATTAAGATAAAATTCCTTTGTCAAATAATAATAGTTTTTTTATAAAACCATTTATTTTATATTCAATTGGTTTTTATATTCAATTCGGGCAATTGGTTTTTATATTCATTTATAATTAACTAATAACGATTGAATTAATTTTATATTTGTGTAAAATATATATTTTCATAATTTATTTAATCATATTTATAACCATCAATTTAGCATCTAGAAAATAATTTTTATTTTAAATAATATTATTAATAGTATTTGTTAAAACATGGTCTTGCATGTAACGCAAGCTATTGAAGAAAGTCATTGTTGCATGTAATTCAAGTTAAATTAATAATTTCATGTAATTCAAGATATATCATATATTTTATTTATTGAAAATAGTAAATACATTTTAATGTTTTGAGATGTTGTATTCCATTCTATGATTGGTGTTTCATGTCATAAAAGCTATCGAATATGATTTACATATTTTAAAGTTTCAGGGTGTTACATGTTCACCTAAATCACACAATCCTTGGTGGGTGATACATATTTTTTCAAACCATGAACTCTAAGAATAATGAGCATGTGATTTGGTTCACGTGGTTTTTATAGCTAAAGCATACTATTAACACATAGTTTTTTCTAAACGTGTGAGGGTGTGAATCCATTGAATAGTGAGAATGCATGGGTTATGCATGATTTGTATAACCATGAAACTAGCCATAAAATGGTGGGGGTCCACTTAGACAGCGATGGATCATGCTTTTTCCAACTATGCATCCAAACTATGCTACCTTTAAAAGTTGTTCAAATGACAATTTTTCCCTTTCCTTATTTAAGGTTTCCTCCCCCATTTCTTCTCCTATCGATGCACAACCTCTCCTACCTCATGATGGAAGCCTCCTATTCTCCTCTTAGGTATTTTATAATCTCATAATTTTTTCCTAAGAATCAAGTAATGTTCATTGCATTGGATTCATGTTGATAATATATTCAATACTCTTGAATCCTTTCTTTATTTATCTCAATGTATGGAATGCTAAATCCATGTGATTTAATATACTATATTTTTAGGGTATTTGTATTTTTCACCAATTTATTCCACTCTATCCTAATTTAATGGTCAATAATGGATGAGGAGTCTACTACCCATCTAAGGTAGGTGGTCTATACCTTTTCCCTAAAAGTATTGATATTATAGATCATGTTGTAGTGGCGCACACTAGACCCTCTGTGAGATGCTTCTAAAATGAATAACACCTTAAATTAAATGTTTTAAAACATATTTTTATATTATATTTCCCCTTTTAAATATTTTTAGGTCATTGAAATCAACCTGATATACCCCTTGAATTGGGTTTTTTTGACTACTTATGACTATGACACTCTTTTGGGTGTGTTGATATTTCCACCCATGAGTGGAATCCGTATGGGAATTTAATTGGGATGTCAAAGGTTGAATACCTCTTGGACTATATTGATTTATATTTGAAATGGAATAAATAGAAATTTTAAATGATATGGATATTATATTGGATTATGAATATTAATGTAAATGATTGGTAAGGTGGAATGAACCCTAACCCAACCTCCTTTTATCACTTATATATTAATTGAATTATGAAATAAATATGATGAATTAAATTTATAAAGGGAATGAAAACTAACTTATCCCCTTGATACCTTATATAATATGTTTGATAATGGGTATAATGGTATGGAACCAATGTGTTGTATCATGGTATGACATTTAAGACATTATTACATATTTCATATTGGTGTATTGGATTGTTACCTTGGATCCAACATGTTTGGACCACCTAGGACTTGTTCCTTGGTCTCCACCCAAGTCTTTATCTAGTTATATATATATGAGATATTGTACTTGAAGAGTATGCCTTGGTCAATGGACTTGGGTCCCTGGACCATTTAGGTTTACATTATAATGATTTTTATATGGATAATATCCATGGTATTAAAGAGGATTACTTGATTAATGGCCTTGGGTTTTGGACCACGTAGGTCTAATACTTGATAAATCAAGTATATGTTGTGGGTGATGCTTTAATTTGGTATATAGTTACTTTTCATTCATAAATTACTTTTGAAATAGCTTGTGTAGGTTGATCGATATTATTCAACATTTTCATTTACTGCCTTATTTTTGTTATACCTACACAATACATCATATTATATACAGTGACTGGATTTTTTGTAGACACAATTGGTGGTGGCCTATTAATTTTATCTCACACGATGTTTGGGCCACCAAATGGAACCCAAACAGACTTATTGTATGCAGGTAGGAACAAGAGAAATGGTACAATGTTGGATGATTAATTTTTTTGTTCTAGGATAGAATATGGGAGTAGAAGAATGAGATTATGCTCGTGATGTTATTGGACATAACTTTTGGGTCTTTTATTCTTTTTATATCATTTTTTATATGTCTTCTACTCTGTTTCCTTGTATTCCCTTTTTTTATAGCATACATACATGTCGTAATTTTGTATATTCTTTTGGAGATGATTTTTTTTGTTATATGTGATATTGTCCAACAAATTATTATTATTTAGGATGTTATGATTATACTATTGTATTATCTTGATTCCCCTTATTTTCTTTTATCTACCACTATGATCCACTATAAAACAAGGGTAAAGTCTTCCCATTGTACCATCATAAACCCTCACTGCTAGTTGGTAGCCTCTAACATACAAGGAGACACTCTTGAGGCTACATGACCAACCAGGTTTGGTGAATTATGAGTGAACTAGGTCTAAGATATTCCAACATGGTAGAAGATATAAGTTGCTTTAAGACAGTGAGCCAAAAAATATCAACCATAAATTCATTGATTATTATAAATGTAGAGTGAATTTATTCATAAAATCACATCTCCTTATACACATCAGAGCTATGATGTTAGTAAAAATGAAGATTGATGATGATTCTTACATTCATACGTAGACCATTAAAAATGTGGCATGGAGTAATTCGTAAACAAAAATTTCCTTATGCACATCAGAGTCATGGTGTTAGTAAAATGATCATTAATAATGAGGCTAATAGGCATTGGAAGATATTTCATTATCTTTTTGGGACATGCTTCACAAATAGTGGTGTTATCGTGTAACCCTATACTAGGTATAATGAAAAATTAATATCATATGAGTTATAGTATGAAATAAATCCATTATGAAATAACAACATGTATTTAGATGCAAATAGTTTGTTAAGGATAAGTAAAAAAACAAACTTTCATCAAGAAAAATAGAAAGTGCATATACTTTATTATCCTAAAGTTCATATAGAATATTATATAAATACCTTAGACAAAAAAGTAATATTCTCTGTTAGAAATAGTACACATACAATTGATATAGTATGAGAAATATTTACTTGGGGGAATTCAATAATATATATGAAAAATTAGGTGGAATAAGATAAAGTTCCATAAGATCTTATGGAAAAGGAAATTTTCCAGATACACATATTGTGTAGGAAGGTTACAACTAAGTAGTGGTATTATATTCATAATAGAGGGTGATACATTTTACATTGAGAATAATTGATCCTCAAAGAAGTAAATAAAAATCAACTATGACTGTAAAGTTTATAAGAATTTAGAAAATGGATTCTATATACCAAAATAAATTTTTTATAATGGTAGTTTCTTCAATTGATGTAAATATGTTGGTGGGTTTTCAAGAGAGACTATAATTGGGTGATACAATAATGGTGCCAATAAAGATCAATTGATTATACCAAGTCATCAGGCCCAAATAAATTAGAATTATACTTGTCATAGAAACATTCTATGATTAAAATATTATGCATTAAATGTCCCAAGCACTTTTCTTGAAAGGTGTCTATACAACACAACCAGTAAGGGTTGATTAAAAAAAATAATTCTAATGAGAAATACAAGTTATAGAGTTTCATTTATGGATTAATTAAAGCATTATGATCATTAAACATTCATTTGGAATGAAATTATTCTAGGTTTCTATAATAAGTTAGTGGGAACACCACTATTTTCAAGTAAAAAATGTTTATAACATATAAAAAATTGTTTTCAGTCTTATAGTTAGTTGATAATATAATGAAAGTAACTATACATAGATTAACTTAATGTTCAAACCTAATATATAGGAAACAAGATCTATTGAGGAAGATCAAATGGTTTCTTAGACTAAGTCATAGTACTTATACAGATAAGGTATTGAAAAATAAAATTTGGAAGAATTGAAGAGAGAATTTTTACCACAGTCACATGGCATAAATCTATACAAGAAGACATGTATGAGACATAGAAGGAGATTAAAATGGTGAGTAGAATTACATACATATTTCTGATGGATCTACCATATATTTCATTTTATAAACTTTATATTTGCAATATATACTTTGTGATAGAAAAATATTAGTTAATTCATAGAGAACTGCATGGGAAGCAGTCAGAACCATCTAATTGTACTTGAGAAAGTACAAGGGTTATATACCTAGTACTTGGATAATAAGTGATACTAGTTATAATTATGAATAAAATATCCTTAATATGGATTAATATTATCTAATATCACAATTAGGATGAGTTATGAGCAAGATTAGTTCATTAAATATAGCAACAACCATATCTACAAACACTGAGTACGTGGTTTATTTTGTTTTAGCTGAGAAAGAAATGTAAAAATGTGAAATAATTTGTTCTAGTTCTTAGAAACACTCTTAGTTTTTAAAGTATTATCATAATTTAAATGATGATAAGATTACTATAATGGTACTAACCGATATTTCATGTTTAGATAGAGGAAAAAAGTAATTTACTCAGAGATGTCATCTCTTGAGGTGTCTTACTCAAGATGGTGAAGAATCAGATAATAGAGTAGCCATGTAGGAAAATATGGCACGCCCAGTGACTAAATAAATGAATCATTAGAATCATGATATTATCATGAAAGATCTAACATGTTGATTGTTAGTAGTTATATCTAATACAAGTGGGAGTGTTGTGAGTGGGAGCCCTAGACCCAACTCTTTTGGGTACTATGATTACCATTACATGTATATTGTTTGATATATATGTATTTTTACCATACCATAATAGTATTTATAATTCTATATATGCTATTTATATGGTAATTCCCTTAGATTAAATTTCATATCCAAATGTTCATAGTAGTACTTAGGCTATAATTATAACCTAGAGATACCATGAAAATAATCTTAATATATTTCCTATGGTATAGATACATCATACCATCAAGACACATATTATGTTTTAATATCAAGTGTTGAGGGATCATTAGCATTTAATACTCTTATCATGAAGTTCATACTTGGAAATATTAAGTATATGAGATCATGATGGCTGATCTTCCAATAGGAATGCCAAATGTTTCATGTGTCATTGGCTGTTCCTATCCATGAACATGTGTAATGGTCTCTTGAATTGAGATTATTATTAGTGTGTTTTATTTAATTACATACTTTTATGCAAGAGAAAAACCATGAAATATATTTCATGGTGAGGTATCTTACATTGGGTGTATCATTTGTAGTATAACATTGATTGAATGATCAAGGCAGAATTTATCACTTCTAAAAGGAAGTAATATCTTGGGCCTTGTGGATCATGATAGTTATACCTTTACCAAATACATGGACATGGAAGAAGAAGTTAAGTCTATCCAATAAGGTAAAAAAATAATAAATCAACAAAATATGATGACATAAATTTTGAATATTTCTTTATGAGACATTGTGAGATAGATAGGTTATATTACACAATGTGTGTTTCTAGGAGGTTGTTGTTGCTATGAAAATTCTTTATCTACTTAGGGGTCATGATGGGTTTCTAAACTTTGCTTCTAGTCAATGAGTAGTACTAACTAATATTTATATAAGGGCATGCAGGGTCACACATTGAGTTTATTCAAAATTTTGGGCATATTCTAATGAATAAGAGTATAGGACATGGTGAGCCCCACCACAGGGTTCGAGAGATGTCCGAGTATAAACGATCACCAATAAATAAATAAATTCATTATTATTCAAGTATATAATAATTAGATTTTAATTTATTTATTTAATTTATTTAATAGTGTTAAAGTGAATTCAGGGTAAAATATTTAATGATTGAATATTATTTTAATATTCCAAGTCCATTTAATATTTTTGGAAATTATGAGTTGAGTTAATGGATCGCTTTCACCATGTAATATATTTACTGTATTAAAATTAATTTATAAAAATATAAATTATGTTTATAACATAGGTAATAGGTCCTAATATGTCTTCTGTGGATTAATTTTTGGGTAATATGTATTCAGGGGCTGTAGAGCCATTTTCGGGCATTTTAACCCCTAATATATAAGTAAGAGGGAGATCTTTTATAAGTAACTGCACATCCAATATAATTTGTGATCCCCTCTCTCATATTTCTCTCACCCTAGTGATAAATGTTTCCATTCCAAGAAATTGATCAATGATATCCTTCACATATCGAATAAACAATATAGAGACGATGATTGGGACATCGAAGGCCTCATCTAATCTCCATAGTAGCACTTAAATATCAATGATAAATGTTCCCAATGAAATTAAAAGAATGTACGGATGATATATAGAGATATAATGATGGTTACTTCATCCAATGGTCACTAATGATGAGTGGTTTCCAAACACATCATCAATTCAAATGATATATTTGTTTGATTTAATTTGGTGCTGAATTCCTTCATACTGGATCCTCAGCTTGCCTACCCAGTTTCACATCACTGGAGATGATGTTGTTATGTCAATATAGTGATAAAAGTTTTAGTATCCCGTCCCATATACTTCTAATACGTGCCTTGATTCCAATAAATGACATGAGGATCCACCGCTCTCAAAGGATTTTAGAGAGAAGGAAAGGAGAAATCAAGAGAAAATCCAGATTACACTTACCATAAGAGATTCAACACATCAACTAACATTCATATCCATGAAGTTTAAATTTTTTAAGGCATAAAACCTCCCCAAGTGAGTCTCCAAGTAAAAATGGTCAAATTAGTTTCGAGGTAGAAGGTAATAGAATTAAAATAGAGTTGTTAGGTGGTATAATTATGATGCCACCTGAGGTTTCTTGCCTAGAGCTATCCACTGGATCCTGTCATCTAGATGGTGGAACATGGAAGAATTGTAGTACTTCTTGGATTCCCACCAAAAGTCCATTTGCATCCTACTAGCTATCCAGTTAGATTCTTATAGAAACCCACTTCTTCCAGCACTCCACCAACTGGCCGGTGGACTTCCTGTAGGAAGAACCTATTGTAAACCTTTCATTAGATAGCTAATGGACCTCATAAGCTATATAGTGGAAATACTATAGTTATTTTGGCTATTAAATCCTATCCACTATCATTATAATCTTCCAAACGCATCCAAGCCTCAAGCATATATTAAAATCACTTCCCTCAACCCATCAAAAGGATCTAACATACGGAGACAGACAAGAATTAATGATTAAAACCTATGATAAACAAGAAAAAAGAAGATACACAATGAAACAAGGATCATAAATAAAATAAGGTGTTAAAAAGTTACAATTCTTCCCACCATATATGATTTATTCTCATATAAATCCTATAAAGAAGACTATTCCACAAAGCAATGAGGCCACTGTTTTCCCATCAACGCCTCATGCTTCCATGCATCATGAGAATCAGAATTGTGTTTCCATAGAACCCAAACCAAAGGTGTATAATTTCCATGAAGAAAATTCTTATTAAAATTAACAATTCAAACTGTATTCTCAGTCATATACATATCAGGCTCCCCATCAAGGTCCCCCCAACTCAATACATGATACGCATTTGAAAGATATTTTATGGGATGCGACATATGAAAAACATCACAGATCAATTTCATTTGAGGTGGAAAATAAAAATGGTATGAAACCTTCCCAATCCACTCAAAAATCTCAAACAATCCCATGTATATTAGTGTTAACTTTACCTATCTCTTTAGCTGGCAGTGAACCAATTGAGTTGATACGCCCAAAAACTCACAGTCTCTAACCAATAATTACAAAAAAAACATTATAAATGACTTTTATTAGACCTATACTGGCTCTGTACCATAACAAATATCTATCAAATAATCTAGATCTTCCTCATTGACATTTGGACTAAACTAGGCCCTACAAGGGAAGCTTCACCAATCTCCAACAAACATAGTGGATATTTACAAGTTTGTCTATACAAGGCCTCAAGGGGTTCCATTTTAATAGATGACTAGTATATGATATTGTAGAAAAAATAATCCAAATCCAAATGAAAATCCCAATATCCTCTAAAGTCAAGGACATAAGAATAAATCATTCTCTCTAATGTCTACATATCCCATTCTGTATGACTATCTTTCTAAAGATGGTACACTATTCTAAAAGTTATTTAGGATCTCATCTCCTGTTGCAGTACTCTCTAAAAATGATAAGTTAAATAGAGATCCTTATAAAAAACAATGGAAGATGGAACACTATGTAATTTGATAATCTCCTACACATATAGATTTCCCAAGTCCTAAACTTTGGTCTTATCACAAATTGGAATAAAGTGAGACAATTTGGCCAACTGGTCTATCACCACCCAAATTGAATTATTTCCTTAAGGATTAGTTGTTAACATCACACAAAGTCCATTAACATCTCATCCCACTTACAATTCATCATAGGAAGGTACTGAAGCAAACTTAAATTCCTCTAATGGTTTTCCTTGACCTGTTAATAGGTATAAAATTGAGAAACAAAAATAAATGATGCGCCATTTCATAACAAGCCACTAGAATAAGTGCCTCATATCTTAAAACATCTTCATCATTCATGGGTGAGCCACCCCCTGGGAAGGATAGAAATCCCCTAATATAGACTTCCATATAGGTGATAGAACAAGATACCTTTCCCTAAAGAAAAAGATACCCTTTGAAGATAGTGACCATTAATTGATGGTATCCCCACCATATAAATAACCCATAATGCCTTAGAACTCATCATTATGATTTTTATTTGAGAGAATCATATCAAGAAGGGAGGATGTCAACTGAACTCTAGAAAACAAAAACCTTATTCTCATCACCATGAACCCCCAAATTCATGAAAGAAAAGAGATCTATGAGATTTTATTCTTATGATGATTCTTTCATTGGTTGGGATGGTAGTTTCTTGATCAAAGCATTAGTAACAACATTCCCTTTTCCAATGGTGTTGGTGATATCAAAGTAAAATTATTTTAGGTAATCCACCCATTTCATCTAATATATATTCAAATATTTTTGTGGGAAGATAAAACTCAGGCTTTTGTGATCAGAGAAAATGGTAAACCTTTCTCTAAGAAGTTAGTGACACTAAATCTTTGTAGCATGAATCAAAACTTTGAGTTAAATATTATGCGTGGGATGGTTCTTCTCATGGGGATGAAGCTGAAAAAAAGAACCATACACCATAAAAACACTTGTATGAGAATGAAACCCAAACTTGAACATGATTCTTTATAAAAGACTATAATAACAAGTCTAACCTATAGAAGATTAAAAACTAGAGATGAAGTCAAACAACACTTTAACTCGTAAAAGGAATCTTGAAATTTAGAATCTCATATGAAATTCAATCCCTTCTGAGTGAGAGTAGTCAATAGGGAATCCAAATTAGAGAAATATTTAATAAATTGGTGATAATACCCGACTAAGCCTAAAAATCTATGAATCTCAAATCTATTTTGTGGTTACCAACAGGACATGAAAAATTTCACTTTTTCTGGGTAAACTGAGTTACGATTTTCTAAGACTACGTTCCCTAAGACATCAAATCTTGAATCCATAATTGGAACTTTGATAATTTGGAATAAATTTAGTGATTTCTAAAAATATAAAAAACCAATTTCAAGTAATGAACATGATCCTCCTTAGTTTTAGAGTTAATTAATATGTCATCCATGAATACTAAAATGAATGAATAAAATAACTAGTGGAAAATATTTTTAATCAGTTCCATAAACATAGAAGAATCATTGGTTATACCAAATGTAATAACAAGATACTCATAGTGGTTATACCTAATTCTGAATGTGGTTTTTGGGATATTAGACCCCTTGATCCTAAGTTGCTGGTAACCAAACCAAAAATTAATATTTGATAACCACTTCACCCCTTTTATCTGATCAAAAAAATCATCAATCTAGGGAAGCATATAATTTTTCTTGATTGTAACTTTATTGATCTTTCAGTAATCAACCCACAAAAGACGGGTTTCATTGAACTTATTATAAAAAAGCATAGGTCCTTACCAAGGTGACACATTGGGTCAAATGAAGCCTTTAGAAATCAATGAAACCAATTGATACATTAGTTTATTTTGTTTATCTGGTTCCATATAGTAAATTGGAATATACATAGGATGAGTACATGGATCTAAGTAAATAGAGAACTCTATCTCCCTCTCTTGTGGTAGTCTAGAAAATTTTTATGGAGAAACATTTAAAAACTCAACAGCCTCTGGAGGAAGATCCACACATGAAGACTCCCACTTTAGTTCAAAATCATACAAGGATTTCATCCTACCCTGGAATATAAGGTCTGGATCAGCTAGACCTGATGTACCATTCTCCATAAAAAATATGAAACTCCCCCTTAGCAATCATAAATGAGACCCTCCAAAGATAATAATCAATCTAGGTTTTGTGAGCCACCAACTACTCCATCCTGAGAATGATTTCCCAAGGTTTAATATTAATAACCAAAAAAGTCTTAGATGATCTCTATTTTTTATAAAGAGAAATTTCAATAAGGGAATCAGATATTCTGTGATCTCTTCATCCTAATAGAAGTATAAATTTCTATCATATAAGGCATGAGCTTTATAGGAACATTCAACAAGTCCAAAATCTAGGTTTATACAAAATAATTAGAGGCACCAATATCAAATAAAGAAGCCATCAATGATAAAGTAATAGTAATTGTACCTCTCAATATCATAGGGCACACATCAGCTCCCACTATAGACTCCACC
Source organism: Viscum album (assembly GCA_963277665.1). NCBI lineage: Eukaryota > Viridiplantae > Streptophyta > Magnoliopsida > Santalales > Viscaceae > Viscum > Viscum album. The sequence goes on along the minus strand of OY728123.1, from coordinate 1,455,689,139 downwards.
ACTACATGAAGTTGCTTCATTTCTATTTTTTATGGATGAAACCGTATTGTTTTTGAAGAATCTTATAGTCTCACAGATTCTCTTGGCACTGAAAAGAATGTACCACTATAAGGAGTGGTAGAAACATGAAAAAAACTCTTAAAGTGTCTTGAACATATGCATGGGATAAAAATATTTAGTGCCTCTATGAATGAATGATTTGAGTGCCCAAATTTTCCACATTGGAAACAAGTTAGAAGTTATTTTCTAGATACAAAAGATGGTTTGGAGGAATTACGGTATTTAGGACCACCACTACTATTTCCACCATGAGAGTCATTCCAATTTCTCTTCCCTTTAATGGAACCACTAAATAGTTCACTAGGAATATGAGAAAATCCCCTCAACCCTGACTTACCAAATAGGTTAATTTCATCCATTAGTGCCCTATCTAGAACATCAAAACACGATGAAAGCTTCAGCATAAAAAACTTAGACCAAATATATCATGACCCATATAAAACCTCTGGGCATTTATATTCTCATTCAAGACTACCTCAGGTGAGAACTAAGCATGTTAAAAAAAATAAATTACATACTAATTCATTATCCTATCACCTTGATGAAGGTTGAGGAACACCATGAACTTAGACCAAACCATCAAATATGGATATTATTTATTTGTGAATAGACCATATAAGTTTTTCCACTTCAGGACCACATTATTATTTTCTAGAACTATCACATCCCACCACCTTTTTTAGCTTCCTCAATATGAATATAAAACATTTAACTACAATGGAATCCAGTGTCTCTAATAAATTAATGTGTTTCTTAATATTTTTCAATCAATCCTCTACCTCTTGAGGATCATTCATACCCTAGAAAGATAGTAGTTTCTCTAGAAGAAACTCCTAAGGATGATATGTGTTATCATCCTACTAAGGTAAAACCTTTTTATCTTGAATGAGGGTAGGTGAAACCTTTTTTCCTAGAGCTTAGAATGCCAAAAATACAGCCTCTATAAGTTTTGGGTCAACTGAAGGGTTCACTCACTGTGTTTTATCAATAGATCCCTCCAGAATTCTGTTCAAACATCTTCTTGGGGGAATGATACTACACAACATCAATAGATAATAAGGAAACATCAATTAGGTGACACATGATCATCAACTCTATCAATTATAATTCAATACGGGAACACAAATCATAGATCAAATCTTGGTAAAAGTCTATAATCAGATAAAAAACTCATCAAAGACATTTTTCCCAATTTCCTATGGTAACTTAAACCTTGTTACGATGGGATCAGTCTAGAAACTTATTCATGAAATGCCCCTTAAGTCATGAAAATCTTATCTCTTATCTACTTGAACATCCCAAATTGCATACTGGCATTTAAAGAGACATTTAACCTTATTTTATATCAATTTATAATGAACTAACTTGGATAACCCACTAAGAAGAAACCCGAATCAATATCGACATGGCCTAAACAGAATTCTTGATCCCCGTGGGATGATGACTGGTGCCTGGGCATCCAAAACGAATTAAGATGGAAAAATTCCACCACAATAATTTCTCAATATGAAAAAATAAGTGTAAAAATACGTAAACTTTTGGTATGATAAAACAATCAACAAGAGAAAATACCACAAGTAGACAAGTACAAGTCCTAGGAGCTGTACATCAACCCAATTCATGACACAACCATCAATGAAATCATCAAAATATCTCTTTATAACAAGTGGATCACATACTACACCAGTCACTAATAACTCCCAAGGTCCCATCAATCAAGAACATCCATCACCTCGAAGAGGTTATTTTCTCTTTTCATAGACATGGCATAAGAATTTCTACAAATGTACAAAGGAAAAATCAAAGTTTGAGAAACACTATCCCAATATGGTTCCACGAAGCATTATATAACCAATCCTATCAAATAAACCAATTATGATCAATTTCAAATAAAACAAGGTATTCCAATTTTTCATAGTTTATCATAAATTATGATTTTTAACTCATTTCAATAGAGAGTATAAAACAGGAACATAAGTTTATTTCCATAAAAACATGTATGAATAATAAATAATATAAAAATAGACATGAGTAAACATTTCATAATCATTATAATGTATAAATCATTTCACAATAATTCATTTTCAATTTTAGAACCATGGTTAAGAGCCTATGGGTTAGATTAGTAAAAATATTCTCACACATCTCAGTGAAACAAGACTCCCGGTGTGCACGAATCCCTAGATCTCAAGCATAGGGGGAATAAGAGAACCCAAAAAATAATGAACTCCCTAACCTCATGATATTTTAGATAAAATTTTCATAATCAATCTATTTCTAGGTAGATCTAATACCTTCTTAGTGTGTGTTCTTCCCACCAAATTACCTAGGATCCCATGCGCATCAAGGAAATCACAAATACATGGTATATCTTTCATTTAAATCAATATAAGATCATCTCAATTAATAATTTCAAATTATACCTAAGGTTAAGTTTTAAAACATGTCATTTTATTTAAAAAACCAATATCATTTTATTTTTCATCAAAATTCATGCCTTTCAAAACAAATAATTTCATTTAAAATTCATAAAACATTTCATTTATTTATTTATAAATGATATTCATCAAATTATTTTGTCAAATAATTAATTAATTTTAAATCCATTATCTAAAAATCATCAATTTATTTTAAAATCCATGAACAATGTGGTATAATGAACCCATGCATTTTTTAAAACATGTTTCAAGGATTTTAATTTAGGATTTAAAAAATAATTAGAAATCCATTTTAATTCAACATGAAATAATGATTTCAATTGATAGAGACTAGATTATGGAACAAACAACCTCAATCATAGTGTTTTCAAAAACCAAATGTGGGATCCACAATAGAGTGTCAAAAAGATAAAATAAACCATGTAAGAACATAAGAATCACAAATCACAAATCAAGATCTGGATCCATCATTGACATGAGGATCCATCGCTCTAGAAGAAGGAGAGAGAGAAGTAAAGGAGAAATAAGGACCAAATAAATATCACACTTATCAAAATAGATTCAATGCCTCAACTGAAAATTAAATATGTTATTTTTAAATGTTTTAAAGGATAAAATTATCGCAAGGGAGTCTCTAAGTCAAAATGGTCAATTTCGATTTAAGGGAGAAGAAAATAGAATTAAAAAATAGTTTCTGGGTGGAGGAATTATGATACCTCACAAGGTTTCCTCACCTAGAAAGGTGTCATTGGATAGTTTATGGATTCTAATGGCTAGTCAGTGGTGCCTGGAAGAATGCTAGTGCTTTTGGAAGTTCTGTCATCTAACCGGTGAAAACCTACCAACTGGCTGGTGGGATTCCTATAGGAACCCACTTCTGCCAACATTCTACAAGATGACCTATGTGTCTCACCAGATGTCTGGTAAACTTATTGTGGGAAGACCCAACATCCATCCTTCCACTGGATAGCTAGTAGACCTTTGATATCCATTTATTCTACATTCCACTTTCCACTATCATTCCAAACTTCCAGACACCTCCTGACCTCTCAATCATGAACAAAAACACATCTTATAACCCCTCAAAAGTCCCAAACAAACATTAACAACCATAAATAAACAAGTATAGTTAGATATCAATATATAAAATAAGAAGATCCAAAATAAAAAAAGGATCGTAGATGAAATATGGTTTCAGGATGTTATAGTTATGATCTTGAATATAAATATAGATTATAGTTTATAAATATTAAGTGTATGAATTATATTGAAATTTAATTCTCTCTTGAATAAAGAACCATAGGTAAAGGGACTTTGGATCAAACAATTTAATGAATGAGAGATTATACTTTTTCTAGAGAAGTTGGGGTTGACTACTTGTCACTCCAAGATTTATATTATGAGAATTTATAATTTCATATGATTATAAGATTTTTCTTTATTCCTATGATGTATTTGGGTATGTATAAATATAGTTGGATTTTTAATTTGGTTTAATAATATAATACATGTAATATATTTAATTTTTAATGACAATAAAAACCCTCTTTATTAAAAAAATTATGAGTATTTTTATTTGAAAATGGAATTTTTGAATAAAAAATTACTCAATAAACAATTTAAAAGATTTATTTAAGGGTAAAAGCCCAATTAACCCCTTGAAATATTCTATGGAATATTTTCAGAGTTAGGTGCAGAGTTATCATGGGATTCTAGGTCCCGTATATCCTTTTACCTAATAGAATAAAAATATTAAGTATATTTGATCACATGCACAATATTTTTCCCCCAAATAATGGAATATCTCCCAAATGATGTCTCATGTGAGAAATAAAAGACCACCATAAAGTTTCGGATGTGGGGTTTATCCTAGGTGAGATATAAAATTTGTGTGTGTCAGGTGTTTTGTAACATCACATGTGGAGGTAATTGATTTATTATTTTTATTATAATTATTTTAAAAAATTAAAGTATCTTCTGAATGGTGGATTGTATGAGAAATATGAGGCTGCCATTAGGTTCAAAATGTGAGTTTTACCCTAGGAATGTCATAACATTTGTGTGTGTCAAAAGTTTGGTTATATCACACATAAGGGTAATAATAATTATATTATTTTTTAAAAGGATGGTGATAGTACCTCTTTTATTGAAAATAAAAAAAAATATAAAATTCAAAGCAGGTATGAGAAACAAAGCAATCTACCCAAAGCATAAGAGCTAGATACTTATCTTTTTCCTCAATATCACATTTAGTTTTGTTTTATCCTTTTAAATTTCATTCCATTCAACTCTTCCATGTCCATGCCCCGACCACTAGATCTCCCCCCACTTGAAGGAATATATCTAATCCTTTCAAGTAGGGCCTTGGAACTAGTGATTTCAGAGTCAGATCTATCCATGTGCATCTCTGTGATTTTTTAGGGGAGGTGTTCCTTGACAATATCATCCTCTCTACCTCTATTGATCCATATTGAGGAATAATCTCCTGATTTTTTGTTTCTTCATGATGTGAATCACAAGAATAAATAATTGTATCCTACATCTTAATAACACAATCAATTTTTTTATCAGGAGGTGTAACAGGTTTACCCACAGTTGGTTTCTCAACCACCACTTTTGGATCAACAAGATACATTTTCTTATTATAGGAAACAAGTTGGAAACCATCATTATACATGATAGATTTTGAAGAATCATGGAAAATTTTAGAAGTGAGAGGAGATTCAACTTATAAATTGTGTTTACTCTTTCCGTTACATGAAGAAGCCATTCTTTCATAAGAAAATTGATGATCAACCACCTTTTTTATTTCTACTTCATCGAATTTTTCAACCATAATATCTTTGTCACTACTTGTAATTTGGAGTTGAATTTTCCATTACTAGAAGGATCAACATTCACCTCTTCTAAGAAGATGTCAACCCATGATTTATTCTTTTTTTCAGATGTATAGACTTTCTAAACCAGTGTTCCTTTGTCATCAGGCTCTTGAGGGCCAGGAATTAACACATCTATGACATTATTAACTAGATCTTTAAGGGAATATCCATCATGAACAATAGATTTTGGAAAAAAATTCATCTGTCTTCTTTGACATTATTTGACAGAGATTGGTAGGGTGACCTATCATCCCACATCTCTCACAAGATACCTTCTTCCAAAATAGATCTAAAGAGTTATCAATACCCATACATTCATTACAGAAAAAGAGGTTTTTTTTCATACTCAACATCAATTTGGATGTTGTTTTAAAGAGTTAATAGAGTTACCTTGTCAATCAAGGTGGAGTTAAGACCAATCTCCACCAACATCCTAGAAAAATATCCAAATCCAACACCCTTAGTCTTCTTGTCATGACAGATAGGAGTCCCGATTGCTGCACCAATGTCATGAAAAATCTTTGGAAGACATAGTACCCAATCAAGTACATTCAAAAGAACCCAGACCTGAAAAAAAAGGCAATCCAAGAACGCAATACACTCAATTACAAAGACCATTTAGGTAAATGAATCCATCCAGATTTCAGCAATAGGGAAACAATGCCCCATGCTCGAAGCTTCAAGTAATCTAAAGGAAACAAGCAGTGAAAAAATCCTCACCCAAGAGATACACATTTTCAGTTAGAGAAACCATAAAAAATCAAGATATTATGAACCATATCATCATGATTTTGGGATTGTGAAACTTTATGTAAAACAATGAGTGCAATTAGATATTTCTTTCCAATTGAAATTCTCTCAGTGAACACTAGAGGGTTGGCTTCAATGTGGGATGATGATCTCTTACAAAGGATTCTACCAGGACATGAATCCTTTATCAAAGTCAATGATCTTCCTCCACCCAACTTCAGCCTGCAACATAAAAATTATTTATCTCATCAATATAGGATCTACAAGAGACATCACCTTTAAGAGTCATCTGAGTATCTCACAGCACCACATCTGAGGAAGATGGTTTCACTATTTTTGCATCCTTACATCTTCTAGGCTTTTCATCTATAGATTTCAAGCCTGTAAACCATGAGGTACCTTCAGATCAGATAACCAGACTAGGATTCGAGGTCGATTTCACACAAGAAGAATCTATATCCTTCCCCAAATTCTTATAGGCATGGGCAGTAACTAAATCTAGAAATACACAAGGTATTGAAAATAATGAGGAGGAAACCACTGGTGCAGATCCACTAGAAGAAGGGAGAAGTTTGAATATTAAGTAGTATGAAACTGCCATGAGGAATCTGAAACCCTAGAAGAAATCAATGTGTTGAGGAGAGAACTCCCACTACTTGTCCACATCTTCCATGATATTATTATTATTATTATTATTATTAATTTTTGTTGAAAATAAAATGTAAATTACATGTGTAATTAAATAATTTGTTATTCACTTAATTTATGAACGATGTTTCACAATGGGTGAATAATTATTAGGAGGTTTATGTAATAATGTTGATATTATTAAAATGTGATAAATAAATGAAAATATTTGGTTAATATTAATTTATTAACTATTATGGTTATTTAATGGAAATTGTATTTAAAATTTTAGTGGTGGTATAATGTAGAGATTTAATAATAATAATAACATATTATTATTATTATTGTTTTTTATTATTATTATTAGAAAATAATATTGATGTGTGCATATATATATGGGATAAATATATATGTATATATGTACACATGTGGGTGTAAATATGTGTATAAAAATGTATGTGTGTGTGTATAGTGTACATATATATGGATTATATATATATAATGAATATATATATATATATATAGATTTATATATATATATATTTAATGAAACGGTAAATGGATTAAGAGGAGTAAATAAAATAAGAAGGAAAGGATTTAAGAGGTCATGAGATTTATGAGGGTGACACATGAAATTATGAGGAGAGAGAATAAAAGAATAAATGATAAATTAAATAAAATTATAAAAATAAAATAATATAAGATGGACATTTTGGGTGGTGCACAACACATAATGGGAAAACCACTATCCCTCACAACTATACCCTCTCACTATCTTTCTTATTATTATTTTTTCCAAACTTCTCTCTTTGATATATTCTCTAATACACATTAGATTGACATGTTGTTGGTGTCGTTAGATTTATATCAAAAAGCAGAAGCAAAATACTATGTTTTTTTGAAGGCAATGAGGTATTTTCAATCTAATTTTTTAATTTTTAATTATATAACTAAAAACAAATTTTCAAAATATAATTTAAAAAAGATAATTTATAAGATATTATCAAAATATAATTATTAAAGGATTATTTAGGATAAATTTTCAATAGATAATTATTATTGAGGGAAAAATTTATAATGTATGTGTTTTCCTAAAATGATAATTTAGAAATTATCCAGAAGATAGAAGGTATTATTGCATGTAATATTTTGTTTATTTTGGAATTAAAATATGTGTTTTTAGTTTTAGGAGTCCTTAGCATGTAATCATATTTATTTTTGGTGTATGAATGTGGTTCGGGTGATGACACCTTCAGGGAACATGCTGTTGACATCAAAAAATTTGAGGTAGGATATTCCTTAGAATCTTGGGACCATGTTTACTGTTGTTTCAATTATGTGATTATATTTTTTAGAATTTGGTACCATGATTGATTATGATCATGTGCGTGTGTATAGTCCATGATATCTATTGTGATGTATATGTTTTCCATGAGTGATATTAGTATACCTATTTCCATGTTTGATGTGTTAACATGTTGTTATAATGATACTATATACTCACAATGTAGTCATATACCTACCATGTATTCTTACTCTATGATGTATGTTACCATTTCCAGGGAGGATATGTTTTGCATTTAAGATAGGTGGACCTTCATGTGGTATACATCCCCTGGTGGGGGAGTGGGAACGACTGGAAACGATCACGAAGATGAACCTGAAAACATGGTACATGGCATGATGGCTTGGGGGACTAACCTAAGGTAGCATGTTAGGGAAATGATGGCCTAGGGACCTGAAACAAGGGACATGATGGCTTCGTTGCCTGACTTTAAGCATCATGAGAATGTGAAGGATTATGAGCGTAACCCCTAATATTAATCATGTAAAGACCCAATGTTTTATCAATGTAAATTTCATTCTTATAATTATGTCATATAATCAAATAAAATCAGAAATCAATGAACTAATAAGTACTATGTGACCTTTAAACATAATACTATTACTTTTGTGATTTAAATTTCCAAAATCTGACATACACGGTTGCAATTAGTAAGATGTTTAGAGTCCGATAAGACAAACTTATTTTTTTGGTGAATAGTAACATACCCTTATGAATAGTAAACTACCCTTATGAATTATAATATAAACTTTATGAATAGTAAATCATCCAAAAGAATAGTAACCATGCCCTTGAATGTATAAATATAATTTTGGCATCTTATAAGTGATAATATGACCATAGTAAAAGTATTGGTATTTTTATAAGTCATAAATTACTAATTAATATTAATTAATTAATTTAATAGAAAAATTATTTTCCTAAAAGGTGTTCTTAAATTAAAAATTTTATGTCTTCTGGTTTTAAAATAATTTTATAATACCTTATGTAATTTTTGAAAGCATTATAAAATCAGTTATAGTTTTAAAATCCGTATTTTTCAAGTTAATTATGATTTTAATTAAAAATTAAATTAATCATATTTAGAAAATTATTTTTGAAAAATAGATTTTATTTTTGGATTCTAAATTTTGAAAAATGGTTTGGGTGAATTTTTTTTATTTTTCTAAACTACTTAAATTTTGATGAATAGTAAAATATAGTAATTTACCGTATATAAACATTATATGTTCAATACACTATTTAATGAGTCATGGATGATGTAAGAACCATGGGTTAAAACTCACATGAAAATATTACTATTTTTGGTCACAATAATCATTAATATTTCTTTCTTTATGGAATAATAATAAACTAATAATTAAAATATTAAGAAACCCCCCTCCCCTCCACTATAAAAACCATCCACACTCTCTTCTTCTCTTCACTCCTCTCAAGACTTGTGCCTTGACTAAATTATTCTCAAATCCCTCCCAAATCTCCTTCCCCACATAAAAAATTCCTTGGTCTTTTCAAAATACAAAATCCTCTCCCCTTAAGAGGCTCTCAAGGAAGATTAATTCAAGAGGTAAATTCCTCTTTTAAATTGTTTAACTTTCTTTTCAGGTTCCTTTGTTTTATTTTCTATACTTACCTCGCCTCATCAAAATTTTATGAAAACTCTAGTACCTTATAGGTACTATAATTTTGTTATGATAATGTAATAAGTTATTATTTTCTATCCTTTACCCTTTTTTTATACTAGTATTAAAAACGCCATATGAGATGTGTAAATTTACCACATTCAAGGAAGATGGGTTTTTAATTTCCATTACCGTCTTCAATTATGGTAATGGAATAATTATTATTGTTGAAACAGAGAATAATAAATGTAATATTTATCATCTATGGTTCTATAATCTTTTTATACACATGGTTTTGATTTTTAAAACAAAATATGTTCGTTGTGATAAAAAACCGCTAATTAACCCGAAAGGTTGTCACTAATTGTTTATATAATGATTAAAATTCAATCTAAGTAATAAAATTAAATTTACAACCATGTAACCTTATATATTTTCAATGATAATATATAACTCCAATTTAGGAAAATTATCCTCATTTTACATGATTTTTCGTTCATGTATATAAGTAAACCAATCATGAAACAAACGGACCTAAACAACAAAATTGAACCTCATAACCAATCAAAAAGGTTATGAATGAACTTAAAAAGGTTATAACAAATAAATTAAATGTAAAATATGATATGGAATTTTTAATTAATAAACCTAATTTTATTATTCATTTCATTAATATCAAGTGGAGAACACCATCAGACTTAAGGTAAAGGATTCTACCCAAACCTCCATTATTCCTTTGAGTTATTCTGACTCTATCTTTTCCCAAATAAAATCATATATTCTATTTATGTATATATTCTAATTTATGTTTATATATCCAAAATAATGTATCAAAATTCATTATCCATTCTATTTTTGGGATATATCTGCTTTTAAGTGATTCCCTCCTCAAAACTTCCCAATAAGCAAACCCGTTTTAAGGGAAGTTCCAGAATTCATACAAAATTTCAAGTACACTCAACCATATGTTTAATCCACCAATGTTTTTATAAAACCAGTGTTTATTTTGAAAACCTTCTTGTATAACTTCTGGTTTTATATAAAATATTATTCCATTTTCTATTTTAAATTCTTGTTAGTATTTTCCTTAAAACCATGCTAAAATGTTTTAATGCTAAATTTTTTTAAATACTCTTATTACATGTTGTCATTTATGTTTGAAATTACTTACCCTGATATATGATTATTTTAAATTATGAATGTCCATGAGTGTTTTAATTCCTTTCTTTCATGGACACTTATATGATACGCCCATTCATTTTCAATTATGACACGATTATGATATCCATTTCTTTCCATGGGTACCCTTATGTTTATGTATGATTGATTTTGTATGATTCTTAATGTGGAAATAATATTCATGAACATTTTATGATGGGTTAACCTAGAGATTTCTCCAATTCATTGGGTAAATTTGAGTCTCATGAGATGTTATGTGCAACGGTCTTGGTGGTTATCCATGACTTGTGCTACCATGTGAAACAGTCTTGGTGGTTAACCTTGGCTTGTGCTCCTCTATGTGAAATGAGCCCTGACTTGTGCTAAAGTTATGTTTTCTATTTCTACCACATTATTATTACTCCAAATTTATATGATCCCATGTTTATATGTTATGATTTCACATGCTCCATGAATTTGTATATCATTATTCCATGCCTTGTAACCCATGTGCTAATGCTTTATTACTATGATTTTTTACTTTACTAGACTTTTAGCTCATCCCTTTGTTCATGTTATCCCAAAGTTATCCTATGAATATTCATGAGAAAAATGGAAGTTAGGAGATCTTTATGAATACTGAATAAAGAAATGTTATATTTAGTCCCATGTTTTATGTTTTATGTACATAGTCTTCCAAGACACTAGAAATTATGATCCTTAGATTATAATATAGTGTTTTATTATTCTTAAAATCATGTAATCTTACGTGTAAAAGGATAGGGTTTATATAGTTGGTACCATAGGATGGTCTAATTATCTTTGGATATTAGGAATAGATCACTTTAGTAAGAACCTAAGGGATCAAACTAAGTATAAGAAAACATCCCTAAATTTTGTTAAGTATAGAGTAAGTGGTTTATCAAGAAAATACATACCTCTTTGGATAAAAATAGGTAGAGGTGGCTCTAGAACAAATGTATCTAGGGGTAAAACTCGAAAATACCAATTTGAGCTAAACTCGAATGATAACTGGTGCACGATAATGGGCCTTGCTGTACTATTGGTTTGGCACTCCTGGGGGATATGCTTTGGTAAAATCATGAGCATAGTACAAACCATTATTAAGGGAATAAAAAAAAGAGCCCATAAGAATATAAGTTAGGAAATAGATCAAGGATAACAAAGATTAAAAACTAGGGAATAAAAAGTTAGGATATACTTCTCCATTACAAGTTTATTACTTTATGTTCACAGTTTCTTTTTTTAGGCTTAATAGCTAAGTATTAAAGTCCTCTAATTGTAAGTTCGTTTTATTAATTAATGGTGGGAAATAGAAGAACACATTTCAACAATCAATGTGATAGGGAATGTGAATATTTCCCTAAATATATTCCAAATATGATGGGAATGTGTGCTCATAACTTCATGATAGTACTTTCTCAATTAGCTCAAGTTATAAATAATAACTTGAATCATGTGGAATTACCTCCTCCTCCAAGAAAAGAGGAAGTTTCCATAGAATCCTTTATGTGGAAAAGGCCTCCCATGTTTAGTGGGTCTTCTAATCCCCTCCTCACAGAACATTGTATTAACTCCATTGAAAACATATTATTTTTCCTACAGTTCTCAGAAAAAGAGAAAGTTGTACTGGAAATCTATCATTTTGATGGGGGAAAATGATCAGTGGTGGATAGTGATAAATAACAGGAAATCCAAGGAGGAAATTGATTCCCTAGATTGGGTGGAATTGAAGAGAATATTTTTCAATAAATATATTCCCTAAACCCTCTATCTTAACATGGAAATGGAGTTCCTTATACTCAAGAAGAAGGAATATGAGTCCATCATGGAATGTGAAGCAAACTTCACAAGGCTTTTAAGATACACCTCTGTCTTTGTCATGCACACTAAAATAAAGGTGGATCACTTCTTTAGAGGTCCAAATTTGACCCTATGAAAAGAATTTGCAATTTAATACTTTGATAGTTATGAGAATATTTTTTGTTGTTCCCTTAAGGTTGAAATAGAGATCATAGAATTGAAATGGTCTGGTGGGACTATGAAAATAAGTGGAAAATGGAGTCTAATATTTCTTGTTCATAAAATAAATTCCATGATGAAAATATTATTGAACATCCAACGTGTCAAAATTGTGGGAAGAAACATCCTGGGAACTGCCTAAAGAAAACAAAGAATTGATTTGAATTTGGAAATATGGGATATCTAGAAAATAACTATTGAGGGGATATTGAGAATCCCACTAAGTTGGAAGAAGAAAGAAAGGTTCAAATCAATTCTCAGCTTGTAGTGAAGTGTTACAACTATAAGGAATATGGGAATTATGCGAACAATTTCCCTAATCCAAGGGTTATTGGAAGAAATTAACAACAACATCCAGGGAAAAAAGGGATTATGCTATCCCTACTATTGAGGTGGATCCTAACAATGATGTGGTGATTGGTATATTAGTTATTAATTCAAGAATAGTGACTATACTATTTTATTCTGGTTCTACGTATTCTTTTATATCTTAAAAGTTTGGTAGAACTATTCAAATTCCACCTCAAAATTTAGAGGATAAGTTATCTATGAGAACAATGAATGGGGAAATTATTGCATCCAAGGTTTATAAATCCTCCTAGGTAAATGTTTGTGGACTAAAACTTCTAGTAAATCTTGACATACTCCCTTTAGTATAGTTTGATGTTATCTTGGGAATGGATTGGCTATCTTTATACAAATCCAACATTAACTATCAGAAAAGAGATATCACTCTTCACATCCCGAGGAATCCATCAATTTTTTTACAAATGTAAGGAGGAAGATGAATCTCCATTAGAGTCATTATCTCTTGTGTAGATATTACTGCCTTATGAGAAAGTATGTCTAGCTCAAATGATTGAGATAAAGGAGATGATACTTCTCAAATAAATTCCCATCATGAGGGATTACACTGATGTATTCCTTGAAGAATTTCTTGGTCTTCCTCTTGATTGAGAGGTTGAGTTCTCAATTTAACTTATTCCTAGATCCCTACTTATATCAAATAAACTCTATATAATGGTCACTGTAGAGCTAGAATAGCTAAAGAAGCAGTTATAGGAGAATCTAGAGAAAAGTTTTATATGCCCAAGTGCTTTACCATGGGGTGCGCTAGTCCTTTTCTTTAGGAAAAAGGATGGTTCAAGGCACCTATGCATTGATTATCATGATATCAATAAAATCATGATAAAGAAAAAGTATCCCCTACCTTGGATAGATGACTTGTTCAATCAACTTTGTGGGGCTAGTTATTTCTCTAAGGTGGACCTTCATTCGGGATATCACCAATTAATGGTGAGGAAGGAATATATTCCCAAGATTTCCTTTCAAATGAGGTACGAAAACTATGAGTTTATAGTGATTCCTTTAAGAATCACTAATACTCCATAAATTTTTAGGGATTTAATGAATAGAGTCTTTATAGATTACTTCAAACAAAATTTGGTAGTCTTTATCGATGATATTTTGATATACTCCAAGTGAAAGGAGGAACATGAGGAGTATTTGAATAATGTGTTAAACACTTTTTGAAGGGATAAAATATATGAAAATTATAGTAAATGTGAGTTATGGATAAAGGAATTATCATTATTAGGTCATGTTATCACCATCAAAGGGATATATGTGGAAACTTCCAAGACAAAGACAATTGAAGAGTGGCCCAAGACAACATCTGTAACTGAGATATGCAGTTTTCTGGGTCTTGATAGGTATCATTGATGATTTATGAAGAACTTATCATGATTTTCAAACCCAATTACCAAGCTGAAATGGAATGGAGTAAAGTTCATCTGGACTCAAGAATGAGAAGACTACTTTAAGGAGTTGAAGAAGAGGCTTATCACTGTGCCAATACTCACACTCACAACTACTAGAGAAATATTTGTGGTGTACAGTGATGGTTCAAAGAATGAATTAGGATGTGTGATGATAAAAAATATTAAAGTGATAGACTACACTTAAAGACAAATGAAAATCCATAAGAAAAACTATCCTACACATGATCTGGAGTTGGCATCTGTGATCTTTGCATTGAAAATATAGCAACATTATCTCTATGGGGAGAAGTGTGAGATATATAATGATCACAAGAGTCTCAAATATATATTCACAAAAAAAGATATTAATATGATCTAGAAAATATGGTTATATCTCATCAAGTATTATGACTTCTCAATCCACTACCATCTGGTAAGGAAAATAAGGAGGCAGATGCTCTAAGTAGAAAGGATCCTACATCTTTATGAATGATGAGAATTTAAAGGGATCCAATATTCTTAGATTTGCAGATGATGGACATGGGAATCATTAAGGGAGGAACATCATTAATCCTTTCTCAAATTATTGTGCAACCATCTGTCATGGAGAAAATAAATAATGTTCAAAGAAAAGATGTGAGAATTCAGAAAAGGGTGGCAGCTATTAGAAATGAAAAATCCTCTAAGTTCAAGATTGATGAGGAAGGAGTTATAATATTTTTATCATGAATATGAGTACCATCCATACATAGATAAAGAATTAGATTTTGAATGATGCACATAGCTCAACCTTATCTATTCACTAAGGGATCACAAAGATGTATCAAGATATCCAATAAAAATTTTGGTGGGACAATATGAAGAAGAAGATTGATGAGTATACATCAAAGTGCCTGGTATGTTAACAAGTAAAGGATGAAAGACATAAGTCTAAGGGGATGATGCAACCACTCCCATACCAACATGGAAGTGGGAGAACATTACCATGGTCTTTGTCACTGGACTTCCAAGGACATCTGGAGGAATCAATTCTCTATGGGTCATTGTAGATCGTCTTACAAAGGCAACTCACTTTATCACAATTCTAGAGGAATTATCATTGGATCAAAATTCCTATATATATATATCAAAGAGGTGGTAAGGATGCATGGGGTACCACTATATATTATATCAAATAGAGATTTGAGATTCACCTCTATGTTCTAGAAAATTATTCAACATGATCTAATCACTAAATTGAACTTCAGTATGGCCTATCATTCTCAAAATGATGGACAATCTGAGCAAACTATTTAGACATTGGAATACATGTGGAGAGAATGTTCTATAGAATTAAAAGGAGGATGGCACCAACATATTCCAATGGTTTAATTATCTTACAATAATAGTTTCTACTTGAGCATTTGAATGGAACTATATGAAGCCCTTTATTATAAAAGGTGCAGAACACCAGTGTGTTGGGATGAATTTGGTGAGAATAAACTGCTAGGACTTGAAATGGTCAAAGAAATGGTGGAGAAGGTAAAAACTATTCAGAAACACATCAAGGCAGCCCAAATTTGACAGAAGAGTTATGTGGAAAATCATCGATGAGTCCTTGAGTTCAAATTTAGAGACATGGTATTTCTATGCATATATCCATGGAAGAAGGTCATGAGGTTTGGAAATAAAGGAAAGATAAGTCTCAGGTACATCGGCCCCTTTGATATTCTTGATCATGTTGGAGTTGTGGCCTATCAACTAGAACTTTCACCTACTATGTCTAAAGTACACAATGTAGTTAATGTACCCATCTTAAGGAATTACATACCAAATCCTTCATATGTACTCTCTTTAGAGGTGGTACAGTTGGAGAATGATCTTTCTTACGAGGAGTAGCCAATGAAGATCTTGGATTGTAGAGATAAAGTTCTACGTAACAAGACTACTCACCTGGTCAAAGTACTATGGCAGAACCATAAGTACAAAGAGGAAACTTGGGATCTGGAGGAGACAATGAAGTAAAAGTATCCACACCTGTTTATGGATTAGAATATAAAACAAAATTTTGAGGGTGAAATTTCATAAGGGGGGAAGAATGTAATGACCCAGTGTTTTATCAATGGAAATTAACTTCTTATAATTATGTCATATAATCACATGAAATCAAAACTCAATGAAATACTAAGTACTATGTAACCTTTAAACATAATATTTTCACTTATGTGATTTGAATTTCGAAAATATGACATACACCGTTGCGATCAGTAAGATGTTTAGATTCCGATAAGAAAAAATTATTTTTTTTGGTAAATAGTAACCTAACCTCATGAATATTAACCTATACTTATTAATTGTATTATGACCCTTATGAATAGTAAATCTTCCAAAAGAATAGTAACCACACCCTTGAATGTATAAATAAAATTTAGGCATCTTATAAGTGATAATATGACCATAGTAAAAGTATTGGAATTTTTGTAAGTCATAAATAAAAATTTAAAAAATTATTTATTTAATTTAAAAGAAAATTTATTTTCTAAAAGGTGTTCATAAATTAAAAATTTTATGACTTCTGGTTTTAATATAATTTTATAATACCTTAGGTGTCTTTTGAAAGCATTATAAAATCTGTTAGAGTTTTATAATCCATATTTTTCAAGTAAATTATGATGTTAATTAAAATTTAAATTAATCGTATTTAGAAAATTATTTTTGAAAAATGGATTTCTTTTTTGGATTATAAATGTCAAAAAATTTTAAGGGTTATTTTTTGGGATTTTTCAAAAATACTTGAATTTTTGATGAATAGTAAAATACCATAATTTACCATATATATACATTATATGTTAAACACAATATTTATTGAGTTGTGTATGATGTAAGAACACTGGGTTTAATCTCACATGCACATATTACTATTTTTGGTCACATGAATCATTACTATTTCCCATCTTATGGAAAAATAATAAACTAATAATTAAAATATTAGGAAACCCACCTCTCATCCACTATAAAAACCACCCACACTCCCCTCTTCTCTTCACTCCTATTAAGACTTGTAAATTACCTAAATTATGCTCAAATAATTCCCCAAGATCCTCCCCCATGTGCATCAACCATTGTTCTCCTCAAAATACCAAATCCTCTCCCCTTAAGAGTCTCTCAAGGAAGATTAATTCAAGAGGTAAATTCCTCCCTTTTTAATTATTTTACTTAATTTTCAAGTTCCATTGTTTTCTTTTCTATAAGTTACTCTCATCATCCAAATTTTATGACAACTAAAGTAACATAGATGTATTTTAATTTTTTTTATTAAAATAGAACAAGTTATTATCATCTCTCATTTACCCTTCTTTTATACTTGTAGTAAAAACACAATCCAATATGTGTTAATTTACCACATTCAAGGATGATGGGTTTTTAATTTCCATTACCATATTCAATTCTAGTAATGAAACAATTATTATGGTTGAAAAGAAATATAATATATGTAATATGTATCATCTATAGTTCTATAATATTTTTGTACACATCGTTTTGATTTATAAAATAAAATATGTTCATTGTGATAAAAAACCACCAATTAACCCAAAAGGTTATCACTAAAGTTTTATATAATGATTCAAATTCACTCCAAGTAACCAAATTAAATTTAAAATTTATTAACCTTCTAGATGTTCAATAATAAAATATTACTCCAATTATAGACAACTATCCTCATATTACATGATTTTCCATTCATGTATATAAGTAAGCTGATCATGAAACAAACAGACCCGAACAATGAAATTGAACCTCATAACCAATAAAAAAGGTTATGAATGAACTTAAAAAGGTTATAATAAATAAATTAAATGTAAAATAGGTTCTCTAATTATTAATCAATGTACCTCATTTTATTATTCAGATCATTAATATCAATTGGAGAACACTATCAGACTTAAGGTAAGTGATTCTACCTAAATCTCCATTATTCCTTTGGTTTATTCTTACATCTCTTTGAAAAAATGAAATCCTATATTCTATTTATGTACATCTTATAATTTCTGTTTATATGGCCCAAATAATTTATCAAGATCCATTATCCATTCTCTTTCAGGGATATACTTGCTTTTAAGTGATTCCCTCCTCAATACTTCCTGATAAGCAAACCCTTTTTAAGAGAACTTCCCGAATTCATACCCAATTTCAAGTGCATTAAACCATATGTTTTAATACACCATTATTTTTATAAAACTATTGTTTTTATTATTAAAACCTTATTAGATCACTTCTGGTTTTATATAAAATATTATTCCCTTTTCTATTTTAATGTCTCACTAGTATTTTCCTTAAAACTGTGCTAAAATGTTTTAACACTAAAATTTCTTAAATACTCTTCTTACATGTTGTCAATTCTGTTCTACACCACTTACCATGATATATGATTATTTTACCTTATTAATTTCCATTTATGTTTTAATTCCTTTCTTTCATGGAAACTTGTATGATACACCCATTTATTATTCTTTATGACATGATTATGATACCCATTTCTTTCAATGGGTACCCTTATATTAATGTATGATTGATTATGTATGATTCTTAATGTGGAAAGAATATTCGTGAACATGTTAAGATGGATGTTCATAGATATAAATCCATTTAATTGGGTAAATTTGAGTCTCATGAGACGTTATGTGAAACGGTCTTGGCAGTTAGCCTTGACTTGTGCTACCATGTGCAACGGTCTTGGTGGTAAACCATGACTTGTGCTTCTCTATGTGAAAAGTGCCATGACTCATGCTAAAGTCATGTTTTATTTTTCTGAAACATTATTATGACTCCATGTTTATATGAACCCATGTTTATATGTTATTATTTCACATGATCCATGCATTTTTATATCATTATGCCATGCCTTCGAACCCATGCGCTAAAGCTTTATTACTATGATTTTTCCCTTACTAAGATTTTAGCTCATCCCTTTGTTCATGTTATCCCCTATCCTATGAAGATGTATGAGCACAATGGATGTTAGGAGATATTTATGAATACTAAATAAAGAAATTTTATATTTATTCCCATGTTTTATGTTTTTTGTACCTATCTTCCAAGATACTAGAATTTACGATCCTTGTCTTGTAATATGATGTTTTATTATTCTTAAAATCATGTAATGTTATGTGTAAAAGGATAGGGCCTCTATAATTTAGGATTCCTAGCCATGATATGGTCTATGAATTTATGTCTTACCATTTCCAAGAGATAGATTCTGAGTGTATTATTGGTCCATTCTTTCACTGACACTTAGATATGGATTCTGAGTTTCATGTTTTGGTATATTTAGATATGAATTTAGTGCATTATAAACTGGTCCATACTCCTTGATACATTCCATGAATATATTTTCTACATGGAGCTGGATTATGTGCGATCGTGGGTATGTTGGTGGCTTGGTTAGTGCACTACTCTTGGTTTTGGATTGTGTGTATATACTTACCACCTTTATTAATATTATGGAATGAACTTGTTATACTTGAGCATACTAGGTAAGGATCAATTGGAGGTGTCCTACCAAGTCTTTTACTCACACCTACTTTGGAATTTCAATGTGCTTATAGATTTCATGATATAACTGGTGAAGGGAAAGTGCCCTATGATAGATGGATGAGCAGTGGAGCATGGAGATAGCGGCATATGAGGAAGAGATATGGTGGAATCACATTCTTTCTTTTATTTATTTACATACTTTGGATCGGTTTACCATACTGGGATCTAGTTATTTATATTATGTAAGTTACCTTTAATTTTATGTAATTACTATAATTATTTATTAACTATCCTATTATTATTATTTATCATCCTTCTCAATGACATGATACAGAGGGTATAGTTTCCCCACTATCAGAATTAGACCCTCATTTCTAGTCGACACCGTCTTGTGTATGGGGAAGTTCACATGAGGTCATGTGGAATTCCTACTTAGGCCTAGTGGTTTGGGTCTGGATGTTATAAACAATGAGTTGTGTAAAGAGTTACATATCTATATGGTTAGAATAAATTGATTTGGTGAAAATAATAGTGATCCTAACACTAAACCATCATAAGTATTCATACATGTAAAGGATTAAAAATTATAAGTGTTATATTCCTTCCAAAGAAACACTTATCAAGGCCTCGATCATCCAATATGGTAGTTTCATACTAAATATGGGCACCTGTGGATTATCTTGTGTAATTCATGAAATTTGTGGGTAATATTATGAATTAGGTACTTATATTTATTATATTCCTTGAGTTATACATAGTTGGGAAACCTTATAAAATATGAGACTATAGGAATATAATTTAGTTTATCCATATAATTGACTGAGTAAGGTGTTTTTCATTCAACTATTCAAGATTCATTCATGATATAATTGACATGATGGTCAACAAAAATATCTAAGTGGGGATTTGAATAAAAAAGAAGACTCATTACTTAATGAAACATATATTTTGGTACATTAATGGATATGATTGATTTAAAGAAGCGTCTTCATTTTAATGTGATCATATTTAATAAACATATTTATTAAAAGAATATAAAAAATGATAATCTTATGATAAGAGATTATATTATGGATAAAATGACATCATAATCATCATAAAAATGAATTTGAGATCAATTTTATAAAATAATAATATTAATGGAATCAACTTTCTAGGATGGTATAGGAACTTAAGTGTAACGACCCAATATTTCACAATATAATTTTTCCTTTAAATAAACATTATGTTCGACAGCTTGTTTTATAAACACCACTGAACTAAAACATGATATGACCTAATAGATAAATTTTATTAAGTAAACCATAAGAAAAATAGAACCTCTAGTAAATAATAAGATATTATTAAGCTAAAAAAATTCATTTAGAGGATAAATACTAAATGCTATTTAATTTTTATTTCCCAAATAATTTTTAAAATAATTTTATATTTTATCCAAATAAATTAAATTTACCAATTTTAAATGATAATATATAATCTTTCAATATAAAAAATTATATATTATTATTCTATAAAAAATAAATTGATATCAAATAATTCTAAGGAAACCTAATGTGTAAAAGGTCATTTCTTCAATAAAAGCAGTTTATCATTATATTTTTTATTTTCATTCAAAAAAAATATATTTTTAGAATTATAATTAGACAAAATAAAAATTAATTTTTAAAATTTATACTTTAAAAAATATCTTAGGGTTATTTTTATGATTTTTCTCAGATAATTGATTTTTAGTTGAATAGTGAAAATTATTATTTTTACCAAAGCTATTCTTTTTATTAAATTTTCATTAGATAAGATTGAATTTGAAATTTATAAAAAAAATCAAGAATAAAATATGAATTTAATTTAGAAACAATTATTCATTTTAAAATATTATGTTGAACTTTTAAAACAGATGCTTAGTATTTTGAAGTTTAATAAAAATTGTTTTGTAATAAAAACTATTCTTGGTCTTTTCATTTAATTAAAAATTACTTTCAAAAAATTATGAATTGAATTAATTTTAATGAAATATAAATCAATTTGTTTTTTAACAAACTAATTTATGAATTTAAAATAAAAATATTGATAATTTTATCCTACACATAAATTTTAATCTTAGAAACACATTTTTTCTAAAAATTATTTTTACACATTATGTGCGTTTATTTTAAAAATAAAATTTTGAACAATTTGAAATTTTATTGGATAAAATGATTCTAAAATTTTAAATTTTAATGTTTAAATAAGTTAAAATTTTTAATTTTAATTTTTTTAGAAAAATTAGTTACTATGGTTGAAAATTAATTAACACAGTAAAAGTAAAAAGGTAAAAACAGATTTACTAAGAGGAAATGACTTGAAACATATTAAAAACATGTCTAAAATTATATATTTTAGGGTTTTCCAACCTAAAATTCACCACCTTTCCTATTTTCTCTTTTTATCCTTTTAACATTGAATAATTACTTTACATTATTGAAAATGTAAAGGGTCCTTCTAAAATTTCCCTCTTCTTCAATTATAAAAGGGGATCCTTCTAACAATTCATATGACACATTTCTCAAAAAGTTCATTCCTAAAACTCTGAACTTTTTTCCTAGTAAAACTATATCCTAATTCTTTAAGCCTATGGTCTCTATTAGTTATCTTTATTCCTCCATTTCCAAGGATATTTCTAAGATAAAATTGAAAATCTCGATGTAATTTTTACCTCCTTCATAATCATTTCTTCATAATATTTATCTTCGAAAACATTATAACCACATTATTATAATGAAATAATTATAATTAATATACCAATATTTTATTATATTAAATAATAAACCCTCATTTATTAATTTCCATCCACTAAGAAAAATAATGGAATGTCAACATTCATACCTGGGGACTACACCCCCACGGATCGATGCATTCCATTTTTTGTAACCACCTCACATCGATTGTTATAATGATGTAATTTATGAATAAATATATTATAAACAATATTTTATTATTATTAAATGAAATATTAATATTTACTTCAAATCCCTCCAATTCGTTGAATAATAAAAATGATCATGCATACGTGTGGACCACCGCCTCCACGAAAGACATGTCTTATTTTTCTTAACCACATAAAATGGATGGTCAAAAAAGTTTAATTATTGAACTATTATGATATTTATAAAATTATTAAGGTTTTTAAATTAAAAACCATTCCTTAAATTGTTTCCATTCCATGAAAAAAAATAAAATGTCATACATGTGTATGTACAGACTACCACCTCCATGAAAGTGATTTTTTTTCATATAGACTTTTCTTATTTTTAAAAAGTTTTTATATTTTATTAACCAAATTAATAATATAAAAATAATTTAATTATAATTATATAATAATTATATTATAACTAAATCGTTTTTAAACATAATTACCCATTAACTATAGCATGTTCATGCTTGGGTTAGTTTAATCACTTATATAAACTATACTATAAATTCCTTTCATGGGTGACTATTTAAACATAATTAATGGTAATATTGGATAATATTAACTATATAAGGATTATTTAAGGTTTTTAATATACTATGGGATATTTTATAAGTGATATTTACAATAAACGATCATAGTAAATCTAACCACCAAAATATAATATTTCAAGTTACCTTTCATACTTGGGGTCCATTTTTCAAACCTTTGTAACTATACATTTTTTTTAATAATGGAATAATAAAGGACATAAAAATATATAAATATGGATATTATAAAGTAATTTTAAAACACCTTTGACCATTTTCAATATACTTAAGGTGTTAAAGAAAAAGTGATCGAACAACCCTGAGTAACAGAAATAGGCGAACACTATATAATAAATAAATAATATATGATAATAGATAAACATTATAATATTAAATATAGCTGAATAAGGTAACTAATAATGTTTTTAAATAACATAATTTTATTATCCACGATGTCAAGCATAAACACAGAATTAATTGGGAACAAGGTATGTGGTTCTTGTCTCAAATTTAATTTCTTGAGACTTATTTCTTATTGTGCACCATCAAATTACATTCTTTGAGACACATTTATATTATGAACCTAATTTTTATATATAGTGTATATATTCCATATTGATTCATTACAACATGAAATATATTTCATTAATTTTATTATAATTTTTATTTCAACATCTCTTTCATTTAAGGGGGTTTCAATCTAAATGTCACTTGATCCGTAACAAATTTCTTGACACAAATTATTTCTCCTTAAGTCATAAATACTCTACTTGATTATGATATTATAATCCCATTTTAACCTCACAATTAATTTTATCTATTTTATTTTATCTTTTTATCATCTTCATTAATGAAATACCTTCTCAAATAAAAGTTTGACATTAAAAAGTATAACTTTAATTATTTTGAATTGATCTTTTCCTCCATGTGCATATTTTACTTCTAATATAATTTCTAATCTCTTTTTGGAAACTATAATATTGATTATTTTATTTTATACTCAAAATATATTTACCTATTTAGAATAGGAAAATCTAACAAATTTTTACTATGTGAGTTTTCAACAAGGGTATTTCAAAATATTTAACAAGGTTTTCCATCCTTTAAAAATAAAAATTTTTATCTTCCACTCCATTTTTTATCTATAAAATATTTATATATATTTTAGATACTCTGTTATTGGATATTTATTAAAAATATTTTTTAATGTATCTCAAAAGTTTTATTTTCAAGATTTTTGAAAATGACTTTTCAAAGGAAACTAATGAATATTTCAATTATAATTTCTTTATAAAAATAATAAAATAAACTTATTTTTAAAATGTTTTCACAAGAATAGATTTCCCATCATTTTAATTTTTTTCCCATTATTCATGTTTTTACAATGTATATTATTTTTCCATTATTCTATGAGTTTTATTTAAAATGATCTTCAAGGAAAAGGGTAATTTTTATCTTGGTTTTCAAAGTAATATTTAAATATTATTTTAAAATTATTCATCATATGCACATTTATTTTTTTACAAACATTTTCAAAAATGAGAAATGTTAAATCTCTATAAGAGAAATGATCCACCACTACCTTTGTCTTTCCAAATAATCTTTAGTGCATAACCAAATTTTTTATTCAAATTCCTTTTCTTTGTGAGTACCCTATTTTGATTTTATTTATTGAAGGGTGTTCACATAGATTCTATACATTGATGGATTTAATAAATTATTAGCTTAACCATATACCATTATTCTATATAGTTTAAATGCTATATGATTTTTTATCATGATTGAAGGGTATTGACCTACAGAGTTATTGAATATATTTGGATAACAATTTATTTTCTATGGGTTTATCATGGTATAATTATTTATGGAATTATGAATGATTTCCAGATGTGATTACTTTTAAAAATTATATGAAACCCATTTTATTCCCATGGATTTTCTTAATATATTGAAATAATTGATATCTTTTGGCACACATATATATGGATGATAATAGTTGGGGTCCTATATCAATCTCTAATGTATTAGTTAATTTTTTATATCTTATGAGATAATAAAGCATTGACATACTTATTTTTTCACTACATAAAGGGTGAGCCTTCTTGGATATTCTCAATACATAAAGGGCGAGCCTTATTAGATATTCTCACAACATAAAGGGAGATACTTCATGGATATTCTCACACAATATAGATAGGCCTACTTGGATATGATCACAATACGATAATACTCTATGCTTATTTTTATGGAATAATTTTATACTTATTCCAGTGAACATATTATGATCTCATGGATCATGTTTATTAATTCATGTTTCCATAATCTTTTGATTCATGTATTATGTTCTTATAATCCTTATGCCATGATTTATGATATTTTATTTATTAGGTATAACTTTCTTATATATCCTGATTATAACTATATCTTTATCTTATGACCACTTATGATCTTTTATTTTTATCTCATATATTTACCCTTATTGAGCATCTTAGCTCTCTCCTTTATCATGTTTTCATTTTCCTAGTTTATGAAGAAAATTAATATGTAATATGTATCTAGAGTAGT
Source organism: Viscum album (assembly GCA_963277665.1). Lineage (NCBI taxonomy): Eukaryota > Viridiplantae > Streptophyta > Magnoliopsida > Santalales > Viscaceae > Viscum > Viscum album. Next base: position 1,455,662,901 of record OY728123.1, on the reverse strand, counting down.
ATCTTGTGTGTATTATTGGTAGAAGATATTAAATCCTTTTTATGGATCAAGTAGTTGCTTATATAGTGAGAAAAATTCCATTTTATACAAAGAACATGGTTTTACTAGTTAAATATTTGTCATAACTCTCTAAAACATTAAACCTAAAAAGGTCCTTGAAATTTAAATGTTTCATTATTTATGAAATATCATGAAATTGAGGATATTTATTAATTATAGTGTGTAATTTATTTTGTTTTTATCACTAAATCTGGGAGTATGGTTCCAAGGCACATCAGTTAGTATGAGGGAAGAGTTTAGATAAATTTAAAGGTTAGGATGTTATTGGTTGAAGGTAAACTAAAAAGTTATAATGTTCATTAAGGATTAATAGGTTAAGGATGATTATATTTTCAATGGTATATATAAACCTTTAGGTTAGTTATACTGAAAATTTTATATTGTTTGGAAATTAAGATGAGGAAAGAATAGTAATAACCTTGGGGATGATTTTAAGGGATAAGAATAAATATATGATAACTTACAGAAGTTTTGATAAATTCTTGAGAATGTGGTTTCTATAGAAATTATATCATTGTCTGGATACTAGTTTGTGGATAATGTTATGAAACAGATTCACCTAGGGGTGATAACTATGAAAAAGGTTGGTTGGGTATCAACTAAATCTTCACTCTGGTGCATAGTGAATGGGTTTAAGATTACACATTTAGATAAATAATCTTATAGTATATGATTTGATTAATCACATTATCTTAAAAAACCATTATACCGGATTTATTATGTTAAGTAATTAGGTTAAGGATCATGAGTGAACCTAACATAATAAATCCTAGATTTCCCCAAGAGTAATTTAGGTTAAATTGAAATCTAATGTAATATTTTTAAAGAGTAATACATTTTGATGTTGAGTTTTTTTATAATATTATCGCTTGATGTTAATTATTCATCACTCACTTTAAATCCTTTTGGTTTTTTTAATGGCTAAAGCATGAAGGAACTATGTAAATAGTAGATTCCATGGGAAATGTAGAAATTATCCCAATGGGAAACCTAACAGGATAGGATATGGAGTGATAAATCTTGTTATTATTCCAAAAAAAACTATCAAGAATTATGATTAAAAACATAATATTAGTTGAAATCCCAAAAACACTAAATAAAATAAAGATGTAGACTCATGTATGTTTGAGTGACAAATATGAGAAATGAAATAAGATTTAATTTCCTATGGGTCAAAAAATTTGGAAATAAATATTTCTTTAAAGGGATGGGTAGATTCTATAAATGTGAACATAAATTTCACCATGCACATATGAATAAGGAAAAAATATAATCCAAAAAAATCCATTTCTTAATTGGAAAGGAAATAGGTCATTATGAAAATAAATTCCATAATTAATGGGATAATAGGTAAAAAGGAAATAATAACCACATAGACCATCAAAATAAGGAAAAGCCTATGAAATGACTACAATTGAAGTGAATAATGACTTTTCATTTTAGTTTTTTCAGATCTCATATGTCATGTAAGTTTTAACCTATGACATATTGAATTATAAAAAAAAATATTAGATTGAGTAATTATTATATTCAGAGTATGAAAATATTCTTTAAGGTATTTGGAAAGTTACTTATTATAGATTTATCTATCCTATACTTATTAGGGTTTTATAAAGTGTGAACTATCTCTCTTTACAAATAGATCATATCAATATTCATAAATGAAAACCTCAAATTATAACCTAAACAAACTCATAACCATATACCAGTGTATGATTAATTACTAACTCCCTGTAGAAATTACTCCCATCACATGAGTTCTAAAATTTCTAGGTTTCAATTTATTTAAGGGGGAGAATGCAACAACCCTAGATTTTACTATATAATTTTTTATTTAAATAAAAAATATATTTGATAACTTGTTTTATACACACCACTGAACTAAGATGATATGAAACCCAATAGATAAATTTTCTTAAGAAAAATATAAGAACAATAGAACCTCAAGTAAATAACAATATATCAGTGAACTAAAAATTCTTATATCTAGATGATAAAAAAGTGAATTAATTGTTCTTTCTCAAATAAATTTTAAAAGCACTGTATATTGTATCATAATAAATTTAGTCAAAAAAAATTAAATGATAATACATAATATTTCAATATATGAAATAATATTTTAGAATTCCCTAAAATATAAATTGCTATGAAATAGTTCTAAAGAAACCTAATGTGTAAAAGAACAATTTTCAATAAAATTAGTTTATTGTTATATTTTATATTTTCATCAAATATATATATATATAAGAATTATAATTAGATAAAATTTACATAAATTTTGAATTTATAATGTAATCATTAACTTAGTTTTAATTATTGGGGTTTTATAAGATAAAAATTAGGGTTGATTTTTAGATGAATAGCGAAAAATACTATTTTTACAAAAAATATTTTTTATGAAATTTTCATACGATAAATTAGAATTAGAATTTTTTTTAAAAATTATTAATAAAAATGTATTTAATTAATAAAAATTATTCATATTAAAATATTAGGTTGAACTTAGAAAACACATTCTTAAAATTTTGGAGCTTAAGTATTATTTCTTCCTAATAGAAACTATTTTTTGTCTTTTCATTTAATTAACCATTATTTTGTTAAAATTATGTTTTGGATTTATTTTAAATCCACATAAAATTCATTTGTTTTATAATAAACCAATTTATGTCTTTAAAATAAAAACATTTTTAATTTTTTCATATATATAAATATCAACCTTAAGAACACACTTTTCTAAAAAACTATTTTGACACGTTATGTGAATTTATTTTAAAATTAATGTTTCAAACAATTATTAATATTATTTTATAATTGTATTTTTAAACTTGAAATCATAAGTTTCAAATTAGGTAAAATTTTCAATTTTAATATTGGTTAGTAAAATTAATTACCTCGGTAAAAGTAAAAATGGTAAAAAAATATTTACTAAGAGAAAATGACTAAAACAATATTAATAAAATGTTTTAAAATGTATGGTTGTGGTTTTCATTTAGAAAAAATCATTTACCTTCCTATTTTTTTCCCTTTTATCCTTTTAACCTTGAATTGTAACTTTAATTTATTGAAAATATAATGGGTGCTTCAAAAATTGTGCTCCTCTTCACTTATAAAAGGGGACCCATACAATTTTTTTGTTACCCATTTTTCTTATAATTTCCCCATAAAACTGTTTCTTTTTTTTCTAGTGTCTTATCCCAATTCCTTATGCCTTTTATCACCATTATTTATCTTAAGTCAACCATTTCCAAAGATATTTATAAGAGAAAACTCAAGCTCTCAATATAAGTATCACCTCCTTATTAATCATTTCTTCTTAATATTCATCTTTATAACCTTTATAAACACATTAATATAATTAAATTTTTAATTAATATACCAATAAGTTATTATATTAAATTAGTAACAATTATGTATTTATTTTCATCCACCAAGAAAAACAAAGGAACACCAATAGTGTGTACATGCAGACTACCACATCCACAAATCGACTCCTTAAGTTTTTTATAACTGCTTATGGTGGATGGTTAAAATGATGTAATATATGAATAAATATGATATATACAATATATGTATAATTCTAAAATGAAAAATTAATATTTACTTTCAATCACAGTTATTTGGTGAAATATAAAAACACTATCATGAGTACGTGCAGACTACCAGCTCCATAAACGACGTGAATTATTTTTGTGAACATACTAACTTAGATGGTCATAAAAGTGTAATTAATGAAATAATGTGATATTTATAGAATTATTAAGGTTTATAAATTATGTCACACCCGTCGTCTCTAATTTTATTTATTTTATTAACTTTATTTGCGTCGGGTAGTTCGGGTCAAAACCTGACTTAAGATTTCGAGTTCTTTATGTTTTGGTCTTGTTTGCGTCCAGCGCAACGCGACCGAAGCTGCGCGGCCTCACCTGGGTCACCGCGCGGCCCCGCCTGTTTCACCGCACGCCCTGCTTGATGGTTAATTAATTAAATGAAATGGATCAGTATAATAAAACAATAATATTAATGGTGTTAAGAATATAATTTGTCTTGTGTCGTCATTAATATTACTCTTAATAATAATAATAATAATAATAATAATAATAATAATAATAATAACAATAATAATAAAACTAATAAGGATTTATAGTTTGTTTTAATGATAGAAATAAATATATTATAATTTGAGGTGTTATTATTATTATTAATAATACTGAATTTAGGTTTTTATTTCCTTTTTATTTTATTTTGTTTTAATTGCTTTTTATTTTATTTTATTTTTATTTTATTTTTCTTTCTTTCTTTCTTTCCCCTTCTTTTCTCTCCTCCCTCCGTTTTTTTCCCTCTCCCGTCAGATTCCCCTGCTACCCCCCTCCTCGTCGCGGCTTCCCCCCCTTCCCCTCTAACCCTAACCCCGTCACAGCCCTCTCCCGCTCGCCCCATCGCCAGCCGGCCGCCGCGCCGTCGCCCTACCAGCCGGCCGCCGCGCCGTCGCCCTCCCAGCCGGCCGCCGCGCCGTCACCCTCCCAGCTGGCCGCCGCCCCTGCCCGATCCGACGAACACCCCCCCCTTTCACCAGATCCGCCCTCTGCCCAGCCGGCGCCCCCTGCCGCACCCACGATCTCCCCTCACCCGCGCCGTCCGACGGAGCCTCGCCGGACCTCCACTGGCGCAGCACCACCATCCGGCAAAAACCACAATGTTTGTGCTTTTGAGTTTTTCTTTTATTTATTTATCTATTTATTTATTTATTTTATTCTTGTTTCATTTCGTTTTGGTTTTCCAGCGGGTTTGGGATCTGATTTTGGGGTTCAATTGTTTGTTTTGAGGTTGTGGTTTGATGTTTTTGGGTTCGAATTCATGTGGTTGAGTTTGCGCTAGGTTGCTTGGGGTGCAAACGTCGCGCGATTGAGGTTCCGCACCAGAATTTGAAGATATCACATCATTTTTTGGGTTTTGACGTCGAGGTAGGTGGTTCCGTGCTATACCATCATTAGATGATTTAAATTGCTCCTTAATTAAATTGCAATGTTTTCTAATGATAATTTGTGTGATGTGAAATTTATTTTAGGCATGCTTCGATTTTCAGATTTGATGAATTTGAATTGTTCTTAAGTAAATTCCAATGTATTTCATGTGCGTCTAGTTTTTGAAATCTTTATATGTATTTTGGTTAATTGGTTAAGGTGTGAAAATTGTGTTTTCAAGAACGCTTGAGGTGCAAGGGTGATTAAATTGAGTTTTCCTTTTAAAGAAGATAAACAATTTTGACGTGTTAATTTTTATTATGAACCTTGAGTATGTTTTATGGGTGCGAATGATGTTTTAGAAGGGTTGGGATGTGCAATTGATTTTCAAATGGTTTTGGCATCTAAAATTTGTGTGTTTTAAAGTGAGGTATTATGGTATGCATATGTGACGTTTTACTAATTGAGCAATGGTTTAATTAAGTGTCGTTTAAGATGTGTAATATGGTTGGTAAGGTTTTCTGGGTGGTTTGGTAGGTGCGAAAAGTGTTTTCAAGTTTGTTGAGGTGTCCATGTAATAAAATGTAGAATTTCAATGAAAATGAGTCACTTTGGGTGTGTTTGCCGTGTTGCGTACTTTTGGAATTAAACTGAAAATTGGCTGAACAATGGAAAACATGTTTTAGATTGTATGAGCTGCACTTTTGATTTTAAAGTGATGTTAATATATGAAATCAGGTTCGTCGTTGTAGTGCAAACCTTTGCTTTCTAATTTTAAGTGTTTTATAAATTGTTAATTGCACTTATTAAATTATATGTGGAGCGCGGGAGTTGTGTTTGAAAGAATTTTGTGTGTGTTAAGTTTTTAAAGGTATTATTATTTGTGAAATTGGACACGTCTCATGTGAAAACTCTTATTGTGCTATTTTGAAATGTTCTTCTAATTGTTTAAAAAGTTTATCAAGTCACGCAAGTGATCTGGACTATGTGATAAAATGGTTTTGGTGTGCGTGTGTTTTTTTTTATGATGTTTGGGTATGCAAATGGTGACGTGTATGTGTAATGTTTTGTTTGGTTCGCGATATGTGGAAGCGATATACATTATTTGAATGTGAAACTTGTTTGAGCACATGGGAAAAACCCTGGGTATCTAGGTGGGCAGACTAGAACTAGTGCGCTAGTGAACCGGATGGGTGTCGTCCCTGTTTCACTTAGCTGGATTGACGATTGCAACACTAACTAAACATGATATCTGATGGTCGTGGCCTTCTAAGCCACGTGTTCTGAGGGTCGTGGCCTTCTAAGCCACGTTTGTTCTGAGGGTCGTGGCCTTCTAAGCCACGTTTCACCGAGACACGAGGTTTCTAGGGTCCCACTTGAGCTAGATGAACCTTAGGGGATTTACCCGTAGTGCTCTACCATCTTTGGCGTGGTGCCTTCCGTCGGCATATGGAAGACCACTTGAGTATGTGTGTGTGTGTGTGTGCATGTGTGTGTGTGTGTGTGAGTATGTGTGTGTGTTCCCATATTGAACATTTCTCTTCCCCTTTAAAAATCGTGTTTGTTAAATGAGTTCTTTTTAATGTTTTTTTTCTTTTGGCGTTTAGCTTGTAAATGTTTTCTTTAAAAGAATTTTTAAATTAAAATTTTGAATAAGCACTTTAAATTGTCTTTTGATGTTGTGGCATGGAACCTTTTCTCGGCGGCGTCCTACTGGGCTTTTTGCTCACACCCTGCATACACCCTTGGGTGTATGTAGTTTCTGTTTCTTCTGTCTTCCAGGTTGCGACTTCGTGCTCAGTGATGGTGGTTCAGGTTGCAGCTGGTCTTCTCACGCAGAATGGTGTTGATGTGGTCTCACTTCTGCCGGGAGGTTGGGTATGAGTTTTAGTTTCCACTGTCGTCTTTTCTTTTTAGTTATTTCTTCAAGTTGTATACTTTAAACTTGTTCATAGTTTAAAGGCACGTTTTGTTGTCTATTTCTAAATTTCAGTTTATCTATCTGGTTAGTTGGTTTTTCTGTCTTGTATTTCGGGTAAATCGTTCCCACGTGCTAGTTTTGATACCCAGGCACTTGTGCCAGCCCGTGGGGATCGGGAACGCCCTTCGGGCCTTGCCGCGGACCGGGTCGGGCGCCGGGTCGGATGGCGACCCGGCCTGGTTCGTGACAAAATGGTATCAGAGGGAAAGGTTTGCTCTCTTGGGTCTTTCTCTTTTGAGATAGAGTCAGACTGGACCAAAATTAAGGTTGTCGGAACTCGGCGTTCTAGCTACGAGCAATGTGCCTGGCCAGCACACCTCGTGGCGGGACTCGAGTTACCAAAGTAAGTTGGGTTTTGTCCGAGTCATTGTTCCATGTGGTTAATCTTGCTTAAGGGAAATGAAAAGAGAGTGGGGCCAGTGGTCTTAGTGAGCTCGCAGGGTCTGGCAAACCTTGTGGAGCCGGGGACACTGTCCTAAAATACTCTCCGTGGCCAGTGGCATGATTGGCGTATGGCCGCCAACCATATGCTTCAATCACCCGCTGACACTAGTTTTCTCTTGCGTCGTTTCTCGTCTCATTGTTTTGGATTTGTGGAAAGTTGGTTTTTAAGTTAAAATGTTTTGGTCTTAGAAAATGTTTTCAAATGAATCACATTAAAAATGAAATGATGTGGAAGGTTTGAAAAAAATTGGGTTGGATGTTTTGGTTCTGGAAAAATGGAAAGGTTTGGTTTTGGTACTTGGTGTTCTCGTGGGCGACCACATGCATAAGTGTATATGGAAAGAGAAAGGGTTAATGGCACGAGCGGATGAGTGCCTAGATGAATTTGAGGTGGGTGCCAGTGCGGCACGGGAACATGCATGTGCGGAGCTCACGGGACGCCATTGGTGTTTGTGCAATCTACTGGCTTTGCTTATTTTTAAAATGTCTTGTTAAAGAAAATGTTTGGTGTTTTAGTAAACGGTGTTTGTGTGGCGTGTCCTTGTGTTTTTGAGATGTTGGATGTGTGGCGTTTTGAACTGAGTATTATTTCTGAATGGTTTATGTCCCGAGTTTGAGTTCTTATTTGCAAGTTGGTATGTAAGCGTGTGGTTAGTAAATTCCTTTGAAGAGTACATCGGGGAGCACTTGCAGTGGTTTCCCCTGCACGTTTGGTGTTTGCTTGTGGTATGTCTTGACTGTTGGACCAGTTTGGTTGGGTCCATAGTTTTCTTTCTTGACTAGTGTATGCCCCCATAAAGCATTGGCATGTGATTGAAGTATGACTACGGGGAATTCCCCGTTGGCCGACACTCCAGTTGATCGAAGGATTCTCTTTTTGAATTCTGGAATTAAACCCACCTTTACTTTTTACAACTAAGTGGATCCTCTCGCACTGGGATGACAGATGCGAGGGGAGTTGAACAGAGTTTTGGTTTCTTTGAGTTCCCTGAGTCATCGAGTATGAAATTTGACGTCGTTACGCTTGAAGGTTTCCCCTAGAAACGGCGAAAGAAATTCCAGTGGGGAAGGGTGAAGGCGTTTGAGAGGTGTCAGTGCTTATCGATGTTTTGAATGGTTGGTAGTGTTTACATTAGCCGCAAGGGTCATGTTCGGTGACGTCTTGCAGCGTGAGACCTCTTTGATAATCAACAGTGGTTTGGAAGCAACCCTAAGTCGTCAGTGTAGCCTATCATTCTAAATGACCTCTGATCTTTGGTTTGTCTTGTTTAAGAAAGAGGTTTACGTTAGGCCACTAGTGTGGCAGACCCAGTCACATGGGGATGCTACGGTCAATTGCAGGAATCATGTGTTGTTTAAGACCTAGTTTGAAGTCCTTCTCCGTATAATGTTCCTCTCAACAGTAATGGTCATGTTCGGTGACGATTTGTGGTGTCGTGTTCTCATCCAGTGTGACAATGGGTGATGCGCATGCACCATTGCAGCTCTTATGTTGGTTAATGTTTTGTGTATGATCAGTTGGATGTCATGGTGTGTTGTGTCTGATGGTGTATCCTCAGGTGCAATAGGATTTCGTGTGACACCAAAAAGGAGAAGCTCCGTTCGGGAGTTTTCCACGCCTGACTACGTGGCAGAAGATGCTTCAAACATCAGGGCTCCAGCCATAGGCCTCGGAGTGAAGCTGGCGCGTGGTCAGGAACCCCGAGGGGGTATGAGACCCCGACTTTATTTCTGTCATCGGTGTTGAAAGTGAATGCAGCTCAAATTGATTTCTACGGTTGTTCTGCTCCAAGCGAACCATCTGGTTGCAGAAGGTTTTCATGATCATGTGGAGGCTTGTTTGTCTCGTTGACTTAAAGTCTTTGGGGTTGCGTCCCATTGGATGCAATCACCTTTAGTGGTCCTTGAGAGTCTGTTGGGGAAAAATTAGTCCCAAAATTTTATAATGCTCATCCCGGGATGTGGATGTGTTGGTCAGGTCTTAGGTCATGGTTCTGACGCCCGGGTGGTTAGGCCCCTCCCTCCCCGCCCCTTTTGGTGGGGTGTTTGGTCACCATTGAGAAGTTTTTCAAAGTTCTATGCATTTTGTTAGTTCTAATGGTGGGGAGTCCTCATGGACCTCCCCATGTTGGTTTTCTAGTCTCGCCTTTGGCGTTGGCAGGTTCTTAATGGTGGGGAGACCCACATTGGGTCTCGCACGAATGTCTCTAGGATGAATCAGTGCTAGACTTCTCTTTAATGGCGGGAGTCCGCTCGGACCTCCCCCTGTCTGTTGTCCACTCTCTTTTCGAGCATCAGTGACTTCTTAATGGTGGGGAGCCCCTCGAGCTTCCCCATGTTGATCTATAGCTTCTGTTTTCAAAGATGGTTTGTCGATAAGTGATAGGAGTGTTCTGAGGACGTGGTTTGACCTCTTTTTTTCAAATTAGCCAAGTGGTGTGGTTTCGGTTTCAGAGTGCTTGAGGTGTTTTGGCGTGTGAAGTTAGCTCTTGTGGGTTTAAGAGTTTGTTTTCTAAAACAATCGGCTGGAGGCGTTCTAGCTTTTGGGGTGGGCGACACATATCGGAAAGTCTTTTATGCATTTCTTGATGTTGTCTTTGAGTCACTTTCTCTGAGCACGATGTTTCTCTCTCTCTTTTGTTGATGTTTGTGGGGATCCCCTTTGAATCAAGAGGGAGTGTGGTTTTCTGCTCTGAGATTTGGTTTTAGTTGTGGCTTTCCGGGGGCGGAAAGCTTTATGGTGGGGAGAATTGTCACACCCGTCGTCTCTAATTTTATTTATTTTATTAACTTTATTTGCGTCGGGTAGTTCGGGTCAAAACCTGACTTAAGATTTCGAGTTCTTTATGTTTTGGTCTTGTTTGCGTCCAGCGCAACGCGACCGAAGCTGCGCGGCCTCACCTGGGTCACCGCGCGGCCCCGCCTGTTTCACCGCACGCCCTGCTTGATGGTTAATTAATTAAATGAAATGGATCAGTATAATAAAACAATAATATTAATGGTGTTAAGAATATAATTTGTCTTGTGTCGTCATTAATATTACTCTTAATAATAATAATAATAATAATAATAATAATAATAATAACAATAATAATAAAACTAATAAGGATTTATAGTTTGTTTTAATGATAGAAATAAATATATTATAATTTGAGGTGTTATTATTATTATTAATAATACTGAATTTAGGTTTTTATTTCCTTTTTATTTTATTTTGTTTTAATTGCTTTTTATTTTATTTTATTTTTATTTTATTTTTCTTTCTTTCTTTCTTTCCCCTTCTTTTCTCTCCTCCCTCCGTTTTTTTCCCTCTCCCGTCGGATTCCCCTGCTACCCCCCTCCTCGTCGCGGCTTCCCCCCCTTCCCCTCTAACCCTAACCCCGTCACAGCCCTCTCCCGCTCGCCCCATCGCCAGCCGGCCGCCGCGCCGTCGCCCTACCAGCCGGCCGCCGCGCCGTCGCCCTCCCAGCCGGCCGCCGCGCCGTCACCCTCCCAGCTGGCCGCCGCCCCTGTCCGATCCGACGAACACCCCCCCTTTCACCAGATCCGCCCTCTGCCCAGCCGGCGCCCCCTGCCGCACCCACGATCTCCCCTCACCCGCGCCGTCCGACGGAGCCTCGCCGGACCTCCACTGGCGCAGCACCACCATCCGGCAAAAACCACAATGTTTGTGATTTTGAGTTTTTCTTTTATTTATTTATCTATTTATTTATTTATTTTATTCTTGTTTCATTTCGTTTTGGTTTTCCAGCGGGTTTGGGATCTGATTTTGGGGTTCAATTGTTTGTTTTGAGGTTATGGTTTGATGTTTTTGGGTTCGAATTCATGTGGTTGAGTTTGCGCTAGGTTGCTTGGGGTGCAAACGTCGCGCGATTGAGGTTCCGCACCAGAATTTGAAGATATCACATCAATTTTTGGGTTTTGACGTCGAGGTAGGTGGTTCCGTGCTATACCATCATTAGATGATTTAAATTGCTCCTTAATTAAATTGCAATGTTTTCTAATGATAATTTGTGTGATGTGAAATTTATTTTAGGCATGCTTCGATTTTCAGATTTGATGAATTTGAATTGTTCTTAAGTAAATTCCAATGTATTTCATGTGCGTCTAGTTTTTGAAATCTTTATATGTATTTTGGTTAATTGGTTAAGGTGTGAAAATTGTGTTTTCAAGAACGCTTGAGGTGCAAGGGTGATTAAATTGAGTTTTCCTTTTAAAGAAGATAAACAATTTTGACGTGTTAATTTTTATTATGAACCTTGAGTATGTTTTATGGGTGCGAATGATGTTTTAGAAGGGTTGGGATGTGCAATTGATTTTCAAATGGTTTTGGCATCTAAAATTTGTGTGTTTTAAAGTGAGGTATTATGGTATGCATATTTGACGTTTTACTAATTGAGCAATGGTTTAATTAAGTGTCGTTTAAGATGTGTAATATGGTTGGTAAGGTTTTCTGGGTGGTTTGGTAGGTGCGAAAAGTGTTTTCAAGTTTGTTGAGGTGTCCATGTAATAAAATGTAGAATTTCAATGAAAATGAGTCACTTTGGGTGTGTTTGCCGTGTTGCGTACTTTTGGAATTAAACTGAAAATTGGCTGAACAATGGAAAACATGTTTTAGATTGTATGAGCTGCACTTTTGATTTTAAAGTGATGTTAATATATGAAATCAGGTTCTTCGTTGTAGTGCAAACCTTTGCTTTCTAATTTTAAGTGTTTTATAAATTGTTAATTGCACTTATTAAATTATATGTGGAGCGCGGGAGTTGTGTTTGAAAGAATTTTGTGTGTGTTAAGTTTTTAAAGGTATTATTATTTGTGAAATTGGACACGTCTCATGTGAAAACTCTTATTGTGCTATTTTGAAATGTTCTTCTAATTGTTTAAAAAGTTTATCAAGTCACGCAAGTGATCTGGACTATGTGATAAAATGGTTTTGGTGTGCGTGTGTTTTTTTTTATGATGTTTGGGTATGCAAATGGTGACGTGTATGTGTAATGTTTTGTTTGGTTCGCGATATGTGGAAGCGATATACATTATTTGAATGTGAAACTTGTTTGAGCACATGGGAAAAACCCTGGGTATCTAGGTGGGCAGACTAGAACTAGTGCGCTAGTGAACCGGATGGGTGTCGTCCCTGTTTCACTTAGCTGGATTGACGATTGCAACACTAACTAAACATGATATCTGATGGTCGTGGCCTTCTAAGCCACGTGTTCTGAGGGTCGTGGCCTTCTAAGCCACGTTTTTTCTGAGGGTCGTGGCCTTCTAAGCCACGTTTCACCGAGACACGAGGTTTCTAGGGTCCCACTTGAGCTAGATGAACCTTAGGGGATTTACCCGTAGTGCTCTACCATCTTTGGCGTGGTGCCTTCCGTCGGCATATGGAAGACCACTTGAGTATGTGTGTGTGTGTGTGTGAGTATGTGTGTGTGTTCCCATATTGAACATTTCTCTTCCCCTTTAAAAATCGTGTTTGTTAAATGAGTTCTTTTTAATGTTTTTTTTCTTTTGGCGTTTAGCTTGTAAATGTTTTCTTTAAAAGAATTTTTAAATTAAAATTTTGAATAAGCACTTTAAATTGTCTTTTGATGTTGTGGCATGGAACCTTTTCTCGGCGGCGTCCTACTGGGCTTTTTGCTCACACCCTGCATACACCCTTGGGTGTATGTAGTTTCTGTTTCTTCTGTCTTCCAGGTTGCGACTTCGTGCTCAGTGATGGTGGTTCAGGTTGCAGCTGGTCTTCTCACGCAGAATGGTGTTGATGTGGTCTCACTTCTGCCGGGAGGTTGGGTATGAGTTTTAGTTTCCACTGTCGTCTTTTCTTTTTAGTTATTTCTTCAAGTTGTATACTTTAAACTTGTTCATAGTTTAAAGGCACGTTTTGTTGTCTATTTCTAAATTTCAGTTTATCTATCTGGTTAGTTGGTTTTTCTGTCTTGTATTTCGGGTAAATCGTTCCCACGTGCTAGTTTTGATACCCAGGCACTTGTGCCAGCCCGTGGGGATCGGGAACGCCCTTCGGGCCTTGCCGCGGACCGGGTCGGGCGCCGGGTCGGATGGCGACCCGGCCTGGTTCGTGACAAATTATAAATCATTTCACATATTTTTCCCATTATATGAGAAAAAAATGAAAACATCATACATGCATATATGCAGACTAATGCCTCCATGAATATTGTGTATTTTTTTCTATATACTCTTTTATTATTTGTCCAAATATTGTAAAATATTATTCAACAATTTAATACCATATTAATATTTTTATTCTTCTACTATGATAATTATTTTATAACTAAATCACCCCATAATCATACTTATCCATTAATTATAACATGTTCATGTTTTGGTCAGTTTAACCACTTATATAAACGATCCTATAAATTTTGATCACAGGTGAATAAAAAATCATAATTAACCGTGATATTGGATAATAATAACTAAATAATATTTTAAAGTTTTTTGAAATATAATATTGGACATTTTATATGTTATATTAATAATAATCTCTCATAGTATATTTAACTATGAAAATGAACATTTCAAGTTACCTTTCATACAGAGAGTCCATTTTGTAAATATATGAAACTATATGAATCAATTTTTTATCACCTTTGACCATTTTCAATATATAGAAAGAGTTAAAGAAAAATTGAATGAACAACCCCAAGTAACCGATATAAGCCAAAACCTTGTAATAAATAAATAACACATGATAATAGATAAAAATTATAATATGAAATATAGATGAATAATTTTCTTATAATTTTTTTTAACAAACTTAATTTTATTATCTAGCAATTCAGGTGCCGGAAAAAAATTAATTAGGAACAAGTTAAGTGGTTCTTGTTAAAAAAATTAATCTCATGAGACTTATTTCTTATTATCCATCATGAAATATTAAATATGTTGTGATTAATTCCTAATGAATGTATTTTAACATTTTAGTTTAACTATTGGGGTTTAAAGGTCCATATATTTTTATTTATTTAAATATCCTTAAATTCAAAGGATACCAAGGTTGTAAGAGTTTTTTCTAAATAAATTTTCATCCATTGAGTTACAAACTTTCTTATTGAAATATATTGTTCCAAGTTTGATTTATTTTACCTAATGAATAAATTATAATTAATTTACTCATTATTTTATATCTTTTTACAATTCTACCTTATGACCTCATTATCAAATCACTCTTACCTCAAAGATTATACTTTTTGTAAGGGTTTCTTGTCTCAATTTTCACCCCTTGAGATATATTTCTTATTATAGACCACAATTTATTTAGAATGGGGTATGTACAAACCCTTTAATATTTTTATCATGATTTTATTATATTTCATGATATTCAATGTTGAATTCCATGTTCTTTATCTAATGGGTTTTTACTCAAAAACTACAAAAGATGTAAGGGTTTGTTGTCTCAAATTCCTTTCTTTGTGACACATCCATATTATTCAAATAATTTTATTTATATGGTGTATATACTGCCTATTGAATCATTAAAACATGAAATATATTTTATTCATGGTATTATAAGTTCACTTTTACGCTTTAATCATTCAATGGGGTTTAAAATTAAATTTTACTTGATTCGTAATAGTTTTCTTGACTCAAATTCTTTCTCCTTGAGTCATAAATTCTTTACTTCATTATGATATTCTAATAACCTTTTATCCTATCAATTCCTTTTCTATATGGTATTTTCTATTTTTACCATCTTCCTTGACGAAATAACTTATAAAATAAAATTTTAACATTGGAAGTAATAACTCCCATTATTTCAAATGGATGTTTTCCTCATCTCCATATTTTCCTTCTCACTAAAGGTATCCTATATTTTTAGGAACTATAATATGGATTATTTTATATGATCCTCATAATTTATTTACTTATTTTAAAAAGTAAAATTAAATATAATTTTTTTGATCTGGGTTTTCAATAAGGGTATTTAAAAATATTTAAAAAGGTTTACCATAATTTAAAAATAAATTTTTTTATCTTACCCACCATGTTTTCTCTATAAAACATTTATATATTTTTTCATGAATCCATTATTGGATATTTATTAAAAATTAATGTTTTAATATATCTCAAAATGTTTATTTTCATCTTTTTTGAAGATGTTTTTTCAATGTAAACTAGTGTTTTTTTATTATACTTTCTTTATAAAAATAATAAAAGAAACTTACTTTTAAAATGTTTTCACAAGAATAGATTTCAAATAATTTTAAATTTTCGTTCCCATGAATCCTTATGTAAAAAAGTAAATTATTTTTCCATTATTATATGAGTTTAATTTCAATGTTTTAAAAAAAAAAGGACATTTTCATCATTATTTTGAAAGTTAAATTCATATATTATTCTAAAATTATTCTTTATCTACTTTTTTATTCTTCCCCTATGTTTTTACAAATGAGAAACATTAAATATCTATAAGATAAATGATCCATCACAGCCATTGTATTTCCTAATAATATTCGGTGTATAGAAATAATTTTTTATCCAATGGCTTTCCTCTATGTGTACCCTGTTTAAATTTATTTGATTAAAGGGTATTCACCTAGATTCTATTCATCGACTGATTGGGTAAATTATTAACTTAACCATACACTCTTATTCAATATAGTGTAAATACTATATGCTTTGTTATCTTTATTTAAGTTTATTTACCTAGGAAGTTACTAAATATATTTGGATAAAAAATTATTTTCCATGGGTTTATCATTATTTATGGAATTATCAATGATTTCCTTATGCAATTACTTTTGGAAAGTATATAAAACCCATTTTATTCCCATGATTTTGATGATATATTGAAATGACTAATATCTTATGGAACATATATGTATAGATGATAAAAAATGAGGTCATATATCTCCCTCTAATGATTTCATTAATTTTTTATATCTCATATGATAATGAAGTATGAACATACTTGAATTGTTTAACAAACTAAAGGAGAGGCTTATTGGATATGCTCACAATATAAAGGGTGATCCTTATTAGATATACTCAAAACATAAAGGATGTGCCTTCTTGAATTTTCTGACAATATTAATGGTGTTTCTTATTGGATGTTCTCACAATAGAATGGGTGATCCTTCTTAAATATGCTTACACAATAAAGGGTGATCCTCTTTGGATATTCTCACTGTATGATGATACCATATTCTTATGTTTATGCCATAGTTTTATGAATATTCTCATGACTATGTTATGCTCTCACAAATCATGTTTATTGACTAATGTTTCCAAACTCTTTTGATTCATACATTATGTTATACCAACCCTTATACCCTGATTTATTATCTATGATTTATTGGGTATAACTTTATTATTTATCCTGATTATACACATATACTCACTTATGATATTTTATTGTTATCACTTATGTTTACCCATACTAAGCCTTTGAGCTCACCCCTGACTTTTGTTTCTATATTCGTAGGTTATGAATAAATGTAATACATAATATGTGTCAAGAAGAGTACCTTGTGTGAGGATTGGTAAGAGATGTTTCATTTTTATTGTAGATTAATTATTTTCTTATATAGTGGGAAAAAATGTCCATTTGATAAAAAGAACATGGTTTTTAGTAGTAAAATATTTATCCTAATTATGTAAAACTATAAACCTAAAAATGTCCCCAGAATGTAAATGTTACAAAATGTGTTTAAGATATTTTAATAAAGGATGTTTATTAAATATAGTGTATAAAATATGTTTTTAGCATCATATTTGGCAGTACATCTCTAGGGATTCTCATTAAGAACCATTCTTAAAAAAAGAACAATTAAACATATTAGTGTAACATCTATCTAACCAGCTAAATGTCAATGTTATTCAATAAAAAAATATATATGGTTATGATAATCATTGAAGGATTAACTTGAGGTTACAAATTTATTATTTAAATATATGAAAAAAAATCAATATGATTTTTTATTTTAAAGATTGGGTTTTGTTTAAATGTAAGATAACCACTTTTTTGGGTTTGTTTTAGGTATAAAATTAATTTTAGAGTATTTTTTGTTAGGTCCACGAGTTTAGATACCCTGAGGGGGGGATGAATTAGGGTATGACAGATTAAAAAAACTACCCCGATTGATCTTGTTTCGCTGTTAAGAAAAACCCTCTTCTCTCTCTTCCCTGTAGAAAAGTATAAACAAAAATTAAATCATGCACATGACACAACAATTTTTACATGGTTCAACCTCACTAGGCTACATCTAAAGATCATACACCGAAGATGTGTTAATGTACCGAATTCACTAAAATCACACTGTTATTTACAATATTTGAAGTGGACTCCCCATCCCTTCTTGTTTACAACCAATCATGATATGAAAGCTCACCGAACTCTCAACTGAAGTGTGCTCACTACTTTTTCAGACAATCCACTCATGTGTTATAGACCTATAGGTCTCTTAAATTGAATGAATACCTGAATCCTCAACTATTTGTAGATGCTCTATTGAATTTCTACTTTCATCCACAAATGAATACCTCTTTACCACAAAATTGAACTGGGCAAACTCAAATTTTACGCATAGCCCTTACTGCGCTTTGCACGCAAAATATCTTTTTTGCATGCAATGCCAACTCCACTTTTCATGCACCCCAATAATTCCATGAAACGTTCATTTTATGCGCAAGGTAAAATTTTATGCGCATCATCAATATTTATGTGCAACACCAAATTTTACGCGCAACTCCCTTTGCGTATTTTTTATGCGCACCTTGAATCTTCTCTTTTTGTACCACCTCCATATCATCCATTACTTTGTCAAGGTTCTTATGTCAATAATGGATTTTCAATAACATCTCATGAACCATAAAAATTACAATGGATACCCCGTTTTTTAACAAATAGAACTTAGAAACCCACCTTTTCAATAAACAAAACATTGAGGCCTGCTTTGTCCATAAACACAGCGAACCCAAAAATGATTTAATGATGCCTTGAGGGATTTTTCCCCAATAATATATACCTTTGGTTTTATTGAAAACTCTTTCATAAAATGATACCTTGATAATGCTTCAGCCACCATTCACGTTTTTTAATTCTGATAACGATCAAGGATGCACTCAGCACAAACTATAAGCCCACATGTTCAATGCTCGGTGTGAGAAACAAGTGTAAATGAAAATTTCATCAATGAATCACTTCATTTCTGACACCAATTGTTGATACCAAAATGATACCATTTTATGATCACTGGAAACTTCTAACACCATTCTAACACCACTATTATTCTTTTATCATGGTCCCCAACTACTGTGATATCTATTTCATTGATCAATCACTTATATCATCGTAATATTTACTACTCCCCATGTTAGCTTATAGCTTAAAATCCTCTTCTTCTTTCAACTCCCCCTATCTCATTGCTCCACATGTTAGATTCTCCCCATATATTTCATGATTTATTAAATAGCCACATTGTTTCCCCCTTGAACAATCATTGTTTTCTCTATAACATCCTGGCTTTTTATTACATACAATTTCATTACATTTTACAAATAGAGGATCTTTAAAGTCTAGTGTCTTGGAAATCAGGAACATAAAACATGATAAGAACATAAATTTTTTTTCTAAACCACCTGTAAGGCTTCTTAATTGTTCAACATAATTTCATTATAGCATCTCATAACCTGGGAGCATACATCAAAGGAAAGGGTGAGGAGAAGTCCCAGTAAGGGAAACAAGAGAAACATTTTACATGTGAACTTGAGATACATCAATAAAGTCATGATAAATAACTTTAAGGCATGAGAAAGAGATCATGAGAAATATTATAACAAAAATAATATATTTCATAACTTGAAGATGTGGCTACAACATTTAACTTAGAAAATCATTTCCGTTTCACCAAGGTCCATCCCCAAGGTGTCATTAAAAAAATCACCAAGGTTATTCACCAAGGTATCGTTAAAATTGTTATCCCTAAAGATTACATCATTACCCAATGCATTGGAGCGCTATTAGGGAGAACCCTTAATTTTTATTTATTATCATGTGATCCATATATATCATCATCAAACATTTAATAAATAACCCATATATAACAAAAGAAATGGGTTTCATTTCATAATCATAACATTTTAAAAACTGCTTTTAAAACATGATCTTTATGTCATTTTAAACCCATGAAAAAAGAAAAATGGGTTTCATGTATGTAAATCCTAGAATTAAAATAGAACATTTCGATATACATGTGAATACCCCTATAGAATAAAGAGCTTTGAGTATTCACTTAATAAAATAAAATAATTTGAGAAAAAGAGAGACATTTTGAGATTAAAATTCTGCAGCACAACGACTATGTTACAGGGTTTTAGAAAACATTGAAAAGAGAGGGGACATGGGTAACCCACTCTTTAATGATCCATAAAATAGTAGGGGGACATAATATAAAGGATTTAATAATATGGTAATGAAAATTTAAAGATATACCATATTAAATGAAGAACTTGAAATGAAGACAAAAATAAGATTTCTCTTATGAAAAATTCGGCAGCCTAACGACGTCACATAAAACTTATAAAAAAATGAATTGATGAGATAAAATAGGGTAGCTCATCATATTAAAAGTAAAGGAAAGTATGGTGGATATAGATATCATACCCCAACATATTAAAAAGTAACTTGAAAGACTTCACATGAAAATAGAACTTGAAAATGAGAAGGGTGAAAGAATCCCTTACAAGAATTCAGCAGCCTAACGACCACTTAAAAATTATTAAAATTAATTGATGAGAGAAAGATGGGGTATATAATCATATAAAACATTAAAAGGAAAGTAGGATGAATATAAAATAACATCCCCATCATAATAACATGGATATTAAAATAAATGACATAAAGGAGAATACATGAAAAGATAGAGAGAGGTAGGATCCCTTACCCTGAAGAGTAACTTCGAAATCTTACATTTTGGGACCTTGGGAGGCTTGAGGGAACCTTGGGAGGACTCCTTGGGAGTTAAAGAGACCCGAACATTGTTGAGGAGGATTTTTGAATGGAAAGGATGAGAGAATGTCTTGGTATTTATAGGGGAAGTGAGGAGACAAGGCATTAATGGCCAAGGGACACCTCATTGGTGGTATTGGAATAACCATGGGCTTGCCATGGTATTTCCCATGGTATTGGACACTTGGGAAACCTAATACCTTATCTTACTATTCAAAAGTCAACCATAATTATTGAATAATTAATACATCCTTAATGATGTCATTAAACACCCGAAACTCAAAAACTATATTTTCAATATTCACTAAAAATTCAACTTTCTCAGAAAAATCCCAAAATTTCACCTTAACCAAATATCAATGATCTGATTTGAAAAATGAACTCCATTTTATGAAAATAATTTTATAATTTTTTTTAATTTAATTTTTAAATAAAAACACTATTTCTCCGAAAAAACTAATACTTAAACAATAATTTCTGAAATAGTTATTTACCTATTTTATTGAATCACATTACTTAATCAAGGATCCTAAAGCATATTAATACTTTCTTTAAGTGAGATTACTAATCCATTTGGAAAAATTACTAATCCTAAGTGTAAAATCACTATTCATAAATTACTATTCATCAAAAATTAAGTTGATCTTATTAGACTCTAAATTTCACACTGAACACAATTGTAGAAGACCTTTTTCTGAAAATCATTACACACTCTTAATTATTTAAGGTTTATACAAATATTTTTAAAATATAATTTTTCTAAAATTCATCAATAATATGCATACTATATTTATCCAGACATTTGAAAATTCCCAAACATTATCATAAGAAGAAATCACAATTTTTATTTAAATCAAAGGATTACACAAGGCAGTTACGGTCTCATTATATAACCCCTTATAACACCAGCATAGTACCTAAGAGTAAGGTGTGCTAGGGTGATAGAAT
The DNA here is from genome assembly GCA_963277665.1 of Viscum album. Lineage (NCBI taxonomy): Eukaryota > Viridiplantae > Streptophyta > Magnoliopsida > Santalales > Viscaceae > Viscum > Viscum album. The sequence continues at coordinate 1,455,641,537 of OY728123.1, read as the reverse complement.
CTTGGGGCGGCTTGGCCAACATTGCCCGAGTAGTGATTTCTATCAGCTTGAACTTCTCATGAAGGAGATTCCGTTCCATCTTCACACGATGAAGTTCAGCTTGGGTTTGGTCCAGAGAAAAGCCCAAAGGTGCTACCTCCTTCCCGAGTTCCGTCAGATGGGCTTCAATCAGCCCGAGACTACTGGATGAGGCCATCAAATCTTCTTTCTATATTAATTAATCAAGATCACATGAATTTATAGAAAATAAACGTAACATTTAGTTTCCAACAGTCTTATTTTAATTATACTTATTTTATTAAATGAAATAGTTTTGTTGAGTATAAAATAAATTAACACACAAAGTTAGGAAACAAAAAAAATTATTCAAAATTTTCGGGTCGTTAGAATCTTCCCCCATTAAGAAATCACGTCCTCGCAATTTTAAAATTAGGATTGGAAATTTCATTGAAAGTCCCACATTGGAAAAGAGTCAGTAAAAATATTACCTTAAAAGAAAGAAAGGGAATTACCAAGGTCACCCAATTTAACCCATACTAGGATTCCATGTAGGAAAACATGGATATGGAAGAGAAAACAAAGGATCATGTTCTGATGGAGAGTGATTGAAAACTTGATTAGGAGAAAATTAACCACAAGAAGATCAAAAAATTAAGATGTGTTAAACGGTATTTGATTGACCAGTAGGAAATATAAACCAACAACATTTTTGTTTTACATTCCTTTTCATAATTTTGAGGAATTAATTTACAATATAGAATAAAAACATAAGGAAATATATTTACCTTCAAGTAGAGTTTCATCCCTTAATAAGTTTCCACCAAGACTAATCTTTTCTCCAAACAATGAGCATTCAAAAGGACTTGGTCTCATCAAAAGCACAAGAATCATCTTCTAGAGAATCACATAATCCCCAAAAGAATAACTATATATTTTCCCTTGTCATTATTCATCAACTAAAACAAAAAACGTTAGTATGAGATCATATAATCCCCAAAAAGGATAATCCTATATAAAAAGAAATATGTCTATTAATCTCAAAAATTAAACAAAAGTACCCAAAGTTCCAGAAAGACCATTCAATACACAACCATCCATAAAATTATTCAGAATAATCCAAACTAAGATTAGAACCCAAAACTCAGAAGGATTTAATCACATAGTCTTCCCCAATAAATCTTAACATTTATCTCCAAATAACATTGACTACTATTAAAGTCTCCTACTAAAGTGTAATTAACTTATTCACATATTCTCTATGCTAGGTTCATTATTTTCTTGAAATAACCCAAATCACCATATGTCCACAATAAAAACCTAAATTCCTACAAAAAAATTCAACCATTCCTCCTCAAATTAAATCCTGTAGTATTTTATTTCCCTTAGGCATATAGTACTCCAAAAGAGAAAACATCATCCAAAATAACCTTTATCATTTTATCACCAAATAAGTTCCCTATACAAAGGATATCCATTTTATATAAGTTTCCAAAATCAACTTATTCTTGATCCATAAAAATAGTAGGTGCATTAGTCCGAAGGGCACAACAACAAACTCATAATGCATATATCTTGATCGAAAGGCAGTTTTTGGAATATCATCATTCTTCACCCTCAATTGATGATAACCAGAACAGAGATCAATCTTAGAGAAGAATTGATTCCCATGAAGTTGGTCAAATAAGTCATCAATTCTTGGAAGAGAGTATTTGTTCTTCCCTGTGATCCCGTTCAGTTCTCTATAATCAATGCATAGCTTCATCGATCCATCCTTCTTCTTCAGAAAGAGAACTGGTGCTCCCCAAGGAGACACACATGGTTGGATAAACCCATTCTCCAAAATATCTTGGATTTATTTCTTTAATTCCTCTATATCCACATTTTCCATCCTATAGGGGGTGTTTGACATCAGATGAGAACCAGGTATGAGTTCAATGGAGAACTCTTCCTCTCATTCTGGGGGAGGCCCGGGTAACTCCTCAGGAAATACATCAATTCATTCCCAGATGATGGGGGAATTTTCTAAAAGAATAAATCCTTCGTGAGAAAATTATTTCATTTACAAATATTTTAACTAAAAGGATTTTATGTCTTAAAATTTCATGCTTAGACGATTACATTTTTCTATAATTCCTTCATAATGATTTATAAAAAGCTTGCGATTAACCAAACATATCCCCCGGGAGTGTCATAACCAAGAGTGCAGCAAGGCCCGTTGTCTTGTACCAATTCCCGTTCGAGTTTAGCTCAAAGCGTTGTTTTCGTGTTTTACCCCTATGTAAATCTGTGCCAGAGCCACCTCTACCTGCTTGTATCCAGATAGGGATGTATTTGTTTGATAAACCACTTACTCAATATTCACCAAAATACCAGGAATATTTCCTATATTTAAACTTTTCTATAGGGTTATTCCTAAAGTTTTCATATCCTAATTTCCATAAATAACTAAACTATCCTTTGATACAAACTATAACATCCCACCTTTTTATTACATAACATTTCATTACATTTTACAAACAGAGGATCTTTAAAGTCTAGTGTCTTGGAAATCAGGAACATAAAAAATGATAACAACATAAAACATTCTTCTAAACCACTTGTAAGGATTCTTCATTTCTCATCCTAAGTTCATTATAGTATCTCATAACTTGGGAGTATACATCAAAGTAAAGGGTGAGTAGAAGGCCCAGTAAGGGAAACAAGAGAAACATTTTACATGTGAACATGAGATACATCAATAAAGTCATGATAAATAAATTCAAGGAATGAGAAAGAGATAATGAGGAATATCATAATAAAAATAACGTATTTCATAACTTGAAGATTTGGAAACAACATTTAACTTAGAAAATAATTTCCGTTTCACCAAGGTCCATCCCCAAGGTGTCATTAAAAAAAATTACCAAGGTTATTCACCAAGGTATTGTTAAAATTGTAATCCCTAGAGATTATATCATTACCCAATGCATTGGAGCGCTATCAGGGCACACAATTAATTTGTATTTATTATCATTTTATCCACATATATCATCATCAAACATTTCATAAATAACCCATATAGCATAAAAGAAATGGGTTTCATTTCATAATCATAACGTTTTAAAAACTGCTTTTAAAACATGATCTTTATGTCATTTTAAACCCAAAAAAAAAGGAATGTGGGTTTCATGTATGTAAATCCCAGAATTAAAATAGAAAATTTTGATATAAATGTGAATACCCAAGAAGAATAAAGAGATTTGAGTATTCACTTAATAAAATAAAAGAATTTGAGAAAAAGAGAGAGACATTTTGTGACGAAAATTCTGCAGCATAACGACTATGTTACAGGGTTTTAGAAAACATTTAAAAGAGAGGGGAAATTGGTCACCCACTAATAAATGATCCATAAAAAAGTATGCGGACATAATATAAAGGATTTAAGAACATGGTAATAAAATTTTAAAGATATACCATATGAAATGAAGAACTTGAAAGGAAGACAAAAATAAGATTTCTCTTATGAAAAATTCGGCAGCCTAACGACGTCACTTAAAACTTCTAAAAAAATGAATTTATGAGATAAAATAGGGTCTCTAATTATATGAAAACTAAAGAAAATTATTATGTATATAGAGATCATACCCCAACATAAGGAAAAGTAACTTGAATGACTTGACATGAAAATAGAACTTGGAAATGAGAAGGGTGAAAGAATCCCTTACAAAAATTCGACAGCCTAACGACGCCACTTAAACATTCTTAAATTGAATTGATGTGATAAAGAGGGGGTATCTCATAATATGAACATGAAAATGATAGTATTATTAATATAAAATAACATCCCCAACATAAGAACATGTAGATTAAAATAAATGACATAAAGGAGAATACATGAAAAGAAAAAAAGAGGTAGGATCCCTTACCTTGAAGAGTAACATAGAAATCTTGATGTTTGGGACCTTGGGAGACTTTAGGGCACCTTGGGAGGACTCCTTGGGAGGTAAGAAGACCATAACTTCATTTAGGAGGATTTTGGAATGGAAAGGATTAGAGAATGACTTGGTATTTATAGGGGAATTGAGGGGACAAGGCATTAATGGCAAAGGGACACCTCATTGGTGGTATTGGAAAAACCATGGGCTTTCCCATGGTATTTGCCCATGGTATTTGACACTTGGGACACGTAAAACCTTATCATACTATTCATTAGTCGACCAGAATTATTGAATAATAAATACATCCTTAATTATGTCATTAAACACCCGAAACTCAAAAACTATATTTTCACTATTCACCGAAAATTCTACTTTCTCAGAAAAATCCCAAAATTTCACCTTAACCAAATATTGATGCTCTGATTTCAAAAATGAAATCCATTTTATGAAAATAATTTTCTAAATATTTTTAATTTAATTTTTAAATAAAAAGCACTATTCATCCGAAAAAACTAATACTTAACCAATAATTTCTGAAACAATCATTTACCTATTTTATTGAATCACATTACTTAATAAAGGTGACTAAATCATGTTAATACTTTTTTTAAGTGAGATTAATAATACATTTGGTCACATTACTAACCCTAAGCTTAAAATCACTATTCACAAATTACTATTCATCAAAAATTAAGTTGATCTTATTAGAGTCTAAATTTCATACTGAACACAACTGTAGAAGGCTTTTTTTTGAAAATCATTACACATTTTTAATTATTTAAGGTTTATATACACATTTTTAAAATATCCTTTTTCTAAAATTCATCAATAATATGCATACTATATTTATCCGGACATTTGAAAATTCACAAACTTTATCATAAAAAGAAATCACAATTTTTATTTAAATCAATGGATTACACAAGGCATTTACGGTCTCGTTACATAACCCCTTATAACACCAGCATAGGACCTAAGAGTATGGTGTGATAGGGTGATAGAATCTTGGGGCAGCTCGGCCAACATTGTCCGAGTAGTGATTTCTATCATCTTGAACTTCTCGCGAGGGTGATCTCATTCCAGCTTCACACAATGACGTTCGGCTTGGTTTTGGTTCAGAGTAAAGCCCAAAGGTGGTTCCTCCTTCCCGAGTTCCGTCAGATGGGCTTTGATTGGGCTGAGAATACTGGATGGGGCCATCAAATCTTCTTTCTATATTAATTAATCAAGATCACTTTAATTTATATAAAATAAATACAACATTTAGTTTTTAACGGCCTTATTTTAATTATACTCATTTTATTAAATGAAATAGTTTTGTTGAGTATAAAATAAAATAACACAAAAAGTTAGGAAATAAAAAAAATATTCAAAATTTTCAGGTCGTTACATTCTTCCCCTTTGTTAATGAACCCAAAAGGTCACTCTTTTGCGATCTGTAACCGGGTATAAACACATATCAGAATATTAAGGAAAAACACATATTACCTCGGAGAGAGGGGGTGTTCCACATCCAAACTTCTTCAAGTGTGGGGAGTCAACTGGACTCTTAGAGCTAGCCTATGCCTCTCAAAATCTTCCTTGGGAATAGCCTTTGTCAGATTGTCGACAACCTATAATTCTATGGGCACATACTCCAACTTCATGATTCCTTGATCAACCTTATCCTTGATAAAATGATACTTTATCTCAATATTCATTGTCCATGAGTGATGGATGGTATTTTTGCTGAGATTTATAGCACTTGAGTTATCACACTAGATTCCGATCTGAGACTTCACTTCAACTCCCATATCATCAAGATGCTCCTTCATCCATAATAATTGTGAGCATGCTTGAGTGTCCACAATATACTCAGCTTTCATAGTGCTTAATGAAATGCAATCTTGATTCTTTCTTAGCTAAGCAATACTCAATCCACCAAGATATAATACACCTCTTGACGTTGATTTCCTATCATTTGCTAAACCGGACCAATCTCCATATGTATATCCCAATGGCTCTTGTTGAGATTTGTCATTATACATCAAACTGAAATCCACTGTTCCTTTGATATACCGAAGTATTATTTTCACTGAAAATATGTATCTGTACTTAGTATTGCTTTGATATCTCGCTTCTAGGCATGTGGATAATACAATTCCAGGCCTTGTCACGGTCAAGTACAGTAAAGTTCGAATAATTTTCCTGTAATCTATGATATTAACTACCTTGCCTTCATAATCCTTTAATAGTTTCATCTGGGTAGCAATTGGAGTCTTCATCTCCTTGTAATCTTCTATTCCAAATATTCTAAAAACCTCCTTTTCATATTTGGATGGAGAAATTAAAGTGCCATTCCTTCCTTTTTTCACCTATAAACCAAGGGAAAACACCATCTCTCTAATCATTGACATTTCAAACTCACATTTCCTGAATTCTGAAAACTGTTTGCACTGAGCTTCATCCGATCTTCCAAATATTATGTCATTGACATAAACCAGCACCAACATCCTTTGATTAATTTTATTTCTGAAATAGATATTGTAATCAACTCCACTACACTGGAAACCAAGCTTCTTGAAATACTGATCAAGCCTCAAGTACCATGCTCTTGGTGCTTGTTTTATCCCATATAATTCCTTATTCAGCTAAAAAACCTTGTTTTCATCCTCATGAATGATAAAACCATCTGGATTCTCAATATACACTTCTTCCTCTAGAACCTCATTCAAGAATGCAGATTTGACATCTATTCGGAACACTTTTAACTTTGGTTACACTGAAATGGAAAGGAATAATCTGATTATCTCTAGCCTTGTAACCGGTGAAAATGTCTCATCGACATCTATTCCCTCCATCTCAGAGTATAATTTTCACACTATTCATTCTTTGTTTCGAATCACTACCCTATCTTTATTCATCATGTTGCAATAGACCCATTTAGTCCTGATGACATTCTTATTTGCTGGCCTCAAAACAATCTCCCACGTTTGATTCTTATTAATCTGATCTAGCTCTTCATTCATAGCATGAAGTCATTTTTCATCTTTAGCTACATGAGTAAAGCATTTAGGCTCTACTTGAGATAAGAAGGATGTCTACTGCAGCAATTTCATTATTATTGTCTGAACAAGTGTTGTCTGATCACCAATGATATTTTGACTATAAATTTCATCCAGACTCTTTGGATTTTGTGAATTTACTGACTTTACTTCCTCATGCTCATCATCAGTATCTTCTTCTAAATTAGCATCTGCAACTAATGCTCCCCTTATGTTGCTTTTCTCTTCATCACTTCCATCATGAAACTTTATACTATTCTGTTTAGTATTCTTTTCATTTCCCATGATAGTGACATCATTGATCTCAACTACTTTTCCAAGCCTCTTGTTGAAGAATTTGTATGCTTTGATTTTTCCTAAGTACCTAAAGAATATTCCTTCATTTCCACATGACTCAAGTTTCTTATGTTTTTCATTGTTCAAAATGAAGAAATTAATTCCAAAGATTCGAAATTATTTCATTGTTGGATTATTTCCATACTACATCTCATATGGAGACTTTCCTTCATTCAGACACAAAAGATCCCTACTAGAAATGTAGACTGATGTCGAAACTGCTTCCTTCCAAAATTTCTCTGGTAGGTCCTTACCAATGAGCATCATTCTAGCCACGTTGTTGATGATTTGATTTCTCCTTTCAACCATTCCATTCTGTTACTAAAGAAACTTGATGTCTTATCCCTTGTTTCTCGAGATATTCTTCCACCTGACTATTTTTGAATTCCATACCATTTTCAGTACGAAACTTCACAATTTTCTTCCCGAGCATCCTTTCATATTCCCTTAAGTACTGTTTTAGGAAACTAAACACATTAGAATTATGGGAAATGACCAATACTCATGACATTATGCTATAATCATCAATGAAAATAAGGTAATGACTCTTCATGTCAATGGCTCTTGGTGAGATGGGTCCACAGACATCAACATGCACCAATTCAAGAACTCTTGATGACTTTTACTTTGTTTTGTATATCTTTTTGATAATCTTCACTTGTTTACAAGAATCTCACATATGTTTACAATCACGTGATAGCTTAGGAAGGTCTCTAGTAGCATCACATTTTACTAGATCCTCCAGGGATGATTGGTTAGATGACCAAGTCGTTTATGCCACAACTTATTTTCTTTCTCTTTGGATAAAAAACACATATCTTCTTATCCACTTACAAGGTAGATATTTCCCTTTATCCTTTTTCCTTTTAGGATAACTATACCATATCTTCCCTTGATGACACATGTCTTCTTGGTAAACTGAATAGAATGAACTGAGTCACATAGTTGACTGATGCTGAGAAAATTGTGACTGAGACCTTCTTTATCCAAGACATCAACACATCTTATTTCTTTGCACCCTAACCTGGCCTTTCCTAATCCAAATATCTTCAAGCCTTCATCATTTTCTAACTTGAGAACTCCTTATTTGTCATATTTTATTCTTGTAAACAAATCTTTATTTCCTGTCATGTGAGACGTGCAACCACTATCTAGGATCCATACACCAGAATGGTCTGATGCTTTAAGGGTAATTTCAGTAACCACTACCGTTTTTGTTCTCTTCTTATTGGTCCATATTTTTTTCTTCACACTTGGAATATATTGAAATTTCTAATATTTCTCAAATTATGATGGACCAACATCATCTTTAAAAGTTGGTAATATATTTTTCAATTTCAAATCACCTATTGGTTCATTGATCTACTACTTGAGAACATTTTGATTTTGCTTTGCCACATTCCTCTGTATGGATGATGTACAATATCTAGCCATGTGCCCAGATCCTCCACAACAAAACCACTGTCCTTCGAAATATATTCTATAGAACCATTCCTTTTTTAGCTTCCACCTTTGTTATTGTTCCCTTCAATATATTCTGGTTATAGAACACCCATTTTGTGAGTGTCCCATCTTTCCCCAACAATAACACCTAATAAAAGGTGCATTCCTACGTGTCACTTATATACTGCTAGTTTTTTCTTGGGTTCTTTGAATTTTCTAATTCTTCTTTTTACCCACATCAATTTTCATTTTTGGAATGGGCACTTGCGGTCTGAATTCAACCCTGACTTCTTTCTATTTCTGATCAAGCCGTAAGTAATCCTTAATATCTGAGCTCGATTGCTACTTCTTTCCTACTGAACTGCTAGGATCCTCTTTCATCTTTGTAGTCTTTTGAATGATCTGATTTCCCTATGTCACATTAAGGGTCAAGAGTTTTTCTTGATCCTTTACTTTTCTTTACAGACTGACGACTTCTTCTTCAAGTTCTTCAATATACTTGACTTGATATTTTAGTTTTTTTTTCGGCCCATCAATCTCCCTTCTTCTATTCAATATTGAGCCTATGTCCATCAACCATTTCTAATCTCTCTGTCTTGGAAGAATTAAGGATTTATATTTCTTTTACCAACTTAGACTTCTCTTTTTCCTACTGTTGCATGTAGTGTTTAGCATCATGTACCACCTTGTTGGCTTTCTTTGTTTTTATTCTCCAAACATCTATCTCTTCAAGAACTAATTCTAATTAAGATTCCAAGTCAACTCTTCCTTCAAATTCTTCTTCTTATTCTTCATCTTTGGTTTCATCCTATTTCTGAGAACTAATAACAACTTCCACCATATAATTCTCTCCATGATATCTGTAATTATCTATCTCTTCAAGATCCTCATCCTCAGACTCATCTAAACTGTCACATTCTTTGGAAAGAAGGTTCTTCTTCTTAAATAAATTTCTCTTAAATTTTTTCTTACCTTTCACATAGGATGAATAATTTTTCTTGGGAATCTTAGCTTCATCGACATCATCATCTTCTTGGAACTTTTTAGGGAACCTTGCAGCAAGATTTCCAACCTTTCCACATTGAAAACAAGAAAGTGGAAGTTTCCCTTAAAAGTTTCCTCTTCCACTTTGAAGGTTTTAGGATAGGAATGACATCACCTCATATGTCTCTTCTTATTTCTAAGAGTCTTCAATAGTGAGATTCTTCATGGATTTGAATGCCACCTCTTTGGATTTTTCCTTTTCCACAACATCATTGTCATCATTTCGTATTTAATATGCTACAAGCGTGCTGTGAACGTTATCCAGTGTAATCTCTTTCAGATCCTTATCTTCTAATAATGAATCCTTTGGATTTAACTGAGGTGGAAGTTTCCTTAGGACGTTCTTCACAATATGTATGTCTTCAATGACTTCACAAAGACCTATCATGTCTTCCACTACAACATTTACCCTGTCAAAGAATGCAACAACAGACTCATTCAGGTTCATTCTCAGATCCACATATTTTTTCCACAGAACTTGCAGCTTCATTTCTCTAACCTTTGTATCTTCTTTATATTTATTCAATATCTTTACTCACATGGCATGTGATTTGTTTCATGACATCACCTTCTTATAGATAGCATTGGATAGGGCTCCCCCTAAAGCATTGATCCCCTTGGCATCAACATCTAATTCTCTTCACTCGGCTATTGATAATGAACCACTGTTAATATTAGCAGTTATTCCATGTATTGTTGCTGTGAACACATCCATTCCCAAATATCGGAATTAGTGTTGCATCCGATTCTTCCATATATGAAAATTGTTTCCGTCAAAGATCAGGATACCATTGTTATTGGTGACCTCCATTTGAGAGAGAGAAACATTGATATCAACCTTTCCCTCTGATACCAATTGTTAGATTCACTAGGTTAGATACCCTAATAGGGGGGGGGGGGTGAATCAAGGTATGAAAAATTAAAACAACTTCCCCTATTGATATTATTTCGCTGTTAATAAAAACTCTCTTCTCTCTCTTCCCTATAGTAAAGTATAAACATAAATTTAATTATGCATAGGACACAATGATTTTTACTTGGGTCACCCTCACTAGGCTATGTCCAAGGATCATACACCGACGATGTTCCAATGTAACAAATTTACTAAAAGATCACTATTTTTTATAATGTTTGAAGTATACTCACTCACCCTTCTAGTTTACAACCAATCAAGATTTGAAGCTCACTGCACTCTCGACTGAAGTGTGCTCACTGCTTCTTCAAATGATCCACTCACAGTTTATAGACTTGTTGATCTCTTAAATTGAATGAATACCTACATCCTAAACTGTATTTAGATGCCCTATTGAAGTTCTACTTTCATCCATATATGAATACCGCTTAACCATAGAATTGAACTGGGAAAACTCAAATTTTACGCGCAACCCTTGCTGCGCCTTGCGCGTAATTCTCTTGCCATGCACACAAAATATACTTTTTTATTGAAATCCCAACTCCACTTTTCACATAGCCTCAATAATTCTTAGAAACCTTCATTTTATGTTCAATGTAAACATTTACACGCATCATAAATTTTTAGGAACAACACCAAATTTTATGCACAACTCCCTTTGCGTATTTTTTGCGCGCACCAAAACTCAGATATTCTCTAAGTATTGAGCTACAATGAATGAGGGGGTCACCTAATATTTATAGGAAAATACAAACCCCCATGCAAAAATCCCTCCTTGAGTGCATAATCCTCTTCAAGCATGGAAAACATATCTTCCACGCAACAACGCATTTCACACATTGCTCCAAGTTTTTGTGCTCCCTATGCCTTTGCCAGTTTTTGAGATTCTAATATCAAAACACCTATTGCGCGAAAAGCTCCATTACTCTATTTCATGAACCACTCTAATATTTTATTCACCTTCCTTTTACAAAAATACATCTCTCCATTTTCTTATTTTTAGGCCTAAAAATTTGGCAAACAATGGAAAATAGTGACACCTTGAATCTGCTCTTTTTGTACCACCTCCAGATCATCCATTCCTTTGTCAAGGTTCTTATGTTAATCATGGACTATCAACAAAATCTCTTGAACTAGAAACATTACAATTGATTCCCCCTTTTTCAATAAAATAAACTTAGAAACCCACCTTGTCAACAAAAAAAACATCAAGGCCCGCTTTGTCAACAAACACAACCAACCCAAAAAAAGCTTCAATGGTGCCTTGAGGGATATTTCCCAAACATTTTTAAATTGTTCTATCAATATAATTGAGTTAAATAGATTTTTACCCCTTTTACTAAAATTTTTGAGGATAGTTTAGATGGATATAATATTTCAAGGTGCAGATGCTATCTTGATAGTACAACAGGTTAATGGTTTAAGTCAAAAAAAGAATTAGATTATATTGTCTAATTGTTAGTCTTGGTCATTTAAAACCTAATGGATGTGACAGGAAGGAGGGGAATTGATTCTATGAGAATAAATTTTTAGAATGCCTAAATGGGTTCAAGAAACTCCATTGAGATTCAACATTAGGTATTTATGTTTTAGAAATCAATTATTTTATTTTGATGGGTAAATGATATAAAAACTATTTTTGTTAATGGTTATAAATATACTAGAGTTGAAAATTTAGGAAAGGACTGATAAAGTTTATAGTATCCCTTAAAGTAATGAATAAAAATATCATGGAGATTAATGAAAATGAATATCTTAATATTAAATGGATCTAATTTAATGATGTTCACTATAATATCATTTCTGTTTTATGATAATATAAGCTTTTTATAAACAATAAGTTATTACAAAAAAATATGAGATGATTTTTTAAATGCAAATAGATATATTTGATCCAATTCTATAACATGTTAGAAAAAAATAAGGATAATTTTTTTATCCATGATAATATATTTTATCCAAGATATTTGTTAAAAAATAAGAGAAAGAGTTATCACCACTCATTAGTGGCATATTTTAAATAGTAAAATCAATTTTTAGAATATTACTCCAAACACATAAAATTATATATAATATATGAATTCTAAAAGATTATTTTTTTAATATTCTAACCACATGAATTAGGTAATATTTCCTTAAATAAAAGAGTTTTTATATATTAACATGATATTTTAGAGAAAATGTAGTTTTAAAAGGCTAGTGAGATTATATTTGGACTTAGAGACATTCAAATTATAATAAATAAAGGATTAAATTTTTCATATTCAAAGTATAGGTTACTTTATGTCCTAAAAGCTTTTATCATATGTGTTGGTAAAGAAGGATAATGTAAAGTGTTAAAATTAATTACCAAAACTTATTTTCATTTTTTTTCAAAAATATTCTAAAAATGATGATAATGAGCATAGAAAAAGTTTTATGTGAGCAATAAAAGTTAGTAGCATCATAATATTTGATGTTGTGAAGTTAAAGAGTTTGAATTTTATATTTAAAAGTTAAACTTTAGGAATATGATTCTTAAATATCACCATTTTTTAAACTATATTTCTTTATAGATATTACCTATTAAATGTTTTTAGTGAGATATTTTCATCAAATGGTTACATAAATATATGTTAAGAATTATATAGAGATATAATGAGTTTTATAAAACCCTTAAAAGTATATCAAACACAAGTCTTAGCTAGTAGTCTTTTATATGAGATATGATTATATGGGTTCTTATGTATGGTTATATTAAAATTCTTATATGAAATAAAGGATATAAATATTCATCATGTTAAACAAAATAACTTCTCCACTTTATCATTATTTCATGATGGATACATATATTTAATGATGTGAAATAACAATTTACCTCTCAAAAGTATGACATCGAGTTATCTATAACCATTATTTTTTCATGGAGTATTATAAGTTGTGATGAAATGTAAAGTTTAAGGTGGGTAAGATTTTGTATAGAGAGATTAAATATACATGTGAGGAATAAAATGAGTTTTGTGTGATGGATAAACCACAAAGTTTCAAACACTAAGTCTTTGGTATACTAGTATAATAGTCTCGTACCTGCACTCCCAGATCCAATACTGAAATCATAAACTTTACATTGTTGTATTTGATACTAATAAATGTGACACAATTTTTTCCATCCATACCTTACAACATCAAAAGTAAATATTGGATCACTTAAATCCTTAAGGACCTTTTAAGTTTATAGTTTTATATAATTAAGGAAAAAACATACATAAATAATACCCATGTATTTAAGTGAGAATTTCTCTAACTCAACCTAGTTTTTTTTCAAATTAATTCATCATCATCATCCATATGAGATTCAATATAGAAATAATTCATTCAAACTAATTATTAAAAACCTATGGAAAAGGAAAGAAAATAAGGGTGAGCTCAAATTCTATGTAAGAAAAAATGTAAGCATTAACAAATGAATGTCACCATTTAGTATAAGAAGAGAAAAATGGTATGATGAAATAATAAAAGTGAATGGGTATAAAAAAATAATATTCATACTCATCAATATATGGATCATAAAATATGAAAACATGGTATAAAGATTTAGTAAAGTCAAGGTTTATTAGAATCAATAATCTAGAGCCACATGATATCAATCTTGATCAAAGGAACTATTTATAACCCATAGAAAGAATAACAAAAACATGTTAGTATCTTAGGACATGATATTCATAGAAAAATTACAAAACCATTAAATAACACTTAAAAATGGAATAAACATATGAAAAAATTATTATATAATTTTTCGGAGAACATAATCATTACCAAATGCATTACATTGCTATCTAGGAACACCCATCAAATAAGCTATAACATGCTCACCCAACAATATCTGGGTGTACCCATTATATAAAAATATCCAAGAACTATATATAGAGTATATATATTTCATTTAATTTTAAAACTAATGAAAACAATCATTATTCCTTTTATAACTTGATTAACCCATGGAAAATAAAAAAGTTCCATAATAATCTCTTAAAACATCATTAACCTATGGAAAAGAAATGAGTTCAATAATAATATTTTTAAAGCATGATTAACCCAATAAAAGGAACCGAGTTCTATAAAATTCTCTTTGAAACATGATTAACCCATATAAAAGAAAAAAGTTCCAAAAAAATATATTTGAAACAATCATAATCCACCCAAAACAATAATTATGATGATATCATTAGAAAATATCCCTATTTAAGCATAAGTAACAATAAAGGATATCATCTTATATTGAAAATTATTTTGAAAGATAAATTGGAACATTTATTAAAGAAAATAACTTTTCTTTAAAAATTAATTTTTAAAAATAAAAATTCATAAAATATTTTGGAAATATTTTTCTTTGAAAATAACCATGGAAATTTAAAAAGGAATCTTAAAAATCATTTAAAAAATTTCTTGTGGAAAATATCATTTCCTCATTAAAAAACACTTTAAAAAATATAAAAAATTTTAAAAATCATTTTCTTTAAAAATAAACTTGGAAAATAATCTTCAAATTAAATAATGCTCATTATGGTGGAAAATTACATTCATGTTGTATACATTAATACAAATATTACTTTTTCATATTTAGTAAAATCCAATCTGGATTTTTTTGGAAAATGATATGAAGATTCCTATAATTGTTTTTGTAAAAATTAAAATATGGATAACAATTAATTTAATAATTCATTTTAATAATGTTATTTTTTTTAAAACTTATTTATAAAACATAATTTTGGAAGAAAAATTATTTTCAACTCAATAGAAAAATAAAGATTATTTTTCATAAAAATATTATTTTACACTCTTGAGTAAATAAATAGGCTAAAATAAATGGACAACATGTATTATCATGAAATAACTATATTATAATGAAATTCATGAGTTTATTTAGATATTGATCATAATATTTCATCATTAGAAGCATAAACATCAAAAATCATAATAAACAATGAGATTGTATCATAAAACCATTACCACTTTAGAAACATTGAATAGTAAGCCCTATAATGGAATAGAATTAAATAAAAATTACAATATCATAAAAATAGGTAAATTAATTATATTTCATGTCAAAGGGGATGTATATACATTTTATAAAATAATAGAGGTACATAATATAACATATGTCTCAAAGAAGAAAAATTAAGAACAAAATCCATTACAACTTTGGTAACTTTTGAACCATAAACCCCATAAAAGAGATATCATAAATTGGATATATAAATCCCAATATTTTTCATTTGAATCATCATAAAATAAAATAATGTACACTATATACACCACATAAAATAAATAGGTGGTGAATATTTCATCTGTCTCACAAAAGTAAAAAGTGAGACAAAATTCCCTTACCTCGAATCCAGACTTTCCTTGGATGTCCTTTAACTCTTGTATAATAAGTTTATATAAATTATTTGATTTTTATAAAACTTTTTAGGGTTTAATAAATTATTCTTAAATAATTTATTTTATTTCTTTATAATTAAATAATCAAATACTTAATCATTTAAGTCTACATCAGGCATTTTGGGGACGTTCAGTTCATTATTTCAAATTGGATTTGGTGTATTAACCGTGGTCAAAGAGGTCATTGTTTAAGTATATAAATAATAATAATAATTAAATAATTATCACATTTATTCTTTAATTTTAATTTTAAAACTAATCATTATTTCTTACGAAAAAGAAACTATATTTCAATCATGGAGACGGTAGACCATCCATAAGCATGAGTAATGTTTCTATTTTTCAATGATCATTATAAAAAGAAGGTATGTATTATTTTATATTTATATAATAAAAACAATATAATAAATAAAATATTATTTTTTTAAAAATAATTATATATATATATATCATTCTTTTGATGTGGTGATGGAAAAAATAATCACATAGCTTTTTGGTAGTGGTAGTCCACACATACAAAAACGACGTTATCATTTTTCAGTGTAAGAAATAAAATGATATATTATATTTTTAGAATTATAAATATTTCATGATTATATTTAATATTTTATTTATATCAAATCTATTAAATTATTTTATCTTTATTACCTTCCATGTAAAGTGTTAGTGAAAAATGAATCACATCGCTTTGCAAGGTGATAGTCCGCTGTACTCACGAGCGATGTTATTGTATCCCCAAAGAAATGGAAAGTAAGAAGGTTTATGTGATATCATAAATAAATAGGTATAAATATGTTATGAATATCATATATATACATTAAATCCATCATTAAAAAACTGTAAGAGGTGATGATGGAAAACAAATGACATCGGTTCGGGAGGCGTTAGTCCAATATACACATGAATGATGACTTCATATCCCATTTGATGGAATAATAGATTTAATTGGGTTATTAAATTAATATAATAACATATAAATATATATGATATACTGGTGTTATCATATTATAATATTTTAAGAATATTTGAAAAAGGGAGAAGAAGAAATTAAAAAATGCATAGTTAAGAATTTTACCTCTTCTTGAACCACCACCTTAGGATTATACCTATAGTATTCCTATAATAGATTTATGACTAATAAAAGTATTATAGGAATTGGTTAGGAATTTTTTAAATTATTTGGTCAGGTAATGTCTAAATTGTTTCTTCAAGGTGTGAAAAGGAGAGGGGATGGGGTGACCTTTTATAAGTGAGGTGAGTGGAACACTTATAAATTTTCAGAAAAAAATTGATAACCACATTGTTCACAATACACAAGGATCCAAAATGGATAATTATAGACCCTTATACATGATAGTGTTGAAATATTCTCATAAAATAGATTTTAGATAAGTTTTTAGGTGATTTTAAACCTTATATTTTTAGTTTAACCCCCCAGTAATTTTGTTTTTACCTAAACCACAAAAATTAATTTTTACTGATTTAACTATAAATTATGGTAAAAATTTATGTTGAAACTATTAAATAATATAAATTATTCTGATTAAAAATATTCAATCCATTTTACCGAATTTATTTCACAAAATTGGAAAATTTTAATTTAAAATTAAACCCACAAACACGATGAAAAAACGAGTTTTCAAGAAGTGTATTTCTCCAGAAAAAGACGATTTTATATTAACTATATCACTAATAATAATAATAATCATTGTATGAATATAAATTAATATTTATTGATATATAATCTATAAGTTTCATTTAAATCATTCCTCATTAGGGTTTTTTAATTAATTAAAAATGATAAACATTATGCACTTTAAAATAATTTTCAGAAAAATCCCATTTTTAAACCCAATGAAAAACTTATACTATAATCCAATATGAAGTTGATTAAAAATAAATTAAGTGGATTAAATATAACTAAATAATAATTTTGTTATTTTAAATCATATTCAAAACATAATGAAACTTTTAAATTTCTTAATTTATTGAAAATAAATTACATTTTTATAAAAATCAATATTTTCCACTATTCATCAAAAAATCAATATATTCGTAAAAATTACAAAATTTCACCCAAATTAAGATTTAATATTACATTTAAAAAATAAATTTAATTTTATCAAATTCATTTTCTATAATTTCTAAAAGTTATTTATAATATTTTTTTCACAAAAAGAAATAAAAATCAATTTTGAAGAAATCATATTTTGAAGAATAAAATTACTTTACTAAAAATTGACTGATTATTTACTAAATATTTAGAAATAAATTATATTTAGAAGTAAATATATATATATATATATTATAATGTAGTTAATACTGTTCATACCTTCCAATTTAACCACTTAGTTATAACAGCTATATATTCTATGGGTCGTTTAAGCTCGGTTTTGTTTGTCGAATATGCCATTTGTAAGAACTTGGATCTTTTTTTCAGGTATGTTTTTCATTTTTTAGTAGTTTTTGAGAAAAAGAGGAAAATCTGAAAATTTTTGGAGTACATGCTGTGTACTTTATGAGTACATGTCGTGTACTTGGATGCCACTGGAAGCTGTGTGCTGGTCGTGTCATGGCCACACACACAACCGTGTAAGGATGACTTGGTGTCCACCTAAAGTGGAGTACAGAAAAGGCAAGTACACGCCGTGTACTTCAGAATTACACACCGTGTACTTTCTTTTTTTCGTTAAACGGACCGGGGTCATGTCTAATTATTATTTCCATCTTCTTCTTCACCTATTTCCATACAGAGCATCTGAGGAGGCCAAATCTTCTCCGAGCCGCCGATCCGTCATTGATTATCTGAATCGAACGTCATCGGTTGCAATAGAATCACAGCAGTGAGTTCTTGGTTCTTCTTTGTCCACGTTTCCTGATTCTTTCTCTTATGAGAGTTATCGGGGGTTGAACATTTTAGACGTTTTTGCAGATCTACTCTGTTCTAGGATGATTCATGGGCCTAGGTACAAGTATATCAATCTTTTAGGATTGAGGTAGGTGGTTTGTTGCCTTACGTTGAATGTCTTTGAGTTTTTGTGAAAAAGTGTCGGATTCCTAACTTTCGGGTATCCCATGTTAGGGATTTTGGTCCTATTATTTAACTGCCTTAGATTTATTGTTAGCTTAAGGTTAATTAATAATAATATATTCTTGTTTTCATGTTTTAGGATCACACCATGGGTGTTATCCTTGTTTGGATGTTTATCACCGTTTGGCACATTTTTCCTGCAAGGCAAACCCTATTGAAATTTTTAGTTTGCTTATTATAACTGATTTCTTATGTTGTTGGATATTTTAATGCTTCTGATGCATTGTAGCTTTTAGCCAAGTAGTTGATGAACTTACTTAGGGCTGCTGATAGTTGATTACGCACGAATGGACTGCTCCGGGCTGTGAGAACCTGGTGAAAGATACCAAAGAGGGAATAGACGATTAAGTGCTTCCCTAGGGGGTCTGTTGGACTTAGTTTCGTATAAAGGACCTATGGGAATTGGTCTTTTTACATCCTAGGAGTTTCCTTAGTTTACACACGTATCGACACCAGAGGATAAATTAGATATAAGAGCTTCCTCAGAGAGTCTATAGCTATCGTTGCAAGACCATAGGGGAATCGATGTGAGAGCTTCCTAGAGTGTATGTGCCTTTGTATATTTACTTGACTATAGGGGTCTGGTAGTTTGAGCCACCTAGAGAGTCAGTGTAAATGTGGATTGTTTGGTTGGTTTAGATGAGTCTACCAAGACAAATCACAATCTTGGATCTATTGGCCTACTTGTTTTTTTAGGTAGTATTTGATGCCTGTTGTGTTACCTGTTTACCTTGGAATAGATAGCTTTCCTATATTCCTTGGTTTTTTAATCAAATTAATGAATTAATTGTTAAATGAGTGTTAATGGTAATTTGTAAGATTGTTTACTTGTGTACTCCTAGTTCTTTACTACATTTACTCTCATTACTTCAACTATATTACTCACTGATAGTAGGGAACAGATCTTGTAGTGGTTCCCTACTGGGATTAGTCTCACACCCAGTTTGGGTCCTAATTTCTGCCCAAACAGGATATATGGTTGTAGGTTTGTATAGGTATTGTGGCCCTTCTACTTCAGGTACATTATTGCAGGGTGGAGTTGGAGAGTATAGGACTGAGTTTAGGCTTGCGATGCTGCTAGAGTTGCTGTTTACTTTTCATACTTTGTTTCTCAGTTGTATTTAAGCACATTGTTGTGTTTGTTGCTTTCCTTAGATACTTGTACCTGCTACATCATTATCATCATTACTATATATTCATTATTTCCGCTATTTAGTTTTAGTTATTGTATGTTGTTTACTGCTTCAGCTATTGACTGTTATTTCCTTTCCCTTGTATACTTTACCAAATGAGGGAATAGTTTCCCTAATGACTCTCCAAGGCCCTTGCTGCTAGTCAGAAACCTCTGGAGTTTGGGGAAATGTGCTTGAGGTCATGTGGTGAACTGGGTACGGGGCACCAGTTGAGGGGCTCTGGATTCAGGTCGTTACAAAGTGGTATCAGAGGAGTTTCTTTTCTTTTCTATTGACTTACTGTTTAGCGACATTAGACAGGGATAGGACGGAATATGTAAATGGTAAATAACTGTGATCGGGAGTTCTAGAACCTGTGTACAATGAAAAATCCAGGTTACCTCGAATATTTCAATTTTTGAGTTTTGAAAATGTTACAGTTTAATTGACTTGACCGTTGGGTGGTGCACTTGTGTTGTGCTGTTACTATTTATATGATTATGGTTCTATTTTGTTGCAAACCGATGAGATGAGGGTATTCCATCTCATGCATCATATAGGCACGTGTTAGAAAATAAAATTTCATGCATATTTCCATGCCATCTAGATTACATTAGAAATTGCATGCAGTGGTGATAGAATTTGTGATAGATTATGCATACTATTGTGACATTTGTTATAATAGAATACCTACTATATTGATCGGGTATTGTTTGTTTAGAGCTTCTTTAGCATGGATGCCAAACTTTGGTCTTAGAGGTGTATGGGTCCTCGAGGATTGGAATTTGGTGGATCATTGCTTGGTTTCATTGTTATAACTTGTATAATATGCCAAGAATTGATTCGTTGTGCGTATGGTCCCTCACAGATCGGAATTTGGAACCTTAAGTCTTATTTTCTGTGTTTTTTGGGCTTCAGAGCAGTTTCTGAGCTACTACCCAGAAAAACCCAGAATACGCGATGTGTATTTTATTAATACATGCCATGTATTTTTTAAACTGTGTCACTGACTATGTGAGTAGAAACATAGGGTTCTGAAAAAAAAATCTTGTAGGAACATGCCGTGTATTAGTTTAGCATGCTGTGTAGTATGAAATAGGTACCCTGGCTGTGTCACAAACAACACGGGTCATGTTATCTTTTCACATACATGCCATGTATGAATCTTACAAGCCATGTAGTTTGATCTAGGTACCCAGACATGTCACGAACAACACAGGTCATGTTATCTTTTCACATACATGTCGTGTTTGAATCTTAAACGCTGTGTAGTTTGATCTAGGTACCCAACCATGTCACAAACAACACGGGTCGGTGTTACCCTTCCTTGCACATGCTGTTTCCATCTGGAACACACTGTGTAGTGTCGGCCGTGTGTCAAGCCGTGTCTCTAACAACACGGGCTAGGTAAGGCATGTCTAGTAAACGTCGTGTCTTCCTTGAACACGCCATGTAGTTTTTTCTTAGAGGAGCCATGTTGCTTAATCATTTAGAAGGACTTAGGAAGGGAAGAGGATTCAATTACACGCCGTGTGTTAGGACAACACGCTGTGTATTTGGGTTGTTTCATGACCAGTTTAGGTAGAAGTACACGCCCATGTGAATGAGCTAAGGGAAAACGCCGTGTAGGGAAAGAACACACCATGTAGTCATGTTTTTATAACTTGAATGCCTTATTTTCCCTATTCCTTCTTGTGCCTTCAGTTTTCCAGTCTTTGTTAATCCTGAATCCGAGGTGTGCTTTTGACCTTTCAGATCTATAACACCGAGACATCCTCTGGTTGTCTGTCAGTATCAA
Organism: Viscum album; assembly: GCA_963277665.1. Classification (NCBI taxonomy): domain Eukaryota; kingdom Viridiplantae; phylum Streptophyta; class Magnoliopsida; order Santalales; family Viscaceae; genus Viscum; species Viscum album. The sequence goes on along the minus strand of OY728123.1, from coordinate 1,455,619,358 downwards.
GGCAGCGACCGTATGCCTGATACAATAGATCAGGGACTACCAATAGTTCTGCCTATCATTCCGAACATGGAACCTGTAGTTATTCTAGACATTGGTTTCGACACTCAGTTCAGAGAGGGTTTCATGAGATTCATGCGGACCTTCCAGGGAGCACAGCATCCTGCCCCATCTATGGCAGACCTGACGCGAGTTTTTCAGCAGCAACATCCTCCCACGTTCACAGGGGATGGAGGACCACAGGCTACGGAGTCATGGATAGATGCCATGGTATCCATCTTCGAGCACCTATAGATGCCTCTAGAGAGGATAGTGAAGCTCGCGAATTATATTCTATGAGATTCTGCCAAGAGATGGTGGGATGTGGTTTCACAGGAAGGGCACCAATAGGCTATGGCTTGGGACGAGTTTCAGCATACGTTCTATGACTACTTCTACCTGGCGACGCTGAGGGATGATAGAGCCAGAGAGTTCATGAACCTATAGTAGGGTACTCTCAGAGTTATGGAGTATTCCTCTCGCTTCACAGATTTACAGCGTTTCACCCCGATTCTGGGGAATGATGAGCTGTTTTTAGCGAGGAAGTTTGAGGAAAGCCTCAGACCGGACATTAGATCACAAGTGAACGTCTTTCAGTTGACTTCTATTACTCTGATAGTCAAACAGACACTTATCGTGGAGAGAAATCTGAGGGAGACTAGAGCTTTGGACCAGGGCGGTTCAACATCTAGGGCTGATTCATTTCTGATAGACAACAGGAAGTGCCACTGAGAGTCTACACGAGGTGACTCGAGGAAGCGAGGTATTCCTTCTGGTAGACAAGATCTTATTTATGTCAATCAAGTGGTGTTCTATTAGTGTGGTAAAAGCAGGCATATGAAGTCTCAGTGCCCAAGATACCCAGTGGAGTGCTGATATTGCGGCAAGATGGGTCATCTTTAGCGTTTCTACAAGGTTTTCCTTCCAGTGCCTAGTGAAGGAGGATCAGTTTTGACTCCGCATACAGGAGCAGGATTACCTGTTCCACATCACACTAGGGGATGGAGTTCTTCAGGTCGTTTAGTCCAAGGTAGAGGCTGTGGATGCAGTGGTCAAGCTCCGGGAGGGTCAACTCAGGGATCTCAGGCCTCTACACAGGGTCGCGGTGCAGGCGAAAATTTTGCGGTAGAGCAGATTCATCAGGAGCAGGATCCTAGACATTATATAGTTTGAGGTACTATCTTAGTAGCCTTAGTTTTATATTCTTATCTCTTCTATAAAGGTTCTATGCATAGATTTATCTCTTTTTTTATTGTGGAGATCCTTGGGATCTGTATCTTTTTTTTTCTGAGGACATGTTGACACTAGACACACCATTGGGGATTAGAATGGATAGTGTATGTCAGTGCAAGGAGTTACCTCTAGAGGTGGTTGGGTATCACTTTCTATAGGACCTCTATGTCCTAGAGATGATAGACTATGATTTCATTCTCATAATAGACTGGATCGTTCCCTTTCGGGTAGTCGTTGACTGTTATTGCCATAGGGTGAGTTTCATATCATTGGAGGGTGAATCTTTTCTTCATAAGGGAGAGTGGGATGTCCAGGAGAGTAGAGTAGGACCAGAGCATCATGGGCTAGGAAAAGATACAACTCATATTGCTATTATGTTTCTGGATGACCAGGGGAATTCATCGTTATACTTTCCTCCAGTGGTGGATCATTTCAGGGATGTCTTTCCAGAGGACTTTTCAGGTTTGCCTCCGGAGCATGAGGTTGAATTTTCTATTGATCTTGTTCTAGGAGTGGCACTGGTGTCCATTACTCCTTATAGGATGGCTACACTTTAGTTTTAGGAGCTCAAGAAGTAATTGGAGGAGTTGCAGGCAAAGGGTTTCATCCGACCTAGTACTTCTCCTTGGGGTTTGCCTATCCTATTTGTGAAGAAGGAATACGACACCCTTAGGCTTTGTGTGGATTACCAGAAGCCGAACCAGTTGACGATCAAGAACTGATATCCCTTACCTAGGATTGATGACATCTTTGATCAGATTTGAGGAGCCCGAGTGTTCTTGAATATCGGCTTGAGGTCCGACTATCATTAATTTCATGTTAAACCATCTGATATACCTCTTATAGATTTTTGGAGAAGTTATGGTCTATATGAGTATATGGTTATACCGTTTGGCCTCACGAACGCACCAGCGGTTTTCATGGAACTGATGAATCGAGTGTTCCATCCATACTTAGACTCTTTTGTGGCGGTCTTCATGGACAATATCTTGGTGTACTCTCACACTCAACACGACCATGATAACCATCTTGAGATCATTCTGAGTACACTAAGGGAGCATTATTTATATGCTAAGTTCTCGAAATTCCACTTTAGGATGGATCAGATTCACTTCTTGGGTCTTTTTATCTTAGAGACAAGAGTATCAGTAGACCCAGAGAAAGTGAGAGCAGTAGTTTCTTGGGAGCATCTGAAGAACGTCTTTGAGGTGCAGAGATTTCTAGGGATGGATGGATACCACAGATGCTTCATACATGACTTTTCACTCTTAGAAACACCACTGACAGGTCTAACCAAGAAGGGTGCGAAATTCTTATAGTCATATTCTTGTGAGTCAGCCTTTCAAGAGTTGAAAGGGAGGTTGACTTCAGCACTGATACTAGTCTTGCCCGAGCCGGGAAGAGCTATACTATTTACTGCGATGATTCGGGTATCGGGATGGGAGTTGTGCTTACGCAGGGAGATGGATTCGTTGCATGCGGGTCTTGGCAGTTGAGGCCACATGAGAGGAACTACCCGACGCACGATCTCAAGCTGGTGGAAGTTGTTCATGCCTTATATTGTTGGAGACATTATCTTCTAGGAGGTCATTTTGTGGTTTTCACTGACAAAAAAACTCTCAAGTGCATCTTCACTCAGCGTGATCTGAATCTAAGACAACACAAGTGGGTATAGTATCATCAGTCCTTTGACTTTGAGCTTGCCTATACACCTGGGATAGGAAACACAGTGGCTGATGCATTGAGTAGGAGGACTCAGATACAAGCAATTCATGAGGCCAGTAGTGAGTGGCAGCTTATGACACTATTCTCTAAGATGCATTTGGAGGTGCATGAAAGATAGGGGAAAACTTTTCTTTCTTCTATATTTGTTACATGTACCCTTCTTGACTGAGTTAAAATGAGGAAGATATTAGATTCTGAAGGCCTAGGCCTATGGGAAAGCGTGTCAGGAGGGGACCCTCTTCCCGGATGGACCATAGGTGAGGGTGTGATCTTGCATTTCCAGGGACGCGTATGGGTGCCAGCAGATATACATGGAGAGCTGATGCAAGACTTTCATTCCTCAGTTTGGGAAGTTCATCCTGGCATCACCAAGATGTATCGTGATCTACACCACCAGTATTGGTGACCAGGTATGAAGAGAGATGTTGCTGGTTTTTTATGAGTTGTTCCACCTGTCAGCAGGTGAAGGCAGAGCACCAGTGACTAGTAGGGCTTTTACAGTAGCTACCCATTATCGAGTGGAAGTGGAATGATGTTCCTATGGAATTTGTGACAAGGTTACTGATATCTCCTCGAGGGAATGATGCAGTATGGGTTTTCATTGACAGTCTCACGAAGGTTGCTCACTTCTTGCTGATTAAGGAGACCTTTAGTGTTGATGAGCTTGGACAGTTGTACATCCGTGAGATTGTACGCTTGAATGGGGTTCTGAGTACTATCATTTCAGATAGGGAATCCCTCTTCATGTCGAATTTATGGTAAGGGATTTAGAGGGTTTGGGTACACAGGTACTTCTGAGTACAACTTACCATCCCCAGACAGATGGCTAGTCAAAGCGCACGATTCTGGTGCTAGAGGACATGCTACGAGCATGCGTAATTTATTTTGGAGGTTCTTGGGAGAGACATATACCTCTAGTGGAGTTTTCATACAATAATAGTTTTCAAGAAACTATTCAGATGGCACCTTACGAGTCTTTGTATGGTAGGCTGTGCCGATCGCCCTTGTGTTGACTGGAGGTAGGAGAGACAACTATGTTGGGACCTTGTCTTGTTCAGGAGACCACATAATAGGTGGAGTTGATTCAGAAAATGATGGATACTACACAAACTCAACATAAATCTTATGCTGATCAGCATAGACGACCTTTGGAGTTCATGGTCAGAGATTAGGTTTTCCTACGTGTTACCCCAAGGTTGGGACACAAGAGGATCAGAAGACAGGGCAAGCTTTCACTGAGATATGCCGGACAGTTTGAGGTTTTGGATAGATTAGGGCTGGTTTCTTATAGGTTACAGTTACCTCATAGGTATCAGGCTATGCACGATGTCTTTCATGTTTCTCATCTTCGACGCTATTTCTCAGACCCGTCACATGTTTTCAACCCGAGGAGGTTAAGCCGAAGTAAGATGCATCATTCGAGGAGAATCCTATTAGGATTGTTGATCGTAGTGAAAAGGAACTCCATGGCTAGTCTGTTCCTCTGGTATGGGTGCTATGGCAGCACAGTCATGTCCAGGACGACACTTGGGAGAGGGAGGCCGATATGCGATCATAGTGGCCAGAGTTGTTTGAGGTTTCTTCTTTTCCACCTTATTAGGGAAATTTGAGGATGAATTTATTTAGGGGTTAAAGTTTGTAAGAACTCAGATCTTTTTTTTCAATTATGTTTTTCCTTTTCTAGTAGTTTTTGAGAAAAAGAGGAAAATATGGAAATTTTCGAAGTACACGCCGTGTACTTTATGAGTACACGCCGTGTACTTCGATGCCACTAGAAGCCATGTGATGGCCATGTCATGGCCACACACACGGCCGTGTAAGGGTGACTTAGAGGCCGCCTAAAGCAAAGTATGGAAAAGGCAAGTACACACCATGTACTTTTTTTTCGTTAAACGGACCGGGGTCGCGTCTAATCCTTATTTCTATCTTCTTCTTCACGTATTTCCATCCAGAGATTCCGAGGAGGCCGAATCTTCTCTGAGCTGCCGATCCATCACCGTTTATCCTAATTGAACATCGTTTGTTGCAATAGAATCGTAGCGGTGAGTTCTTGGTTCTTCTTTGGTCACGTTTCCTGATTCTTTCTCTTATGAGAGTTATCATGGGTTGAACGTTTTAGAAATTTTGGAAAATCTACTCCATTCTAGGCCGATTCACAGGACGAGGTTGAAGTGTATCAATATCCTAGGATCGAGGTAGGTGGTTTATTTCCTTACGTTGAATGTCTTTTAGTTTTTGTGCAAAAGTGCCGAATTCCCATGTTTTGGGTATCCCGGGTTAGGGATTTTGGTCCTATTGTTTAATTGCCTTAGATTTCTTGTTAGCTTAAGGTTAATTGATAATATTATATGCTTGTTTTCATATTTTAGGATCATCCCATGGGTGTTATCCTTGTTGGGATTCTTATCACCATTTGGCACAGTTTTCCTAAAAGGCAAACCCTATTGAAATTTCTAGTTTGCTTGTTATAACTGATTTCTTGTGTTTATTGATGTTTTAATTCTTCTGATGCATTTTAGCTTTTAGACAAGTAGTTTCTTAACTTACTTAGGGATGCTAATAGTCGATTACGCACGACTGGGCTGCTCAGGGCTATGAGAACCTTTTGCGGGAGACCAAAGAGGGAATAGATGATTAAGTGCTTCCCTAGGGGGTCTGTTGGAATTAGTTTCGTACGCAGGACCTACAGAAATTGGACTTTGTTCTTCCTAGGAGTTTCCTTAGTTTATGCATGTATCGAGACAATAGGATTAATTAGAAATAATAGCTTCCTCAGAGAGTCTATAGATATCGTTTCAAGACCACAGGGGAATCGATGTGAGAGCTTCCCAGAGTGTCTATGCCTTTGTATGTTTACATGACTATAGGGGTCTGCTAGTTTGAGCCACCCGGAGAGTCAGTGTGAATGTGGATTGTTTGGTTGGTTTAGATTATTCTACTAAGCCAAATCACTAGCTTGGATCTATTGTTCTGCTTTTTTGTTTAGGTAGTCTTTGATGCCTTCTGTGTTACTTGTTTACCTTGGAATAGAGAGATTTTCTAGATTCTTTGGTTGTCTAATTAAATGAATGAATTAATCGTTAAATGAATGTGAATGGTAATTGGTAGGATTTTTTACTTGTGTACTCCTAGTTCTTTACTACATTTACTTTCATTACTTCTGTTATATTACTCACTGACAGTAGGTAACAGATCTTGTGGTGGTTGCCTACTAGGATTAGTCTCACACCCTGTTTGGGTCATGATTTTCGGCCCAAACAGGTTATATAGTTGCAGGTGTGGATAGGGATTATGGCCCTTCAACTTCAGGTACATGATTTCTGGTTGGAGCTGGAGAGCATAGGACCGAACATAGGCTTGTGATGCTGCTGGAGTTTCTATTTACTTTTTGTACTTTGTTTCTTAGTTGTATTTCAGCACGTTGTTATGTTTGCTGCTTTCCTTAGATACTTGTACCTACTACATCATTATCATCATTACTAAATATTCATTGTTTCTGTTGTTTAGTTTCAGTTATTGTATGTTGTTTACTGCTTCCGCTATTGACTGTTATTTCCTTTCCCTTATATACTTTACCAAATGAGGGCATAGTTTCCCCAATGACTCTTCAAGGCCCTCGCTGCTAGTCAGCAGCCTCTAGCATTTTGGGAAATTCACTTGAGGTCATGTGGAGAACCAGGTACGAGGAACTAGTTGAGGGGCTCCGAATTTGGGTCATTGCACCATTGAACATAGTTTTATTTTCTAAAATTTTGGGGTGTTACATCCTCCCTCCAATAAAATTTATCCTCAAAATTTTAACTTTATCTTGGTAATAAATGGTTATACATTTGAAAATACCATTTCCAGAAACCGACATCATAAAAAGGGTTAATAAAACATCCTCTTGGTAAAAGAGAAAAGGGCATATGAAGGTTATCTAGAATAACACATAATTGGTTTACAAATAAGAGAAAATTGGTGGAAATTTAATATTTAGACATTTATGAAAATTATAATTCCCAAATAATTATTTAGAGTGACATATAACTTTGATCACAAGAAAGTGAATAATTAATAGAATGTTAATAAATACAAAACTATAAACTGAAGAGGTGTGAAAAAGTTCATTGATATCATCAGAAATGATGGTGATTGGAAAATTTTTTGTTTCAAGACACTTTTTCTATATTTAAGGAATTAATTTCCATCTAGGCTAATATAATAAGAAATTATACTTACTTTATGAGTGGAATTTCATCCTTTTGTCAATTTACATCACATTCTCATCTTTTTCTCTAAATGATGAGTATTCAAGATTAATTTTTCATGTCTAAAGCACCAAAATTTACTTTTAAAGACCATATAACTATAAAAGTGATAAAAATATATTAATCATATCTTTATACATTAACCAAAACATTAATGGTTATCATAGGCTAAAATAATTCCAAAAATGAATAAACTTTCATATGATACATTAATCTTCAAAATTCAACAGTAATACCCAAAGTCGAATCTAAATCATTCCCTAAATAAATAGCCCTATATTCCAAAAAACCTCAATAACCTCAAAATTAAATATTTTTTTAACCTCAATTGTTATCTCATACACTTCATCTTACAAGTAGAAAAATATGTTAGTCTCCTTTTGAAATAACATTAATCACTTAGTCACCAAATCAATTTTCAATCTTATGGTTTTCAATACGATAAATCTTGTATTCCCATAATTACCTCAATATCCAAGATCATATAAACCATAAAGGTTATAAATAACTCAAAACTTATTTCTAAATAATTTAAAGGAATAGTTCATAGTAAACTAAAGATTTAAATATACTTCAACCCAATAAAATTCCTCCTAATGTGTCATTAATCTTTTTAAGATCTTGTTACTTAAAACATCAAAAGGGGTGTCTGAGACTTTGAACTTATGATCATCCTTAATATTTTATACCTATGATGGTATCTATAACTATTAATATAACCTCACATGAATATATCCTAATCTACAAAGTTATATAGACCCCCCATTGATACTAACTATAACAACCCTGAACTCGCTCTCCTGGATCCAGTAATGAAATCATAAAATTTACATTTTTAGCTTTGATATCTCAATAAATTTGAACCAATTTTTTTCATCCAGAACATACAAAATTAAAAGGAAACGTGGGATCACTTAAATTATCAAATACCATTTAGGTTTATAGTTTTTTAGAATTCAAAAAAACTCTTATATAAACAATACCCATGTCTTTAAATTAGAATTTCTCCCACTTAACTCAATTTTTCTTTTTTTCACATTAAGTCATCTTCATAATCAATATACAAACCATTCTAGAAAAAAATTAATTCAACATATTTATTTATAACATCGGTAAAAGGAAATATAATAAGGGTGAGGGCAACTTATCAATAAGTTAAAATGAAATCATTTCCAATTGAATGTCATCAATGAGCATACAAATAGAATTAGGGTATGATGACATAATCAAAATGCATGACTATAACATAAGAATATTCATACCCATAAATACATGGATAATAAAATATGAAAACATGGAATAAGGATTTAATAATGGAAAGAGTCATCAGAATCAATAATCATGAGCTATGTGATATCAATATTGATCTAAGGAAACATTTATATCCCATAAAAATCATAATGAAAACATGTTGGTATCATTGGACATCATCTCTATAGAACACTTAAAAAACCCTTATAGTACATTTATAAAGGTAATAACCATATGATTGAATTATAATATAATTATTTGGAGAACATAATAATTACCCAATGAATTGGAGAACTATTAGGGTGTACCCATAATATAAACTATAATGGGAACACCCAGTGTTATCTGGGTGAACCAATCATATAAAAAGTTTCAAGAAATATAAATAAAGTATATAGAGATTGTGTTTCATTGTAAAACTCATAAAAAATCATTATTCCTTTCATAACTTGATTAACCTACAGAAAAGAAATGGGTTCCATAAAAATCTCTTAAAACATTATTAAACCATAGAAATGAAATAGGTTGCATAAAAATCGATTTCAAACATGACTAATCCATAGAAAAGAAATGGGTTCCACAACAATATCTTTGAAAAATGATTACCTCGTTGAAAATAAATGGGTTTTGTAATAATCTATTTGATATAATAAAAACTCATCCAAAGAAAGATTGGAGATGGCATCATTACAAAATATCACCATTAGAGCATAAGTAACAAAAAATGATGAAATATTTGATGGAAATTAATTTTGAAAGATCACTTGGAACATTTCTTATGGAAAATAAATTTTCATTGAAAATTACTTTTTAAAATAAAAAATTCATAAAATACTGTTGGAAATAATTTTCTTCAAAAATAACCTTGAAAACTTATAAATAAATCTTTAAAATTAATTTTAAATATTTATTGAGAAAAATATCACTTCTTATTTAATTTTTTTTTTAAAATATAAAAAAAATTTAAAAATCCCTTTATTTGAAAATAATAATTATAAATTATAATTAAGGGTTAAACGAAAATAATGGCAATGCTGGTGGGAAATTACATTAATATCATACATGCTAAAACAAATATTATTTTCACATTTTCAGTAAAAGCCAAATGGATTTTTTTGGAAAAACATGAATATTCCTTTCAAAAAAAATTTCAAAAATAAAAACATGGGTAAAAATGTATTTAATAAATCATATGAATAATGTTAAAAAAATTGAGAACATTTTTAGAAAACATGGTTTTGGAAGAAGAAAGACTTTTGACTAAATAGAGAAGTAAAGATGTTTTTTCATAAAAATATTATTTTAAACTATTGAGTAAATAGATATGAAAATGAAGGGAGAACATAAATTTTCATGATATAAATATATGATAATACAATTATTGAGTTTATTGAGTGATGGATCATAAGATTTCTTCATCAGAAGTATAAAAATAAACAATCATGAAAAATGTTGAGATTGTATCTTAAAACCATTATCACTTTGGTAACATTTAATCTCAAGCCCCATGAAGGAATAAAATTAAATGAAACATAAAATATCATTAGAATTATTAAATTAAAGATATTTCATATCAAAGGGACGATATATACACCTCATAAAAAAGATAGATGCATAATATAACATATATCTCAAAGAAGGAAAATTGAGACAAAAACCCCTTACCGCTTTGGTAACTTTTGAACCGTAAAACCCATGAAAGAGAGATCCCAAAATGGATATGTAAATGCAAATAAATTTCAGGATAAGAATCATAATATACACTAAAAGGTATAATATACACCAAATAAAATAAATTGGTGGTGAACATGGAATGTGTCTCACAAAAGTAAAAATCGAGACAGAAATCACTTGTCTCAAGTACGAAATTTCTTTGTATATACTTTAACTCCAATATAATAAGCTTTAAAGACCGGTAAATTTCAAGGAAATTTTTTTCTTAAATTCTTTGGGATTTTACGAGTACGCAGTTTCTGACGGCACCTGATTCCGAGGCCCAGTGTGCCCGGAATCAATTTACGAAGTTTAGCTCGGGTACGTTCAGTGAACGAACGAGCGAGTTTTTCTAACTTTTGAACCGGTGCTCGGAATTGAAATCTGAGGGCACCGATGAAACTGCAGCGTCGGTATTTTCTTAAGAAGACCTTTTTTAGAGTTTCATTTACTTGGGAAGAGTTGTTAAAAAAATGTGGATTAAGTATAAAGAGAAATAAAATTGTGTTACAAATTTTATTTCACTTATAAGTGGTTAAACCCCATGTGTGGGAGTTGGGGTGGGACCCACTAAAATTCAAACTCCTCTTGATAAGATATTAGTGAGATGGGGCCCACACGAGCCCCACCCCTTCAAATTCCCTAACACCTCTAACCCCCCCACCCCACCACACATTAGTTAAGTAACTCTTCCACATTAATGCATGCCAACTAAACGCTTAATTAATTTGACAACTCAAGTTTAATTAACTAGGTGAATTCAACTTTTTAAATTTTAAAAAAAATGTTGGCATGTGTAAATAAAATAAGGAAAAGCATTATTTTATTTTGGGTTGATGTGTTGTGTGGAGATTTGAGAGAGGGAGAATTCTTTACTTTGAAGAACTTCATCTTCCTCGTTGAAGAACGCGAAGAACATCGTCACGCCTTCCATCTTCCCTCCGTGTCAAAGAAAGGGAGACGCCACTTCTTCCACGGACGTTCTCCGTCGACGTATATGGAGACTAACCCGCGACACCGTATTCCATGATGCTAGCTTCCACTAACTTCTTTGAGGTAGGGGTTGTTTTATTCTAGATTTATTTTGATATTCATCATTATTTTCTTTTGGCCGCCTGTTATCAATATAATGGGAGGAGGTCAGACCGCACAAACCCGGCCGACCCTCCTCCCCTTTTTATGTTGATCATCATCGTGGTTTGGAACGGAGGCGTCGCGGTGCAGCGGCACCGCACGGGAATGATGGAACCACGGCCGGAGCGGGCCGCGGTGAAGGAGCGCAGCGCCGTCACGCGACGCCAGTAAAGACGAAGGAAGCCGCAGCCAAGGGTGGGTTGTGGAAGAGGGACACGGCACCGTCGCGCCGCGCCAGAGAACCATGGAAGGCCGTGACTGGGGAGGGCTGCGACGGAGGGGCACGGCGCCGTCGCGCGGTGCCGGTCGGAGAGGGGTCGCGACCTAAGGCCGCGGCGGTGCAGAGGAGGGCGGCTGGACTCCGCCAACTGCTGGCGCTCTAGGAGGCGGGACCAGCAGGTCCCGTGGCGGCACTCCGACCGGCCATTATGGTCGGCCATTTTCCGAAAGTCTGGGGGTTGTAACCCCCAGAAGGTGGAAAGGGTGGGCCCCCAAAGAGGGGCCACCATTTCTCAATCAAGGGGGGGCAATACCCCCCCCCCCCCCCCCGCAACCTGCTCGGCTGAAGGCCGAGCCGCCAGCCACGCGGGCCGGGCCGCCCGCGTCGGGACGGGTCACCCGCGCCGGGCCGGGCCAGTCGCGCCGGGTCGGGCTGCGCCGGCTGGGCCAGGCCGCGCCACCCAATCCGGGCTGCGCCCAAACGGGCCGGACCTGGGTCAGATCGACCCAGTTCGGGCCGACCCAGGGGGTATTGGGCATGGTCGGACCGGGCCCAAACCCCCTGTTTTGGACCGATCCGTTCAAACACCCATAACTTGGGCTACGGACCTCAGATCGATGCACAGTCAGTTGAGTTGGGATCCTTGGATCGAGATTTTTATTTCATTATATTACACTCAAGGTTTCAGAGAACTTTGGGTATAGCTGGGTTGGTTCGAACATGAAACCAACCTGGCCCTCGGAGCGGAAACACTCATAACTTGAGCTCCAGATGTCTGATTGACGTGTCGTCGCCTTTGTTGGATTCCTCTTAGTGAGATGATTCGTTTGGCTTAGTCCGATCGAATTTTGGACGTAGCTGGAGTATGGTCGGGTTAGTTTTAGCCTAAAAACCAACCGGGCCCTTGGGACGAAAAAGCCAATAACTCTCAGACCAGGTGTCCGATTGGCGTGCCGTCTGTCGCGTTGAGTTCCTTTTGATGAGACAGAACTTTGTGATACATCAAATCTGGACTTCGTGACAGTTGATGTATCGACCGCTTGGCTCATGGAGCAGACCCTCCTAGAATCGAGCATGCCGTGTGCGGGAACCCTAGTGCTGGCTGAGACTGTGGCGATGATGACGACTGTACTTGGTCCTACGTGGGTTCAACAACGATGACGACTGTACTGGGATCCTCCGTGGGTTCAACAGCGATGACGATTGTACTGGGATCCTTCATGGGTTCGACGACGATGACAACTATTCTAGTATCCTATGTGGGTCCGACATTATTTGACTCTGTACTTGTATCCTATGTGGGTCCGACATCTTAGATGAATCAGTGGCTACATCTGACCATCTCTATCACCTTACGATGTGTATACTTGTGTGAGATGAGTCTTGACTTCCAATCTTTATCATCGATAAAATTGACTTGATATCCTGTGTGGATTGAGTTATACTATCCTGTGTGGACTGGGTTGTACTTGAGCTCATGAGTTGGGCAGAACTGAAATTGATGACTTAGGTATATGTATGGGAATATACCTAAGTAGTGTTGGTTGATACTTGTGTTCGTATCCTTTCCTTTGTGGTTTATCATTTGTGGATTCTGGGAGACCTTTGGGAGTCTCGGTGTAACGCCCCGACCCCAGTTACCCAGAGTCGGTGCATTATTACATAACATTGGCATGATCACAAGAAAGATCAAATCTGGAAAGACCGATTGGTTTAGTAGCCTTGGAAACACTAGATATATTTATAAAGTTTTATATTACATCATAAAGTGAAAAAATACTACAACAACATATTGTCTCCATATTCCACACTATTATCCCCTCACAATATCCCTGCAGGTCATTCATAATTTACTTCTTCACATCCTGGGAAAAATAAAACATAGAAAAGGGGTGAGCTCAAATGCCCAGTAAGGATAACAATATAGCGAAAACTTTCATAAAAAAGAATAAACATTTAAGACAATGTATTACTAAAACAAAAGCCTTTTAAACTTGAACTTCAACATAGTATGGAAAAAATAAAATGAAATAATTCCATTTACTTATTCACATGGATATTCTACTAATCGAATAATCACATGCAATACCAATAACCACTTTCATAATGATTGAATGCATAATGCCAGACTATCATAACCACATAGCCAAGGCCTCGTGCCAAGACTAAAAATAAGATTTTTCCAAGGCCTTGTGCCAAGAAAATAGGTTGTCTCATGAGACCTACCGATGCATCGAGGAGTTATAGCAGTCTCCACCCGTCACATATTAAGTCCAATGCATTCTCATATGAAAAGGTTTAAACATAACATAAACATTCGTATTAAAACTAGCATACGAAATGTAAATACTTCATCCATAAACCATGAATGGTATAAAAATAACATATCCACAGTAAAACATATCACAAAACCCTCAATACAATATAGAAGTTTTGTATCATAATAAATCAACTTCAAATAAGCGTAAAATCCATCAAAGGATGTTGACATAGATGAAATCAAAACTCTTTTTAGAGAAATATCTATTTCTATTTTGAAATCATTTAAGAGTCATATATTTATAAAATAAAACATTTTCTTTGAAAATATTCTTATAATCTTGTAAATGAAGCTTCAAAGATTTTATTACGGCGGAAAATAGCCGCAGTTAAAAAAAATTCTTACCTTAATTCTATCGAAAAGGTTAAAAAGCACCTTGTTTGGAAAAAGATAGAAATATTCCTTTATAAACCTCTTATAAAAAGTCAAAAAAGGGTATAAATGACTTTAACCCATATTCTTGTAAAAAAAAGTTTTGAAATACATTTTTAAGAAACATGGATGTGGATGATAAAGAGATCCCAGTAGATTATTACGTATAAACAACCTCAGATAATGAAGAGATTGAGAAATAAACCCTTACCTTGTACTTTTCATTGGTTGAGGGTAGGTTAACCTCCTGTATAATGGTGAAATAATTGTTATTAAATTATACAATAATCATATACATTAATATGATATCATATATGATCTTTTAACATTGATTTGTTAATAATATCTTAGTATTATCATTGTTTCGGGTGTTAACTTACTCGTTTTCTTTTATATGTTTTGTTACGTAAGTCGTGTTTTTCATGGATAGGTTGTATCTTAATCATATCCATAATTATATCAAGTCATTAGATACTATTATTAATCATAAAATGATAATTATACTTGGATGGATACGATGGAGAATGAATCTTATCGCGTTCGTGGAGACGGTAGTCCGTACGTACGCACGAGCGACAATATCATTCTTTTTATATTAAAATAATATATAATTGGATGGTATATCATATATAAAGAATAACTATCATGTTAAATTTATTATTTACATGAATCACACATCATTATTATACCCATCCAAATAATAATTTATTGAATAACAATTACACCACGACGTGGAGACGGTAAGTCGTACGTACGCACGTATGGTGACATGTTATTCAAAGAATGGATAGAATACTGAATATTATTGTAACATATTTATAATAACATCACAATATATATAAGATACTGGAGTTATTATTTTATAATGGTAATAACAAAGAAAGAAGAAGTGGAAGAAGAAAGGAACTTGAAAAAGGGTGGTGAAACCATTACCTCTTATTTGGGTTCTTCCTTTTGATTTGATCAAAAGGGCTCCTTAAGTTGGCTTTCTGACTAAAGGAAGGACTCTAGGATGAAGTGAGGGAAGTTGAGAGAGTATTTGGGAGATTTTGGCCGAACCAAAAGGCTTTGAAGGTGTGAGTTAATGAGAAGGAGGAGTGCCCTTTTATAAGAGTGGTGAGGGGCACCTTTGGAAAAGCTAGAAATATTATTTTATAATAAATTAATATTCGGTTTCTAATGTCTCCAAAGTAGATTATTTAAAGGTTAAGGTGGGGATAGGTCTAAAACTACTCAACTAATAGAATTTAGACAGGTTTGGGTCATTATATTAACCTTATCTTTAAGTATTAACTCTTAGTTAATTAGTTTCACTTTTACAATGTCTCTTTGTATTTTTAATGATACACCTATAATTATATAAGTCTCTTGTCCTAACCTTAGATTTTTAGGAATTTAATATCAATTAATAATATAATATTTGTTTTAAAAACTCTTTTATGTCAATTTTGACACTATTCAATAATTGATTTATGTGAAACTCATATCAGAATGATTACTTCGAAAAAAGTCAATTACATCAATCCTAACATGTCATATTAACCTAGAAAATTAGTGTAATTAAATAAAAGTCTCCAATTATATTTATTTGGGTATTTATAATATCAATTATTTTAATTTTTCACTATTATGGTTATTACTGCATCATCATTGTGTCATAAATAAATTAAATTTTTTAATATCTAAAAATTATAAATAAAATATAATTATGTAGAAAATCCTTTTATATTTCTAATGAATATTTATAGTCGAAAATACAACATATATAACCCTATGTAAAAATTGTTTTTCTAAAAGATATATGCTTGTGTCATTTTTGTATTCATTTTAACTTAATTAAAATAAAGTGTCCCTATCACTTACAAGTGGCACCATGGGGTCCCCAAATCGACCCAAAGATGCCCATGGTTGAACATGTATCAACCAATAATGTTAGGACATGTTTTAGGGTAATTTTTTATTATTATAATATTATTTTTTAACCCTTTTTTACCGGATTTACCCTTTAACTATGGTAAATAAAATATTTACCGAAGTAATTATTCAAAATGTATAAAAATAAAAGTTACATATTTACACAATTTGAACATCCTGATTCCCAATATGGAATCCATTTTTCCAAATTCAAAACACAGAAGTGGCAGAAATTAATTTAAAATTAATTCCCGCTGTAAAAACAAAAAGCGTGTTTTTAAGATATAATAACTATCAAAAGATTGATACTTGTTTATGTTCAGTTTAATTGTGAAATTATGTCCAATGACCAACATTGTATTAAATGATAAAAATATATTCTAAATATACTTTAAAACCTCTCAAATTCATAATTTATCACTATTAATTATTTTGATTAAAAAATTTGTTTTTAATTAAAATTTAGTAATTTTCACTATTCATAAAAATATTACAGTTATCTGAAAAGTACCAAACTTTTCTCTTAGGCTAAATTCGATACTCCAAATCCAAAAATGAAGTCCATTTTGAGAGATAAAATTTCAATAAGTAGGTATTACTATTCATAACGTCTAGTTTGATCGGTTGTGGTGTGTGTTAGAACTCGATGTTGCGTACAACACACGCTATTGCATTATTCAAAGGGAAGCGTACCGTAGAGGCTTGGGGTGTTACATTCTCCCCTCCTTCAAATAATTTTTTCCTCTAAATTTCTAGAATACTACCGCATGAAAAGACTCGGGTGGTTCTTCATCATAAGTTTCTCGTGTTCCCACGTTGCCTCTTCCATCTTATGGTTTGTCCACAAGACTTTTACCAGACGAGTCGTCCGGTTTCTCAGTACTTGTTCTCTCGTATCAAGAATCTTGACGGGCTCTTCGCAATAAGACAGATCGGGTTCCAGTTCTAATTCCTCGTAGGTGAGTACATGCGTTGGGTCAGACATGTATTTCCTCAATAGAGATACGTGGAACACATCATGAACTTTGGAGAGACTTGGCGACATTTCCAATCGGTAAGCTACAACCCCAATTCATTCTAGAATTTCGAAAGGTCCGATGTACCTGGGACTCAATTTACCTTTCTTACCAAAATGTATGACTCCCTTCCATGGAGATACCTTTAGGAAAACATGATCACCTACTTGAAATTCCAAATCCTTCCTTCGATTATCGGCATATCTCTTCTGCCTACTTTGAGCTGCTTTGATATGGTTTTGGATTACCTTCACCTTTTCCATCGTTTCCTCCACCAGTTATAGGGATACAAGTTATATTTCACCAATGTCATCCCAACAGGTTGGTGTGTGACATATCTTTCCATATAATGCTTCATATGGTGCCATATGAATACTCGAATGGAAGCTATTGTTATAGGAAAATTCTACCATAGGTAAATATTGATCCCACATACCCTGAAAGTCAAGTGAGCAGAATCTCAACATGTCTTCTAAGGTTTGAATAGTTCCTTCTGATTGTCCATCTGTTTGAGGGTGGTAGGCAGTGCTCAAATGAAGTTCAGTATCCAAGTATTTATGAAGACTTTTCCAGAATCTTGATGTAAAACAAGGATCACGATCAGAAACAATCGATAGGGGTACTCCATGAAGTCTCACAACTTCATCAATATATAGTCTTTTAGACATTCCAGTGGTAGATCTTCCCTTATAGCAAGAAAATGTGATGACTTGGTAAGACGATCAATAATGACCCATATTGCATCGTTCCTTCGAGGAGTCTTTGGTAGTCCCATGACAAATTCCACCGTAATATTGTCCCATTTCCACTCCGATATGGGAAGAGGTTGCATGACTCATCCAGGCTATTGCCTTCCAGCTTTCACTTGTTGACAAACCATACATCTTGACACAAAATCAGCAATCTCCCTCTTTATGTTGTCCCACCAAAAATGTTCCTTCAAATCTCTATACATTTTGGTGCTCCCAGGGTGTATAGAGAAATTGAAACTATGAGAATCATCCATAAATTCCCTTTTTAGATCAGGTATATCGGGAACACAAAGTCTCTTCCCGAATTTCAAAATTCCATCTGCATACACAAAGTCTCTCAATCTCCCATCATTCACAGCTTTAATCTTCTTTTGAAATTCTTCATCATTGGTCTGAGAACTCTTAATTCTTTCTAGTAAAGATGGTTTGGAAACCATTTGAAAAAGCATTGATGTTTCACCTTCCCTGGTTATTCCCATGTCCATCTTCACTAGATCCCTGAAAATTGGATCCCTTTCAATTCTTATATTGTTCAAAACTCCATGGTCTTGTCTGCTCAAAGCATCTGCCACCTTGTTTGCCTTCCCCGGGTGGTAGTGTATCATATAATCATAAACCTTGAGTAATTCAATCCATCTCCTTTGCCTCATGTTGAGTTATTTTTGTGAGAAAATATACTTCAAAATCTTGTGATCAGTATAAATCTCACATTTTTCACCATAGAGGTAGTGCCTCCATATCTTCAAAGGAAAGATCACATCTTCAAACTCGAGATCATGAGTAGGATAGTTTTGCTCATGAATTTTCAACTGTTGTGATGCATAGTAAATAACCCTATCATTCTGCATAACGACACAACCAAGTCCTTTCTTGGATGCATCACTATAAATAACAAACCCATCATTCCTCGATGGTAGAGTCAATATAGGAGCATTGACTAATCTTCTCTTCAGTTCTTCTAAACATTCTTCACACTCTTTTTTCCAAACAAATTTAACCCCTTTACGTGTGATCTCCGTTAATGGGTTTTCCAATCGGGCAAAATTTTGGACGAAACATCGATAATAACCATCCAAACCAATAAAACTACGTACCTCAGTTACACTCGTAGGTACTGGACATTCTTGGATTGCCTTGGTCTTAGAAGGATCAACCGAGATTCCATCTTTAGAGACAATACGGCCAAGAAAAGAAATCTCCTGAAGCCAGAATTCACACTTGCTAAGCCTCCCATATAATTCATGTCTTCTCAGAGTCTTCTGGATAATGCGCAAGTGACTTTCCTGTTCTTCGTAGCTTTTAGAGTATACCAAGATATCATCAATAAATACCACCACAAATTCATCGAGATATTCCTTGAAAACGCTATTCATCCGATCCATGAATACAGAGGGTTCATTAGTCAATCCAAAAGGTATTACAGTAAACTCGTAATTCCCGTACCTGGTTCGAAATGCTGTCTTCAGAATGTCTTCCATATTTACACACAACTGATGGTATCCAGATCGAAGGTCAATCTTTGAAAAGTATTGATCTCCATGCAGTTGGTCAAATAAATCATCAATGCGAGGTAGGGGATACTTGTTCTTTATTGTTATGGCGTTAATCTCCCTATAGTCGATACATAACCTCATAGATCCATCATTATTTTTAAGAAAAAGAACAGGGGCTCCCCATGGAGAAACACTAGGGAGAATAAATCCCTTATTACTCAATTCCTCTAGTTGTTTCTTTAGTTCGAGTAATTCCACAGTGGCCATTCTATAAGGGGTCTTCGATATAGGCTTTGATCCAGGAATTAAATCAATCGAAAACTCAACTTCTCGTTCTGGAGGATGTCCAGGTAAATCTTCCAGAAATTCATCTACATATTCTTTCACAACAGGTACATCCTCTATTTGAACATTCCTTTCCTCACCCAAAGTCATTTAATTCTCTTCCTCCCCAATAATTGAATTTAGTTGAGCTACTGGGGGTGGATCTAGATAAGAATTAGGTGGTGACGATTCTACTCTAAAGATAAGGTGTTCCTTATAATCATCATCAAAAATCGTATCCTCCTTCTTCTTACAATAAATATTCGCATCATAATCCGAAATCCAATCCATACCGAGGATTATATCAAACTCAATCATAAGTATGAAAATGAGATCAGCGGATAAAGAACATTTGTGTGCTCTAATGGGGACTGATTCACAAAACTTTGTTGCAATGATACATCCCTTAAGAGTTTTAAATAACAACTCCCTTGTTAAATCAAATTGTAAATATCTAATTTTCTTAGAAAACTGGGAAGATATGAAACAATGTGATGATCCAGAATCAAATAATGCATTTTCTAAACTTGAGGAAACCATTAAATTACCTGCCACCACGTCTTTTGGAGCTTCTACCTCAGCAGTAGTGATAGCAAAAGCTTGGCCTTGGTCCCTTGGCCTTTTCTGAGGTAAGTTCCCCTGACGATTAGGACATTCATTTGAATAATGTCTCATCTCCATGCAATTGTAGAATTGAACAGTGGTAGCTTCCTTCTTCCCTTTGCATTCACGAGCTTGGTGGCCTTTTTCACCACACTTGTAACAGATTCCCATTCCCTTCAAGCAAGTACTGGGGTGTTTCTTCCCACATTTACCATAGGATGGATATTCAACCTTTCCCTTCTTCCCCTTATTTCCATTACCAGATTGATCAGAAGATCTCTTCTTCTCTTGCTTTGCTTTAAAGTCATAAGAATTTGAGAATTCTTTCTCTATCTTGATATCACATGAGACAATGTCTTCGTACGACAAGAAGGATTGTGAGACTAATGCTCCACAGAGAAATGGTTTTAACCCATCAAAGAAACGATCAATCTTACTTCTTAGGTTACGTATATATTCTCTAGCATACCTTTCTAACCTTGTAAAGTGTGCCTCATACTTTGCGACATTCTCATCCTCCTTTTGTCTCAGACTCAAAAATTTCCTTTCCATATCTGCTCGACGGTCACGAGGAAAGTATTTTTCTAAAAACAGATCTTTGAACTCCCACTATTCCATATTTGATACTTCATCATCTTCCTTCATGTTTTGAATCAATGACCACCATTGATCAGCATCTCCAGTGAGGCGGTAAACTGCCATGATAACTTCTTCCCTTTCACTACTCCCCAAAGCCTGAAATATTTTCTCTAGGGAATTTATCCATTGCTCAGCTACTAAGGGATTTGTACTCCTATTGAACTTTGGTGGTTTTTGCCTCATGAATCGATCTAACATTGATCCTCCATGCTGCGGATCAGGGTGCTCCATACGGGTAAGGTTATTATTCATAACCTGAGTGAGTTGTCCCAGTATGGTTATTAGCTGATCGGCACCAGTTGCATCACTGGCCCCACTATAATTATCTTGAGCTGGAGGGCAATCCCTATATGGGGTGCGTGCATTGATACAGTTTCCATTAATTCCACTAGGCGCCATTTCTAATCAATGCCACAAACTAGACCAGTTTATGAATCAAAATACATAATCCCATACTTATAAAACACTTAACATAAATTGAACTATTTATGGATATAATCCATAATCATAAATTTTTTTTGAGGAAGTATATACTCATAAACCCTTCATAATTATTTTTAAATAAAATGAGAGTTATCCTAAGAATATCCCCCGGGAGTGTCGTAACCAAGAGTGAAGCAAGGCCCGTTGTCGTGCACCAGTTCCCATTCAAGTCTAGCTCAAAGCGGTGTTTTAGGGTTTTACCCCTAGGTACATCTGTGCCAGAGCCGCCTCTACCTGCTCGTATCCAGACAGGGATTTATTGCTCGGAAAACTCACAAAATATCTACAATAAAAAAATTATAGGAAGTTCTTCTATACTAATCCTCAAAGTCCATCTTAGGTCTATGTGCTCTAATCAGAGTTTATCTAAATCTAGCTTCCAAGGTGTGTACTAAACTTTCTCTGATACCAACTATAATTCCCCGACCCCAGTTACCCAGAGTCGGTGCATTATTACATAACATTGGCATGATCACAAGAAAGATCAAATCTCAAAATACCGATTGGTTTAGTAGCATTGGAAACACTAGATATATTCATAATGTTTTACATTACATCATAATGTGAAAAACTACTACTACAACATATTGTCTCCATATTCCACACTATTATCCCCTCATAATATCCCTACAGGTCATTCATAATTTACTTCTTCAAATCCTGGAAAAAATAAAACATAGAAAAGGGGTGAGCTCAAATGCCTAGTAAGGATAACAATATAGAGGAAACTTTCATAAATAAGAATAAACATTTAGGGAAATGTATAACTAAAACAAAAGCCTTTTAAACTTGAACTTAAACATAGTATGGCAAAAATAAAATGAAATAATGCCATTTACTTATTCACATCGATATTCTACTAATCGAATAATCACATGCAATACCAATAACCACTTTCATAATGATGGAATGCATAATGCCAAACTATCATAACCACATAGCCAAGGCCTCGTGCCAAGACTAAAAATAAGATTTTGCCAAGGCCTTGTGCCAAGACACTAGTTTGTCTCATGAGACCTACCGATGCATCGAGGAGCTATAGCGGGCTCCACCTGTCACATATTAAGTCCAATGCATTCCCATATGAAAAGTTTTAAACATAACATAAACATTCATATTAAAACTAGCATACGAAATGTAAATAATTCATCTATAAACCATGAATGGTATAAAAATAACATATCCACAGTCAAACATATCACAAAACCTTCAATACAATATAGAAGTTTTGTATCATAATAAATCAACCTCAAATAAGCATAAAATCCATCAAAGGATGTTGACATAGATGAAATCAAAACTATTTTTAGAGAAATATCTCATTCTATTTTGAAATCATTTAAGAGTCATATATTTATAAAATAAAACATTTTCTTTGAAAATATTCTTATAATCTTGTAAAGGAAGCTTCGAAGATTTTATTATGGTGGAAAATAACTGCACCCGCCGTATAAGTGGAAAAAAACATTCTTACCTTAATTCTGTCGAAAAGGTTAAAAAGCACCTTGTTTGGAAAACGGCGGAAAGATTCCTTTATAAACCTCTTATAAAAAGTCAAACAAGGTTATAAATGACTTTAACCCATATTCTTGTAAAAAAAAGTTTTGAAATACATTTTTAAGAAACATGTATGTGGATGATAAAGAGATCCCAGTAGATTATTACGTATAAACAACCTCGGATAATGAAGAGATTTCAAAATAAACCCTTACCTTGTACTTTTACTTGGTTGGGGGTAGGTTAACCTCCTGTATAATGGTGAAATAATTGTTATTAAATTATACAAGAATCATATACATTAATATGATATCATATATGATCTTTTAACATTGATTTGTTAATAATATCTTAGTATTATTGTTGTTTCAGGTGTTAACTTACTCATTTTCTTTTATATGTTTTGTTACGTAAGTCGTGTTTGTCATGGATAAGTTGTATCTTAATCGTATCCAGAATGATATAAAGTACTTAGATACTATTATTAATAATCAAATGAGAATTATACTTGAATGGATACGATGAAGAATAAATCTTATCGCGTTCGTGGAGACGGTAGTCCGTACGTACGCACAAGCGACAATATCAATATTTTGATATTAAAATAATATATAATTGGATGGTATATCATATATACAGAATCATTATCATGTTACATTTATTATTTACAGGAATCAAACATCATTATTATACCCATCAAAATAATAATTTATTGAATAACAATTACACCACGACGTGGAGACGGTAAGCCGTAGGTACGCACGTATGGTGACATGTTATTCAAAGGATGGATAGAATACTGAATATGATGGTACAATATTTATAATAACATCACAGTATATATAAGATACTGGAGTTATTATTTTAGAATGGTAATAACAAAGAAAGAAGAAGTGGTAGAAGAAAGGAACTTGAAAAAGGGTGGTGAAACCATTACCTCTTCTTTGGGTTCTTCCTTTTGATTTGATCAAAAGGGATCCTTAAGTTGCCTTTATGACTAAAGAAAGGCCTCTAGGATAAAGTGAGGGAAGTTGAGAGAGTATTTGGGCAGAGTTTGGCCTAACCAAAAGGCTTTGAAGGTGTGCGTTAATGATAAGGAGGAGTGCCCTTTTATAAGATGGGTGAGGGGCACCTTTGGAAAAGCTAGAAATATTATTTTATAATAAATTCATATTCGGTTTCTAATTTCTCCAAAGTGGATTATTTAAAGGTTAAGGTGGGGATAGGTTGAAAACCACTCAACAAATAGAATTTAGACAGGTTTGGGTCATTATATTAACCTTATCTTTAAGTATTAACTCTTAGTTAATTAGTTTCACTTTTACAATGTCTCTTTGTATTTTTATATTATATGGTTAATAAACTTAATATATACATCCAAGAAACCCCCAAGTGGTCCATTAATGATACACCTATCATGATATAAGTCTCTTGGCCAAACCTTATATTTTTAGGAATTTAATATCAATTAATAATATAATATTTGTTTTAAAAACTCTTTTATGTCAATTTTGACACTATTCAATAATTGATTTTTGTGAAACTCATATCAACATTATTACTTAAAAAAAGTCAATTAAATCAATCCTAACATGTCATATTAACCTATAAAATTAGTTTAATTCAATAAAAGTCTCCAATTATATTTATTTGGGTATTTATAATATCAATTATTTTAATTTTTCACTATTATGGTAATTACTGCATCATCATTGTGTCATAAATAAATTAATTTATTTAATGTCTAAAAATTATAAATAAAATATAATTATGTAGGAAATCGTTTTATATTTCTAATGAATTTTTATAGTAAAAAATCCAACATATATAACCTTATTTAAAAATTGTTTTTCTAAAAGACATATGCTTGTGTCATTTTTGTATTCATTTTAACTTAATTAAAATAAAGTGTCCCTATCACTTACAAGTGGTACCATGGGGTCCCAAAATCGACCAAAAGATGACCATGGTCGAACATGTATCAACAAATATGGTTAGGATACGTTTTAGGGTAATTTTTTGTTATTATAATATTATTTTTTAACCCTTATTTACCAGATTTACCCTTTAACCATGGTAAATAAAATATTTACCGAAGTAATTATTCAAAATGTCTAAAAATAAAAGTTACATATTTACACAATTTGAACATCCTGATTCCAAATATGGAATCCATTTTTCCAAATTCAAAACACAGAAGTGGCAGGAATTAATTTAAAATTAATTCCCACTGTCAAAACAAAAAGCGTGTTTTTAAGATATAATAACTATCAAAAGATTGATACTTGTTTATGTTCGGTTTAATTGTGAAATTATGTCCAATGACCAAAATTGTATTAAATGGTAAAAATATATTCTAAATATACTTTAAAACCACTCAAATTCATAATTTATCACTATTAATTATTTTGATTAAAAAAGTTGTTTTTAATTAAAATTTAGAAATTTTCACTATTCATCAAAATATTACAGTTATCCGAAAAGTACCAAAATTTCACCTTAGGCTAAATTCGATACTCCGAATCCAAAAATGAAGTCCATTTTGAGAGATAAAATTTTAAAAATTAGATATTACTATTCATAACGGCTAGTTTGATCGGTTGTGGTGTGTGTTAGAACTCGATGTTGCATACAACACACGCTATTGCATTATTCAAAGGGAAGCGTACCGTAGAAGCTTGGGGTGTTACAATCGGGGTCCCTACTGAGTATCGTATACTCACCCCTGCATGGGCTACGCCCGTACTACGTTGTGTTGGTTGCATACGACGGACAATGCTGATCGTGGTTGAGGCTAGAGGAGCGGGACTGTACCCGGAGGTGGTCTATCATGTGGGACGTACACGGAGTGGATGGCTGGACATGAGGAGCTGATGAGACTATCGGTACTCACCCTTTAGGTGGGAGTTCCGGAGGACGACTTCATGGTTGCTGCTTTACTTTTCAGTTGTTGTACTTTCCTTCCAGTTGTACTGCACTTTCAGTTGGGTTTGTATACTGACCCATTTACTTTCCAGCACTTACTATTGTACTCAGTTTACTTACTGTTTACTTCAGCTTTCATACTCTGTGGTGTTTGTTTTCTTATATAAAGGCAATTCCTTCCCTTTCATCGGGTTTTATGCCTTTGGTGCTAGTCACCAGCCTCTGGCCTATGGAAGGCGGGCTTGGGGTTGTCACGGCACGGGCCTCGAGGACGGGTCGTGACATAAGCTTAAATAAATTATTTTATTTATTAAAATATTTTTTTATGTTTAATAACTTACACTTAAATAATTTATTTTATTTCACATATAATGAAATATTAAAATACTTAATCATTTTGGAAAGGCCCAACTAGGATCAATGTATTCACTAAGAGGGGGATGGGGTGAATTAGTGATAGATTTTTCTTTTATGTTATGTTTTATTATATAATAACCTTCAAATCCTATTCAATATTTTTCACTTTATTTAAAACCAAACATTGACACATCCATAGGAAAAAAATTATTACAAGTTTCACTACTCAATTAGAGTTACTAGTCCTTATCATGGTTTAAAAATAATCCTATACCACACAATCCACTAGAAAAAAATACTTTTGTGTGGATACAAAAATTAATAAATACCATTAAATTTGTGTAGAATTATGATAAATACAATAATGCATGTTCTTCTTTTATCATGAAATATGTAAATAATATTTTGTAACAAGTTTAGAAATATTCACCAATTTGTTCTTAACATGTCACTATGTTGCTTCAACAACTTCCACTTTTGGAAATCTTCAGAAAAAAAATATTCACTTTATTACCCAACAATAGGTAGGAAAAACTTATCTACAATTCATACATAAAATCAGTCTGATCACTCACTCTAATTTATATGTTCAACTATTTATTTTAGAAATAAATATAATTTTCTTCTTTCTTTTTCCTGAATCTGTCAGTCTGATCCCTCGGTATGATCTGGTAACTCCTAACTAGAACTTCTTCTGTTTGAAATTAATTCTATAGAAATTATTTAAAAAAACAAAAAATAGTGATCTTTCTCTATCATACATGTGAAAAGTGTCAGAGTACATTTTAATTTGACATATTTATATAGGTGCGCTAGAAATAGGAAAGGTGGGAACCTAAAATTGTTTTTCCACTCAAAAAAAATTAAACTTTTGAATTAATTCAGAAATTATAACTACATTTAACATTTATCAATGCTTATCATCTCTTCTAGATTATTATTGAATCTTATTTAATTCTATATAACTTCTAAAATCTTTGAATTTAGAAATAATTCTTCAGTCCAATCATTTGAGTTCGATCTTTCTTTGTTTAGTGACTCTGATTGTTCTTTCTACCTCAGATTCAGTCAGATGGACTTTATTATAGAAATATCGTCTGATGGATTAGTACATAAAAAATTCATAGATTCAAACAGTGCCTCATTTTATATTAATACACAGAAGATAAAAAAAATTATGTGACTGATCAATCCAATTCTATGATCCAACTGAAAATGGATGAATACATTATTGAAACTTCTTTAGACTTTAGTTGCTTGTAATGACTATTCTCTTTAGTATAACTTTCTCACTCTGATAGTTATACTCAATCACATGGAAGTCTGATCTTATAAGTCCAATTTTATTCCATAGGATGATAAATTTGTTTAACTATTTTATCATAAGAATCACTAAAACTTCTCTAGGCTTCCAAACATTTTTCATTTAATTTCTTCATTTGTTCAAAAACTTCTAAGACTGATGAAGCTTTTCATCCAATTAAACATAAAATATGATGTTATGAATCCAATAGAACACTGAATTTGATGTTTTCCTCTGATGGAACACTGTATCTGATGTTTTTTCTTTGATAGAACACTTCATCCATTGGATTATCAGTGCAAACCACTTGTATATTGGACTAGTTTCTACTCCCATCTGGTCGATCGGTGTCTGAACTCATTTGATGTATTTGTGTCAGAACCCATATGATGGATTAATGTTATCACCTATCTTATGGATCAATTCTATTTTTTTTAAAACCTTATGACTTTCAAAAATTCAAACACACATTTTCTAAACAACTTATACATCTGGTGAACTTTGATCCAATGTTCTGCACCTAGAAAACTTCAACTACGTAAAAAAAGATATTCTTATTTCATTTTTTATTTTCCCAAACACATTTTCTCCCCCTTTCTTTCAAAAATCTTGGATCATATTTTTTTAATAAACTTATTATATTGAGAAATTTTATCATGGAAAAGAACAGTTATATTTTGTGCTAAATGACTCTAAATACATTCTAAATCTGATACATCTTCCTAATACATTATGAAAAAACTTCATTCCAGAAAGTTAAGTCATAAAAAAAGTTCACCTACAAAACATCTTCAAAAAAAAACATAACATGATATAATTTTCTTAAGAAATATGTGTTCAATATTCTTAGTCTAAAACTTCTTCATCTGATCACTAAACCATATAAATTAATTTGATTTCTGTAAATACAGCAAAATACAAAATATTTAGCAAACAACTTCTTAGAGCATCTGAAAAACAACTTCCATCCAACTTGGTACCAACTACCCCCCTAGATTTTGTGGTAAAAATATATTCATAAATCATTGAAACTTGTTAAACTCAATATATGGATCACTAATCAATAATTATAGTCCTACGCGGGTAAAATAATTGTAGAAACCATTAATCATTGATAGTGAAACCATGTTGTATAATAATAGTGACTTAAGAACATCTCTTAAACATAAAAATTTTAAACATTACACCTATTAAATGATTCTTTCTTCCTATAAGAAATTTTTTCCTATAATAACATCAATAAAATTTTAAAATAGTTATAACATTCACACACACGTTGAGTTCATACCTAACTCATTTTAATAACTCCCCCTAAATAAATGATTATTTAAAGGTTTAGAACATACCAATGGATATACTTATGAAACATCATTTTTCTCCCCTTGAAAACACTATCCAAAGAGTATATGTGAGAGGTGAAAGAAACACCTAGATAAACCTTGGAGAGAAATAGGTTGGATTCAATTATTCACCCCATGTTTTGAAAAATCTTTCTTTGGTAAAGAATTTTTGAATGTATCAGCAGCTTGTTCCATTGTAGGAACATATTATAAATTTATTTCATTCTTCCACACATGTTAATTGATGATGTGAAATTTTATATCAATATTATTTGAATTATAATGTTGCACTGGATTTCTAGTGAGATTTATATCACTTTTATTATCACAACCCAAGAGAAGTGGTAACTTGACTTCAATAAGAAAATCTTCCAAATAAGTTTTTATCCACATAAGTTTTGTTACATATTGAGTGGAGAAAACATATTCAGATTCATCCGTAATGAGAGTTACATAATTATTATTTTTAGTTTTTAAATTCAAACAACTTTACTCTAAAAAAATTCCACAAGATGTAGATCTCTAATCATCCACACCTCCTACCCAATCATCATCTATATAACCAGAAAAGTCAATTATTCCTGATTTGTCAAATTTGGTACCAAAATATATTATTCCTCTTATATATCTAAGAATTATTTTTCTTACCAAGGGATGATATTCCATTGTATCACTTTGGAATCTTTCACATAAGGTAACAATATACACAATGTCTAGTCATAAAGCAGACTCAAATAAAAAACTTCCTATCATATTTTTGAAATATTTGGGATCCACTTACTTTACTTCTCCGTCTTTAGAAAACTTGGTTCCCACTAAAATTGGTGTGGAAACATGATTTTAATTATCTATTACAAACTTCTTAATAAATTTCTTATCATAATTCTCCTAATATAGAAA
This sequence comes from Viscum album, assembly GCA_963277665.1. Taxonomy (NCBI): domain Eukaryota; kingdom Viridiplantae; phylum Streptophyta; class Magnoliopsida; order Santalales; family Viscaceae; genus Viscum; species Viscum album. Next base: position 1,455,589,558 of record OY728123.1, on the reverse strand, counting down.
AATAAATTTCTTCTTTTGTGAGATTTGTAATCCAAGAAGATATTTCAGTTCACCATGCATGGAAATTTCAAAAAATATTCTTCATTTCTTTAGAAAACTTCTCACAAGTTATTTCATAATTCATAGAAAATATAATATCATCAACATATACAATCACATTTAGATTGATCTCCTAATTCTCTTTGATGTAGAGATTAATATCAACTCTTCCTTCCATAATGTTTAACAACGTTAAATAGGAATCCAATTTGGAATACACAGCTCTTGAATCATTCTTTAACCCACACAAATCATTCTTTAACTTGTGCACATAAACCTCATATTTTCCAATAAAAAATTCACATGTTTTTTTCAATATATACTTCTTTATCAAGTTATCGATTCAGAAAATTAGACTTAATGTCCATCTCAAAAAGTTTATAACTTCATAGTGCAACAATGTCAAGAAATATTATAATTGTTTCTAACCATACAATAGGATAAAAAGTCTCATCAAAATGAATACCTTAAATTTGTGAGTAACCTTTGAAAACTAATCTTGCTTTTTTTACCATCACTTCACTATCTTCATTCAACTTGTTTTAGAACACCCACTTTGTACTAATAACATTTTTATCATTTGGTTTGGATAGAAGTTCCCAAGTATCATTCTTCTAAATCTTGTCCAACTCTTTCTTAATATTATGAATCTATTATTGATGCCTAAAATAATTATTAACATATTTTGAATCAACTTTTAAATAAAAATAAGTATGTGTATCAAAATTTTATGTTCTTATTATTAAAACCATTTTTTGATCACCAATGATGTTTTGTACTTCCTATTTCTTCAGACAAAGATGAGATATACGAAGTTATTCCTCATCACTTGAGATAGTTGATTTTGATTCTTCTAATTGCATGGCATCACTACTGTTGGAATTATTTTTATGTTTCCCAATAATAAATATTTAATATTCTTTGTATTCCTCATTTTGATTTGTTTATAAAACTTATTCATCATATTTTTTAATAACTTTTACATTAGAAAAATCAATAATATTTAATGTTTCTTTATTTAAACATTTATGTACTCTTCCATCAGGATCATAGATAAGAAAAATTCTATCATCACCTCTTTGATCAAATTTTCAAATATTTCCACTTGCGATCTTTATGGTGCAAGGCCTCCCAAAAACCCTTAAATGTTTTAAAATTAGAGTTTCATTATTGAACATTTCGTAAGGAGTCATATTAGATCTTGGTATGTAGAAACATTGATTCTAAATGTAAACTATTGAACTCATTATCTGGATCTATAAATAGTGTGAAATAACATTTTTACTCATCATTATATGAACCATCTCCACCAAACTTCTATTATTACTTTCACCAACACCATTATGTTGTGATATTTATGGTGCACTTAACTCATGATGAATTCAATGTTTTTCAAGATAAATTATAAAATCTTAATAATTTTATTCATGAACACTATTAGTTCGTAAATTCTTCATAAAATACCCACATTCATTTTATACTCTTATGCTAAAACTTTTAATCATTTTTAGAGCTTCCAATTTATGTTTCAAATACACAATACATGTAATGTGAGTAAAATAATCAATGAGAAAAATGAAATACTTATCTTTGAAATTTTATTGTTTACTCATTGGCCCATTAATATCAAAATGAATCAGTTCTAAAGGATGAGTTGAAAAAAATTCAATTTTTTTGTGCACTGATTTTGTAATCTTCCTTTTTTGCAGATGGAACAACACCAATATATTATTCTTATCATTTTAGGAATATCACAAACACTGTCTTTCTTTGTTAACTTTCTCATATTTCTATGACACATATTTTATAAACTTTTATTCCATAGTTTATTTTCTCCCATCATGCTTAGATAACGTGAATTATGAACATCACCAACCTAAAACAAGTTTCCCTTTGTACATTGGCCTTTTATAATAAATTTTCCATATTATAGTTTTTTCACAACAAAACCATATTTTCTAAAAATAACTTTTTTGACTCCATCCAATTTTTTTGAAATAATTAACATGTTGTGTTTCACCAAAAAAACAAGGCCCTTTTTTATTTTAATTTTTCTTCCCCAATAATAGTAGAGCCAATACCTTTGATTTTGAGTGATTTTTTATTTCCAAACATAACTATTCCTTCTTTAAAATATTTCGAATTATTCAATAGATCCAAATATCCTTTTATATGTGAAGAGTATCCACTATCCAAAATATAGTTTCATTCTGATTTTGTAACTTTGAGATCATTTTCTACAACAAGAGATTTTTATTTCCCCTTATCATCCTTTACATCCAGCTTTTTATAATTTTTATAAATAAGTTGTTGTGTTGGTAGAAAAACAAGACATCCTTTTGTATGATGTCCAGACTACTCATATATTTCACAAGTAGTTTCTAAATCTTGGAATCTATTTTAAACTTTCAAAACAAGTTTCTAAAAATCCCTTTTTGGAGAGGATTGAGTCCAACTCAAACTTTACTTATTTTTACTCATGGTATAATTTTAGTATTGTTAATTGAACCAAAATATATTTTCTATGTGACCAAATACTTTAAAATACCAGAAGTAGCCATAAAAAGAATATTCTATTCTGTAACTTCTATAGTGTTTGGAGTTGTAAACCTATTTTTTGTACATTTTTACCTTCCACATTTGAAATTTTTTTAGCCCCAAACCTCCAGTTATCACATGAAATATTTAATTTAATTAAGATTTCTTTCCAACTTTAATATAATCACTAAAAATACCAATATTCAATTTGGTACTAATATTTGATTTGGACTTTGAAAATTTTGAAACTTATGAATTTGAAACATTGTTGGTTTTATAAACATACATTACTTTCCTATCTTTTCTTTTCTTATGAATATATTCACTTCTCTTTTCATCCTTTGAAGACAATTTTTTTAATATTTCTTAGGTTCACACTTCCCAAAACCTTCACAAATTTCAAAAATATTTTTTTAGAACTCATACCTCTTCAAACACTTTTAGAGAGTATTTGTTGATCAAGTTCTAATTCATTCTCCTTAAATTTTATCTTTATCTCAAACTGTTCATTCTGATTATTTTATTTCTCTAGAGTTTTCTTCAAATGATCAATATCTTCCAATAACTATTATTTCTATTCAATAAAATATCCTTAACTATTTTCTATAGAAACTTCCCTTTTCAACTTCTTGATTTATATTTCATGTCTTATAATATTTCATAAAAATTATTTAAACTCTCTTTTGAAGGAATACTCAGACTGAGTTTCTTCTTCTTCATAACTACTATTTTCATCATCAATGAACTCTTCATCATTAAATTTTACAATAAATTTGTTTTCTCCAGCAACATTAGAGAATTTTTCAGCTTCAACTTCATTATCCTCATCTTCATCATCTTTAGAGAAACAATATATCCTTTTTGATTTGGAGAACTTTTTATCTTTTCCCATGGAATATGATTTTTATTTTTCAACATTTTTCTTCCAACATCTTATTAAATTTCTATAATATTTATCACTTTTTTCTTCATCCTTTCTTCAGGGTAAATTTATAAAAAATGCCCAATTTCTCCACAACTAAATTATTTAATAGGTAACTTCAATTTTTTATTTCCTATTATTATTTTTCCATTTTTAGAAAATAAGGAAAATAATTAATCAAAATTGTTACTAAAATATTTTTTAGAATCAAAATTACCAACATCTTCATCATTGAGAATCTTCTTAGATTTTCCTTTCTTGTAAGATTTGAAGGAAATCTCTTGATCAACTTATATTTTTCTTTTCATAACTTTCTATCTTATCATTTCATATATAATGAGAGTATTATTAATGTAATACAAAGATAGTTTTTTAGGATATCTATCTTCTAAATATGATACTTTAGCATTGAACTTGTCAGGAATAATTCAAAAGTTATTCACAACAATAATTGAATCTTTGATATTATAACCAAGACATCTTATGGTACTAAAAACATAATTCAACCTTGTAATGAAGTCACCAACTGATTTATATTCACCCATTTGAGATTTTTTTAATTCAGCTTATAGATTTTTAACTTTGCCTTATTCACATTCATATTGTCTTTATTGAAAATTTTCAACTTTTCCGATATATATTTATCAGTTACAACTCCCTTTAATCATATAAATTCACTTTCATAGGGTGATTAAAGTAAATCATTTTTGTCCCTTCCATCATTATATAGATTATTATTATCAACAAACATAAGAACAAAATTTTCATCCTGATGAGAAAACCCATATGTAGAATCTTCCAAAACAATATAAACTAGAGTAATAATATGTAAAAACATTATATCTTTCTAGGTATTATAGTTATTCCCATGAAAAACTATAATCCCATTACTATTAAAAAAATTCAAAATATCTATAACAACTTTTCTTCCGAAACATCAATAAAGTGAAAATAAAGGGAGCATTTACTCTAATACCAATTGAAACGACCCAACTAGAATCAATGTAATCATTGATAGGGGGATGGGAGAATTAGTGATATATTTTTATTTTATGTTATCTTTCTTGTATAACAACCTTTTCCACCTATTAAAGATATATCAATTTACTAAAAACAAAACATTCACACACCCATAGGAACATAAGTATTTACAAGGTTCACTACTCAATAAGAGTATCTAGTCCTTGGTATGGTTTGGAAATAATCCAATACCAAACGATCCACTATAAAAAATAATTTTGTGGGGATAAAACAAGTAGGAAACACCCTTACAATTGTGTAGCACTATGATGAACACAACAGTTCATGTGCTTATTCTAGAATTAATGATATAAGTAAGATATTGTAACAAGTTTAGAAACCTTCACCAATTCGTTTCAAAACATTTCACTATTCTACTTCAACAACTTACAATTTTAAAATTCTTAATAAAATAAATCTTTGTTGTACCTCTCGTAACCCTCGTGGTTTAATTTTCATGATCACAATCACTATCTTATTTATCTAATCTTGTTTTAAGTGTTTTTGGATGATAGGCATGATTTCAGGTGGCCAAGGAATTGGGCCAAGAAAGCAAGAAGCCAAAGTGGACTGATTTTCAGTCCACCGGCCAACCGGTGTCCCATCACCGGCTCGCCGGTGGAACCAAGACAGAAGAGGTTGCCACTGCCTCAGCACCGGCCAACCGGTGGCCTCATCACCGGCCAGCCGGTGGCACCCATCCAGAACAGTGTCAGCCACTGCCTCAGCACCGACCAACCGGTGGCCTCCTCTCCGGCCAGCCGGTGGAGCCAGTCAAACTAGCCGTTGGGCCTTTGACCAGACCTGTCCACTTGCCTCCCAACGGCTCCGAAGGCCTCTCCAACGGCTCCGAAGACTCCCAAAGGCCATTTGAGGGTGCCACCTCTATAAATAAAGGACTAGGAAGCCCCGGAACACCAGAATAACATATGGAAGCCCACGGGACACATTTTGATCATTTGGCGAACCTCCGGCGGATTCCTCCAAGGAACCTCACTTGCTCCAACCCATTTCCACATCCATGGAGCACCATCAAAGAAGCTTGGGAGCGCCCTTCATCAACTCCAATCAATCCATTGGCGCCCAAGGCTTCTCCTCATTACGGTTTTTATTGCTTTATTTATTTTGAGCATCAAATTGGGTTTGTGCCTACAAACCCCTAACTCTTTCTCTCATCCTCTCTTTTGGGTTTTCACACCACCTTCAAGGTGTGAAGAGGTTAGACAACCCTTCCCTTTAAAAGGCTTGTGTCATAGGTGAGCTAGCCTTCACCTGTAAGAAGGCTAGTGGGTTCTTGCTCAACCATTAAAAGCAAGCTGTAATAGGTTCTAGACTAACCTTAAAGTCTAGTGGGTTTCTTGCTAAAACCATTAAAAAACAAGCGGTAGTAAATCTCTCAACGGTTGAGTTGGGAGCGGAGACGTAGGCTTGGGTTTAAGCCGAACTCCGTTATCAAGTTGTGTGTTTTGCCTCTTTTATTTCCGCTGCACTTTAACTTTGATTTTAAATTGTTAATTAATTTTTAAAAGGCAATTCACCCCCCCTCTTGCCATCAATTCCTTTACTTCTCCGCCCAACAATTGGTATCAGAGGAAAATTTGAGTAATACCTTCACCGGTTTCAAATTCAAGATCCATTGTGATGGCATCAACCTCTTTCGCCCCCGAAGGCTATTCTTTGGGTCGTGCTCCATTTTTTGATGGAACCGACTATAATTATTGGAAAACCCGCATGACCAATTTTATTAGAAGTATTGGTTATCCTATTTATAAAATTGTCATGCATGGTTATTCTCTTTCTTCTCCCGATGAATCCAAATGGACCCAAGCCGATATTAAAAATTTCGAGCTTGATGGCAAAGCCATGAACGCTCTTCATTGCGGCCTTGATCGTAATGAGTTCAATCGAGTTTCCACATGCACCTCATCACATGAAATCTGGAAACTTTTGGAGGTTACCCATTAGGGGACCAACAAAGTCAAGGATACTCGATTAGATATGTACCGTCAAGATTTTGAGTCTTTTTCCATGCATCCATCCGAATCAATTTCTGAAATTTTTACTCGCTTTACTGACGTTTGCAATGGTAGAAAATCTCTTGGAGATAATATTTCTGCAGAAACAATGGTCAAGAAGATTCTATGGATCCTACCAAGCACATGGGCACCAAAGGTCACGACAATTCAAGAAGCGAAGGACATCAAAAACATGCCGGTCGAAGAGCTCATCGGATCCCTCATGACCTACGAAATCACCATGAGGAGGCAAGCTTAAAAGGAAGGCAAACCGATCAAAGTTCCAAAGAACATCGCCTTCAAAGTTCAACAAGAAGAAAGCTCCTCCTCCTCATCATCATCCTCTTCAAGCGGCGATTCCGAAATGGAGAATCTTGCCCGTAAGATGCACAAATTCGTGAAGAAGCACAAGAAGAAGAAATCCCGCAAGGCTCGAAAGGAAAAACACGACGAAAAATCCGAGCCCGAGGTAACATGCTACGGGTGTGGCAAGAAAGTCCATTACATGCCCGATTGTCCACTCAACAAGAAAAAGGCCAAGCAAAAGGAAAAGAAGAAGGCATTCAAGGCCACATGGAGTGATAGCTCCTCATCCTCATCCTCCTCCTCAAGCGACAACGGTAAAAAATGCCTAATGGATTTTCATGAGGTAACATCTTCCGACTCCTCATCCTCTTGTTCTTCAAATTCTTTCAATCATTTATCATATGAGGATCTCCAACATGCTAGAGATCAATTGGAGGAAGGTTTTCACGAACTTTCTTCCAAATTTGTTGCTTTGAAAAAGAATTTCAAAAAAATTTCTTCCGAAAAGGAACAACTTCTCAAAGAAAAGGAGGAGTTGTCCCTCAAAGTCCAAAACCTTCCCGATGTTGATTCTATGGAATCAACAATCAAGGATTTAAGGGAATCCCTTGCCAAATTCACCCAAGGGGAACAAAATTTAACCAAACTCCTCGGTTCCCAACGCATATCTAGAACCACCGAAGGGCTTGGCTATTCCAAGCAAGCTTCATCTTCCCATGCTCCAACTATTTTTGTAAGGGGGAGCTCTCAATTTAAATTTTGTAATTATTGCAAAAAACCCGGGCACTTAATTTATGAGTGCGATTGCAAAAATGCCCGGTATGGAAGGCCAAAAACTATTTTCTTTAATGATGAATTTTATAGGAGAAGACCCGCCACTAGACAAGTATGGATTGAAAAATCCCTTTTAGCGAGTCTCACCGGACCAAAATTTGTCTCGGTTCCAAAAACTTCTCCCCGGTGATTTGTTGTTTTTATTTAGGGGGAGTTAGGATTGTTTAAGCTTTTTTTTTTTCATTTTTCAATTCAAAATTTTCGATTCAAAACTTTCAATTCAATTTTCGATTCAAAACTTTCAATTCAAAATTTTCGATTCAAAACTTTGAATTCAAATTTCAAAAATTTCAATTAGTTTAAATTCTTTATCTTGTTTTTTCAACGTTTCCCTCAATCAAGTTTTATGCCCCGTGCTATTTTGATAATCACAAAGGGGGAGAAATTCTTGGTTGATTGGGGGAGAAATCTTTCTCTCATGCTTTGCCTTACTTTCCCATTTATCCTTCAAAGCATGCCTTTCATTTCAGTCTTTTACATTAGTTGTTTCGGTGATTGTGATCATCAAAATAGGGGGAGATTATTGTACCTCTCGTACCCCTCGTGGTTTAATTTTCATGATCACAATCACTATCTTATTTATCTAATCTTGTTTTAAGTGTTTTTGGATGATAGGCATGATTTCAGGTGGCCAAGGAATTGGGCCAAGAAAGCAAGAACCCAAAGTGGACTGATTTTCAGTCCACCGGACAACCGGTGTCCCATCACCGGCCAGCCGGTGGAACCCAGACAGAAGAGGTTGCCACTGCCTCAGCACCGTCCAACCGGTGGCCTCCTCACCGGCCAGCCGGTGGCACCCAGCCAGAACAGTGTCAGCCACTGCCTCAGCACCGGCCAACCGGTGGCCTCCTCTCCGGCCAGCCGGTGGAGCCTGAGCCCGAAGGCCTCTCCATTTTCCAAACACCGGCCAACCGGTGGCACTGTACCGGTCAGCCGGTGGAGCCAGTCAAACTAGCCGTTGGGCCTTTGACCAGACCTGTCCACCTGCCTCCCAACGGCTCCGAAGGCCTCTCCAACGGCTCCGAAGACTCCCAAATGCCATTTGAGGGTTCCCCCTCTATAAATAAAGGACTAGGAAGCCCCGGAACACCAGCAAAACATACGGAAGCCCACGGGACACATTTTGATCATTTGGCGAACCTCCGGCGGATTCCTCCAAGGAACCTCACTTGCTCCAACCCATTTCCACATCCAAGGAGCACCATCAAAGAAGCTTGGGAGCGCCCTTCATCAAATCCAATCAATCCATTGGCGCCCAAGGCTTCTCCTCATTACGGTTTTTATTGCTTTATTTATTTTGAGCATCAAATTGGGTTTGTGCCTACAAACCCCCAACTCTTTCTCTCATCCTCTCTTTTGGGTTTTCACACCACCTTCAAGGTGTGAAGAGGTTAGACAAGCCTTCCCTTTAAAAGGCTTGTGTCATAGGTGAGCTAGCCTTCTCCTGTAAGAAGGCTAGTGGGTTCTTTCTCAACCATTAAAAGCAAGCTGTAATAGGTTCTAGACTAACCTTAAAGTCTAGTGGGTTTCTTGCTAAAACCATTAAAAAGCAAGCGGTAGTAAATCTCTCAATGGTTGAGTTGGGAGCGGAGACGTAGGCCTGGGTTTAAGCCGAACTCCGTTATCAAGTTGTGTGTTTTGCCTCTTTTATTTCCGCTGCACTTTCACTTTGATTTTAAATTGTTAATTAATTTTTAAAAGGCAATTCACCCCCCCCCCCCTCTTTCCATCACTTCCTTTACTTCTCCGCCCAACAATCTTCACTTTCTTACCCAGTAGAAGGTTGGAACAAATTCTATGAACTTCATAAAAAAACTCAGGCTGATCAATCATTCTTGTTCCTCTATAAAATTATTTAGTTCGGAAACAAATTTGATTTTATTATTTCTTTTTTACTGACTCTATTAGTCTGATTTATCATTCCGATCCAATATCTCCTAACCACAACTTTTTATAAACATTTCTTATATCCAAAAATTATTCTCAAGAAATTATTTTTGGAAACCAATACTCAAGTGATATCTCTCTCCCTTTCACATAGACAATGTCAGGGTATGTTGCACTTTGAACTCTTTATATAGGTTCATGAGAAAAAGAAAAGGTGGGAACCTTAAATTGTTTTCCCACTCAACGAAATTCACACTTTTGAATTAATTCATAAATTCAAACTTCATTTGAAAATTTCTCAATACTTCTCAAATCTTCTATATTATTCTTGAATATTCTTGAATTATCTTGAATATATGATTTCTATTAATTTTCATTAATTCTTTATTCTAATCACTTGAGTTTGATATTTATTTTTTCGGTGACTCTGATTATTATTTCTTCCAAAAATTTACTTTGATAGAATTTAGTAAGGAAATATCATTTGATGGATTAGTACATCAAAACATAAAATCTTCGAACTTTTCCTCATTTTCTCTCGATCCATTGAAGATAAAATAAGTAAGTTACTAGTTACTCTGATGATTCAAGCCAAATAAAAATGTTTGACTACATATTTTTCAACTTATTTAGACTTTAGTTTCTTGTAATGACTATTCTCTTTAGTGTATCATTCTCACTCCAATATATCTACTTAATAACTTGGAATTTTGATCATATAATTCTTATTTTATTCCTTAGGATTATCAATATGTTCAGCTATTTGGTCATAAAAATATTTTTAACTTCTCAATAATTTAGTACCATTTTCATTTAGTTTCTTAATTTGTTCAAAAAATTATCAGACCAATGAAACTATGAATCCGATGAAACACACAATATGATGTTCTACCTATGATATAACACTATATATGATGTTCTGCCTCTGATGGAACACTGTATCAAATGTTTTTCCACTGATGGAATACTAATCTGATGCATTATCGGTGAAAACCACATATATGATAGATCAATGTCTTCACCCTTTTAATGGATCAGTGACAACACTCATCTAATTGATCAGTGTTAGAACCCATTTGATGGATCCATGTTAGCACCTATATGATGGATCATTATTAACATTTTTTTTCAGACCTTTTGGCTTCAAAAAATTTAAAATCCCAATATCCAAACAAATTATAAATTTGGGGCACCTTGATCCGATGATCAACACCTGGAAAACATAAACTTCATAAAAAAAGAGATTCATATTTCATTTCTTCTTTAACAAAGAATATTTTCTCCCCCTTTCTTTCAAAAATATTTGATCATAAGTTTTTTTTCAACTTATGATGTTAGGAACTTTTATCAATGCAAAGAATCATTATAATTTATATCGAATGTCTCTAAATACTTTCTAAATATAATAAATCTTCCCATTACATTTCAAAAAAATCATTTTGGAAATCAGAATTTGAAAACATGTTCACCCAAAAAACATCTTCAGAACAAAAAACTTCACAAGATGGACTTTCCTTAAGAAATCTTCGTATGATATTTTGAGTCCAAAACTTCTTTTCCCGATAAATAAAACTTACAAAGTAATGTTATTTATATAAAGACAAAAAATATGAAATATTAATTAAAAAATATTCTATAATGTTAAAAAAAACATCTAACCAACTCAGTCCCAACACATTTAAGTCCACATTAGGTGTTTTGAGGAAGAACAATTAATTATTTCAAAAACGATTTGGTGTGTTGACCATGGTCAAAGAGTTAGTTATTTCAACATATCTAGATTAATAATCAAAATATAATTATCATATTTATTCATAAATTATACTTTTAAAACCAATCGTAAAATGGTTATGAAAAATGAGCTATGGTACGAAAATGAAGATAGCAGACTATATATACACATGCACAACGTTTCTATTTTTCAAAGATCATTATGGAGAGAAGGTATATATTATTTTATCTTTAAATAATGATAATAATATCATAAATACTAAATTATTTATTCAAATATACTTATATATATCATTCTTGTGATGTGGTGTTGAAAAAAAGAATCACATCGTTTCGTGGAGGCGGTAGTCCACACGTACACGAACGATGTTGTCATTTTTCAGTGTAAGAAAGAAAATGATATATTATATTTTAAGAATGATAAATATTTCATGATTATAATTAAAATGTAATTTATTTCACATATATTTATTAAATTTATCATTATTACCTTCCATGTAAAGCGTTAGTGAAAAATGAATCACATCACTTCATGAGGAGGTAATCCGCCGTACACACGAGTGATGTTATCGTACCCCCACAGAATGGAAAGTAAGAAGTTATATGTGATATAATAGCTCCAAAAGTATAAATATGTTACAAATATAAATTATATACTTTAAATACATCATTAAAACATACTATGAGAGGCATTGATAGAAAATAAATGACATCGGTTCGCAAGGCGGTAGTCCGCTGTAAACACAAGTGATGATTTCATATCCCATTTTATGGAATAAGAGATGGATTTACGTTATATAATTAATATAATAACATATTAATATATATTAAATACATTTTTATCATATGATCATTATTGAATAAGTCTTTATGAGGTGGAAGACGAAATAAAACAAAAATGCATAGTAATTTTACCTCTTCTCGGACCACCTCTTTAGGATTATACAAAAAGTATTACTAAAATGGATTTTTAACCAATAAAATACTTATATGATGATGATATGGAATTTTTCAAGTTATTTTATACATTATTTTCCAAACCAAAAGGGTTTGAAGGTGTGAAGAGGAGAGGATTGGGTGTGGCCTTTTATAAACGAGGTGAGTGACACACTTGTATTTTTTCAAAATAAAAAGTGATACCTAGATTTTTAATAAGAAAAAAAGATCCAAAATGGATCATTACAGACCCTTATACATTATATGGTCTAAATATTTCTATAAAATATATTATAGATAATATTTTAGGATATTTTAATCCTTATATTTTTCATTTAACCCATCTTAGTAAATCTCTTTTTACCTTTACCATGGTAATTAATTTTTACTATTTTCACCATTAATTATGGAAAAAAATTAAGTTGAACTTATTAGAAAAAATAAAATATTATGATTAAAAATAATTAATAAATTTTATGAAATTCAATTCATAGAAATGGAAAATTTTAATTTTAAATTAAACCCACAAACCCGATGAAAAATATTGTATTTAATAAGTGTATTTTGTAAAAAAAAATGATTTTATATTAACTATATGAATAATAATAATAATAATAATTTTATGAATTCAAATTAATATTTATTGATATATAATCTATAAATTTCATTTAAATCATTTCTCATTATGGGTATTTAATTAATTAAAAAGGAGAAGAATAAATCACTTTAAAATAGTTTTAGAAAAATACCATTTTTAAACCTAAGGAAAAACTTATACAAAAATATAACAGGGAGTTGATTCAAAAGAAATTAAGTGGATTAAATATAAATAAATAATAAATTCGTTACTTTAAATCATATTAAAAACATAAATGGACTTTTAAATTTCTTAATTTATTTAAAATAAATGACATTTTTATAAAAATTCGTATTTTCACAATTTACAAAAAATCAATATTTTTCAAAAGTACCAAAATTTCTACCAAATTAATTTTTGATATACCAATTTAAAAAATTAATTTAATTTCATCAAATTATTTTTCTAATATTTCAAAAAATTAATTATAATATTTTTTCATAACCAGAAATAAAAATTAATTTTGAAGAAAACATATTTTAAAGAATAAATTTACTTTTCTAAAAATTTATTGATTATTTACAAACTAATTATCAATAATTTATATTTATTAGGACATATATATATTTATATATTATAAAGTAGTTAATACTATTCACACCCAACAATTTAACGGTTTGGTTATAACGATTATATATTTCACGGGTCATTTAATCTCAATATTGCATGTGGACTATGCCATAAAACATAATTTTATTTTCTAAAATATATGGGTGTTAAAACATAGGTATATATTTCATATTCAATCCCCTTACCTAAGGTTTTAATGATACCTAGCATGATAACCTTCATAATTTTATGTATTTCTTATGCTGACCTTGAGATTGAACTAATTAGGGGGTAGTTGGGTATGTTTGTTTTAGGCTTAACCAAGATGAGATATGTTATATCATATGATGATTATGAAATCTAGTCCCTCTATTAAGATATACTAAATAAGTTTATTCCCATACCTAGATAGGTACATGTGATGTGCCTATCTATTTGGATAATGAACATGTGATGTGATTATCTATTTGGATGAATAACATGTGATGTGTTTATCCATATAGTTAATATATACTTAGATAATCAACAACATATGAGTAGGATATATATGATTGATATACTCTATACCTCAGATTCACTCTATGTCTTCATCAAATGGATTATATGATTATACATATTTTCATATGACATAATTAACAGACACATATATGAAGATACATGTGTTTGATAAAGATCATGTCAGATACCTTTGTAGCTTGAGTATCATTGATTCTTTATTATAAGATTCTCTTTTCTTATAGTTATGGATAAGGGAATTTATAATTTTTTTCAATACTAAAACTTTCCAAGGGGTCATATTTTTTGGTTGTGTGAATTAGGATTTTGTTTTTTTATAAAGTGTTTGTATAAAATTTTAAGAGTTACCAAGTTTTTTTAGAGGACATCCAAAATATGTTTTGGATGGGTTTTCACATGTTTTTACATATTATATATCATGTGGTGAAAATAAATGATTCATTTTTTCAAAAGGGGTTTTGGACATGGTTTCAAAAATTGTTACAAATTATGCAATATGAGGTGAAAGTACACTATGTCTATGAGGATTTGGTGAAAGTGATAGATTATTTAAAATATATACCAAATGGACCACCAAAAAATGGTTGTTTAGACCATGTTTTGGTTTTTCTAGTTTAGACCAAGACAGAGTGAAAGTTACTATTCCATGATGTTTTGAATGACATTTTATGTAATATGTGATATCACATACAATAACCACCATCTCTTATCACAAGTATACTATTTAATCATCATAAAATAATGATATTAGGACTATAAATTCCCAACTTTTTTATTTAAAAATTAAAAATTAATCACTAAATGAATATTCTTTAGTTACAAATAGTAGTTTGGGATGTTTATCCTTAAATGAGAAAAAAATTGGTCACCATGGATAGTCTATATAAGGAGACTCATATTTTGTGATTACTATGTTTATAATCACTGATATACTTCTAAAAAATTATTTTACTCTCTCCCTCTATCTAAACACCAAAGGTTTTAGTGAACCATGAGGAATAGGGGATCTTTCCATAGTGTTGGGAGATTCATCTAGCCCATGGATACCCTAAGAGGAAGGATCTCATTAGATGTTTCTTTATGTTATAAATCAAACCCATCTGTACAAGATCTAATAGATTCATATTGATAGAGAAAAAGAACACCATTATTCATTTATTTATTCAACACAATATTTATGGAAATATTATGTTTTTTTCATAGGTTTTGGTTCATGTTTCTATTACCATTCAACAAATGTTATCCCCTCTAAAACCTTCAAATCCAATGGTGAAGGATGTTGGGATTTTACAAAATAATGAGAGAAATATTAATTTAATTATTAATGTTTATAAATGGAAATCAATATAAAATACTAAAATTATATTTTATTTTATTATAGTAATGGATAATAATAATACTAATTTTCTAACATTGAAAAGTACCTTGGATAAATAAAATTTTATCATGGGTGTGAATCTTCAAGAGTGGTATAGTTGCTTAGACATACTACTGTGTCAATAAGATAAAATTTATGCATTGGGATCTTCCTACCCAATAAGACACCTTTAGAAGATGTCATGGGTGAGAAGGAATCCTAAATAAGGCATATATATGATGTATATGATGTGTATCACATCATGTATTCATCAATTTCGTTTGAGTTCCAAAAGGAACTTGTGGATAAAGATGGATCCACCATGTTGTTGGATTTATTTTCCTAAAACCAACTGTGTTTATTTTGGATTGAATATATATATATATATATTTAAAGAAGTGAATATTAATCAAAATATATTATTACATATTATTCATTATTTTTCATGAATTAAATCTAATAATGTCCTAGAGTATATGTTTCATTGAAAAAGTTATTTCAGTTCCCTACTATGATGAGAACTTGAAATGCCATGATGATATTATAAAATATAGTTATATGGTTGGATAAAATTCTATGATGGAACACATAGAATTTTTACTATCAGGTTAGAGAAATTTTAAGAATATGAGATTTTATCTCATGAAGTTCGAACCAGGTAATATCTAAGGTAAGAGATTATTAGAACAAACCCACCTATAAGAATTCCACATGTTTTTGTGTCATTGGAATTTCCTATGTGCATGAATATGTGATGATCCTTAGACTTTAATATTATTATTAATAAATTTCATGACCTTCTTACTTTGATGTACTAACAAAAATTATGATGACATGTGTTCGTAGGAATTGGGGAATGTTTGGTCCTTCACAAATGACATGTTATTAATGAATAAGCCAAGAAAAGATTTTTCCCTTTAATAGTTATAGAAGTTCATACCTTGAAACTTTTATTGAAATAAAAATCACATTAAATTTCATAGAAATTGTGTAATAATGGGTTTATATTTTATATTTAAAGAAAGATTTATCAAGCATATAGATTTATGACATGCGTGTGAAACTTTCTTGATGAGATATCATGGAAAAGGGTTATATTGCATTGCGAGAAATCATATGTGGTTTTCAAAGTTGTGACATTAAATTCTTCTTATTAGATGGTTTAACTATTTTATAGATAGTTATATTGGTCTTTGGGAAATCCCACCTAATTTCATTGATAAATAATTATAAAGGGTCACACACTAAGTGTTTCTGTTGATCTCATTTAAATCATATTTGAATTTAATTTTTTGGCTAAATATTTTTCTCAAGACCGAGGAATAATATTATTCATGATTTATTGATCATATAAATTAAATAAATATTTAATCACATAGTAATTATTTAATTACATAGATATATAATTCTTATTTATTTATTGAATGAATAAATATTTATCTGAGTATTCAATAAATAACAAGAAGGACTATCAGACCAAGATTATGTCTCATGATAAATATTAACTTTTAAGCAGGTAAAATAATATTTATTTTTCACTAGTTTGTGCACTCTATGAGAAAATAATAATAATAATAATATTACATGGAATTGGGTCACATAAGTTTTAATATATTATTTAAGGGGCATTGTGAAATTAAATAATATTTTTACACTAACCCTATCTCTATAAATTGAATATTATGTATATTGTGTTTAATTTGATTGACATAGAGAATATTTGTGAAAAATTAAATCTATATATATCTATTAATACTAAAGAACACTCTAAATATTCTACTTTTTCCATAATTTCAAGAAAAAGATTACAAGGATGATTCTTCAATACTGAAGGAATCGTTACTTTGATCAAGACAAACACTGTAAAATGATTGAGCCACCATGCTAGCATAAGAAAATTCATCATCATTGTTCAGAGATCATAGGAGCATGTGTGGATCACCACTAGATGTATTATACCCTTGGATCCTACAAGAGAAATAATGTTTTTATGAAAGGTAATATTTGGGTGATCAACATCTTCATCTATTAAATATCCCATGATCGAGGTATTATTTATTTTGATCAATTTAAATTAATTATAAATTTAATGTGAAAACATATTTTATTTGTTTCGGTGGCCTTATTTTTCAATATTCTTTGAAAAAAATTCATTAGCCATGATGTTTAACTCTTATTAAATATAGGAATTATCCATCAAATTTGACATTTGATGAGCTGATATCAACCTTGATAAGAAATTTAGTTGTGCCTAGAACCATCATGTGGTATCAGAGTGGTCATGTCCAAATTTATAATTATTTATTTGATTATTGATAATTATGAATTTAAAATGTTAATTTCATTTAAATTTTTATTTGATCTTCATCTGATCATTGATATTTCTTCTTTATCTATGTTTCTCACTTACATAACCTAGATCGATTAATTATTAAATAATATCACATATGAAGAACCCATCTAGAGGTTATAAGATCTCTAGCTAGATAATACGTGGACAAGTGATGCATACTCATTTATCACACACAGTTTATCCTTGTTTGTTACACTAGAACACCCATGTAGAATCCATGTTATCATTTAATAAATACATTCTATATCCTTTTAATGCACCACATGTGGGTTGGCCTGGGTGGAACATGACTTTTATGGACTACACTTTATGTAGTCCATGTGTTTTCATAGAGGAAAATAGGGGGTCAATATGAGTCGCCTAATTAATACACCATGTGTATTTAATATGAAACAAAAATAGGGTGTAAGACATGAAACTTGAAGTACAAAATTCTGTACTTACATTATTGTCCACAAGAAGTATACACTGAGTCCCTAGGAATGCACTACGGATATCCATATATTGTGTGACTAGATTTAACACACTCTGTACATTACCTGTTTACACAGAAATATTAAATTTAATTAATTATTCCATTAAACCTCATTGGCCTAAGTTCTATGTTTCATGAATTTGATAATACATTCCATCATTATGTTTTTATACTACACTAAATTCTTAATTAATTTGGTGTAATATTCAAAACAAAAAATATGGTATGATCATTGTATACTTAAGACTCAACACATTAAATTGTACATGCAATGTAATATTCATGTGTTCTATATGTCATTAATTTTTTAGTATACTCCATGAAATTATGATACATTCCATGTACAAAATATGTTGAATGATTTCATTGTATTAAAAAATTACCATACTTGGTAGTTCAGATAGGTACTCACTGAGTTACTTCCAAGTACAAAGTTATGTACTAATTTTTTAGAATTTTAATTAAAATAAAATTATTTATTTTATTTAAAATCATAGTAGATGGGAATCTATAATAAAATTATATAAAATAAGATAAAATAAATTTATTTATTAATAATATAATCATTTAGATTAATTTGGGCACATTTTTTATGTCAAACCTCGACCTTTAAAATTATTTTATTTTATTGTTTCTTGTATTTGGTTACTCTATTTGAGGTTTAAGTTGAGTGTTGGTCTTTTTTTTAAGTTTAACATTTTTTGGTGGGTTTCAGACCGGTGAACGGGCACTGCACATGGTAACCAAGCGGTCCGCCTAGGTCACCGTGCAGTTTCCCAATATTTAAATAAATAAAATTTTATAGAAATAAAATATAGTACATGTTTAAACCCTACTAATAATAACATTATTGTTGTAGATAATAATATCTTTATTATTAACTTGTTATTAATATTATTATTTTTAAATAGTTATAAATATTATTATTTTTAAATTTTTATTAATACTATTATTTTTAAAGAAATGAAATGAATGTTATTATTATTATGATAATTATTATTATTGGTAAAATTATTATTTTATTTTATTTTTCATTTTTTAGAAACCCTAAAGAGGGGTTGTACCCCCCCTCACACTCCCTCTACCAATGACACATGAACCCCCCTGGCTTCTCGACCTGTAGTACATGACCCCATCCCCTCCTTCCCCTTGTGCCAATGATACCCTCTGGGTAGACTCTCTCCTTGCACTGGTGACCTCTAGCTAGACCCCTCCTGATACTCCCCCCTCTATCCAGCAGGGCCCTGCTCCCAGCGGCCCAACCTCCCTACTCCGCCCTATTCTGTCACGGCATGAAACCCCCCTACATCACCCTATTCTTGCACATACCAAACCCCTTACTTTAGTGAAACTACACCCCCAACCGACAACCCTCTCCTCCAATTTGTATTTCTTTTTTGGGTTTATCCTTCATCTAGGCGAAACCCTAATCACCAGGGTTCATGTTTTTGTCTTTTTCTCATTGTATAGGATGTGCGGTTGGTCTGAAAGGTCTCTCTCTCCCTTATGCTGAAGTTTCATGGAATTCACACATATTTGAGGTAGGTGGTTTTTTTGTTAAAAATTATTGGGTTAATTTCTTACTTGCTTAATTAATTTAGTATGCCCCTTGTTTAATTTATATGGTGAGAAGTTAGTTTTCAAGAGAGTTTATCATGCCTTTAATTTTTAAAGTGGTATGTTCACATAAGATATAGTGTGTTTTTATGAAAACACACATTATTTCATTAAATATTGTTTTATAAAATGTACATTTAGTTTATTAAATGATGCAAGGGATGGAAATTCAATTTTTGTATGTTGTGGGTGTGAGTTTGATAATCAAATGGGTTTTTGGGTTGGTTTTGTGTGTAAAGCCAGAGGATACTCCTTAAAATTGTTTTATAAAAATTTTAAATCATTTATTAAATAATATGAATGATTTTAAAGTGTTTTATAAATTGTGTAAAGGTTTTATAAATCTACTTATATAGTGAAGATCACATATTAGAAATGTGATGGTGTGGGTATGAATTTTAAATGTGATTTGGATGATGTTTTCCCTTGTAAAAATTTTATAAAATTTTTCATATTGTGAATTTGATTTTATGATTATAGTTTATTAATGTGATAACTTGTTGGATTTTTTTAAGTGTTTTGGAAGGGACCTAATGGTTTTTAAGGTATTTCCTGTGTTTTTTAAATTATGTAAGTTGTTAGGTTTGGATTAGTGTGCAAATTGGGTTCCTTTTTGTTTGAGTGGATGTAGTGAAATGTTTTGGGAAAGGGTTCTCATAGTTTTAAAATTAGATTGGTTATATTCTTAAATTTCTATAGAATGTTTTGGTTTGGCTCCTCGAGTGGTTTCTTAGAGTGGTTTCAAATGTAGTTCTCAAAGTTTGACCCATTTTATAATTGAAATGCATTTTGGGCGTTTTGATAAGTATTTGGCCTTGTTTTTATTTAATGATTCATTTGTTTTTGAATCAAATCTTTGTTCCTTTGTTTGGATTATTTTAATTTTAAGGGTTTTGTGATTTTTGAGTTGTCGATAATGTTTATTGAGTGCGTTAGACCTCACTATGGTGGTTTTGATCTACGAGTGTCAAGAACGCCTACATGTAAATCCATAGGGTAAGGCATATACATGTTCCCTATTTGTATATATTCTCTCATGGCATGGGGAATATGTGCAATGAATCTAGGGTAATTTATATATATACGTGTATAAATGCATGTTCTTGTAATCGTGGAGGGTCGATTCGAGTGGTCATCCTCAAAAAGAGGCATGTTTGAGGCAGGATCTCGATGCATTGACCTTTAAATTTAAGAATTGTTTATTTATTTCATTTCACACCAATTTTTTATATTAATAATTGATATATAATTGTTAGTTAAATTTTATTTCTTGAATTGGAGTGGTTTCTTTCTTGTAATGTATTGAAATAAATGGTTTGATTGTGTTTTTCACTTTAAGTACATGACAAAATGCCATGTTGGCCTTTATAAATATTTTTTGGATTTAAAATGTTGGTTTGGATTTCTTAAATGGATTTAGAAGTGTGTTTTGAGTTTTAAAATTTGTGTGTGTGGTTCTTTAATAAATGTTTTAGCATGTGATGGTTGTGCGAGGGACAGTTAGCACTTTAAATAAAATTATTTCATCAGAAAACCCTCATTGGAATGGTTCATCACCTTGTTGGTTAACGAAAGACTGGATATTCCTTAGTTTGGGGATTCCCTTATGTTATGATGGTTTAAAAGAGAGAAAAGTTTCCTTAGGGTGACTCGGGGGGTGACCTTGTGATGTGTGTTGATTGTGTATGATGAATGTACTTGTGACTGGGTACTTGTTTGACATTGTTGGATCACCCCATTTTTAGTCAAAACATGGGAACATAGCATAACAAGCGAATTATCAGTGAACTATTGATGAACTAGTCTAGGTTGTTACACTAGCTTGTGGACTATAGTAGGGAGTTATTTAGTTATCATTGCTATGGTATTGGGCCTCTCAGTCAGACCAGGTAGGGTGACTATCCGGCGTTTGGGTGTTTTGATGTCATCGGGTAGGGCATGCCATCAGGATAATTCACATGTGTAGTAAGTTCTAGATTATTCACAAGATCCTTGGTTCTCCCATGTTGTATGCTACTTAGTGTTCTGTAGTAGATGATTGAGATGAATATGTTGATTGGTTATTCTTGAATGGTGTTTCTCTATTGCCCATGTTGTATGTTTTTTGATCTTGTTTCCATGGGTAGTGTAGCTTCTTAATAAAGGTGATAAAATGGTTTCAAGTGTTTATGGAAAAAGGTTTTATAAATGTGTTACAATTCCTTCCTACCTTTTTAGTGTACACATCACCTCCTTTAAAATGCCAATGCCTACTTCTTAAAAATAGAATCTTTTTTTAATTGAAAAAGGGAAATGAACCAAGATTTTTTAAGAAGAAAATGTGAAAAAACCTAGTTTTATACAGTGTATTTAAAAATTGAAATTGATAAATATTTTATTTAAATTTAATGCATATGGGAATAGATTTTGTGGGCACACCTACTGAGTTTTAATACTCATGCCTATAGTTTTATATTTGTTTTTAGCTTTGGGTGTTATGCCTTACTTGGATTTCATTGCCATAGTGTGACGTTGGTTTGTGGTCGGTGGTGAACTGTAGGGTCATATGGAGGTATGTACAACTTTATTTTCTCCCAGCTGCTAGTTTTTATTTTCAATTTTCAGTTTTTGTTTATTTATTTGTCTTTAATTTATGAAAAAAAACACTTCCAACCTATTTAATTTTGATGCCCGACAGTAGTTTTCAGCCTGTGGGGATCAAGAACTCCCTTCGGGCCATGTTACGGGCTGGTGTGGGTGACTGGTTTAGGGTCGACCTAGGTTGGTTCATGAAATTATCTTATCAAATAGAAAATTAAAATGAATGATATCTTGATATCTTAAATTTTAGTTGTTTTATGTGTATGAAAAATTATGAGATTTGACCAGACATATGTATCTGTTGGTTTTATTTTATTTTATTTTATTTTATTTTAGTTTATTTCATTGGATTTTAATTATTTATTATTAAATTTAATATGATGTTCAACATGTCATCCTTCCCTCCTTTATTATGTAGGAACTACATGTCCATGGTTGTTTTTTGTAATTCCCATTAACCAATCCTTTGGTTCCCTTCACCTATGTGTTAGTTAAAAAACGTACATAATAAAAGGAGTGTTTGGAGGTGCATGGAGTCATATCAAGGAAATGCTGAGGCATAGGTGGTTCAAGATGGAACCAAGTTGAAACCAACACAAGTGAAACACAAGTGGAAAGGTGGAACAATGCACCTCATTCCAAGTCTACAACAATGAATTTTCCTCTTAGTTCATAGGTTGATTTATTATCCACTCAATAAATCAATCATTATATAAGCTCATGGTCACATTATTTATTATTTATTTTATTTATGTATTATGCATGATTTATTTTATGGATGTAATATCATAATCACATAAATAAAAGAACTAATATGAAAAGATAAAATTAAAATAATTAGGTCATGTGTAAATGTTTTATCATAACATGGTTTCTCCATTAAGTATAATAACCTTAATATTAACAATATATGAAAAGGATAAAATAATAAATAATTATTCATAAAAAATAAAATACCTCAACGTAATATTAAGTCAGACTAAGCCCTATATTACTTGGTAATGAATGAAACCATAGAACTAAGTGTTTGCATAAATTTTGTTGGGAAACTTACTTCTATCAGAGAGTTCTTATGAGTGTTTTGGGTTGACTTAACCATTTTACATCAAGAGGATTAAATATTTATAAACTTGATATAACTTGGAGGAAAGTATTGAATAAACTCGAGTAAAGTGTTTCTAGATTGGGGAGACCACTCAATAGATCAAGGAGTTATAAGTTTATAGTTGGAAAAGACTTGCCTACCTAAATGAATTAGAGTAAAATATTGATCCCTTGATTGGTTTATAAAAAGTGGTATATGGATCATTTCCAATATAATTTAGGAGAAACTAGAATTTCCAAATCCAATAGTGAGGGATGTTGTGGCTTGATAAAATATAAGAAGACATAATAAAATAAATAATAATAATTATTTCTCTCATAAATTGTAATCAAGTGAAGTACAAATAATACAGTCTTTTAATATTATAGAATAATGAAAATATCATAAACCATATTATCCCTATGATCAATTCTGAAGAAATACCATCTCTTATATGGTAGTAAATTCCAATAATAGTTTAGATTTCTATAGGTAGTGTTACGCCACATAAGTATTACATTATAGAATCATCATTTATTGATATGCCTGACAAGGAGGTGAGTGATTTGGAGTTCAATTTCTACGATAAACACTAAAAAATTTAATTTATATTAAGTTTTTAATTCTTTCATCCATGTCAAATGAGATCATAAAGTCACATGAAGACATGGATTCATATATCATGCTCCAATAGCTCCATGGCCATTATCAGGAAAGATCAAGAAATGAATCTTTTGATATATACAAGGAAATATTTCAGAGAAAACCTAGGGAAGGTGTGCCAGTTGGGAATCATGTAATCAAACTCATTGGCTACATTAAATACCCAAAGGTTATAGGGTTTTATGCTACCTGAATAACTACATAAGGATCCCATTAATTCATCATCCTCTCGATGATTTTCTATTTTTTTTGTCAATTTCAATATGAACAATATAGGGAACTCTCTCCCTGGTCTTCTCAATCCATTTCACTAATTTAGCAAGGATATGAAGTGAAAAAATACTTCTATACTTATGTTTAATAAAAGGAAAGTCTAGATGAAGAGCTATAAGTATAAGGGTTCTTTAAAGTGCCCTTACAAGAAGATAATAACCAAGGGACAATTAGGGGAACATTATTTATATGTTTCACATGTGGAAATAAGGTCCATTGGAAGAAAACTACACCCAGGAAAAGAAGAAAGAAGACTCTTCAGGTGCATTTTCTATTGAGTAGAATTTATATGTTTCTACAAATTAGGTATTATATATATAATTAAGTTCTCACATATGTATTCAAATACAGTAACCAAGTAGATTTTAGAATATTTCCTGGGTTGAGGTAAACCTATGATAAACTAATGAATTCGGACTTGCTATTATTACTATTATGGACTTCCAAATCACTTTTATGACAAGAATTAAATTATTTTTAAAATATTGTTATTATGTACCTTCAATCACCAAAAACATTATATCTATATCTAGACTTGATAGAAAAGGATTTATTTTCAAATATGGGAATAAATTTTTATTCTTTTATAAATAAGGCATATGTTATGATATAAAATATTTAAATAATTGTTTTCATATGTTGGATTACATGAACCAAGTAATGGAAAATGATAATGAAACTAGTTCACATGACTCATACCATACCCAACAATTGAATCACAAACTAGGTCATGTAAAAAAATGGTTTGACCTAATTACACCAAGATGGTTATTTGGATTCATTTGAACTAAAACCACTTGGTGTATGTCACACATGTTTATTGGAAAATATGACTAAATCCTGATATATTAGAAAAGGATAAAGGTCTAAGAAGATTCTTGAATTAGTTTAGAGCATTGTGTGTGGAACATTTTGAGTTAAAGAAAGGGTTGGGTACACATAGTTCATAACTTTTATTGATGTTTTTTATATGTGGATATGTTTACATAATGAGGTATAAGTCTAATTATTTTGATAAATTTAAATAATTTAATAATGAACTTGAGAACAAGCTAGGTAATAATAATAAGAAACTCTACTTAGGACATGGTGGATATTATCTGAATCAAGAATTAATTGATTATTTATGGGAGTTTGGGAGTATATCCCAACTTACTCATCCTTATAAAACTCAATGGAGTGGTGTAATTGAAAGTAGGAACCACGCCTTTTTATACATGGTAAGATCAATGATGAGTCATGTGAGTCTTCCATTATCCTTTTGGGGAAAATATTATAGATAGTAACACATATACTAAACCAAGTGCCAACTAAATATAGAAATGATATTCTATATGAACTTAGGTATGGAAGAAAATTCATTTTTTTGAATGTATATGTGTGGGGATGTGAAGGAATTTTCAGGTAACAAACTTTCACCTTGAGGTGAAAATTGTACCTTTATAGGATACACTAGAAAAATAATGGGATATTACATATACAAACCCTTAGAAAATATAAAATCATTTTTAATACATGACATATTACATGAGTGGGATCACATCTATTAAATAGATAGTGGGAGTGAGATATACTTGGATAAAGTCTAGGATCAATGTATAGATGAGTTATAATAGGAATAGATTCCATAAATCCCCATAGAAGAGGAAGTTATGAAGATACAAGTACCGTGTAGGAGTATAAATGAGGTTATAGAACCTAAATGATAATTTTTTATATTCGTGAAGGTTAATAAATAGTTATTAGGTGATAATAATGATTATTTAGCCAATAAGGAAGAAGTATGTCGATAGACGTTTCCAAGTGGAAATAAAATATAAATCCTAAAATGGATCTCATGTATCAAAACCAATTTAGAATTTTAGTATATCCTTCAGTGGATGAAAATCCCATTTGTTTTAAATGTTTATATATAAAGAAAATGGGTAAGGATGGACAAGTCAGTACATAAAAGGAACGATAAGTTTTAAAAGGGTCCAAACAATGTCAAGGAATATACTACGATGAAATCATTTCACTAGTTTCTATGATGAAATTCATTAGAATTCTACTTTCCATAGTATCTTACCATGACTATGACATTTTAAAATTGGATTTCAAAATAACATTCTATAATGGGAACCTTCAGGAAGATTTCTAAATGAAAAAACTCAAATTGTTTGTTACACCAAAGGATTCCAACAAGGTATAAAAATCACAGAGATCTGTTTATTGATTAAAGAAAGCATACAATTCATGGAACATTCATTTTTAAGAATCCATAAAATAATTTTGTTTTATAAAGAACAAATCTTATGTCCATAAATTGTTTAGTGGTAGTACAATTGTTTTATTAAAAGTTTATATTGTTGAGAAACTACTTATTGGAAATGAAATTCCATTCTTATTGTCTGTTAATTGTTGGTTTAACATATTCTTCTCCATAGAGAACTTAGGAGAAATAGAAACTATTCTTGGGATCAAAATCCATTATGATAGATCCAAGGGACTACTTGGTCTATGTCAATGTATATATATTGAAAAAATAATAAAAATATTTAGTATAGAATAGTTCAATATGGAATTGTTTCCATTGTCACATAGAATCCATATTTATAAGAATATGTGTCCTCAAATATATGAGTGATAGAGGATGGAAAGGATTCCATGCATGTCAATGATTGGGTCAGTCATGTATGTTATGTTATATACTAGGATATTTTTTTCATATTCCTTAATCATGATATTAAGATATAAATCTAACCCTAGTGACCACCATTGGATGAAATTTATGACTATAGTTGGGAAAACCCCCTCAAGGTAACATTGAAGTATTAATGAGGTGTTTTTGTTTGCTAACAAAGTTGGTTAATTTGTTGACAAAAAGGGTTTCCATGGTGAGTTTTTGAGTTCCATATATATTGTTGACAACCTATGCTGAAAAATAACCATGCCAAAGGAATGGTTGATCTGGAGGTGGTACAAAAATAACAGATATAAGGTGGTGTCATTTTCCAGTGTTTGCCAAATTTTGGCCTCAAAATCAGAAAATGGGGAAACATGTTTTTGGAAAAGGAATTTGCGTGCAAGATTGAATGTGGGTTGGAAACATGTGTGCAAGGCATGTTTTGTGATTAGAACATCAAAAAATGGGAAAGGAATGAAGTGTATGAAAGATATGTAAATGGGTGCGAAAGATGAGGTTGTGTGAAAGAAACTTGCATGCCCAATGTGACGTCAAATGGGGTTTTGCATGCTCAAAGAGTATCTTGCACGACTTGTTGAATCTTATGCACAGGGGTTAGCGATGCCAATAAATAATAGGTGACCCCCCTCATTAGAAGAATCTTAGAACTTAGAAATAATCTGAGCTCCAGATCACGTAATAATTTTAAGAAAAGGGAGTTGTGCGAAATATTTGGTGTGGCATGAAATCTAAGGAAGTTTCATGTAAAATTTGAGTTACGTGTAAGATTGAAGTTGCGCGTAATGGGTGTTTTGAGAAAATAGTAAAATCTTGCATGAAAGGCATTAAAGTTGTGCACAAGATCTAGTAAGGGTTGCATGAGTGATTTAAAGTTTCCCTATAGTATTGTGGTAAAGTGGTATTAATCAGTGGATGAAAGTGGGACATCAATAGATCATCTACTTATAGTGGAGGATGCATTCATTTAAGATAACAAAGGGACCTAAAAGTCTATAAACTAGGAGTGGAACTTCTGAAGAAGTAGTGATCACACTTTAGTTGAGAGATCAGTGATCATTCATAGAGTGATTGGTTGTAAACTAGGAGGTATAGTGAGTCCGCTCTGAACATTGTAAATAGAAGTCCGCATATAGTGGATTTGGTACATCGACACATTGTTGGTGCATGATCCTTCGACATAGCATAGTAAGGGTGAACCAAGTAAAATTTTTTGTGTCTTGTGCATGATTTATTTTTTGTTTATACTTTTCTATGGTAAAGAGAGTGAAGAGAGATTTTTTTAATAGTGAAAAAAGATCTAAATAGGAATAGGTTTAAAGATGTCATACCCTGATTCACCCCTCCTCTCAGGGTATTTGTCCTTGTGGGACTAAAAAATACCCTAAAGTATCTGAGGTGAAATAAGGATATATTCTTGATATATAGAGGAGATGAGGAGATATTCATTAGGGGATATATAAAATATATTTATTAAATAGATAATGATGATCTGAAATCATAGTTGGGACACATTTTCACTCTCAATAGAGGTGTTGTGAGCTGTAAGAACTCAACGTAGGCCATGGTTGCAGATTCTATAGTAGATCATGAGTATATTATGGCTTCTTAGGTAACTAAATAAGTTGTTTGGATATGAAACTTCATTCAGGATATAAATTTTATTCCTAGTAGTAAATATTGTATCATAATCTATTGTTATAATACTATAATGATGTCCCTTAAAAGGAGTCCATCCAACGGCCCGAAGGCCATCAAATTTTTATTATTTAATAAAACCCCTTTTAAGGGATGAAGTGGAAACCCGCACAAAAATCACAGACATAAGACAACTCACCCATGTAAGACAAAAAAGTAAAACCAGACTGAAAACATGGAGTACCCCTCCCCAGTATATAAATATGATGAAGCTCTTCACCGTTGCAAGGTAGTTTGGAAAACCGGTGTCCTGTGTCAAAACACCGGCCCGATACGATGGAAAATTCCATACCCTCTCAAACAAAAAAATTCTTAAATCTCTGCAAAGATAAATCACTAGCTCTGAGTTCCTCCTTTGAAGCATGTTCTTTTTAATCAATTCTGGCAGCACTTACTTCCCACCATTAGACTCAAACCATTCATGAAAATCAACATTCACAACTTAACCCATAAAATCCCTTTCACCATATGAGGTCCGAAATCGATACCCTGTGCTATAGAGCCTTCATCGGTCACTGGAACCTTCGCCAAAAGGTAGCACCGTGTCCATCCTTAGATTCCCCAACCATCTGCAGGAAGACCAGCTCGCATCACATGAAGCTAGAGAAAGTAGGGAGGAGACAAGGAGTTCTTCGGCAGCATCGACGCTGCAAAAAAACATCAAACCATCAAAACTAAACAAAAAAATGCAGAAAACTAGAAACCAGATCTTCCCCATCTGACCACCAGATCTGTGCCAACTCGTACAAGAGAAAGACCATCAACGTGCATGAACATGCATTACTGAACTGAGTATCCACTAATCCACTACGACACTGCAAGTTCTAAGCCATGCCAATCTGAGCAATAGAGGGTTGATGGTGCTGAAGAATGAGCCATGTCGAACCGAGCGAGAATCCAGTGATTCGTCAGGTCACGACGTCACCGAGAAAGGCTGAAGAACTTCGAACCGAGCTAGAACCTCACCACCTAAACCACGCTGTATACCCACCGCGCTACACCATCGCCAAACAATGCCTACATCAAGACTCTAGAGGAAGCCGA
Organism: Viscum album; assembly: GCA_963277665.1. Lineage (NCBI taxonomy): Eukaryota > Viridiplantae > Streptophyta > Magnoliopsida > Santalales > Viscaceae > Viscum > Viscum album. The sequence goes on along the minus strand of OY728123.1, from coordinate 1,455,559,801 downwards.
AATGAATCGATTCCAGTCATAGGGGGAAGGGGAAGAAAGCCTAATAAAAACCCTAGCCACAGAAGAAAATGTATTAGACCCCTTGACTAAAACTTTAACTCGGTAGAAACATAATCATCATGTGAGAACTGGTGGACTGAAATTCATTTATAGTTAACTCTTGTCCAAGTGGGAGTCTGTTGGAGTTGGTGTCCTAGAACCAACTGTGTGTATTTGGATAGGATATATATATTCAAATAATTTAATATTAATTAAAATAATTTATTACATATTTTTCATTATTTATCATTACTTTAATGCAATAATTTCATAGAGCATCCATCATATTGAAAAGGTCATAGCATTTCCCCGCTATGATGATAACCTTGAAGTTACATAACGATATTTTCAAATAAAGTTCTATGTTCATATAAAATTATATGATGGTAAACATAGAATGTTTACTATATGGTGTGATTACTTGTAATAATATGTGACTTTATCTTATTAAGTTAGCTCTTATTAATCTATAATATGGGAGATTATGTGAACATACCTACCTGTAGGAATTCCACGTGTTTGTGTGTCATTGGAATTCCCTATCCATATTTGCACGTGATGATCCTTAGACTTTAAGATCATTATTAATTCACATCATGGCTTGTTTACATTGATTTACTGACCAAAACTATGACACCATATGATATTTGGAAGTAGGGTATGTAGGGTGCATCATGAATAACATATTATTAATGAATAATATGAGAAACTATTTATCCTTTCCATATCTATGGAATTTGATATCTCAACTATTTCATGAAAATAAAACTATCACATTAAACACCATTTCCATGGTGTAATGATGAATTTATTTCAGATAGTTATAGAATGGAATGCCAAACATATAGTCTGATAACATGAGTGTGTAACCATATTGATGAGATATCATGACAAAGGGATTATATTATATAGTGAGAACGCATACGTGGTTTTCAACTATAATATCCTCAGACCCTTACTCCTAGATCTGGTGTGAAAAATATAATATTTATATTTATGTATTTGATACCAATAAATGTAACCCAATTTCAAACATCCAAAACATACAACATTAAAAGGAAATATTGGACCACTTACATACCCAATGAACTTTTTGGTTTAGAGTTTGGGAAAATTTGGAAAAACTCTTACATAATAACTTGGATACATAAAAAATGTTTAATAAAACCCTACATCATCTCAAACTAATTTATTCACATATAAAAACCATTTTAAGTATAGTATACTTAAACATTTCCTTTATAACCTGGGGAAATGGAAAATAGAAGAAGAGTGAGCGCAAATGATTAGTAAGGTTAAACATAGGAATTAAAAATTGAATGTCACCAATGATAAAAATAAAAGAATAAGGGTATGATGACATATTGAATGTGCATGAACAAAAATAAGACAATTCATACCCATAAAAACCTAGATAATAAAACACATGACATGTCATAAAGCTTTATCAATGGCAAGAGTCATGAGAATCAATAATCATGAGCCATGTGATTTAAATATTGATCAAATGAACCATTAAAAACTCAAAAAAGAAAAGTAAATATGTTGGTATCTTGAAAAATTATATTCATAGAACCCTTAAAATAATCCTTACATGAACCCTTATATGTTGATAACTAATATGGTTAACTTCTAACATAATTCTATAGAGAACATAGTCATTACCCAATGCAGTAGAGGACTCTAACAGACCCACCTTCCATTAGTTTATATTGTGAACATTCGTCCTTGGTTTATAATGGATCCACTCATCTTTGGTTTATAACAAAACCACCCGTCAATCATCCATACATATGTTAAAGTACCATAGAATGAGAGAAATAATTAGTCTTTTAGTTTTCAACATAAAAATAACCATTTTTCAGTCACACACTACTAGAAAGTGGGTCTATCTGAATGCCTCTATACCCACGATTCATAAAAACCATGGGTATATAGTTCCTAGATCCAAGATATATCAACAGTTTTAGAAAACCATTTGTATAGGTGAAGATATACCAATGGTTTTTTTTGAAATCATTGGTATAGGGTGGAATATATCAATGACTTTTAGAAATCATTGGTATAAGGTGGAATATACCAATGAATTTTAGAAATCATTGGTATATTTTTTTCACAAATTTTTCCACTCCAAGCCTCCCCCATCATGATCACTTTCTCTAATTCCCCTCTCCCCGATCGAGTTGTGACTTCTTGAGTGACTGACGACCTCCCGAGTAGCAACTATTCGAGTGACCAATGACCTCCCAAGTAGTAACCTCCCAAGTGACTGGAGAGTGGCGACCTCCAACTACTCCAGTGATATTCTCTATTTTAATTATTTTTTTTATTCAAATCTTCATCAATATAACATAAGTGAGTTCTGAATCATTCTTCTCATCTTTTTATTATTACTTTAATTTTTCTTAGTGTTCATTCATGAGAACAAGTAAACCATTCCGACTCCTTTTAATTGTTCTAGATGTGGTTTGATGTTATTTTTGGTTTAGTGACTTTTATTGTTTTACCTATTTTTTATATCATTATAGATGATATTTTTAGTGTTGTGCCTTGGGTTGGTAGTTTTTATGGTTGTTTGAGTATAAGTATGCAACCTCTTCTGTTTTGGATTTATTTGGGTAGATATATTTGATGCTTTTTTGTCAATATATTGCTTGATTATTGATTATTTATCATCAATATCATAATTTATTGTAATTGATTCATATATTACTTTAAGTAAACACATGTGAACAAAAATGAAAATATTTTTTGACCAAAAATTTTATAATACAATCAACAGACTTTAATCATGTATCTTCTATAATAAATGATATTATTTCCATAAATATGCCTTATATAATTCTACTTTTACTATAAAAAATTTCCCTAATTTCTATTCTTTTATAGGGATGTTTATTTTCCTTGTAATATTTATTCATATATAGATGTACATAACTATTTATTATCATAATTTATAGCATATCCTTTCCTGTATTTTCAACTCATGATCTTCTCATTATCACTATTTTTAAACATTGATTTGTGCTATGTTTCTCTTTTGAGATACTCTTTATTTAGCTTAGATTTCCTTTAAATAACATTCTTTAGAACATTTACCAACAGGTTCCAATTTGTATTATACTCAAGACATGATTTTAATTCAATTATGAGAATACACTCCATGTAAGTGTCTTCAACTTTATCCTTATAAATGATTGAGGACCCATTATGCTTCTAAACATGTTCCATAAAATATTCAGATTTCTCATGAATGTTTTCAGATTTGATATATAAATAGTTATTATCCTACTTTTATTTTCAAATCATGCTTCTTCCTTTTCTTATTCAGAATTCCATTTTCCAATCACCAAATTTTTTAACTAATATTTATCTCTTTCCCCACTTCTTCTTTTGATTTTTTTATCTTTATCACTAACATCAAATACATTACTTTTATTCTTAGTAATATTAAGGGAATAATTCACAACACCTTCATAATAAAATAATATAAATCATAGTTTTCATTTATACTTAACCTTTCCTTTTATAAATATTTTATAGAATATATTCATAATTATTTTACAATCCACATATATATCCTCTACATAATCAGATTCAGTAGATGACTTAGGTTCTTCATATTTCAATATATGAATCCACATAGATTCAAAAACCATCTCTTATTTTGTCTTCTTTTTAAAGGGACATATATTTCTCTTTTACTAAGAAATAATTTTTTAGGCCATACAATGTAAAATATATGGTTTACTATAAATTATATTTTGAGTAAAATTTATCTACTACTTGGTAGATGTTATTACTTTTTTTATATAATTAAATGATTTATTTTTTTATATTATTTTTAAAATAGAAAGTCATATTTATTTTCCAAAGGTTATGCATAGAAAATTTGGTATAATCCTAAAGAAAATCAATTCTGAAAACCTTTATACACAATTCGTGTGCATATAGACTTGGAAACATTTCATGAATGTAATAAAAAAATATATTCCTTGAGATAATGGGTATTTAAAATATTTTTCATTATTGGATGATATATTAGATGGGATATTCATACTTTTCACATGGATATGGGTAGACATAATTTTTTTCTATTATACTTTATATTTTTTTACATTTTTAGGTTTCTAGCCTATTGGTCTTCAAATTTTCTTTTTCTATTATTTTGGATGTTTTATATGATAGTTGGATATATTTAAAATACAATGATTATGTTTATATATTATGCCTTTATATTTTATCATACATTTAATATTTTATTATTTTATTATTATATGTTTGGATGTTCTTTACGTCATAAACCTTTATTTTATATGTATTAATGAAAAATATATGAATATATGAATTATGTTTTACATTGTTGATTGGAAAACAACCTTTTTCCCTTGTAATAGAATAGATAGAATATGGATGTATCATACCAAATTTTAACCAAATTTCAAAATAATTTGGATGTTTTTTTAAATTTTTCATTTACTAATGCTTTTTATGGAGGTTGTATATAGTGTCCATGCTATAAATGTATTGGAAGACCGTGGATAAGCTGAGAAGAAGTTAGCTACCATATAATAAAAGATAGATTTCAAACAAACTATTATTTTTGGTATCACCATGGAGAGATGAGACAATATTCTACTATTCATGAATGAAAAGAAAGATATGGTATGACAAATTTGATATTTGATTTATTTCCATTTGTGCATCATTAGTATAGAGATAGTTTTCTAGTACAAGAAAGAAATGATATCAATACACATGATAAAATGATTGAAGATGATGATGTTGAGAGAGTGAAAAAATTAATGGATGATTCCTGAACTCTAGTATATGAGGAATGTACAAAAATGACCATGGTATAATTTTTAATGTGGTTATATCATTGAAAAACTATGTATGGAATTTCTAATACCTCCATTGATTATATTCTTACTTTTATAAATTATTTCTTCTTGATGTTGTAGATATTCCCTCAAATCATTATAAGACATAGAATTTAATTAAGAAACATGGATTTTCTACTAATAAAGTGAATGCTTGTCTAAAATATTATAGTTTATTTTGGGAATAAACAGCTGTTCTAAATGATTATGAAGAATTTTGTTGGGAAAAAATCCCTCAAGGTAACATTGCAGCATTTTTGGGTTGATTGTGTTTGTTGAAAAAGAATGTTTAAATGGTGAATTGTTGAGTTCCAGAGAATTTTTTGACAATCTATTCTGACAAATAATGATGAAAAAGGAATGGATGATCTGGAGGTGGTATAAAAGAGCAGTACAAGGTGGCGTCATTTTCCAGTGATTTCCAAATTTTTGGGGTCCAAAATTTGGAGTTTGGTGAGCATCAAAAAAAGTGTATATCCTTGAAATATAATTTAAATATGGAAAAGGCACGAGTTTCATGAAGATAGGCCTCACAGATTGGATTTCATGAAGAGCAGAAGAATGTTGATGGTGATGCTTTGCGATTATGACAAGATTCACGAATGATAGATGTTGAAGCACATCACGGCAGTGAAGGGGTTTTCAAGGGAGCTTCACGGTGAAGGCATGAATGAAATTATGGAATGCTCCATGATTAGGATGAGCTTCGCAATAAGAAATTTTCCGTGGTGCTTCGTGATTTTGAGAGAATTTCGGTGGGAACATCAGAGCTTTGCGATTTGAGATGACATGGCGTTGAATTCATGTCGATGTTTTGAGGGTCGGTGGAATCACCTATAAATATACCTCACCCCCCTTGGGAGAAGCAGAGAGATTTCATAGAAAATATTTTGCTCTCGGTTCACGAAGGTGGTTCGTGAAGGTAGTCTGCTTCACGGAAGAAGAGCTTCGCGACAGCTAATCTAGCTCCGGGAAAGTTGTGTGCTCCGTGTTTGCTCAGTGAGCTTCGTGAGGCAAGTTTCTCTGCGAAGACTTGAGCTCTGTGACACCCTAAGAATTTCAAAGGCTTGATCTTCACGAGATCACTTCATGAGAGAGCTTCTCAAAAAGGCAGGAACTTCGAGAAGGCTTGTTTGAGCTTTGCGAAATTGGGAGCCGTGCGTAGTATGGTTCTTTGCGAAGGTTTTTTCAAAGGAATTTCCCAGTGTTAATCAGTGGATGAAATCTAGATTTCAATAGAGCATCTACATACAGTGGAGGATGCATTCATTAGTGGTAATGAAGATACCTACATCTCTATAAATTCTGAGTGGATCTTCTGAAGAAGCAGTGAGCTCACCTCAATTAAGTGAGCAGTGAGTTCTCAAATTTTGAGTGGTTGTAAACCAGGTGGGATAGTGGGTCCACTTCGAACTTGTAAACAATAGTGCACTTATAGTAGAATTGGTACATCAGAACACTGTCGGTGTATGCTCCTTGGATGTGGCCTAGTGAGGGTGAACCAAGTAAAAATCATTGTTTCCTGTGCATGCTTTAAGGTTTGTTCATACTCAGCATCAGGAAGGAGAGAGAAGAGGGTTTTTTCTAATAGCAAAACAAGATCAGAAGGGGTATCCGTTTTATTCCATCATACCCTGATTCACCCCCCTTAGGGTATCTAGCCTAGTGGACCTAACAAATGTGGTACATCTTGATGGAAGTAAAATGTAGTTGGAACACCATCTCATGTTCCACATAAATTCATGTGGAACTTTCCATTGATTCTCATGATTCAAAATCTATTAATGTCTCTAGAAATCTCAGCCAATATGTGATGCCATGATGCTGAGATAATTAAAGGTAAATATGAGTTAGTTTATCATGTAGATGGATATAATGGAAAGTATTTGATACACAACATCCTAGTTTTGTATATGAGGTACGTAATGTCAGGATGGGTCTATCCTGTGATGGTTTTAATCTATTTGGTCATATGCTTACTGTAACATCCCAGGTAAATAAATAATATTACATTCTAATGTTTATCAATATTTTTGAATAAAATGATAATACTACTTTAAAGGGAATTCTATGCTCGATGGCGTACCAAATACGCAACAACGAGTTTCTTTGAAATCTTACGTTGCACTATAATAATAAAATAATATTATATTAAATGGTAGTTAATGCCTAGCCGTTGTAATGGCAGGAATGAACAGAACTAACTACAAAATGATTATATATGTTTGTCAAATATTTTTACTTTTTACAATAAATTTTAAAGGATTAAAATTGCGAATGAATCCAATTTTAAGCGTAAACATTCTAATATTCTTTAAAAGGTCGATTAACCGCCTTTTGATGGAGAACCTCTTTTAAATCCACTTTTTGACAATTTTATGTGTTATATTTGAAAAAATAAAATTATTCTTTAGAATCGGGACATCAAAATTTACTTTGTGTAAATTTTTGGTATTTTTCTGATAAAGTTCAATTTTTAATGAATAGTGAAAATGTTGTATTCTAATTCAAAATCTCTTTTTAATCTAATTTATTTATATGATTAGATTATCTTTTGAATTGTTTTTAGAGTGAAATTAGAATATATTTTTACCATTTAATCCAATAGTGGTCATTGTAATTAATATCACTTTGAAATTGGACTTAAACTAGTGTCAATCTTTTGATACTTATTGTTTCATAAAAACACGCTATTTGCTCTGACAGCGGGAATTAATTATTAAATCAATTAATGTAACTTATATGTTGTGAAATTTGTAAAATAGACATTAATTTTGAATTCGGGATATCAAATATAACTTAGGGTGAATTTTTGGTATTTTTTCTGAAAAACTTCAATTTTTGATGAATAGTGAAACTACTAAGTGGTACTTAAAAAACTGATTTTTCGTTTAAATGAAATTTTATCCCCTCTGTGTTTTGAATTTCAAAAATCCAACATACATGGTTGTCATTATGATATAAAATGTGGTTCAATTGGATTAAAATAATTTTTTTGTGAATAGTAACTCTTAAGTTTTTAATCGCGATTAGAGGTAATTAGTGTAGTTTAAGGTAAAAATAAGGTTTTAATAATATGAAATGACCTAGACATATGTCCTACCCTCATTGGATGAGTCATGTCCGACCAATACAATCCATGGGTCAACATGGGGACCCCATGGAGCCACTTTGGTTGGAAAATGACATAAATACCTTTTTATTTAAAGTTAAAATTAAAATTTCACAAGCATGAGTTTTTTTACTAAAACAATTTTTAAATGGGGTTATAAAAGTCATATTTTTGACTATAAATATTAATTATAAATATAAAAAGATTTCATACATCATGATATATTTTTTTTATAATTTTTAGACATTAAATAAATTAAATTATTTATGACATCATGATGATGCAGCGATTACCTAATTAATAAGGGATTTAAATAAAATGAAAAGATAATGTTAAAAATACAACTTACACATGTCAAAAACCTATTGGATGGGTGGATTTCGAAACCTTATCACCTTATCCTAGAAATATATCCTTTTGAGACCTTTTAAATCCAAAAATCATTTTATAATAAAGTAATATTTTATAACTTTCCAAGAGTGCCCCTCCTCTCCTCTTATAAAAGGCCCCCACCTCTACCACCTTACACACACCTCTAAAGCCTTTGTCTTGTCCAAACCCTGCCCATTTCATCTCTCCACATCCCTCTCTTCATCATTGAAGCCTCAATTTTTGCATAATCCTTTCCAAGGAAGCCTTTGAGCTCAAATCAAAGAGAGTTACCCTATTTAAAGGTAATGTCTTCCCTTGTGTTCTTTTGTTTTATTTTACTTCTCCAAACACCTAAACTCTTTTTATTAATTTTTTTTGTAACAAAACCAGTATATTAAATATACTAGTATGTTTTTATAAGAAGTATTAGAGCTACAGTTTCACACACCTCCGTCTAATGGTTAAAGAACATACTATTTCTGGGGATGGTGAATTACTGCCTCACGAAACAATGATTGTTCAATATTATTTTAACACCTTAAAAGGTGGCCATTAATATGTCACTATATTTATATATGATATATAATATGTTTATTCTTTCCTTAAGCTTATGTATTTTAAATTTATAGAATACCTTTATGGTTTCCATTATGGGTAAACGCGATATCTTCATTTTAGGAAGTGCGGACGACCGCCCCCTCAAAGTGATTTGATTCGTTAATGCCATATGTGGGATGTATAAAGGATGGAATTAATGGTATTATATATGATATCCTACTTTAATTATAATATATCTTTATATCTTTATTATTTAATTCCATTGAATACAAAAAAAAAAATAAATTAAAGTAGCGTTCATGCGTACGTACGGCTTACCGTCTCCATGAACGGTACATTTCATTTCTTATCTCCAAATGTTATGTAATATTATAAGTACATATATATAATGGATATATATGTCACATATTACATATAAATTATGTATATAATTCTGGAATTATAATATATATATCTCTCATTTTGTTTTAATTCCATTAATATGACAAAAAATGAAAGTAGCGTTCATGCGTACGTACGACCTACCGTCTCAATGAACGATGCTTTTAATTTTTTATCTCCAAATGCTATGTAATAGTATAAAATGGATAAATAATGGATATATATGATATTTAAAACATAAATACTATTCTGGATATTATGTACCTATAACTACATGGAAAATTCTTTTCTAACAATTTTGATTTTTACTCATGTACCGAACATCGACAAAAACATCTGATATGAACTCACTTTATTAACCAATTATTATAACATTATAATATGTGATATTAACCGAATAATAATATTTAAATAAGGTAATTAATAAATTATAAATTGACAAAATTTTATTATTCAGGAGATTAAAGAATGATCGAGTCATGTCAGACACGAGGTAAGGGATCCAACCTCTCTCTTTATTTTTAAGTACTCTCTTTTATGTAATTTCTTTTACGCTCATATTTATTATGTCTGGGGATATTATTTTATATTCCTCATACTGTACTTTTTATGTTAATATTATTAGAGACCCTATTTGATCTCATAAATCCATTTTTGGATGTTTTAAGTGGTGCCGTTAGGCTGCCGAGTTTTCGTAAGGGATTTTTCATCTCACTTTTACTCCCATGAGATTTATGCTACATTTGCCACCATTTCCTTTGAGTTGTGTAGGTACTACCCATTATTATACTCCTTTTGTAATATAATTTCATTTATGGGTATTTACATATTCATTGTATGACCCTTATTCAATGGGGTGTACGTTTCGAAAGTTACCCAAGTCGGTAAGGGAACCTTTCACCCTCCTCTTTTTAAAAGACTTCTTTTGTTATGTCTTTTAATTCACATACTATTATGTTGGGATATGTTCTTATATATCCTTATTGATGTAAATTTTATGTCCAAGTGATGAGATACCCTTTTTTATCTCTCATCAACTCATTTTTTGAATTTTGAAGTGACGCCGTTAGCTGTCGAATTTTACCAAGGAAACTTTTTAAACCAATTTCGATTTCTTTGGGTTCAACATGTAGTTATTGAATATGTCATATTTGAATATGTGTGAATGAAATTTTATTGTTTTACACTTAATATCTACTTATATTGGGTGTATTTATATTTTTCACACATAATTTTGAGATTGATTTATCCTTAATTTAAGGATACCTTATTTATAAGGGATTTCATCACATTTTACATTTCTATTGAGACTTCAATGTTGTTATGCGCAAATTCACTCTTATATGGTGTATATACTGTCCTTTGGAATATTATATCGTGAATCCATTTATTCTCCTGATATAATAAAGTTCTGATTAAATGTTATTCCTCAATTATTGTATTCAAGTGTCTCTAATTTTGGTAAAAACCCTTTAACCAAAATAACACTTTAAATGTTTTAATGATTTGTTCTTATTAATATCCATGTTTCAAAATGGTTTTAATGATTTATTTATATGGATATTAATGGTTTAAAATGTTAAAAGCTTTAAGGTGGTATGAGACACTTTGATTTAAAAATCTCTTTATTAAATGTTTTAAATGGTTTTGAAAATGGTTTTTTTGAATGGATTCATTATTTCAATATCCTAAAATGTTATACTGTGATTGAAATGTGGAAATGTTATGTTTCCTTTATGCATGTTTTATGTGATACGATTATGTTATGGTTATTGGGCATTATTATGAAGACGGGTGGTTCTGTGACAAACTAAGGGCGGGTGAGCCTGATACAGCTCTTCAATGCATTGGGTAATGCAAAGGAGTTAAACGTTAAGGTTTCTTTGAAGAGATTTATGGAATATACTGTGATGGGTATTCCAAACGTAACCAAGAGGGTTACCCCCTACGTAATAATGTTATGAATGCCTCAAGTTACCTTTATGCCTTTTGATTTCTATATTTTATTCATGATTTTATGAGGTATGTTAAAGTGATTATGTTTTATAAGTAAATTATGATTTCATTGATTCTTATGTATACATGTACTCATGTTTCCTTTCCATATTTTTATATCCCTTACTGAGCTTTTTATGCTCATCCCAAGTTTTTGAAATGCTTTTCATAGGTCAAGGGAAAGGTGCATGATATGATGATAGTGTCAAGGAAGTGTTAAGAAAGAATCCATGTTTTATATTAAATATGTTTCTATTGATGGGAAAAAATGAATTCTATCTTTTATGTAACCAGTTTGTTTAAATGTGGAATGTAATTCATGATTTATGATCTAATTCTCTAAAACTCTAAATCTGAAAAGATCCTCAATGTGAATTATTCATTTAATTCAATATTAAGTAAGGTTTAAGGCCGGAGCCTTATAGTTGGTATCAAAGGTCGGCTTAGATAACTTTAGAGGTTAGGGTATTCTCTAAGCATAAGTGACATTACCATAATGGTTAGGATTTCAGAAAGAGTCCTAGTTTTAGATAAAGTGAATGAGTAAGTATATCTTAGTGTTTATCTTTCTCATTTGTACATGATGGTTTTGTTGATATACACACACTGACATTTCTATTTTTAGTGAATGGATGGATCTAGCAGGCACCAAAGTGACAATAGGTTTGAAGGAAACTGTGGTGGTTCTCTAATTAAGAGACTGGATGAAATGGGGGATTCAATGAGGAAACTCGTGGTTGTTCTAAACCAACTATCAAGGAGTCATGATCAACCACTTGAACCTTGGTATGTTCTGTAATGCATCATGTACGAGATGACCAATCGATGTGGAAGTTCAGGTAATAATTATAAAGGTAACCATTAGGGTTTATATGATCCTTACTTTTGAGGTAATTATGGGTTATTATATGTTATGATGGAAAATGAAAGGCATGAGATAAACTTGAGGTTAAAATATGTTATGATTATTTTTGAAGATTTTTTTTCGATTTGGGGAATGTTTTAATAATTATATAGTTTTGGAAAAAGGACAACACATAGACCGTGTGACAACCCGTCGCGTCAGACAAAGCTGCGGGAATCGAACCCACAACCAATGTTCGACTGGTATTTATCACCTACCACTGGACTACGTGAAATCCCTGGTTAGTTTGACTAATTCTTTTTAGTTAGATGATTTTAGGAATCAATAGTAAGTTTATTTTGGGTTATCTATGGAAATGATTAAACTATCATTGAGGATATGTGATTAGGTTAATTACTTTTCAATATGAGAATTTAAGAGCAAATGATGTTATTTGGAGATAAAAGTTAATTTTTACCTTGGAAGACTATGTGATTAAATCCTTCAAATATTTGGGTTTCAATCTTAGTTTGGTTTAATTTGAAGAATTTTATTGACAATTGTTTATCGAATGGTCTTCATTGAACTTTGGGGTTTTTTTTCTGGACAAATTTTGGAGATTAAGAATAGATTTTCTTTTTATAATGGATTATACTATTGTGGATTATCTGATTTCATACTAACAATTTTAGTTTTGGATTTTGTATAAATACATGGGAAATATATAGTTCTCTTTTGTGGATTAGGTGATTCTCAAGAAGTTGATTATAGTACTCTTAATGCGAACAAGTCTTCCTAAATACTCATCTTTTGGAGAAAATATGAGTTTGATTAAGGAATATAGTAAAAGTTGAAAGTCTACGTGACAAGTAAGTATGTTTCATTATGATTTACTTAAGCTCAAAAATAAATTCCTCAATGAAGAGTAACTTAAAACAAAAATGTTGTCTGTTAACTTTTACTACTGGGGAATCGAATACCGTTTAACCCATCACAAGTTTGTGATTTTTTATGGTTAACTTTCTCCTAGACATGTTTACTATCACTCTCCATTAGAACATGACCCTTTGTTTTCTCCTGCATATCCATATTTTCATACTTGGAATCCTAGTATGGGTTAAATCGGGTGATCTTTGTACTTCTCTCCCTTTCTTTTAATGTGATAGTTTTACTCACTCTTGTTCCAATGTGGGACTTCCAATGAAGTTTCCAAGCCCAATTTTGAAATTGCGAGGACACAATTCCCAAAAGGGGGGAAGGATGTAACATCCCAGGTAAATAAATAATATTAAAATCTAATATTTATCAATATTTTTGAATAAAATTTTAATACTACTTTAAAGGGAATGCTATGCTCAATGGCGTACCAAATACGCCACAACGAGTTTCTTTGAAATCTTACATTGCACTCTAATAATAAAATAATATTATTTTAAATGGTAGTTAACGCCTAGCCATTGTAATGGCGGGAATAAACAGAACTAACTAAAAAATGATTATATATGTTTGTCAAATATTTTTACTTTTTACAATAAATGTTAGAGGATTAAAAATGCGAATGAATCCAATTTTAAGCGTAAACATTCTAATATTCTTTAAAAGGTCGATTAACCGCCTTTTGATGGAGAACCTCTTTTAAATCCACTTTTTGACAATTTTATGTGTTATATTTGATAAAATAAAATTATTATTTAGAATCGGGACATCAAAATTTACTTTGTGTAAATTTTTGGTATTTTTCCGATAAAGTTCATTTTTTAATGAATAGTGAAAAATGGTGTATTTTAATTCAAAACCTCCTTTTAATCTAATTTATTTATATGATTAGATTATCTTTTGAATTGTTTTTATATTTAAATTAGAATATATTTTTACCATTTAATCTAATAGTGGTCATTGTAATTAATTTCACTTTGAAATTGGACTTAAACTAGTGTCAATCTTTTAATACTTATTGTTTCATAAAAACACGCTATTTGCTCTGACAACGGGAATTAATTATTAAATTAATTAATGTAACTTATATGTTTTTAATTTTTTAAAATAGAAATCATTTTGAATTCGGGATATCAAATATAGATTAGGGTGAATTTTTGGGGTTTTTCTGAAAAACTTCAATTTTTGATGAATAGTGAAACCACTAAGTGGTACTTAAAAAACTGATTTTTCGTTTAAATGAAATTTTACCATATCTGTGTTTTGAATTTCAAAAATCCTACATACATGGTTGTAATTATGATGTAAAATGTTGTTTAATGGGATTAAAATAATTTTTTGGTGAATAGTAACTCTTAAGTTTTTAATCGCGATTAGAGGTAATTAGTGTAGTTTAAGGTAAAAATAATGTTTTAATAATATGAAATGACCTAGAAACATGTCCTAACCTCATTGGATGAGTCATGGACGACCAAGAAAATCCATGGGTCAACTTGGGGACCCCATGGTGCCACTTTGGTTGGAAAATGACATAAATACGTTTTTATTTAAAGTTAAAATTAAAATGTCACAAGCATGAGTTGTTTTACAAAAACAATTTTTAAATGGTGTTATACAAGTCATATTTTTGACTATAAATATTCATTAGAAATATCAAAAGATTTAATACATCATGATATTTGTTTTATAATTTTTAGACATTAGATAAATTAAATTATTTATGATATCATGATGATGCAGCGAATACCTCATTAATAAGGGATTTAAATAAAATGAAAAGATAATGTTAAAACTATAACTTACACATGTCAATAACCTATGGGATGGGTGGATTTAGAAACCTTATCACCTTATCCTCTAAATATATCCTTTTGGGATCTTTTAAATTCGAAAATCATTTTATAATAAAGTAATATTTTATAACTTTCCAAGAGTGCCCCTCCTCTCCTCTTATAAAAGGCCCCCACCTCTACCACCATACACACACCTATAAAGCCTTTGGCTCAGCCAAAACCTGACCATTTCATCTCTCAAAATACCTCTCTTTATCATTGAAGCCTCACTTTGGGCAGAATCGTTTCATTGGAAGCCTTTGATCTCAAATCAGTGAGAGTTACCCGATTTAAAGGTAATGTATTCCCTTGTGTTCTTTTGTTTTATTTTGCTTCTCCAAACACCTAAACTCTTTTTATTAATTTTTTTTGTAACAAAACCAGTATCTTAAATATACTAGGATGTTTTTATAAGAATTATTCTAGCTACACTTTCACACACCTCCGTCTAATGGTTAAAGAACATACTGTTTCTGTGGATGGCGAATTACTGCCTCACGAAACGATGATTGTTCAATATTATTTTAACACTTTCAAAGGTGGCCATTAAGATGTCACTATATTTATATATGATATATAATATGTTTATGTTTTCCTTAAGCTTCTGTATTTTTCATTTATGACATACCTTTATGGTTTCCATTATGTGTAAACGCGATATCTTCATTTTAGGAAGTGCGGACTACCGCCCCCTCAAAGTGATTTGATTCGTTAATGCCATATGTGGGACGTATAAAAGATGGAATTAATGGTATTACATATTATATCCTACTGGAATTATAATATACCTTTATATAATTATTATTTAATTCCATTGAATACCAAAAAAAGAAATTAAAGTAGCGTTCATGCGTACGTACGGCTTACCGTCTCCATGAATGGTACATTTCATTTCTGAACTCCAAATATTTTGTACTATTATAAGTACATATATATAATGGATATATATGAAATATATTAAATAGAAATTATGGATATAATTCTGGAATTATAATATATATATCTATCATTTTGTTTTAATTCTATTAATATGACAAAAAATGAAAGTAGCGTTCATGCGTACGTACGGCCCACCGTCTCCATGAACGGTGCTTTTAATTTTTTATCTCTAAATGATATGGAATAGTATAAAATGAATATATAATGGATATATATGATATTTAGAACATCAATACTATTCTGGATATGATTTACCTATAACAACATGGAGAATCCTTTTCCAACAAGTTCGATTTTTACTCATGTACCGAACATCGACAAAAACGTCTGATATGAACTCACTTTATTAACAAATTATTATACCATTATAATATGTGAAATTAACTGAATAATAATATTTAAAGAAGTTCCTTAATAAATTATAAATTGACAAAATTTTATTATTCATGAGATTAAAGAATGATCGAGTCATGTCAGACACGAGGTAAGGGATCCAACCTCTCTCTTTCTTTTTAAGTACTCTCTTTTATGTCATTTCTTTTAATCTCATCTTTATTATGTTTGGGGATGTTATTTTATATTCCTCATACCATAATTTTTATGTTCATATTATGAGAGACCCTATTTGATCTCATAAATCCATTTTTGGAAGTTTTAAGTGGCGTCGTTAGGCTGTCGAGTTTTCATAAGGGATTTTTCATCTCACTTTTATTCCCGTGAGATTTATGATACATTTTCCACCATTTCCTTTGAGTGGCGTAGGTAATTCCCATTATTATACTCCTTTTTTAATATAATTTCATTTATGGGTATTTATATATTCATTGTATGACCCTTCTTCAATGGGGTGTACGTTTCGAAAGTTACCCAAGTTGGTAAGGGAACCTTTCACCCTCCTCTTTTTAAAAGACTTATTTTGTTATGTATTTTAATTCACATACTATTATGTTGGGATATGTTCTTATATATCCTTATTGATGTAAATTTTATGTCCAAGTGATGAGATACCCTTTTTTATCTCTCATCAACTCATTTTCTGAATTTTGAAGTGACGCCGTTAGGTTGTCGAATTTTACCAAGGGAACTTTTTTAACCCAATTTCAATTTCTTTGGGTTCAACATGTAGTTATTGAATATGTCATCCTTTGAATATGTGTTAATGACATTTTATTGTTTTACACTTAATATATACTTATATTGGGTGTATTTATATTTGTCACACATAATTTTGAGGTTGATTTATCCTTAATTTAAGGATACCTTCTTTATAAGGGATTTAATCACATTTTACATTTCTATTGAGTCTTCATTGTTGTTATGAACCAATTCACTCTTATATGATGTATATAATGACCCTTGGAATATTATATCATGAATCCATTTATTCTCATGATATAATAAAGTTCTGATTAAATGTTATTCCTTAATTATTGTATTCAAGTGTCTCAAATTTTGGTAAAAACCCTTTAACCAACATATAGCTTTAAATGTTTTAATGATTTATTCTTTTTAATATCCATGTTTTCAAAATGGTTTTAAGGATTTATTTATATGGATATTAATGGTTTAAAATGTTAAAATCATCAAGGTGGTATGGGATACTTTGATTAAAAAATATCTTTATTAAATGTTTTAAATGGTTTTGAAAATGGTTTTTTGAATGGATTCATTATTTCAATATCCTAAAATGTTATACTGTGATTGAAATGTGGAAATGTTATTTTTTCTTTATGCATGTTTTATGTGATACGATTATGTTATGCTTCTTGGGAATTATTATGAAGACAGGTGGTTTCGCGATAAACTAAGGGCGGGTGAGCCCGATATAGCTCTCCAATGCATTGGGTAATGCGAAGGAGTTAAATGTTAAGGTTTATCTGAAGAGATTTACGGAATATACTGTGATGGGTTTTTCAAACGTAACTAAGAGAGTTACCCCCTACATAAGAATGTTATCAATGCATCAAGTTACCTTTATTCCTTATGATTTATATGTTTTATTCATGACTTGATGAGGTATGTTAAAGTGCTTATGTTTTATGAGTAAAGTATGATTTCATTGATTCTTATGTATTCATGTACTCATGTTTCCTTTCCATATTTTTGTATCCCTTACTAAGCTTTTTATGCTCATCCCAAGTTTTTGAAATGTTTTTCACAGGTCAAGGGAAAGGTTCATGATATGATGATAGTGTCAAGGAAGTGTCAAGAAATAATCCACGTTTTATTTTAAATATGTTTCCGTTGATGGGAAAAAACGAATTCTATCTTTTATGTAACCAATTTGTTTAAATGTGGAATATAATTCATGATTTATGATCTAATTCTCTAAAACTCTAATCCTGAAAATATTCTCAATGTAAATTATTCATTTAATTCAATATTAAGTAAGGTTTAAGGCCGGGGCCTTATACTTACTACTCACAATACATGGCCAATTTTTATTTAAGTTTATAATATTCCTCTATGGATGTGTATGAGAAAACCTTTCACTTTCTTGAGTATACTAATATATAGAACTTATGATCTCATCAATGATATATATTTCTACTTGCAACCTTTAATATGTGAGTTGAAGTAGATTTGGTATATGGGTGTGTGCACATTCAATGCTTCCTCAAAAAATATATTTTAGATGGGTGATACCCTTCTTTAGACAATAAATTATTTCCCTTAATATGAAATGATGTTTGGTTGGAGAATGAAGGGAAAACTATGATGTCATTTTGTATGAAGAATACACAATGAATAAGGCTTAAATATCATGATAGTTCTAGTGTAATGGTGTATTTACAATTCTTCCCAATGGATCTTCAATACAGAAACAATCGACAGAGGTTTGATAATACTGTTGACACTAAAAAACCGCCTCAAGGTATGTTATAAACTGATGTGCTTAATGAATTTAAAGATTTTAGTTTTTCATTAGGGAAAAGTTTAGATAAAATCTAAAAAAAAGGAAGAACATTGACACTGAATCCACTTACAATTGGAAAAAGTGAAGTATCTTTTTTTAGTTACCATATTGGTCTAACTATTTGTTACGTCATTGTTTTGATGTAATACTTATTAAGAAAAATATAGGTGAAATGTTTCTTTATATTCTTCTAAATATCAAGGAGAAGAACATAGATGACATCTGATCACGTTGGGACTTGATGTATTTGTTTATTCGACCAGAACTGTATCCGGTGTGTATCGGTGAAATCAAATGGAGAGTTCTGTGTGCTTCTTACATGATGGTGCCATTAGAGAAAAATAAATTTTTTTAAGTATAGGAGTATATCAATGTTCCTGATGGTTATTCCAACAACATATATAAACAAGTCAACAGAATGGATTTGAAACTAAAATCCATAAAAACTCATGATTATCACATCATTCTTCATGAATTGATTCCAATAGAAATTTGTAATTTTCTATCCAATAATGTAAAGGTGACATTCATTTGCTTGTGCCATTTTTCAGAGACCATTTTGCTGAAAGAATATACAAACCATTCTTGATAAAAATATAGCAGGAGGTGCCATTAATTTTTTGTGAGTTCAAAAAAAATCCTCCATCATTTTTCACATGCATGCTGCATTTAGCAGTTCATCTTCCAACTGAAAAAATTCTTGGTGGACCCATCTCTTTTAGGTGGATGTATCCTACTGAATGAAATATATGGACAATGAAATCTTATGTGTGAAAAAAAAATCCCAAATGTTCAATTTTGAGAGGTCATATGGCTCAAGAATGTATAGATTTTTATTCAATGTATTTGTCTAATGTGAGCACAAGACTTAACTGGACAATGAGAAATAAATATGAGAAGTATGGATAAATTGAGCCCTCATTTCCATATCTTCCCCCAACATTATAAATTATTGGGTTATATACATTGGCTACATTGATCCTTGAAGAGTGGGATATGGCACATCACACTGTCTTGTTTAACTATGGTTTTTTCGATGATTATATCAAGTAAGTAATTTGGATATTTATATGTTATCACATAGTATTTCATCTTATATATATCTTATAATTTTATTATTATTCTTTGTAGGGAAATTAAACAAATTATAATTAGAGTTCATTGATATTTTCCTTTGATAAGGAGAGAGGATTTTCATAGCCAAGAGTTTCCTACTTGGTAGAAATAAAAGGTATGGACATTAGTTTAATTAGATGAAAATATAGATATATATTTAATTTTATTATTCATATATATTTTAGGTATTGAGTTTACCTTTTGAATCTATTTCTAAAGTATTAAGAGAGTTGTATTTTGGTCCCAATTCTTTGGTTCATGAATGCAAATATTTAATAATCAATGGGTACAAATTTGGTACAACTGATCGAGTGGTGAAAATGAAAACACAATATGATGGAGTTATGTTAATTGATACAATATACTATTATGAAGTGCATCAGATAGTTAGACATAATATATATTATGGACTTGTAGAGAAAATATTTTTATTGGATTACTACTCTCGAGGTAGAGTCACTATGATGAAATGTAAATGGTTTGACTCCATGATGTGATAGGGTACATTTATTGATGATTGTTGATTAAGAGTTATTGACATGAGTTGATTCCTAGCTACTGTTGATCCATACATTTTAGCATCAATGAAAAAACAAGGGTTTTATGTGAAAGATCATCTGAGACCTGATTATAGTGTCATTAACTTATGTTAGTGCTATCATGACACCTTTTATGGACATGAAGAATTTCAATAGATATTTTAATGGTATTGTGGATTTAAAAAAAGGTTCTAAGAATTTATTCATCACTTTAGAGTCAAGAGTGTACTGAGATATTTTTTTGGAAATCGGTTGAGATGGGATGGGAATTATAAGAAGGTTTTGGATAAAGTCATATTTCATAGTTTATGAAATATTATTTTTCATAAAATAGTGCGAGAACCTCATTTGCCTTATGTGGATTTATGCACATGAACTCTTGTGATCCCAAGAGGGTATTTTTTAAATTTATGAATCTTTATATTCTTTACATAGATTGATGTTGTTGGTTATATTCTAGAGAGGCTGTAAGGAGGTGAAACATGGGTTGTTTTAATATGATTTATATTTGAATCATTTAATGATTTATAGTGATCACCTCTATTTGGATTTTCATGGGATGTATTTTATAACTATCTTGTGTTGTGGATAAGTGCATTCCCTAAAATAGATATCATTTTTTAAGGGAATATTTCTATGATACACCTCATTGGAATGAAATTGGGGAGAAGTGGGGTGTGTGTGATAGAAACCATTTTATTTTCTTATACTAGAGGTAACTCTTAAGAGGTTTTATTTCCAGATTATTTGATAAGACATACCAAGGATGTAGAAATGATTAGTAGTGAAAAATTAATGGTCATTACCCTAGTTTGGACTTGTTTACATGGGTCTTTAGATGATACCTATGGAACTAGAATCCTATATAAGATTATTTAAGGTGATTTTACCTAATTCTTATATTGTACCACTTTCTTGATGTATTATTGGTTGGAACCAATTTTCATGTTGTTTATTTATGATTGTCATGTGACCTTGATGTAGTAGTGACTTCTTGTGTTCTTTGATCCTTATTTATTTTATGGATTGATTTTTAAAGTATTTGAAAATGATTTTGTAAAATGTTTTATAGAGAATGAAAGTAAATATGAGGGTTTAATGGGATTAAAAAAAGTTTTTTAGATGTGTTTGAGAGATTTGATATTAAAATGTGATTCCCTAATTTGCAATTATATTTGGATTATTTTAATATAAAAATAAAACTGTATGTCATTGAAACTCTTATATGTGTGGGATTTTAATACATGGATCTAGGTTGTCATGAGTAGTTTTGTTTTTAAATTTGTTTTCAATTTTTACTTTAGTAAAACCATTTAAATGTTGAGATAAAACCTTGATCATAATAATAAAAAATAAAATATTTCAACATTAATCATAAACTATGTGGTGGAAATTCCTAAACCAGAATTGATAAGGGTGATACATCTTTAATAAGACTAGCACCTTCCAATGTACCTACTCCCAAATTCTTCATAATGACTAAACTGATCAAGGGAAAATTTATAAATTCCAAATATTAAATAAATTAAGGAATAATATACTTCACACTTATCACCCTCATCGTTAGAACATTACTACAACAACAACCCTTACCAAACTAAATATTCTTGAAAACCAAAAAATAAAATGAGACACCTCCCAAATAAAAATTCAACTACCCAAATGGGACCAAAAAATAGAGGATTGAAGATGAAAACCTAAATAAAATAATCCCAAAGATTCACCCTCTTACTAATTGTTAATCCTAACATAATTTCATAAGATATTAATAAATTATGTTTTTTAAAAATATTATTCTTAGAAACACAACTATTGTATTCGGAAATTTTTTATGAATTTATGAATTTGATTTAAAAGAAAAAAAATAATTAACATGTTATTAATTTTTTTAAATGAATCAATGTTAAATTTATATACCCATTAAAACATAACTGAATTGTATTTTAATACCACATTTAGAGGTGTAAAGTAAAAATATTTCAAAAAAATACATTAAATTGAAAATTTATGTTTCATTTAAAAAAGATTCTTATAAAAGTAAAAGGTTTATTGAATACTACCAGAGTGGCCTGAAGGCATTATTTTTATTTATTTTTTGGATAATCCCCCTTTTTAAGGTTTAAGGGGGACCCTACATGACCCAAAGGCCCAAGGAATAAGGTAAAAAAATGACCCAATACATGACCTTAAAGGCCAATGACCTGACACACTTGAAACAACCCCTCCCCAGCATTTGAATCTTGAAGGCACCTAGCTCCACACCTCACATAGATGATTAGCTAGCATTTCCCCGTGAAGAGTAGCACATTTCCTAGTCCTGATGGTAGTTTACATACCCTCTCATTCTTCTAATCTGGTTAGCTCTGCTCTGGTGGTTTCTATTTTTTCTCTAAATCCTCATCTCGACCTGCTCCTATGTTGTCTTCTTGAGTAGCTTCTTGGTCTTTTATGTGGCCCAAAATCCTTGTGTCTTGAAGGACATTAGTGTCCCAAAGGTCCTTAGAGCCCAAAGGCCCTGTGGCCTGAAGGCCTTTGGTGGCCTGATGGCCCTGCGACCTGTAGGCCCAAACCGGTGGCCCGAAGGCCCAAATCAGATGAATAGTACCAACTGCTATAGTACTAAACAGTATCTACTATAGTACCTAGAAATTCACCCCCACCTGGATTTGATCTTGGGTCTCTTGGAAGCCAATCAGAAGCCTATACTACTCGGGTACATTCTTGTTGGATTTACCGAATCAAATCATACAAACCCATAAATTCACAGATCCAATTCAATATTTCCTAAGTAAATACCCACTAAATCTTGACCATACTACTAGAAAAAACAATAACCACACCTAAACCATGGAACACCATGAATATTAGGGAACTCATACTATCGATTTCCCATTGAAATACAACAAAATAATTTTTCTAACTTGAAAAAAAAGCTAGATCTATAAGACACAAATTCAAGATTTCCCAACACACTAAAATAAACCTCTATTGATCAGCTAAGCATGATCCTTCCCATTTTTCCAATACATTAATTAAAACTTGATATCTTCATTGATTTTTTATCCTCAAATAAGACTCAAAATGTCATGATTGAAATTCTTGATCAACCAAAATGTCCAAAAAACATGCAATGTATTCTGAGAAATGAACACCAAGTTTATAAACTCTTGATCCCCCTTATTAGAACTATAATATAATCATTATAAATTTTCATTCCACCTTTGTGAAATTGATACCACCATAACCATGATGGGAAATTCTACCCATGAATCTGCTTTAGAGAAACTATGATTCAACTTCCACCACATTTGAGCTAATCCCAAAAAACTCAATACTAAGTATGATCATAATTGATCTAGAGTTTCCACAAATTTTCAAAAAACCTCATATTCCTCTAACCACTCCTTAATCAAAAGGCCCAACACCCCATATATAAACTTTGAAAACATGTTACCTTTAAAACTCAAAAGTTCCTTATCCCATTACTCCTCCTTCCAGTTATTGAGTCTAACTTTCTAATGATGCTCTGATTTTATTTATGAAAAATAAATTCCTAAAATAATTCACAATTTTTAATATTAATAAGTTAAAAAATTTTATATTTTGAGAATTTAACATGCCTTATTTGAAGTAACCTAAAAAACATAATATATTAATTTTCAATGAATGTCGGTGGTGTTCACTTGGATTTTATTTTCATTTTTAGAACTAAATAATAGATTATATTTATGGAATGATCATAATGATTTGTTGAAATTATACAATGTTTGTGATTAGTGTTTATTTATTAATTTCTCATCACTTTTTTTCAAATGTTTAAATTTATAAATTGTTCATTCAATTAAAAATTATTCTCTTTAATCTATATTCAATATTATAAAATTTTTATATTCTGAATATGTGTATACTAATCAATTTCATTTGTAGCAAGTGGTACTGGGCATCTGTTGACGCTCCTTTCGTCACAGAATCTAAAGATCGGAAAAGGGGAATATCTGAGCTCAAAGTGATTCAACCTTTGAAGAAAACATCAAAAATAGACAAAGTCATGAACAAAGGATCAAAAGCAACTGCACCGCGCAAGTTATATCACTGTCGCGCAAGTACACTTGCGCGGCGCCCTTGGTCGCGTAAGTGACTTGCACGACTTAAGTGATAACCGCCCGGTAACCGCCCGGGGTCTTCTCCTACCTATAAATAGACCCTGGGGGCCCCCCATTCAAGAGGATGTTTTTCCAAAAACTCGGATTGAAGCTCCCGATGCCCAAGTCTCTTCTCAAAGCTTTCGGAACACTTCGAAAGGTAATTTTTTACCTAGAACGGAAGATTTAAAGAGAAGAAGGAAGGCCTAAGCGTTGAAACTCATCAACACTTGCGCGCCGCCTTATTCCTTCAATAGAACTCGCGCGTCCCTTTTCTGGAAGAACCTCAAGAGGATTCTAAATGGATTTATAAAGAGTTGCTCAAATATTCTAATGATGTTTGAGAATCGCGCAAGTACCCCTCATGTCGCGCAAGTATACTTGCGCGACCAATACTTGCGCGCCGCCGCAATACTTGCGCGCCTTTCAAGACTTGCGCGCCCCTACCTTTTTGGGGGCCCATCTTGCCCATTTTACCCCTCTTAAGCCATCAAACCTTTCCTTTTCAAGATTCAGTCTTCAAGACACTCTTCAAAGCCATTTATGGCCTGATTTCTTGATTTGACTTCCTTATCTGAAAGGAATTCTGTGGAATATCTCTCAAAACCTAGTGATTTAAATATCCTTATGTCACTAAATATGGAGAGTTCATTCATTAAACCTCATCCTTTAAGATGAGAGAATCCTTAACTTGGGTCTCCTTTTCAGGAATAATCCCCAGTTATAAGTCCTTTAACTTGGGCATCTTCCTCAGGAGTAAGTCCCAAATTCTTAAAGTTACCAAACTTGGGCATCCTCCTCAGGAGTAAGCCCCAAACCTTAATTCCTTAACTTGGGCATCCTCCTCAGGAGTAAGCCCCAATCTCAAATATGGGAATCCTCCTCAAGAGTAAGCCCCGTGTCCCGTAACTTGGGCATCCTCCTCAGGAATAAGCCCCAAACCTTAATCCTTAACTTGGGTCTCCTTTTCAGGAATAATACCCAGTTATAAGTCCTTTAAATTGGGAATCTTCCTCAGGAGTAAGTTCCAAATTCTTAAAGTTCCCAAACTTGGGCATCCTCCTCAGGAGTAAGCCCCAAACCTTAATTCCTTAACTTGGGCATCCTCCTTAGGAGTAAGCCCCAATCTCAAATATGGGCATCCTCCTCAGGAGTAAGTCCCGAGTCCCGTAACTTGGGAATCCTCCTCAGGAATAAGCCCCAAACCTTAATCCCTAACCTGGGTCTCCTTTTTCAAGTATAAAACTGAGTTATAATCTTGGGCTTCCTTTTCAGGAATAAGCCCCAAGTCGCCTAATTTCTCTTTAACCAGTCCTAATTTACCCTTGATTTGGGTTTCCTTTTCAGGAGTAAAACCCAATCATAAGTCCCCTCCTAACTTGGGTATCCTCCTTAGGAGTAATCCCCAAGATTAGAGTATTCAAATATCCATGAAGAACATATACCTTTATGGACCCTATTCATGGATTTTCTCCCTAAAAGTGAATCCTAAACCTTCATATATCTGGGGAGTCATACATACATAAGCCCCAAACCATTTCTTATGATTTCATATTTCATGGAACAATTGCCTAAATTTTACTAATACCTCTTGTTTCTCACAACGAGTATGACTCACGTGAGCTTAGAGTGTAAAAGTAATTGTGACATCCTGCTTTGAGCCATCAATCATAAACATCATACCCTTATTAGAACTACGTGGGTTCTGATTCCTTTTTCAAAACAAAGGATACGTAGGTATCCCATCTATGGGTTCGATCCCAACTCTGAAGTAATTCATTGTCCTTCTGAATGACGATAAACTTCAAGTGCCCCACTGAATGGCTTTAAAACCAGCCTGGTCATCATAATGACCAAGAGACTTTTATATAAATATTTTGAAGGATACCACTGACCAAGAATCTCTAAATAGATACAGATGATTATCTATTGATGAAGAACCTCGAATACATATAAAAGATTCTCTACAATTCTTACATATTTAACCATTGATTGTTAAACTGAAGGAAAGCTCATTTTATACTTGGTAATGTAATAAGGATTCACGAACATAACTTAAATCTATAAAGAGAGTCCCGGAGTAGACAATAATTCCCCTCAAAAAGGTGTGATGAGTCCGACCTCCCATCCTCTCGACCAATGAAAATTCCTAAGCCTCATTATCCCACAAGCTAATGATCGCCTACCTTTGGAAAGTAGGTCCAAATGGATGTGGAATCATTGGATGTTTCCGGTTCTACGAATAAACCCGTTAGAAACCGATCGGAAAGTTTGAATCTCCCATCCAGGAGGACATCCCCGGATTCTGTGCGAAACAAAAAATGGTGAACCCGACGTGAATCCTTAACCAAGTTAAAGTGATGTTCTTCTTATTTGTTAGGCCCCTTGGGCCAACAAAGCAATCATTGACATATGCTCATCCAAAATATGCAGTGGCCGGATTCATCTTGATTATGTCTATTATATGGAACAGACACTCTTTTCTCAAGATCTTCTGCAAAATGGCTTTCCTTAAATTCACCCCTATGAATACTACTGCTGTAAACACCTCTACTGTGAGGTCTACTGCTGTGAAAACCAATGCTGCTACTCCTGCTGGAACGTCGCCCGCTCTGAGGATGACATCACCAACTCAGCGTCTTCAACGCTGGGTTTCTAATGCACTGGTTAAGGAGTACCGTCGCAACAGTACTATCCCAACTCTAGATGCCGCTCGTCAAGCCCTCCAAGTTAACAACTCTACCTGGTCTTCCGGACAACGGAGACCAGCGATCAAGAAGCAGATGGTGCTGACTACTGTCTCCAACCGTTTCGGGTCGTTATCCCCAGAACGCAATTTCCATTCACTCCCTTACTTAGAGGAAGTAAATGAGCAGGTCCCGCAGGGACTTAATTCAAAAAGACAGGAGTCCTTCCCGAGGGCTCCCATCAACAATCGCCGCCAGACTCGTGCGGTAGTGCACCCTCAACATGATGAGGGTACCGACTCCAGGTATTCAGCTCAGGTTCCTCGAACCCGAGCAGGCAAGATGAACCGCCAAAGACGGAATCCATTTAACAATAGGCAGGTTGTCATCCCTGCCATCTCCGGAGAAGTCCATCAACCTAACTTGGTGGCAAACAACGAGCAGGCACACACACCTGTCCGTTTCAATTCCGCTGTCCAGCAGACTCGTCTGCAAGCATCAAGCCAATCCCACCAGGCAATTCCGGCAGAGTACTATAGGAAGGAACATACACCTTCTTATACATCACCAGTTAGTCAGCAGGCTTGTCTTACTAAATATGATGGATCTCGGCAACCGTGTTTGGCGAAGTGTAATAAGCAGGCACATACACCTTCTAATACTAATCAATCCTACCAACAGTCTCGCTTGGTAGCGCACGGAGAAGTCAGTCGGAAAGCCCTGACGACAAACAGGAGGCAGACTCAACTCTCTGCCTCCACACTTGAGTACTGTCAGGATTCACTGACAGGAAAAGGAGGATAGGAGCAGACACATAAACCTACTCCAAACCCGTAATGGACGTATATCCCTGTTCCGGCGGCTGAAGTCACCAAACATATTTTAACAATGGTGAAAGTGCAGAAGAAAATTCCTGCTCATATTCTGGATGCTTGCCAGGATATCATAACAGCTTCAGCATCATCTCAGGGACAAACACATAAATCTATCCCTAGCAGTGGAGTGACACATCAACGATTCACTCCGGAATAGACACACACATCTGTTCCAGTCCAAGAGGGTCATGGGGCATACTCCCCCATATCATACGGACAACCAAGTCAGGCACATACACCTGATTTGAGTGGAGATCGTCAGCCTAACCTGACCATCCTTCCTGATCAGGCACATACACCTGCTCAGAGTAACCACTTTCGTCAACAAGTTGTTTCCAAAGTGAGTAAGAAGGCATCTAAGAAAAAGATCTGCCCAGCACAGTCAGGAGATCAAAGGCCAATCTATAACAAGGCCTTGCTCGATGTTGGAGTTCTTGAAGCCCTCATACATTTATCTGTCGGAATTCAAGATTCTACTTCCTCAGTTCCCAATAACGGGAACATTAATTCTGAAGGTCTTCAACAGACACTTCCTCATGAAGACTTGCTTCATGAAAATTCGGTCAATCTTGAAGTTTCTTCTTTAGATGAGAGCCACAGGAACCCTCTGTGTGGTCAGAAGACCAAGGAGCAAGAGATCTCATCTTTTTCTATAACCCATTATGGTGGTCCTCCCCATGATGATGAATTTTGCTGCGAAAGTCCTCTCCGCAGTAGTGATTCACATTGCCTGGAAAAAACTCTAGTGGACAATGTAGTGCTGAGAAAACCCTCTTATCTTGAGGCACTTGCAAATGAGAAACCAGTCATGTCTGATGCTTTATCTCTAACAAGTGAAATACTTTCTCAATCAGAAGATAGCCCAGGGTGTAGGTCATTCTCCGAACCACCCCTAAGTCATGCATCTTCTAGTTTGACCAATGATCTCTCTACCAATCTTGTTGAATCCGATGAAGCAACAAGAAAACACCAACTCTGGTCAAAACAGGTAGAAGAATCTCCATTTAATGATAAAGAGGAAATGCTGAACATGAGGAAAAAACTGGCAAAAGGTGAAGTACCAGTCCTGTTTTGGCCTTTGGCTGACTCCCAGTACGACATTCCAAAGATGTTAACAGATGATGGAATCCATGATATTCATCTCAACATATGGAAAACACTTTGTCAATTAAAGAAGAAGGTATTATCTTATGATGAATATGAAAATAATCTTAAGATAATAGAAGGGCTACAACGTCAGATTGATTTGGCATCTCTATCAGTCTCTCGGTATCCGAAGGCTGAAAAACAACAGAGAACCCTTCAACGTTCATGCCTTGGCGCACTAAGAAAATTGCGTCAGTTAATTGCCAATGCTCCATCTGATGTTCATATCAGAGGATGAGGTGTTCATGGATCACTACATTTCATAGTGCTTTCCAGTCAGCAAAGCCCGCCGAAAATGGTCTCATGCAATGTTATTGCCCATGGCTGACCACAGTCAATGGGCTTTGTTCATAATCAAAAGCTTTCTCAAGAACATGCTTCAACTAGTTCCTCTCAAAATCAAGCATATAGAGAACAAGTTGTTGAATTGCTCCTACATCAAGCAGGCGAGAATATTGCACAAGCCTCTCGTATGGAGCAAACACATCATCAAATGACAGAAGTCTCGGAAATCATCCAACGGTCTGTTGAACCAGGTGATAAAAGTGGATACAGGTTAATGCATCCAGCTAATTTCCGAACTAAGATTCGCAAGATCAAGAGATCTTTTAAGAAGATCTCAGACGTAGCATGTCAAGAGCCACCCCAGCTTGTCAGACTGGGGACTTCTCTAACCCAACCCTCAGAGTCAACAAATGGGATTCGAGGAGTTGAGTGGAATCAGCAGGAACATCCCCAGTTCACGAGACTAGGGACTCTTTCAAATCATCAATCCCCTTCTCAGAGAATATCGGTCTTTTCTCGATTGGGGAAGAAGCCCCAAGAGGAACGAAGAGCCAAATTATCAGGAGATTCCCTCCAAATTATAGCTCATCAAGAAATTCCTAAAGGATTGAATCAACAAAAGGCAATGTCTCATCAAAGACATGAAAGAAGACAATATCACAGAAATGTTGATAGAAGGGATGCGATGCATTATGCATCAATCAATGTCATCAATGCCGTTGTTGCTAATCCACCAGAAGAGACTCACTCAGGGGACTCAGATGAAGAGCGTCCTGCTCAAGAAAATGTACGCACCGATACAAATGAAGAAGGTGTACGTACACGAAGTTAAAGGATTACTCAGAACCTAGGTAATCCACTTCCCTCCCTCCAAAAGGTATCCAACAAAGGGAAGGGAAAGAATCAGGTTACATATCCTTCCTCTGGAGAAGGTCAATCGCTCTCATTAGAGAAAAGGTTTGCACAACAAGAGGAAGAAATGAAAGAATTAAGAAGGTTGAATACAGAACTACTTCAGAGTATTCTTCTTCTTAAGAATGCTGAAGTTCGACAACCGAAGGAATTTGTTGCAGTTACTGAGATGGATCAAGAATATCCTCTTTTATCAGTACACCCTCAAAGGTCTAATCCCGTGGGTCAAGCGCAACAACGGTTGTCAGTGCTACCATCAGTTGCAGCACCAACCACCACGTCTGTCCAAGCTCCATTCATTGCACCTACCCAAAACCAAGTTCAACCTGATGTTTCTCAAAAGTTAATAACTACTATTGATTCATTAACAGCTCGGTTAGAAACTATGGAAGGGAAACGGGCGCAAGTTCAACCTGAAAAGAAAGTTTACCCTAAATGGGTAGATTCAATTTCTCCTCCATCTAGTTTTGGAAACCCTGTTTTCCCTACTTTCAACGGATCAGGCAACCCTGAACAACATTTGATGCATTACGTGTCTTGTTGTGATCCTATGATGGGAACTCCAGAGCAGCAAAAAGCAGTGAAACTCAGATGCTTGGTGCGAACCTTGCAAGGACCATCTTTTTTCTGGTATACAAGCTTGAAATCCCGGTCAATCATCGGATGGGAGGATCTTCGTCAAAAATTCCTTCTTCAGTTCAGATCAACTTTGCCAAAAACGACAGTTTTCTATCTTACAAACTACAAGCAAAGGGAGAATGAAAGAGTCTCTGATTTCATTGCTCGCTGGAAGGGATTAACATATTCCCTGAGTTTAGCACTCCCTCAGGAAGAGCTGTTGCCAATATGTGAGGAAAATTTGCATGACGAATTGCGCACTCCATTGATCCCTGTGAAATACACAGGAGGGTTTCGAGACCTTACTTCAATCACTCAGCAGATTGAAGATTCCCTTATATAGGCTAAGGTTAAATCTCGTGTAATTCCATCAGCTCCAGGAAGAAGAATGGGTAAAGCAAAAACTACTAAAATTATGCTTAAACAAGCACTTGTACCTATATCTACTTCAAAACCTTCATCTTCTCGAAGGACTCCACCTCCTGAACGCCAACAACAAATGCCGTTTCATACAAATGATCAAAGAGATCAACAAAGAAAACAATTTGAGGATATGAAGAGTAAAACATACTCTTTCCGAAATGAGCAAGTTCCTGGTTACTTCATTTCAGCTCCGGAAAATAATTTTGTTCAATTACCAGTGCCCAAGAGGCCAAACAAGGAAGGAGATGAAGACCGTCCCAATTATTGTCCCTTTCATCAAATGTTGGGGCATCCCATCAAGGAGTGTTTTGTCTTTAAAGACCTCCTGCAAAAGATGGTCGGCTTAGGACAAGTCAAATTGAAGGGTTGTTCAGCTCATGTAGCGTGTGTTACCGCTACAGGTCCAGAGGAAGGAGGCGAGTGGCAGGAAGTCAGAAGAAAAACTGCGCAAAAATATGATGATTGGATGGTCAGAAAGACAATCAATCGGACCCATGCCATTTTGAGAACACAATTGAAGAAGTCGGTTGTGTCTCCTACAAAAGCTACAGTGAAGCCTTCATCAAAAGACAAATCCTCAAAAGGGCAGCACAATTCAAAGAAGAAAGAGGAATCAGAAGAAGATGAGTATATATCGAGGCCTAATTTGTCTTTGACTCTGGCAGATTTTATGCCATCTACTTCAAAGCAACGGGCACCGCCCCATCAAACGGCACAGCCTAAACAGGCTAGTCAGGCAGGGTCTTTATCAGACGAAGAGTTAATCTTTGGTTCTGTTAATATGATTCAATTAACAGATCCATATTCCAGTCTTGATGAGCCTGAATTCCCTATATCAAATAAGGGAATCCAAGGAAGTTCCAGAGGTTCAGGATACAGAGGAAGACGTGGATCTTTCCGAAGCCACTACTCCAATTCTACCCCTGCTAGCACTGTGTATGCAGCAGAAACTCGTGGCAGAGCCCTTCAGCGAGCTCAAAAAGAACAAGCAAGTTCTTCTGCCAATGGCCAACTCAGTTTTGGCACAGTTATTTTGGAAGACCGATTAAAGGTTCCATCTTCTTTATCTCAGCAAGTAAATGGATCTAATCAGTCTAATATTCCAAAACCAAGGATGTTGCCAACTTCTATCCCAATACAAGATGCATCAGCTTCCAAAGCATCTGCTTCCAAGGTACCTGCTAAACCTCATATTCCTGTTGGGAAACGTAGACCTCTAGATCAAAAGTATGATATATTGAAATACTTGGCCCAAGTACCAGCCAAGTTATCAATTTTGGATGCTTTAAATCTGTCAAAAGATCTTCGGGAAGCACTCATCGAAGCTTTGTCAAGTCCTCAAGAGTTTGAAGCTGAAATTGCTGCAGCTGAAGTCTATCACATAGAGAATAATCCTGCAGAATTCCATGCAGTGATATCTTTTACTGATAAATATTAAGATGATGTTGTGCATGGGAACATAAAACCTCTCTACTTATCTGGAAAAGTCAATGGTGTAGATATCCGAAGAGTTTTCATTAACAATGGTTCAGGAGTCAACCTCATGCCCATTCGTACACTTCGTCGATTGGGCCTCATGGAATCTGATTTATCTCCTTCTACCATGATGTTACAAGGATATGATAAAAATGAACAAGAACCACTGGGAGAAGTTACACTCAGAACCCAGTTTGGAGATCTTGTATCCAATTTGGATTTCATGATTGTTGATCAAGACTCAGCTTTCAACATCTTGCTTGGAAGACCCTGGCTACATCAGCATGCAGATATTCCTTCATCAAACCATCAATGTCTCAAATACTGTTTCAATGGTCAAGTTGGAACATTGTATGGTGATAAGGCCCCGTTCAAGACATGTGAGTCTCAATACATTGATGCAGAATTTTATCACATGAAGGGAAGAGAAAAATCTACAATGAAGGAAATTACCAAAGTTAATGCTCCATTTGGTTTGGAGAAAATTCCAATAAATCCATTTACACATGTGAGTACAGATTATGTGTTACCTATAAATCAAATTGACAAAATAGGCCCAAATCAAAATACTCTTATGGAAAGATCCATAATGTCAATTACGACAATCGAGCCAGACAACATGGGAGAAATTGGTAACCTACCAAATAGTGATGAAAGCCTAAGTGGTGACATTTTCATTTCATCTGTTGAAGTAAAACCAGTCTATACTTCTCTAATCAGTCCAGAAGAAGTTATAGAAACACCAGAGGTGAATAATGATGTCGATTCTCAATCCATCATCTCCTCTTTATTTCCCAAAGAAGGCCCTTTATCATCAATAGGGTCGGAAATGGAAGCTTCTTCTTCAAAATGTGAAAATTTTGATATCTCTTATAATCATGAAAATTTCGTTTTGTCATCTACTATGCAAGTAGAAACGGAAGAAATAGCACATGATGAAGAGGAAGAGGAAGATCTTAGAGATGCCCCTCCAGCATTTTAAGAGGGTATCTCTACCACTGTGGATGAACTCAGAGAAATAAATCTGGGTACAGAGAAAGATCCACGACCCACTTTAATTAGTACGGCCATGACCCTTGAAGAGCAAGAGATGTATATTTCTTTTCTAAAGAAAAATAAAGATATTTTTTCTTGGAATTATACAGAAATTCCTGGGCTTGATCCTGATATTGCTACTCATCATTTGAGTTTACCAAAAGAACATCGAGGATTTAAGCAAGCCGTGAGAAGAACACACCCAACCTATGCTTCCAAAATTGAAGCTGAAGTGGATAAGATGATCAAAGCTAACTTCTTCAGAGAAGTTCAATATCCCAAGTGGTTGGCTAATATTGTCCCTGTAAAGAAAAAGAACGGACAAATTAGGGTTTGCATCGATTTCAGAGATCTTAATCGGTATTGTACTAAAGATGATTTCCCAGTTCCGATTATAGAACTCTTAATTGATGCGACGACTGGATATGAAGTACTTTCCTTCATGGATGGATATTCCGGATATAATCAGATCCAAATGGCCCCAGAAGATGAGGAATATACAGCCTTCAGAGCCCCTCAATGTGTGTTTTGTTACCGGGTGATGCCCTTTGGTTTAAAGAATGCAGGTGCAACATATCAACGCTCCATGCATCGTATCTTCAAACCTTTCTTAGGGAAATTTGTTGAATTCTATGTAGACGATTTGGTGGTTAAATCCAAACAACGTTCTAATCACTTGGCTGATTTGGAAGTCATATTCCACAAGCTTCGATAACATAATTTGAAGATGAACCCCTTAAAATGTGCTTTTGGGGTAACCTCAGGAAAATTCCTCGGCTTTTTTGTACGCCATCGTGGTATTGAAGTCGATCCTGAGAAGACCAAATCAATCCTTGGTATGTCACCTCCTCAGAATTTGAAAGAATTAAGAGGACTTCAAGGACACTTAGCCTATATTCGGCGTTTCATTGCCAATTTTGCGGGTAAAAGTTTACCCTTTACCAAATTATTGAAGAAAGGAGTCACTTACCAGTGGACTGAAGAATGTCAAGAAGCATTTGATGTTCTCAAGAAATACCTCTTGAGTCCACCAGTACTCATTCCACCTGTTGAAGGAAGACCACTTATCCTCTATGTGACAGCTCTAGAGTGATCATTGGGGGCCTTTCTTTCTCAAAAGAATGATGCTGGGAATGAA
This sequence comes from Viscum album, assembly GCA_963277665.1. Classification (NCBI taxonomy): domain Eukaryota; kingdom Viridiplantae; phylum Streptophyta; class Magnoliopsida; order Santalales; family Viscaceae; genus Viscum; species Viscum album. The sequence goes on along the minus strand of OY728123.1, from coordinate 1,455,524,601 downwards.
AATAGCCTCTACTATCTCAGTAGAACTATGCTTGAAGTAGAAACCCGATATTCAATTATTGAGAAGTGCTGCCTGGCATTAATATTTGCAGTTCAGAAACTGAGACACTACTTGCAACATTACGAGGTCCAATTGGTATCTCGTAATAATCCGCTCAAATTCATCCTTAGTCGTCCAATGCTTACAGGACGTCTAGCAAGGTGGGCAGTTATTTTGCAACAGTTCGACATTCAGTATGTGTCTCAAAAGGCAATAAAGGGTCAAGCTCTGGCTGATTTCCTAGCTGAACATCCTTCCATGGAAGACACGTCTTCAGATATTGAACTCCCTGATGAGGAAGTTTTCTCTATTCAAGAGAATCCTCAAACATGGGAAATGTATTTTGATGGTGCTTCCAGAAGTCCAACAGGGAAGAAAATGGAAAATCCTAAATTCAACAAAGTTGGTTTAGGAATTGTACTCATTTCTCCAGATAAGGAATTGTTACCTTATTCCTTTCTATTGTGGTAAGGTGGTACTAATAATGAAGCCGAATACCAAGCTCTCATTATAGGCTTGGAGTTAGCGCTCCAAGCACAAGTGAATCACTTAAAGGTGAAAGGTGATTCAGACCTGGTAACCAAACAAGTCAATGGGGATTATGCCATCAGAAAAGAGGAATTAATCCCTTTGTATGATTATGTCAGAGAGTTAATGGCAGAATTCCCTTCAGAATCGACATTTTCTTATGTCCCAAGATCACAAAATGCTCAAGATGATGCACTGGCTAATATAGCCACAGCTCTAGCAGATCCAAATTGGGACGAGACAACCATCAGTATTGCCCACCGTCGTGAAATTTCACCGTATGTTCAAACCAGAACAAAGGAAATTAATGAAATTTGTCCCATTCCTGAACCGTATGGTCATACTACAGGATGGATGACACCTATCAGGGAATACCTTCAAAATGGAACACTTCCACCTGATAGAGCCGAGAAAGAACAAATCTGGCGACGTGTGGTCAATTTTACTCTTTATGATAGCCCAAACCACCTAGAGAAAATTCTCTACAAACGTGGTTTTGATGGAGTTCTCTTCAGATGCATTGATGGTGAAGAGACAATGGCTGTCATGAAAGAAGTGCATGCAGGAGTATGTGGTGCCCACCAGTCTGGACATAGATTGTCTGATCAAATTCGAAGGCTTGGATACTTTTGGCCTTCAATGATACAAGATTGTGTTGATTTCACAAAGAAGTGTCATTCATGTCAAGTATATGCCAACTTCATTCATCAACCTCCAGAGTTGCTTCATACAGCTAAATACTCATGGCCATTTTCCACATGGGGAATGGATGTGGTGGGACCTTACCCTTCAGCTACGACCAAGCAGTTTAAGTACATTCTTACTGCTACTGATTTCTTTTCCAAATGGGCAGAAATAGTACCTCTCAAAGAAGTCAGTTCTAAATGCATTGTTAGCTTCATCAAGTCTAACATCATTACTAGATTTGGTGTCCCTCATACCATATTGACAGACAACAGCACCAACTTTTGTTCTTCTTAGGTGAAGAAATTGTATCAAGAATACAACATTAAATCCAACCATTCATCTAGGTATCATGCGGCAGCCAATGGCCAAATAGAAGCCTTTAACAAGACTCTTTCAAATATATTGCAAAAAATTGTGGATAAAGATAAGAGGTCATGTCCTGATAAACTCTTTCATGCTTTATGGGCTTATCGGACTACCACCCGCAATACAACGCGGTAAACTCCATATTCGTTGGTATATGGAACAGAATCAGTCTTGCCAATTGAAGTTCAATTGCCCAAAATCAGAGTAGCCATTTGTGATCAGTTATCTACAGATGAGCAATCCCAAAAGCGATTGAATGAATTGGAACAGTTAGATGAGAAAATATTGTGCACTTTTCACCACTTGGAAATCTATCAGAATCGAATAGCACGAGATTTTAACAAAAAAGTTCGTCTTCATTCATTCATTCAGGGAGAATTGGTATTAGTTCTCAGAACTCCAATGATACCAGGAAAGAAACCTCCCATGCTTGAGCCAAAATGGGAAGGACCTTATTCAATACATAGGGTCTACTCCAATGGAGCTTATTCATTAATCTCAATGGATGGAGAACTCATCACGACTCCAACCAATGCCAGATTTCTGAAGAAATATTTTTTATAAACACAAAATATGGTCCCCAGAAACAAGACTCTTACAATTGGTTCATACATTAATGGTCCAGTATGACCTTAAACTTCAACTTCATCCAACATGATGTTAAACTGTGAAAAAGTTCCCTAAACCGTCCAGCATAACCTTAAACTACATAATCCTTGGTCCATGCATATGACCATAAACTATTTTCAACTCCCTTATGTCCAGCAAGACGTTAAACTATGACGTCCTAACTACATGACGCTAAATTGTATAAAAGTCCCTTACGTCCGGAAAGACGTTAAACTATATAATCTCAAAGTTCCAGCATGACATTAAACTGAACCATTCACGGTCCATGTATATGACCTTAAACTATTTGCACTTTCGTCCGACATGAATTTAAAATGGTACACTCTTTTGTCCTTACTGCATGACATTAAACTGCACAATCCCCCTTTCGTCCAATATGACGTTAAACTATATTGTCCCCATCGTCCTAACTACATGATGCTAAACTGTACAGAAAATCCTTGATATGTCCTACATGACATTAAACTGTTATTTTGTCCCTGCTACATGACACTAAACTGTGCAGCACCAATAGTCCTAACTGCAAGACTTTAAACTGCATAGTCCCTGAATATGTCCTACATGACATTAAACTGTGCATCGTTAAGGTTGTTATTACCTCTTGTTTCTCACACCGAGTATGACTCACGTGAGCTTAGAGAAAACCTCAACCATAACACTCTCTTTGGGCCCCTAACCATGTGTAAGTCCCAACAACATTTTTTATTAGATCATTGTCCCCAAGAACAACTTTATCATTAATTAATTCTTTAATTGAACTACACGGACTTTGATCATTGCCCTCCAGGCTGGGTATGTAGGCAACATCCCAGGGTTCAAGCCCAAAAACAATCTCTTAACATCGGTTCACCACCATCTCATATGATGTTGATTCGTGAAACCGCACCTAGAATCAATATATTTACATTGATTCACTTTCGTCCTTGTTATATGACGTTAAACTATGCAACACTTTTTTCCGGTATGACAATAAACTACAATATTCTTTGATTTTCTCATTTGAGAGAGAACTATTATTGACATTGATTTTTCAATCATGGTTTTCATTTTCAAAAGACTACGTGCATACATGGTAATGCCTAAACTTTTTATCTTAGGTTAAACCATCATTGCACTAAAGTCCCCTTTCACCCTTCACATGTACGAACCAAATTTGTACAAAGGGTAGTTTTAGAACTACGTGGACTTGATTCCCATCCCTATGGGATACGTATGAACATTCGAGTATCCCTCGAATCCAGTACCAAGTCTTTTGGGCCTAACCCCAAATTTCACTTTCAGTCCCTTGGCTGAAAAGTTCTCATGAAAACACACACTGTGTATTCATTATTATGGTCCGAATTTTATGACCCTAAACTAAGATCACTCATACTTTCATCCTGCACGGCGTTAAACTGCATTTCAAGAACTACGTATGGCTTGATTCTCATTCTTATGAGATACGTAGTGAAGTCCAAAATTTCAATTCAGGACCCAGCCACAACATGATTATGGTTATCATTGACCTATGTATCTCTATATACATTAGACAATACCCATCTTTATGTGTTATAATCCTAACCTTAAATATTTTCAGATATTCATAACCCTTTTCATGACTTTTAGTCACAAAAATGTCAAACTTCTGAGAATTATTTTGCCTAACTATGCAGCACGTGCCCATAGGTGGCCTTGCATAAACAGTCCATATGAGAGACTTGTTAGCCAAAAGATACTATTTTATTTAACTATGCAGCCAATGCCCTTAGGTGGCCCTGCATAATTCAACCCCCTAATGGGTTTGTTAAATGATGGTAACTTCATTCCTGGGAAGAATGCCTCTTTTTTCCTTATTTGTCTTAAACGACAGTATGTAGGGATCCGCAAAAAATAATATCCATCCTTAACATATTTTTCCCATATCCTTTTTCATGATCTGAAAGTATTCAAGTCTACGGTTTATTCTTCTTCCCTACGTTCGGGTCAGACCTTCGTAGGAGTGATATTCTTCCCGTTCTTCGATATTCGTGTTCGGAAATATCTTCTCCATATTCAAGTACCTCTTTCCATACAACAAACTCTATACTTTAGAAAATTTGAATCTCCATAAACTTTCACTGGCATTTATCACTAGGAAAGTAAATTTTTGAGAGTTCTTTTCGCCTGACTATGCAGCACGTGCCCATAGGTGGCCTTGCATAAACAGTCCACATAACAGACTTGTCAGCCGAAAGATACTATTTATTTGACCATGCAGCCAATGCCCATAGGTGGCCCTGCATATTTCAACCCCCTAACGGGTTTTGTTAAATAATAGTAACTTCATTCTTGGAAACTACTTCTTCTAATGCCTTTTAGCTCTTTTTTATATCATTCCTCAGATTCAAATATTCGTAAGCCATAGTTTACATATTTTCACTCATACTTGAGTATGGTAATATGTTTTCAGATAAATTTTCAAGGAATTGAATCAATTTTAATCCATTTTGGTCAAAGCTATTTCAACCTTAAACATTATCCCCTTTATGTCTGGCGTGCATGACTTTAAACTGCCCAAAAAAAGACAAAGGAACTCTAAATAAAAGTCAAGTTCCATCTCACTAAACATACATTCTGTATGATTTAGGTAATATTGAGCAATTAAAATATTCAAATTTTGTAGGGTTATTTGTAATAATCCTAGTAAAAATCAAACTATGCTTACTGGGCCCATTGGCTTAAGTAAATTTGAAGCAGGTAGTGAAAGAATGCAGGTACAAATGATTGAAGACGAAAGTGTTTTTCATTGATACAGAAGAGATAGAAAGACATCCACAGACTGGAGTCTCTTCTCTTTTTCAGGAATTACAGAAGATTGTCAACATAAGTCTTCATTTGATGTATAGCATCCTGAGCCTTATCAGCAGTTACTTGAAGCTCGTGAACTTGACCAGCTTCACTCTTTTCAGCTTGCTGAAGTGCCTTCTTAGCATCTGCGATGGCTTTAATTCCATTCATATGAGTTTCATCCAATGATTTATTAAGCTGATCAAGTTCCCCAGTAACAGCATCTAACTGTTGCTGGAGTTGCACCTGCTGGACGACCTTTTCTTTGATTTTTTGCTTCAGATCCTTCATCTTGGCAGCATAATCAGCTTCAGCTTGGGATACCGCAGCCTCAAATTCGCCTATGTTGACTGACAATTTCACTCTGGTCAAATCTTCGCGACTTGTCTGCGCTTTCTCCCTCCCGAAAATGATCCGTTTCACCGCGTCATGGATATTTTTATACCCAAAACCACCAAGTCCCAGTATAACAAATTGGGATGACAATCGAGGAATTTTCAATGGTAGCTCTTCTAAAGGCGCCCCAGATATAATGTTCCATATGTTGTTCCATACCTTACGTCGTGAAAAGCTGAACGCTTTAAGAATCTCTGGATCTGATTCAACATCATCATCAGAGGGGGGTATGTAATCTGGAATTAACGCACTTAAGGAAGTGCCTTGTCCTGCTCTTTCCCCCCTGACTTGTGCTTCTTCACTTTAAATTCCCGTTGGGGAAGAGGTCGAGGCCTCATCTCCGGATCTAGCCATTACAGTTGATGTCCCTGCATGATTAATTGAAAGATTTAATTAGCGTCAAAGGATAACAAAAGAATGGATTGTCTTGCAAATAAAGTACAATCACAAATATTGTTATCCCTTACCCAAGGGTGGTTCAGCAACCTGAGAAGACTTCTCCCCATCTTTCTCGGTCTCAACAGGATTTTCAAGATGGGTCTCAGGAGGGTTTATTGGGTTTAGCTCTACTTTAGCTAATGTTTATGCAATGGTAGGATTGACATCAATGTCCACACCCTCTTCAAGCATTGGCAGTTCAGCGGCTTCTACGGAAGAAACTGCATATTGTTTTCCGTCATGGTTAGAAGTATATTTTTTTAAAAAAAAATTAGGCGAAGGGTAGAACTCACGCCCAAGGTCTTCTAAATCACATGACAACTTAGCATGATCATAAAATTCTTCAAAAGTCATTCCTTGATTCATCATTTCATCCAATGATACTTCAGAATTTTGATTAGTCTCACCAGTGGGAGCATTTGCTACATCTTCTTACCGACTTATGTCCTGCAACCCCTGACCCTAGACAACATCTTTAGCAGTAGGAGGGATACTAGGAATGGATGGTAGCTCTTCTCCAGGAGCAACCAAGTCAGCTTGGGTCTGTGATTGTTCTACAACACCCTCCACGACCTTTGAAGGAGGGTCAGTCCCTTCCCTCAAGGGGGAAATTGAAGAAGCCCCTGCAATCCTCAGAAATATGAGTGACCATATGATTATGGGTATAAACTCATGATTGTTCGAAGGGATTACTGCTGCTAATGAAACGTTTAGCTATAGATTTACTCCTTCGTTGCCTTGGATTCTTTTTTTTTCGGAGTATCAATAGTCTCCCTTATTGGAACTTGGATTGGAGAATGGAAGGCTATGTCCAGCGCCTCATTCATGGCCTGCTGGCCTGGAGATATCTCGCCTGGTTCACGAGGAGAATCAGCAGCAGCCCCGATAGCAGTACCACCAGGGCTATACTGTGGCGAAGGAACCCCAGTTCCTTTCTTTGTAAGCTACAAGATGAAGAAAATAACTTCCTTAAGTAACAAAGCTTCAACTGAAATCAAGTTGCAAAGAAAATAAGGAAAGAAAACTTACATCTTCAGGAGCCACATACTCTTGCCATATCTCATATCCAGAACCACCAGCCCCCTCAGTGGTGCCACGATCAATCATTTCCTTCACCCGCCTGGTGATAGGAACCAAGTCATCAGTGGAATATATGAGAATTTCCAACTCTCTGATGTAAGCTCGCACTTCATTGGGGTTATCTCCGTATTGAATATTTTTAGAAGATACAAGATTTCCTATTCCAGGAAGTTGTAGGCCCTCACACAAATCCAGCCAGGCGGTCTCAGTACCACAGTATAAGCTCTACCATATCTGAACAACCTTTGGTCTTAGATATAAAGGCTGTGAGGAAGGTCCTACCATTTTTGATTTTAATTTCTTCCCATCTCCTGCAACTACAGATAAAGAATAAGAAAGTAAGACTTATTACTTTATAAAGTAGCAGTGATTGAAATTACTACAATGAAATAACTCACCAGGAGTTGATGGAGTGGGTCTTTTAATTCTAGCCGGAGGATTATATCGGGCACGAAACCGCTTTGCTGCCGGTTGTGCCTCATCATCCCCATCATGATAATCCGATGAATCAGTTCTATAAGAGGAGTCTGTTGAACCTATTTCAGGTGGAGAAGCGTCACCTTCATGAGGAAGGGTTTCTTTCTCTACAATCCTCTTCCTCTTTCCCACTTGATATACTGGGTGATTCAATATCCCTTTGGGGTATGATGCTATCCAGTGTTCGGCATAAAATGTAGTCAAATTATGTGCCGCTTTTTCAACTGGTAGATCAAATACTTCCCCAGTCTTCTCTCTTGATGTCAACAGCCATAGTTGTCGAGAAACCATCGGATGTTGCTCTAACCTAACATGTACCGGAGGGGATACAACAATCTATTGCAAACATTTGAATTGGCGTGCAAATCTATATGGAGCATAGGCCTCACATATGATTTCTCCATCAATCCTGGCTACTAACACGCCATCCGTGCAAGCTAGCATGTATGCCCTCAAATCAAAATGGGCTGTCCCATCATCAACAAACCGCCCGGATGGCGGACTTCCATAGGGAAAGAAGTTGAATTCCTTAAACATGCTCAGCCTTACTTTCATGTCATAACCATCAACATCTAATGGAGCAATTCCAGAGAATGCTTGCACTGACGGTCTGAAAGAGCTTCTAGGAATTTGTAATCCATTCTGTACATTGTAAGTCCTGAAGTGAGTGGAGATCCATCCCCAAATAACCTAGAATGGTCCCAATATTCTTAAAGGAGATTTAACCTGGAAGACATGAAGTAAACTCCTATGAATCTTTGCTAAAATGGGGGTAGCTAACCCAACCATTTTTCCCTCAGCCAACTTTGCCGCAATGACGAAGGTCCCTGGCCTAACGCCTCCCTTCGAATCCCTGACCGGAAAGAGATAAACACTGAGCCACATTGCCAAGAAACCCTCCAGAAGAGTTTTCTTTGGAATTCTTTGATTCACTTCATATCCCCACTTTTCAAACTCTCCTACTTCTAGAGTTGGCCAGAATGTGCCAGGAGCTCCTCTCTTCTCAGGTTTTGGACAACTGGTAGGACGTCTGGGCCTGTTATCCTTGGATTTATTTTTCTTGGATCCTTTTTCTTTTGGCTCCATCTCTTTCTTCTCAGTAATAAACACATTCATCCATTCTTCCGGATGAATATCTTTTCTAGAATGAGTTAATGAGGTCTCTGAACTCTTAATCCTGTGGAAGATTTTAAATAATTCTCGAGCTAAAGCAGGAGTCTTCTCTGAATCATTCCAAGTCACCTTGGGAGGAATAAATTCATCATACATATCACCCAAGATTGGAGCCCCTGAAATCTTGTGGACATCCCACAAACTGATACCTAATTCTCCATGAGTCAAATGGAAAGAATTAGTCGCTGGGCTCTAGTGGCTGAGTATCTCTGGCACGAAGTTATCATGTCTGTAAACATATGTTTTCCCAAACCAGACATCCTCATATATTGCATCTCTCTTCAGGTCCTCGATAAAATCTGCGCAAGTCTGTCTCACCCAGTATGCCCACATCTTATTTGGCTTCACACCTCCCCCAGGACGGAAATCACAACTTTTCTTCCAGCCTTTCGATTGATCCATCTGAGCATTTCGGAAGATTGAAGGATGACAATGTGGTTGAAGCTCAGGTGTATGATTTTTCAGATCTGGTGTGCAAGGGCTATGATGCATCACATAAGCCTTCTCCACTGTTCCAGCAGTTTGAAATACTCCTCCACCTGAGATATTTGCTGAAGCAAAGTTGGTATAATTTTGAAACCATGAAAATGGAAGATAATTCTTTACTTCTGGAATAATGACTTCTTGTAGATGACCATGGCCATACAAAGGTAGATAAGTGCAATGAGGAAAGTTGCGATGATATTTCTTCAGATACTTAGCCAAATCTGGAAGAGTACTCTCTTTGACAGTATAGTAATCAGGGCCAATAATGTTCATCATATCATCTATCCGCTTGCTAGCCAGTTCATCAATTAATCCGGGTCTAAGAGCCATTAATTCTTCACAAAGAGTTGAATAAATTAATTTATAAATGAATTAATTTTTCACAAACTTTGTGAAAGAAATCAAAAAAATGGCTAAGGGATTAAGGAGCGCATGTATGGAGATGTCGCGCAAGTGTTACATGTTCCGCGCAAGTTTCTGTCGCGCATGTATCACCGTGCAAGCCCTATTACCTTTACAGTAGCGAGACAACGAGGGAACAGTGAAAAAAGTGACTTGCGCGGCGAGGAATACTTGCGCGGCGAGAGCTCGAGAAATTCGGGATCAGATGCTACACACGGCCAAAAGCCATGTATTTATAGGCCAGGAGGCCTATCTGCGCGCCGTACCCAGTGCGCTCAAGGCCTGCGTGACACAAACATGCGCGCCGCCCTCTATGTCCTGAAGACCTGCGCGCCCCTTTTCGTTTGGATGGATTTGATTTCCTCAGAGTCAAATCCTCATTTCTCTCCGGATCCAACTCTGAGGGGGGACTTTTGTTGACGCTCCTTTCGTCACAGAATCTAAAGATCGGAAAAGGGGAATATCTGAGTTCAAATTGATTCAACCTTTGAAGAAAACATCAAAAATCGACAAAGGCATGAACAAAGGATCAAAAGCAACTGCACCGCGCAAGTTATATCACTATCGCGCAAGTACACTTGCGTGACGCCCTTGGTCGCGCAAGTGACTTGCGCGACTTAAGTGATAACCGCCCGGTAACCGCCCGAGGTCTTCTCCTGCCTATAAATAGACCCTGGGGGCCCCCCATTGAAGAGGATCTTTTTCCAGAAACTCGGATTGAAGCTCCCGACACCCAAGTCTCTTCGCAAAGCTTCCGGAACACTTCTAAATGTAATTTTTTACCTAGAACGGAAGATTGAAAGAGAAGAAGGAAGGCCTAAGTGTTGAAACTCATCAACACTTGCGTGCCGCCTTATTCCTTCAATATAACTCGCGAGTCCCTTTTCTGGAAGAACCTCAAGAGGATTCTAAATGGATTTATAAAGATTCGCTCAAATATTCTAATGATGTTTGAGAATCGTGCAAGTACCCCTCATGTCGTGCAAGTATACTTGCGCGACCAACACTTGCGCGCCGCCGTAATACTTGCGTGCCTTTCAAGACTTGCGCGCCCCTACCTTTTTGGGTGCCCATCTTGCCCATTTTACCCCTCTTAAGCCATCACACCTTTCCTTTTCAAGATTCATTCTTCAAGACACTCTTCAAATCCATTTATGGAATGATTTCTTGATTTGACTTCATTATCTGAAAGGAATTCTGTGGAATATCTCTCAAAACCTAGTGATTTAAATATCTTTATGTCACTAAATATGGAGAGTTCATTCATTCAACCTCATCCTTTAAGATGAGAGAATCCTTAACTTGGGTCTCCTTTTTAGGAATAATCCCCAGTTATAAGTCCTTTAACTTGGGCATCTTCCTCAGGAGTAAGTCCCAAATTCTTAAAGTTCCCAAACTTGGGCATCCTCCTCAGGAGTAAGCCCCAAACATTAATTCCTTAACTTGGGCATCCTCCTCAGGAGTAAGCCCCAATCTCAAATATGGGCATCCTCCTCAGGAGTAAGCCCCGAGTCCCGTAACTTGGGCATCCTCCTCAAGAATAAGCCCCAAACCTTAATCCTTAACTTGGGTCTCCTTTTCAGGAATAATACCCAGTTATAATTCCTTTAACTTGGGAATCTTCCTCAGGAGTAAGTCCCAAATTCTTAAAGTTCCCAAACTTGGGCATCCTCCTCAGGAGTAAGCCCCAAACCTTAATTCCTTAACTTGGGCATCCTCCTCAGGAGTAAGCCCCAATCTCAAATATGAGAATCCTCCTCAGGAGTAAGTCCCGAGTCCCGTAACTTGGGCATCCTCCTCAGGAATAAGCCCCAAACCTTAATCCCTAACCTGGGTCTCCTTCTTCAAGTATAAAACCCAGTTGTAATCTTGGGCTTCCTTTTCAGGAATAAGCCCCAAGTCCCCTAATTTCTCTTTAACCAGTCCTAATTTACCCTTGATTTGGGTTTCCTTTTCAGGAGTAAAACCCAATCATAAGTCCCCTCCTAACTTGGGTATCCTCCTTAGGAGTAAGCCCCAAGATTAGAGTATTCAAATCTCCATGAAGCACATATACCTTTATGGACCATGTTCATGGATTTTCTCCCTAAAAGTGAATCCTAAAACATCATCTATCTGGGAAGTCATACATACATAAGCCCCAAACCATTTTTTATGATTGCATCTTTCATGGCACGATTGTCTAAATTTTACTAATACCTCTTGTTTCTCACACTGAGTATGACTCACGTGAGCTTAGAGTGTAAAAGTAATTGTGACATCCTGATTTGAGCCATCAATCATAAACATCATACCCTTATTCGAACTACGTGGGTTCTGATTCCTTTTTCAAAACAAAGGATACGTAGGTAGCCCATCTATGGGTTCGTTCCCAACTCTGAATTAATTCATTGTCCTTATGAATGACGATAAACTTTAAGTGACCCACTGAATGGCTTTAAAACCAGCCTGGTCATCATAATGACCAAGAGACTTCTATATAAATATTTTGAAGGATACCATTGACCAAGAATCTCTAAATAGATACAGATGATTCTCTATTGATGAAGAACCTCGAATACATATAAAAGATTCTCTAAAATTCATACATATTTAATCATTGATTGTTAAACTGAAGGAAAGCTCATTTTATACTTGGTAATGTAATAAGGATTCACGAACATAACTTAAATCTATAAAGAGAGTCCCGGAGTAGACAATAATTCCCCTCAAAAAGGTGTGATGAGTCCGAACTCCCATCCTCTCGACCAATGCAAATTCATAAGCCTCATTAGCCCACAAGCTAATGAGCGCCTACCTTTGGAAAGTAGGTCCAAACAGATGTGTAATCATTAGATGTTTCCGGTTCTACGAATAAACCCATTAGAAACCTATCGGAACGTTTGAATCTCCCATCCAGGAGGTCATCCCCGGATTCCATGCGAAACAACATCAAAGGTCATGTTTCTTGAGAAAAAATTATTTTTCTCAAGTAGGAAGAAAAATATGGAAGTGCAGTAAATCCAAAAACACAAAAAAATATTGTAAGTATTTTTATTTTTATTTCAAATATTTATATGAAATTTATAATTAAATATCTTGTTTATATTTTCAATAGTCTCCTCTGCAGGCCCTCGATGATAAATAAGTTGATAAAATCTTCTGAAACGATCATTTCATTTATGTATTAGGTGAGTATCACTTGGGGAGAGTTTGATGTCAACTAGAGAAAAAACATAATCCACTATAGGTATTGGTTCTCATCATGATTCTCTCAAACCTCGCAGATCCCCAAGCTGAAAAACTCCAGTACAGAAGAAGTTGAGGAAAAAATAACATTACACGAGCATAAAATAATTAAGCCGATCACTGAAAATTTCCTAAAAGATATTCTAGTTATAAGTAAATCACTTACATAAGATAATTCTAGTACTATTTATTCATATATAGAATCAATGATCTCTTTAAATGATGGGTCGAGGGATTCAAATGAGGTTTCTAGTGGTGGCTGAGTTGATGGTGGTGGCGATGCTGTTATTGATGATGATGGTGATGCTTATATTGATGATGATTTTGTTGATGGCGATGATGTTTCAACTCAAGATGAGGATGTTGGTTATGGTGATGAGGATGAGGCTATTATCGATGGGGAAGATATTGATCCCTAGAATTTTTGACTTGGCAGTAATGAGACATGTTGAATTTGTTTAATGACTTTAGTAGAATGGTTGTATGGACATGTATATATGTTTCAGTTTTTTCAATGGTTTGAAAATTACTAAAAATAGTTGTTTGAATGTTGAATATACAATATTTATACTGTATTGAATGTGTATTGTATATTTCACTTGATTTAAAGGTTCTAGAGTTTGGAAAGAGGTTCAGTAAGAAAGAGGTGTTGCTACTACCAAATATGGACAAATACATATAACCATGTTTTGGATAACCATGGGTATAGGTTTATTAGTGGGATAAGAAATACCCATGGTTCTCCAAACTGGGGGTATAGATTTATACCCACAATTTTGGTTAAACCGTTAATATTAAAGAATCTATAGTTCATATACCCATGGTTTGTATTAAAACTGTGGTTACATGTCTATATCTAATCCTCAGTCATCCACGGTTCCTAAAACCATGTGTATAGTATATAACCATAGTTTTAGGGGATATAACCATGATTTTAAACAATGGGTATAAGTGAATTTTTCAATAGTGATATCTTGATTTACCCATGGAAAAGAAACAGATTCCAAGAAAATATCTTTACAAAAATCACAACCTATACAGAGAAAGAATAAAAATTATATCATTATGAAATATCCCTAGGTATGAGGTTTTTTTCATTGATGAATATAAATACCATAAAAAGATCATTAAAAAATTATTGAGGAAAATAACCTTCCCACTTTGAAAATAACTTCTAAGAACTAAAAATTTCTAGAATATTAATAAAAAAAATCGTTGAAAAGAACCAAAGAAACTTGTAAAGGAATATTCAAATCATTGAGAATTCATGACAGAATGAAATTTCATTTATGCCATAACTGTTAAAACTTGGATTTTGTTTACACCTTCAGTAAAAAGTACCTTGTTCAGAAAATGACAAGAATATTCTATGTATTTTTTTTATAAAAAGTAAAAATAAGTAAAAATTAATTTGAACAAACATTTAATAATAGAAAAAAATATTCCAAAAAATCAGTTTAGAAAACATGGATATGGAAGGAAAATATGTTTTGACCGAAAAAAGATAAAATAATGTCGGTTTTTCTTAAAAACATTTTATGGGCCATTTTGAGTAACAAAGAGAGGATAATGGCACTAAAACATAAATTCTATAGAAATAAATAGATTATAATAAAAATAAAATGTGTTTATAAAATAATAATCATATAATTTCCTTAAATTAAATTCAAGCATAAATAATCCTGATTAAAATGTTATTGAAACATAAACCCCTTACCACTGTGGTAACTTTCGAATCATAAACCTCATGAAAGAATAACTTAAAACGAAACTTAAAATACTATAAACATAAGGATATTGTTGATATAACATGTCAAAAGGGTAGTATATACATTTTATAAAATAAATTAGAGTATAAAATTAAAATATATCTCAATGAAAGAAAATTGGGATGAAATACCTTACTTCTAGTCCAAACATTCCATATACGTCCTTTAACTTCTATATAATTAACTTATATAAATTATTTATTTATTTAAGAACATTTTAATTTTCTATGAATTTATAATTAAACTATTTTTTCATTTATTTAAATTATTTATTTAATTGCCTAATTGTTTATGTCCACATCGGGTGTTTTGAGGACTTTCGATTCATAGTTAAAAAATGACTTCGGTATGTTGACCATGGTCAAAGAGGTAATTGTTCCATCATATCAAAAATAATAATCATGGAATAATTATAATTTTTATAAATTAATTATACTTTTAAAACTAACTATGAAATATGGTTATGAAAAATGAATTATTTTACAATCATGGAGACAGTATGCCATACGTACGCATGAGAAATGTTTCCATTTTTTAAAGTATATGATCGAAAGAAGGTATGTATAATTTTATCTATATAGAAGGATTATTATATCATAAATATAATATTATTTCTTTATATGTATACTCTTAAATATAGTATCCATGTGATGTGGTCATGAAAAACAAATCACATCGCTTTTTAGAGGTGGTAATCTACACATACACATAAATGATGTTATCATTTTTGTTGAATGGAAAAGTAAGAATGTTGATGATATATTATATTTAAAGAATTATAAGTATTTAATTAATATAATCCATATATATAATATTAAATCCATCATTATATCTATCCATGAGAGACAACGATGGAAAACAAATTACATCGGTTTGAGAGGTGGTAGTCCTCCGTACACATGAATGATGGTTTCATTTCCAATTTGATAGAATAGGAGAATGATAAAGGTTTTGAAATTAACATTAAAAATTTAAGTAGATTGAATTTACTGGTGTTATTATTTCATCATATTTTAAGAAGATTTTAATTAGGTAGAAGAAGAAATAAAACAAAAACATTCAGTTAAAATCTATACCTCTTCTTCGTACAAACTCCTTTTCTTTGCACTTTAATCCCTATAAGGTTGGTATTATGCCAAAAATAATACATCTAAAATCTAGGGAGAAATATTATTAATGTATTTGTGTAGATATTTTATGAACCAATTGGTTCTTGAAGTGTGTAGAGGAGAGTATATGGATTTTAATTTATAAATGAGGGGAGGGGCATTCTTGGAATTTACTAAAGTATTAAATTAATATAAATTACATTCCATTGAATAATGGAACCAAATTATTATAATTAAAATATAGTGTGAGTATGATTATAAATTATCTTATAAAATAATATTTTTACAAGTTTAAGTGATTTTTTCATCCTTATCTCTTTATTTTAATCCCCATTAACCCATTATACAATTACTGTGATATCAATGTTTTTTACTCTTTAGTGGCCAATAAAGTTACTATAAAATGAAAAGCGACCCAAAAATTGTAAATGGTTTATATTTTAAACTTTATATCACTCAATTTATTGAAGATATTATTTTTATTAATTTTAAATTATTTAATAAAATAATGTTTATTATAAAACCTCATTAATGTCATTTTTAGAAATACATGAAATATTATAATATAATACATGTTTAACTCATATAAAATGGTTCCAAAATGACATGGATTATAATATAAGTATGATATGGTCCTAATATAATAATACAAGAAAATTTATATTGGTTTGGATGCAATTTTAAATCTTATGTTATGATTTAACCCCTTAGTTAAACAATTTTAACCTTAGCCACTGTAATGACTTTTTTAATATTAAAGAGTTTCAATTTTACTTATAAGGTGCCATGTGGATAAGAAATGTATAAGGTATGATATTTTAGACCACTTATCATCATAATTTCCTATTTATATATGTTTATATATATATATATTTAAATAATGTAATAAAATATATTTATCACAAAATACTATTAATACTATTTTAAGAACTATTCACATAATTTGACTTTTAAAACAATATGATAGAAATTAAATTCCACTATAAAAAATTAAAAAATATATAATATGTTATATTTATATTTAAAATTCATGGGACAATTTAACTCACTCAAAAAGTATTACTTATAGATTTTTTAAAATCATTTACATGATTTTTCTACTGTTTGCATCACTGTGTTGGTGTTGTGAAAACATCTAAGATGATTAATTTATAAATAAAAATTTAAAATAAGTTACCATTATTAAAAAATTATTTAATATTTAAAATAACTATTTATTACCAAAAATAATTTTATTTTATCTGTATAAAAAATGTTATAGATATTAAAATCATGAAAGTGACATTTTGACTTTATCTTTTACTAAAACACGATAAATGTAAAAATCCAAGCTAAATGGAAACAATAGGTAATATTTTAGATGTTTGGATGATTTTTAATGAAATATAGTAATCTAATGTATTTTTTTATAATGTTTTATTAAATTTTATGCATTTTAAAATTACTTGTAACCCTAATTAAGCCATTTTACCTTTATCATATTAATAAGAATTTACTATGGTTACTATTCACATTGACAAAAAATAAAAAGGGACTTATTTATCAAATTTGAATATCCTAATTCAAAATATAGTATCAATTTTTTAATATTTAAATCCTATAAGTGAAATATTTTAATTTAAAATTAAACCCCCCAAAATGTAATGAAAAACAAATTTATAGAAAAATGCGTTTCAAGTATAAAAGTGTTTTTTTGCCAAAATAAAGTATAATATTGACTAAAATAAAATTTATTAGATTATTTTTAATCAAAATTAACTAATTGAATTTAAACAATTATCTATAATGGAATGTGAGTTTCTAATTACTTGAAAAAAAAATATAATTTTCAATAAATATTAGTATTTTTCATTATTTATTGAAAAATAAAACTTTTAAGAAAATTATAAAAAAATTCATATTGAGATAATTTGGACATTACGAATTAATTATATGATATAATTTTTATAAAATTAAATTTATAAAAGTTATATAAATTAATTATATTATTCTTGAATAAAATCAATAATTTTTTTTGAAGAGAACACATATTTTATGTGTAAAGTGACTTTACTATAGAACTGACTGATAATTTCCTAAAAATTAATAAAAACATTTTTATTGAGTAAGAAATTTATATATATTTCATAATTTTGTTCATCCAATTCATACCTACTAATTTAATGGATATGTTATAACTTTAAAATTTAAATATTAGTATTTAAAGGTTAGTTTAAGCATGGTGTTACGTGTTGTATACACTATGAAACATAGTGTTATTTTAAAAGATTAGGATATTAAATTATCCCTCATTAAATAGATTGAATCCTTTACATTTTAATGCGAACTCTTTAATTAGGGGTTTTAAATTTCAAAATAACTTTTTTTAAAACCCACATCATAAATTGGGTTAGTTAATATTTCTATTGAAAAAGGGAAAGGGAAATACGAAGGTCATCTAAACTAGGATTAAAAATAGGATAAAATTAAGATGAAGTGAAAATATAGACATGGAGGAAAAAATTAATGTCCAAATAATTATGTAGAGTGATAGAGAACATTGAATAGAAGAAAGTGAATGATCATGAGAAAGTTAATGACTAAAAAACTATAAATCAATGTGTTGTGAAAAAGGATATAGATTTATTAAAAATGAATATAATAGGATAAATTTTTTGTTTCAAGATCATTTTCTTAGATTTTAGAAATTACATTACCATCTAGTCTAAGTTTATGAGAAAATATACTTTCTTGAAAATTGTAATTTAATCCTTTAATCGATTTCTACCACAATATACTATTTTTATTCAAATGATGAGTATTCGAGATGAAATTTTCATGCATGAAGCACTAAAATCTACTTATAATGGATCATGTATTCCACCAAAGGATAATAAGATATTCATCCTGTATTTAGACATTAACCAAAACCAAAATGGTTAGCACAAGGTAATATAATTACCAAAATTTATAAACCTTTATATTAAGAAATAATACATTAATATTAATAATTAAATTATAATACCTATAGTTCAAACTAATTCATTACATAAATAATCATCCTTAAAATTCTTTAAAATATTCCTAACTAATATTTAATCCTAGATATTATAATAATTTGATCATATATTTTTTCAAGTTAAATTTAATATTTATCTCTAAATAACATCAATCACTTTTAATATCTCATAACAAAAATATATATTCCATAATAATATAATATCCAAGATATTCTAATCATTTCCATAAATAACCAAAATCACCATAAGTCCACATTAAAATTATATATGTTTTCTAAAGATAATTTAACAATTATTCCCTAAATAAAATCTCATAATATTCTATTTTACTTAATCATACAATGTTCCACAAAAAAATAGTGATTTTATTCAAAAATAAAATTAATTACTTAATCTCCAGATCAATTTTCAATATCATTATTATCTATATAATAAAACATATGTTCCCAAAATCAACTTAAAATTTATCTGTCAAATCATTTAATTAAAAAACATTACCATACTAACCCAGACATTACATAGTCCTGAAGCAGGAATTGCACCTTTGTTTCCCTTAGGTTGTTGGTTCAAGACCTATGACCTTACTGGATGTGATAGGTTTTCACTCATCTTATGGGTTTTTCTTTTAATAAAAATATATTAATAGAATTCCTATATAATTACCAAAAAATGATAAAAATCCTTAAAAATAATTTTAATCATCAAATATATTTTTAACCGTTATGGTTTTCTATAAAACTTTTATCCCACAAAATCAAACAATTTTAATTGACTATTATTACCTTAAATCAATCACATATTAACCTAGATTTTTTTTATCCCACAATCATATATCCTTAAAAGAATGTTTCTAAAAATTATCACATTTTTACTACACCACTTTTCAGCAGCATTGATTACATTTAACATATGTTACTAAATTTTGAAAACAAAACCTACAATAGAATAATCATTATGTGTTTCTTGATTCTCATAACATTTAGAATATATAATAGTATCATTGATAAAATACTACTACATCCTAATTAACCTTAATAAATTTAATATTAAATAATTTTTTAACCTTAATGGTTATCTCATACCATTCAGCTTATATCCACAAAAATTTAATATCATTCTTCTAAAATAATCCTTCAAAATAAAACTAAGGGTTACATATACCTCAACATAATAAAACATCTCCAAAAATATTATTAATCCCCTTAAAACATCATCATTTAAAACCTAAAATTAGGTGACTATTCCTTTGAACATATGATCAGACTTAAAATTATAAACCCATAATTGTATCCATAATTATTAAGTTAAACTCACCTAAAAATATAATAATACAGAATTTTATCCAAACTATTCTATGATACCAACTATAATATCCCCATACCCACACACCCATATTTGGGGATATAAACATAATTTTTACATTTATGCATTTGATATTGATAAATTTGACCCAATTTCAACCATACGAAACTTACAATATTAAAAGGAAATACTAAACCACTTACATACCCAAAGATATTTTAGGATTAGAGTTTTATAGAAATAGGAAAAACTATTATATAAAAACATGTATTCATAAACAATTGGTTCAGAAAAATCTGCATCATCTTTAACTACGTTCTTCACATCTAGTAACCTTATTAGGAATAATAAACTTAAATATTTTATTTTCATCATGGGGAAATGGAAATCATAAGAATATTGAGATCAAATAATTAGTAAGGTTAAACATAAGCATTGAAAATTAAATGTCATCAATGATCATAAGATAAGCATAAGGGTATGATGAAAAAATCAAAGTGTATGAGAAAAACATAAGATAATTCATATTCCTCAAACCTAGATCATAAAACATGTGACATGGAATAAAAATTTATCAAAGTTAAGAGTTGTGATAATCAATAATAGCAATCCTTGAGATTTAAATATTGATCAAAGTAACTATTAAAAACACATACAAATCATAAAGAAAATGTTTTGGTATCTTGAAACATTATCTCCATGGAACCCTTACAAGAACCCATACAAGTAGAATAACCAATATGTTCAAATTCTAAAATAATTCTATAAATAACCTAATAATTACCCAATGAATTAGAGGGATACGATGGGCCCATCCATCCTTGGTTTATAACGTAACCACCTATCCTTGGTTTATAACAAAACCAGCTATCCTTGGATTATAATGAAACCACCTGGAAATTATCTATACATATGTAAAATTTCCATATAATGAGAAAAATTATTAGATAATTTCACTTTTCAACATAATAATAACCATTATTTATTCATATATTTTTTAACCCATGGAAAAGAAACAATTTCCATGAAATTACTTTTGAAATAATGAAAATAAATATTGAGAAATAATAAGTAAGGTATCATTACAACATATCCCTAGTGGATCATAAGAAAAATAAAGTGTTATTATTATTTATCAATATAAATACGGTAAAAATATCATTAAAAATATCCTTAAATAAAATAATCTTTCCAATTTGAAAATAAATTTTAATAATTAAAAATTTCTAGAATATTAGTAAAATAATTTTCATTGAAAATAACTGTAGAAACTTATAAAGGAAGCATTAAATAATTGAATGGTCATGATTGTTGGAAAATCCTCATTCCATAATTTTTAAAATAGATATTACTTTCACACATTTGGTAAAAAATACGTTGTTCAAAAAATGCCATGAATACTATTTTTAAAAATTTCTATAAAAAATAATCCATGGGTAAAAATTAATTTGATAAATAATTTAATAATATTCAAAAAAATTCTTGAAAACATTTTAGAAAATATGGATGTGGAAGGGAAATATTTTCTAACCAAAATAAAATTAAATAAGGTTGGATTTTCTTAAAAAATATTCTGAACAATATTTAGTACCAAAGAGAGGAAAATGGTACTTAAACATCAAAATTATAGAAATAACCAGAGCTAAATAAATTTAAATAGGTTTTTCAAGTAAGGATCATATAATGTCTTTAAATAAAATTTAAGCATAAATAATCTTGATAAAATGGTATTGAAACATAATCCCCTTACCACTTTGGTAACTTCTAAATCATAAACCCCAAGAAATAATAAATTAAAATGAATATTTAAATATCATGAATATAAGGATATTAATTAATTAAAATTTATAAGGAGTAGTATATATACCTAATAAAATAAATTAGGTTCTTAACATTAAAACATGCCTTAATGAAAGGAAATTGAGATGAAATACTTTACCTTGAGTCCAGACTTTCCCTGTATGTTCTTTGATTCATGTATAATAAAATTATATAAATAATTTACTTATTTAATAAAAATTTAAAAGGTTTATTAATTTATAATTTAAAAATTTAGTTCATTTATACCAATGAAATATTTAATTACATAATTGTTTATGTCTACCTTGGGGTTTTTGAGGATGTTCGGTTCATAGTTGCAAAATGACTTCGGTTAAAACAACAATTTTTCAAATCATAGTTCTAGTGAAAAATTAAAACCCACTTCAAAATATTCAATGTTTTAATTTTATTCATGTCTATATGAGTATTAAGTGTTTTTTATTTTTAGGTAATTCCTCACATCCTTATGGAACTATTTAAGTTATGTATATTCCATAATTCCTTAGATGGATTAAATTTAATGCAAATGGGATTCAAGAGGAAATCTAGGTACTTTAGGATCTAGAGTGGTCTTTAGAAATCAAAATAATGATATATTGGGATGGTTATATGGTATATGTATAGCAGCCACATCTCATAAAGCTAAAATTATTGGCATGATAAATGAAGTTGAGATGGAAAGGAAAAGAGGATGGTACAAGTTATGGTTGGAATGTGACTCCACCATTATTGTGTAGGCTATTAGAAATGGAACCATTCACCTTGAATAGAAGGTAACTACCAAGTGGATGAAATGAATGAAATCTATTTTGACCATTAGTTACATCATTACACACATATACCATGGGGATAATGTTTCTGTGGATGTACTTACAAACAAAAGGGTCACCACTAATGAAATTATCTATCTCAGAGTTTTACCAGATAAGTTATCTCCAATTTTGAAAAGGAATTATTGTTGTAAAAATACTTAAATTCATATCTTGTAATATTTTTTTATTAAATAAAATATAAATATAAATTTGGTAAAGATCTCATCCCTTCCCTACAGTGCAATCATGGAGAAATTAGGCCATACGTACCCATGGGTAAGGTTTCTATTTTTAAAAGAACATTAAAAAAATACTGTAAGTATTATATTATATTACTATAATGATGATTATATCATATATATCATATTATTTCTTTAAATATACTTATATACATTGTCCATGTGATGTGGTCATGAGAAATGAATCACATTTCTTTGGGGAGGTGGTAATCCACATGTACTCATGAACACCATAATTATTTTTCAATGGATGGAAAGATAAGAAAGTATATAATATATTATCTTTACATAATGATAAATATTTCATGAATATAATATATATACATTAAATACATCATTATTGTAGAGACACATTCTTCTCATACATAAATATTACATCTTAATAGATGAATATTCATTACATAACATAATGATCAAAACTAAAATAATTTAGGTCTCGTGCCTTTTGAGACTTAGACACATTAAAAACTAACCCATAGGTGAGATACATCATATAAAACTATGTTCTTTATAACTATAATCCTTATTATAAATATCACACATAATACATTTCATTATAACCTGGGTAAATAAAACATAATAAAGGGTGATCTAAGATTCTTAATAAGGGTAAACAAGAGAGATATAAACATATAATGAGTATAAGGGTATGAGACCATGAGAATAACATTTGAAAACCATACCCTACATAACATAGATTATAAAATTGAGTCATTGAATAAATCTTATCAGTTCATAATACATGATTCATAAAGGAATCAAATAACATGGTCCATGAGAACATAACATTAGCATAAGACATAGATTTGTTTCATACACATAAGCATAGAAAATCTAATTTCAAGGATACCACCAAGAAATTCATAACATATTAATATTGGTCTAACTAAACATGTACCTACTTCAAGCTTGGGATAACCTCTAATGTGCCCTATTTTAGTCATGGGATAACCTCTTATGTACCCTCTTTTGATGTTGGGATAACCTTCTATGTACCCTCTTTGGGGCTTGGGATAACCTACATTATACCCTCTTGTAGGGTTGGGATAGCCTCCTATATACCCTTTGATCTCATATAACATTAATCATTACTCAATTAATTGGAGGGAGATATAGTTCCACCTCACACATAATGAAAACCAAACATATTCGTTTCACAAGATCATAAAAAATTCATTGTATCATAACCCATGAAAATAAATGGGTTTCATAAACATTTTATCAAAATATAGCCCATGGAAAAGGAACATGTTTCATAATTATTTCATCATTTAATCAAAGCCTAACCCATGTGAAAGAAGAATAGGTTTTCATAAGAATTTTATCATGATACAACCTATGGAAGTGAAATGGGTTTCATAAAAATATTGTCATAATAAACACAAACCATCTAGATAAATAATAAGAATAGTATCATTAGATCATATCCCTAGTAAAGAATAATTAACATCAAAGGATTTCATATTAGATGGTAAATGATTTTTAAAGATCACTTGGAAAATTTCTGGAGAAAAATAACCTTTATTTTAACATTACTTTTTAAAACTAAACTTTATAAAATATTATGGAAATAATTTTCTTTTAAAAGAAACTTTGAAAACTTATAAAGTAAGATTTAAAAATAATTTAAAACAATTCTTGAGGAAAATATCCTTTTCAATTTGATTTTTTTAAAACATATAAAATTTTTAAAATATTTTTCCTTGAAAAGAACCATGAAAATTTATAATGGAAGCTTAAAATCAAATAATGGTCATGACCTTGGGAAATTATTTTCATTTTGTACATGTTAAAACAAATATTCCTTTTATATTTTTTGTAAAAGGAAAACGAGCCTTATTTGGAAAACTGCATAAAGATTTATTTTAAAACGTTTTTTTTAAAAATGATTTGTAAAAATGACTTTAAAATATAACATTGGAACATTAAAATATTTTTTGAAACATTTTTTTAAACATGGATATGGAAGTGAAAGGGTTTTCTACTGAAGACAAAAATGAATCTATTTTTTATTAAAAACATTTTTTGAAAATATTGAGTACATAAA
Source organism: Viscum album (assembly GCA_963277665.1). Lineage (NCBI taxonomy): Eukaryota > Viridiplantae > Streptophyta > Magnoliopsida > Santalales > Viscaceae > Viscum > Viscum album. Next base: position 1,455,499,768 of record OY728123.1, on the reverse strand, counting down.
GAGAGAGAAATGAAACTAAAAAATTTATTCTCATGAAATGACCAAAGGAGAAGAAAATAAATAATTTTATTGAGAGGTAGATTACAATATTTCATCACTATAAGAATAATCATGAACAATCCCAATAAACAATGAGATTATATCATAAAACCCTTACCAATTTAGTTACTGTGAATTGTAAGACCCATGAAAGAAATAAATTAATGAAGCTTAAAATATAATGATAATAAATAATTTCATGATATTACATGTACAAGGGTCTGTACATATACCTCATAATATAATATTGGTGCATAACACAACATTTCCTCAAAGAAGACAAATTTTAAAAATTATTTTTAATGCTTTGGTAACTTTTGAATTGTAAACCCCATGAAAGAGAGACCCTAAAATGTATATTTAAATAAACATAATTTTCATTATAATCAATATAAAATGAATTCATGGAAATTATATATTCAAAATATAAGAAACATGTGGGAAATATAGTATTTGTCTCCCAGAAAATAAAAGTGATACATAAATCCCTTACATTAAGTCTCAGCTTCCTTCGTACACATTCGGACCTACTGTATAATAAAATTATGTTTATTATAAATATATTATATAACAATAATTATATATATCACACCATATATTATAAACTTATGATCCTTCTATTACACATTTATTAACAATTCCATGATAAAGTCATGTTTCAGGTAATAACTAATTTGGTTTTCATGTATGTTTTGATTTGATATTTTAATTCTTGTTACATTGATCAAGGATACATCATATAAATAATTTTATAATTGATATAAATATAATATATATTCATTATATTTTTATTAATATAAATATATAAAATTTATATAAAGAAAATGAAATACACTATTTATGGAGATGGTAGGTCATACGTACACATGAATGTTGTTTCTAGTTTTTAAATGGATGAAATAAAATAAAGGTAAATAATATATTACCCTTAAAGAATAATTTTTATTTCATATATATCACATGTTTTTATTTAAAAATATTCTTCTTAACTTCCATGTAAAGAATAGGTGAAGAATGAATCACATCGCTTTGTGTGGCAGTAGTCTACCGTACACACGAACGACATTATTGTATTCCCATATAATAGAAATTAAGAAAAAATATATGATATCATGATTAAATAAGAATTTAAATATCATAAATATTATATATAAATAATAAATCCATTATTATATCAATCCATTATAGGTGATGATGGAAAAAGAATAACATCGGTTCGTGTGGTGGTAGTCCATCGTACACATGAATGATGATTTTATATCCAATTCGATGAAAGAAGATATGGATATAGGTAATTCAATTAAAATAATAACATATCAGTATATTATAGATAATATTTTTATTATATAATCATAATATATAAATATTTTAAGGATTTGGATGATGAAATAAAATAAAATGCTTGATTAGGAACGTTACCTCTTCTTCAAACAACTTCTTTTAGTTTTCACCAAAAAATTTCCTAGGTTCGATTTCTAACAAAAATAAGGCTTCTAGGATGAGAGGATAAAATTAAGTAAGTTATTTGGTCAAATATTTTATTAACCAATGGGTTTTTTAAGTGTGAATAGTAGAGGAGAGGGGGTGACCTTTTATAAGTGAGGTGAGTGACACAGTTGTAATTTTTAAAAAGAAAAAGGTGTACCCATTTTTTTCACCTCAAAAGAGGCTCCAAAATGAGATATTATATAACCTAGAAGATATAAGGTCATAATATGGCCATAAAACGGTTTTTTGGAAACATTTTGATTCATTTTAACCATTATCTTTGTAGTTTAACCCTCAAGTAAACTCATTTTCAACTTAACCATGGTAAATATTTATTTTACTATTTTTACTATTGATTTTGATAAAAAAATTAAGTTTGATTTATTATATAATATAAATTATTATTATTACAAATCTGGAATACAATTTTCCAAATTCCATTCATATAAGTGGAAATTTTTAATTTAAAATAAATCCCACTAATTCGATGACAAAATGGGGTTTCCAAGAGAGAATGTTCAAAAGTTTACAAAGTTTTTATATCAAAATTCATTAAGAAATTCATTCAAAAGAAATAAATTTGATTAATAGATATATAATTGAACCAATTTTACTTTTAAAATATCTTAAAATAATTTTTATGTTTTTAAAATCAATAAAATAAATTACATTTCTTAATTAAAACCAGTATTATTCAACATTCACTGAAAATTTTATCTTTTTAGAAAATTCTAAAAAATATACTCAAAGAAAAATTTGACATGAACATTTAAGAAATGAAGTTTATTTTTCAAAAAATCTAAAATCTAAATTTTTTTTTACAAAAAATATAATAAAAACACTTTTTGAGAAAATAGTTTTTTTGAAACATATAAAGACTTTTCTAAAAATTTATTAATTTTTCATCAATATGGCTTCGTTATATAATAAAATTATACTTATTATTTTAAAATTAGTTATTAATATTAATATCACTATGTTTAATGGCTATTTTATAACAATCATGCTTGAATAATAATATTAATAATACATCATAGTTTGATAAGACTCAATTTCGTGTGTAATGAAAACTAAACTCAGTGTTGCATGTAACACAATATTAACTTGGTATTGTTTATAATGAAAAATAATGAAAATAATAAATTTATTTGAACAATATATTTCAGTGAATCTCAGGGTTTTACATTCTACACCCACAAAATAAAAATATCCCTCTAAATTCATCACTTTGGTACCAAAAAATGAGGAAACTTATACTTCATTACATAATTAGTTTCCCATGTAACTTAATCAAACTCGTGGTTTTTTTGATAAAACATTTACAAGTTGAGTGGTCTTATTTTTTAGAACCTTCCCTATTCAATCCAAAATCTATATCGGTTGTTTCTCATAAGAATAATAATGCTCTAGTGGTACGACCTCTGAGTTTAGTACATGTGACGGATTAAGTATGTAATTCATTAAGAGAGATACAAGTAACACATCATAAACCTAATATAGGTTCGGTGGAATCATCAATCGATATTCTATGGTCCCGATAAAATCAAAAATTTCAAAGGGACTAATATAATTGGGGATTAGTTTTCCCTTTTTTCTTCCACAGATAAATTCATAGAAACGCCATCCTATTAACTTTAAATTATAGATCACACCAATGATTATTATCATATCATTTATGTCAATGTTTTTTCTTCACTTACATGTTTCTAAATGTCTCTAACATTTTATTCAATTTCATCATCTAGGTTAGGTCCTATAACATTCTTTTTCAAACTTGATTCAAGTACATTGGAGTTCTACACTCCTTTTGATTAAGGAAATCTTAAGAGACATCTGAATACTCAATTAAAAGTTGTGGTTGTAATAAAACTCAAATTTAGGAAAGTGTTTATCCCAAACAGCTTTAAAATTTATCTAATAAGATCTTAGAATATATTATAGGGTTTAAGCTGTTTTCTCATAATTACTATCTAACTAAGGATGATACGCATTACTGAAACTCAACTCTATATCAAGTGCTTGTTAAAGACTTCATTAGAATATTGTGGTAAATCTCAAACCTCGATATGATAAAATTGAATGTCATAATCCTTATGACATTAAAACTTACTTAATGTATATCTTGACAAGATTATATAGAGATAAATATTCTATGATAGTAATGAAGTGTGGTAACATTGTAAGGAAATCAACTATAATCCATATTGCATTATTCCCTTTAGATTTTTTGGGGAGTCCGATGAAAAAAATACATGGTGATATTTTCTTATTTCCATTCTAGTATTGATAATGTTTGGAATAACCCATTAAACATTTGTCTCTCATTGTTATCTTTCTAACATAATAAACACTAAGATACACACTCAAAAATATTTCTATTCATGTTGTCCCACCAAAAATACTCTTTCATTTAGTCTAGTGGTTGGTGATATACCCTTGTTATCCTTAGATTTAGGGTTAAAGTCCCCCAAACATACCAAATGTGATAGTTTGTCACTCGAAATGCGGGTTATCCTTTTTCTAAAAAACTATATTAATATAATTACCAAATTGAAATAAGGCATATTTTCCTCAACATTAAGGATAAGTTAAACCCTAAAGGTTACCGATACCTTAAATATTATTCCCCAAAATGTACTGACATTCTTTCTCAAATAACATTTTCACTAAAACATATATAAAAAACAAAGGGTTGTATTTCCATAAATGTCTCCCAAAATATCCTTAATCTTTATAAACTCCCATCATGTATGTAACGACCCAATGTTTTACCAACGAAATTACCTTATTATAATTATGTATTATAGTATAATCATATAATATTACATATATAAAACAATACAAACCTTATAAATGAAGTGTGAGTAAAATAAAATGTATCTCTAGAATCTAAGGAACATATACCAATTAAATAGTAACTTGACCTTTGGAATAGAAATGTGACACTTATGAATAGTAAAATGACCAATTGAATAGCAACCTCACTAATTAAATTATAAATAAAAATTACCCATCTTATAAGTGACAATATTATATAAATATATCATAGTATAGGTAAGTAAATATTTTAAAAATTATCAATTAAGTGTTGGAATTTTTTAAGTCATGTATATTTAATTAATATTTTATGATTAATTTAATAGTTTAAAAGGAAATTTATTTTCCTAAAAAGTATTTATAAATAATTATTTTGATGACTTTTTATTATAATATAATATTAAGATGCCTTAATTAATTTTTCAAAGTGTTAGAAATGAAGTTTTAATTTTAAAATTTGTATTTTTCGAGTAAATTATGATTTTAATTAAAAATTAAATTTCTCATATTTAAAAATTTATTTTCATTAAATGAAGTTTATTTTTGAAATATACATGTTGATAAATGGTTGGGGTGAATTTTTGGTATTTTTCTAAAATACATGAAATTTTTGGGGAATAGTAAAATACAAATATTTATGATAAATGCTAAATAAATGAATTTCTACACCATGCTTGAGTTGTTCATGATGTAAATGGACATTGGTTCGAACTCACATTCTCTATTTAATATTCTTGGTCACAATAATCAATACTATTCATAGTCTTGAGCTAAAATATTAAACTAATGATTAAAATAATGGGAAACCCCTCCTCTCCTCCACTATAAATACAACCCCTATTTACCTCCTCTCCTCACACCTCTCAAGACTTGTGCGTAGTCCCAATTCTATTCAAGTATCCCCCAAAAACCCTCTCCTGCATCTAGAAGCTCTTGGTCTCATAAAATATTCAAAACTTTCCCCTAAAGAGGCTCTCAAGGAAGATATATTCAAGAGGTAAATTCCTCTTTTCTTTTTGTTTATTTTATTTTCATGTTCCTTTGCTTTTATTTCTATCCTCACCTCTCATAATCCAAATGGTATGATAACCATAGTTACTTAATTGTCCTGTAATATTCTATGCTAATTGAATAATTCATCATCATCTCTCCTTTCCCCTCCTTTTATATTAGAAAATAAAACACCATTTGAGATGTGTTAATTCATCACATTCAAGGATGAAGGGTTTTCAATTTCTTTTATCATCTTCAATTATAGACATGAAACCATTTTTATGGTTGAAATAGACTATAATATATGTATTATTCTTAATTTGAGGTTATAGAATCTTTTGTACATATGATATTAATTTATAAAGAAAAATGTGTTCATTGTGATAAAAAAACCACCAATTAACCAAAACGGTCATCATTAAAATTTTATATAATGATTCATCTCCACTCTAAATAAGAAAATGAATTTTATAACCATGTAATATTCCATATTTTAACTAATAAAATATATTTAAAATTCTGTAAAATCATTCTCACCTAACATGTTTATCCTTACATGTATTAAGTAAACCAATCATGAAAACCAACGAAACAAACGCTCCCAAACGATGAAATTGAATCTCTTAACCCATCGAAAAGTCCATGAATGAACTTAAAAATGTTGTACTGAATCAATTATATGTATAAGAGGTTCTTAAAATATTAATTAATGAATGTAATTTTGTTATTAAGTACATTAATATCAAGTGAAGGTCACCTTTGGACTTATGGTAAAGGATTCTATCAGAACCTCCATTATTCCTTCGGGTTGCCCAATCATTATTTTTACCAAAATAAAGATATTTTTATTTTTATTTAAATATTATAAATGATGTTTATATGTTAAAAACTCATGTATCAAGATCCATTCCTCATTCTCTTTTGGTGATATACATATTTTTAAGTGGTTCCCTTCTCTATTCTTCCAGATAAGCTAAGTGAACATCCCAAATTCTTACCCAATTTAAAGTTGACTATATCATCTATTTTAAGCCACCATTGTTCTTATAAAATTGGTATTGTTATTATGAAAACATTATTCATTAACTTCTGTTTTTATATAAAATATTATTCCCTTTTATATTTTAAATTCTCTTTAGTGTTTTCCTTAATAACGCATTAAAATGTTTTAATGCTAAAATTTCTTAAATAATATTCTTACATGATATCACTTATATTCAACATAAATTAACTTAATATGTGCCTATTTTCTATTATGAATGTTCATGTATGTTTTAATCCCTTTCGTTCATGTACACTTGTATGATACACCCAGTTATTATGCTTTATGACATGATTATGATACCCATTTCTTTCTGGGGGTAACCTTATGTTTAGGTATGATTGATTATGTATGATTATTTATGTGGAAAAAATATTAATTAAAATGTTAAGATGGGTGTGCCTAGATATAACTCCAATGTATTGGGTAAATTTTAGTCTCATTAGATGTTATGTGCAACAGTCTTGGTAGTTTTCCTTGACTCGTGCTACCATGTGCAACGGTCTTGGTGGTTAAACTTGACTTGTGATACTCTATGTAAAACGACCCTTGAATTGTGCTAAGGTCATGTTTTATGTTTATGACACATTATTATGACTCGATTTTTATATGATCCCATGTTTATAAGTTATGATTCCATATATCCCATGCCTTTTTATATCATTATGTCATGCCTTCTAACCCATGTGCTAAAGCATTATTATTATGGTTATTCCCTTACTGGGATTTCATATCATACCTTTGTTCATCTTATCCCAAGGTTATCCTATGAAAATTTATGATCACAATGTAATTTAGGATCTCTTTTTAAAGATTAAATAAATAAATGTTTTATTTAGTCCAATGTTTTTCAGTGTTATGTACCTAGTATTCCAAGACACTAGACTTTACGATCCTGGGTTTGATGCTTTATTATGCTTAAAATCATGTATTGATATGTGTAAAAGGCTAGGGTCACTGCAATTAGTATCATAGGAAGGTCTAGTTATTTTTGGATATTAGGAATAAAGCACTTTAGTAAAACCCTTATGGATAAGCCTGAGTATAAGAAAACATCCCTAAAATTTGGTAACTATAGAGTAAGTGGTTTATCAAGGAAATAAATCCATGTCTGGATATGAACAAGTGGATGTGGATCTGACGTAGATGTATCTTGGGGTAAAAATAAAAAACACCACATTGATCTAGACTCGAATGGGAATGGTTTCACGAGAATGGGCCTTGCTACACTCCTAGGTTGACACTGTCACGGGATATTATTTAGTAAATTCACAAGTTTAGTATGAACCGTTATTAAGAGAACAAACAAAAAAAAATCCATAAGAATAAATGTGAGGAAATGGATAATGGTTATCCTAGATTGAAACCTAGGTAATCACAAGTTAGGATATACTTTTTGTTTAAGAGTATATCATTTTATGTTTAAAGTTTCCTATTTATTCTTAATAGCTAAGTATTACAGCCCTGTAATTATACATTATTTTTCATATTTAATGGCAAGAAAAAGAAGAACACATTCCAATAATCAATGTAATAGGCAATGTAATGATTTCCCTAATGATATGCCTGATTTGATGGGAATGGGTGCACAAAACTTTAGGACAGTACTTACTCAGCTGGATCATGTTATGAATAATAACTTGAATCATGTGGAAATCCCTAATCCTCCAAGGAAAGATAATGTTTCTGTCAAATCATTCATATGGAAAAGGCCTCCCATTTTCAGTGGATCTCCCGATCCCCTCTTCACAGAACAGTGGATTAACTCCATCGAAAAAATATACTCTTTCCTTTAGTTCTTAGAAGAAGAGAAAGTTGTGCTAGCGGTCTATCAATTTTTATGGGTAAGATAATAAATGGTGTGAACTGATCAAAAATATAAATTCATGGGAGGAAATTGAGTCCATGTATTCGGAGGAATTCAAGAAAAAAATTCAATAAATATTTTCCATGAACCCTCCATCTCAAGATGGAAATAGAGTTCCTCATACTTAAGAAAAAGGAGGATGAGTCCATCAGGGAGTATGAAGAAAGATTGACAAGGCTTGCAAGATATGCCTCTGGCTTTGTCATGAACATCAAATGCAAGGTGGATCACTTATTTAGCAGACTAAAGATGAGTCTATGATAAGTGTTGGAAAATTGATACTTCGAAAGTTATGAGGAGGTTGTCTGTTGTGCCCTCAAGGTTGAAATGGAGATCAATGATTCTCAATGGTCTTGTGGTCCTAGTAACAAAAAGAGAAAAATGGAGTCTAATATGGGTGGTTTGATAAATAAATCCCATTATGAAAAGAAGATCGAACATCCCAAGTGTAAATTTTTTGGGAAGAAGTATCTTTTGAACTATTTAAAGGGGACTAGTAATTGCTTCAAATACAGAATAATGTGACATCTGGATAATAACTTTTGAAGGTATATGAAGAATCCCACTAATGTGGAAGAAGAAAGGATGGTTCAGATCAATGTTCATCTAGTATTGCAGTGTTTCAACTGAAAGGAACATCAAAATTATGTGAACAATTTACCTAAGCCAAGGGTTGTTAGAGGCAATCAACAACAACCTCTAAGGAAATAAGGAAAGGCTTATGGTATCACTACTACTTAGGTGGAGTTGGAAAATGATTTTGTGAAAGGTACACTAGTTATTCATTCAATAATAGAGAATGTACTATTTTAATCTTGTTCTAAAAATTCTTTATATCATGTAAGTTTAGTAGAACTATTCAAACACCACTGGAAAATTTAGAGATTGAGTTATCTATGAGAACAAAAATAGAGAAATTATTTCATTGAAAGTACATAACTCCTCCCCTGTTAAATTTTGTGGAATAAACCTCCCAAAAAATATCTTCATAATTCCTTTAGTGGAGTTTGATGTTATATTTGGCATGGATTGGGTATCTTTATACAAATACAGCATCAAATATCAGGAAAGGGAGATCACTCTTCACTTCCCAAAGCATCCTCAAATTCCTTACAAGTTTAAGGAGGAAGATGAATCTATTTTTTAATCATTGTCTCAAGTTTGGATATTACTGCCTTATGATCAAGTATGTCTAGATCAAATGATTGAGACAAAGGAGAGAATCATGACTGAATACATGCCCATTGTATAGGACTATACTGATTTATTTCCTGAAGAATTTTATAGTATTTCTCTTGATTGATAGGTTGAGTTATCAATTGAAGTTTTTCTTGGATATCTACCTATATCAAATACAGCTTATAGAATATCCACTTTAGATTTGGAATAGATGCAGAAGCAGTTATAGGAGAATCTATACAAGTATTTTATACACCCGATCGCTTTACCTTGGGGAGCACCAGTCCTATTTCTTAAGAATAATTATGGTTCAATGCACCTCTTTATTGATTATCTTGAGTTCAATAAAATCACGATAAAGTACAATTATACCCTACCTTAGATAGATTAATTGTTTGATCAACTTTTTGGGTCCAGTTATTTCTCTAACGTGGACCTTTGGTCGGGATATCACCAATTAAAGGTGAGGAAGGAAGATATTTCAAAAACTTTCTTTCAAACTAGGTGAGGAAACTATGAGTTCATATTAATTCCCTTTTAAATCACTAATTCTCTAGAAATGTTCATGGATCTAATGAATGTGGACTTTATAGATTACCTCGAAAAAAAATTTATTGTCTTTATCGATGTTATTCTGATATACTCCAAGAGTATGGAGGAACATGAGAAGTGTTTAAATACTCTGATAAAGAATTTTCAAAGGGAGAAACTATATGAAAAGTACAGTAAATGTGAGTTATGGATAGAGGAAGTATCATTATTGGGGCATGTTATCACCAGTAAAGGGATATTTGTAAACCCTTCTAAGACAAAGGAAATTGAAGAACAACCCAGGCCAAAATCTATAATGGATATATGTAGCTTCCTTGGTCTAGCTGGGTGTTACGGAATATTTTTGTAGCACTTTTCATGATTGTCAAACCCAATGAAAAAGATAACTAGGAATGGGGTGAAGTTTTTTTGGACTCCATAATGTGAGGAAAGATTTAAGGAGCTCAAAAATAGGCTTATCACTACGCTAGTACTCATACTCCTAAAAAGTGGAGAATAATTTGTGGTGTACATTGATGCTTCAAAGAAAGTCTTATGATATTTACTAATTCAAAATGATAAAGTGATACCAACACCTCAATAAAGGTAAAATTCCATGATCAAAACTATCCCTCGCATGAGCTGGAGTTGGTAGTAGTGATCATTTTTTTTGAAAATCTGGTGGAATTATATCTATAGGGAGAAGTGTGGGATATATATTGATCACAAGAGTCTCAAATATATATTTACATACAAAGAGATTAACATGTACCAGTGAATATGGTTAGAACTCATCGAGGATTATAACTGCTCAATCCACTACCATCCTGGTTGGGAAAATAAGGTGGCAGATGCTCTAAGTAGAAAGGATCTGTCATATTTATCAATGATGAGAGTTGAGAAGGGTCCAATCTTCTTATATTTTTAGAGGATGGACATGGGAATCATTAAGGTAGGAACATAATCAATACTTTCTCTAATGGTTTCTCAACCATCCCTCATGGAGAAAATAAAGTATTATCAACGAAAAGATGTGGAAATTCTAAAAAGGGTAGAAGATATTAGAAATGGGAAATCCTATGAGTTCAAGATTGATGAGGAAGGAGTAGTAAGATTTCGGTCACAATTATGTCTACCATCACATCCAATGATAAATAATGAGATTTTGAATGACACACATAGCTCAACCTTATCTATTCCCCTAGGGAACACAAAGATGTAATGAGATCTCCAAGAGAACTTTTGGTGGGACAATATGAAGAAAAAGATTACTGAATATACATCAAAGTGTCTGGTATGTAAAAAAGTGAAGGATGAAAGACAAAAGTATAAGGGGAGGATTCAACCACTACCCATACCAACATAGAAGTGGTAAAATATTACCATGGATGTTATCACTGGACTTCTAAGTATATCCATAGGAAATAATGCAATATGGGTCATTGTGGATCCTCTCATAAAAACAAATCACTTTATTACAATTTTATAGGACTTCTCATTGGATAAAATTGAATGTATATATATCAAATAGATGGTAAGGATTTATGGAGTACCACTATCTATTGTATCCAATCGAGATCCAAGATTCACCTTGATGTTCTGTAAAAGTCTCTAACATGCTCTAATAACTAAGTTGAACTTCAGTAAAACCTATCATCTCTAAACTGATGTCCAATCTGAGTGAACTATTCAGACATTAGAAGATATGTTGAGATCATATTCTATGGACTTCAAAGGATGGTGGGGAAATCATCTTCCACTAGTCTAATTCTCTTACAATAATAGGTTCCACTCCAACATCTGAATGGCACCATATAAATCCCTTTACGGGAAATGGGGTAGAACACCAATGAGTTGGGATGAATTCAGTGAGTGTAAGATACTAGGACTTGAAATGGTCAATGAAATGGTGGAGAAGGTGAAAACCATTCAGCGGCACATCAAGGCAGTCCAACATTAACATAAGAGCTATGCAGACAATCAATGATGATACCTTGAGTTTAAAGTTGGAGATGTGGTATTCTCTACATATCTCCATGGAAGAAGGTTGGGAGATTTTGGAATAAAAGAATGATAATTCCTAGGTACATCGACCCCTTTGATATTCTTGATCATTACGGAGTTATTTCCCATCAACTAGAACTTCCACCTACCATGTCTAAAGTACATGATGTCTTCCATGTATCCCTCTTAAAGAAGTAAATACAACATCTTTCACATGTACTGTCTGTAGAGGTGGTATAGTTGAAGAATGATATTTCTTACGAGGAGAATCTAGTGAAGATATTGAATCATATAGATAAATTTATATGTAATAAGACCACTCACCTAGTCAAATTACTTTGGTAGAACCATAAGTACAAAGAGGCAACATGGGAACTGGAGGAAGCGATGAAGGAAAAGTACCCACACTTATTTTCATCTTAGAATGTAAAATGAAATTTCAAGGGTGAAATTTCTTAATGGGCGAAGAATGTGATGACCCAATGTTTTATCAATGAAATTACCATATTTTAATTATGTCTTATAGTATAATCATATAGGATTACATATAGAACATAATAAAAACCATATAAATGAATAATGAGTAAAATAGAAGGTATCTCTAGAAGTTAAGTAACGTATACCAATGAAATAGTAACTTGGCCTTTGGAATAGTAATGTGGCCCTTTATGAATAGTAAACCAACTAATTGAATAGTAACATCACTAATGAAAGTATAAATAAAGTTTACCCATCTTATAAGTTACAATATGATATAAATATATCATAGTATAATTAAGTAAATATTTTAAAAATTATTAATTAAGTGTTAGTATTTTTGTAAGTCATGTATATTTAATTAAAATTTTATTATTAATTTAATAATTTAAAAGAAAATATATTTTCATAAAATGTATTCATAAATAATTATTTTGATTATTTATGATTATAATTCACAGTTTTAGAAAAGAATTGTTAATTTTAAATTTGTATTTTTCATATAAATTGTGATTTTAATTAAAAATTAAATTTCTCATATCTAGAAAATTATTTTCCTAAAAGGGGGTTCATTTTTTGAAGTATACATATCAAAAAATTATTTGGGTGAATTTTTGGGATTTTTTTAAATTACTTGAATTGTTAGTGAATAGTATACTACGTTAATTTACAATAAATGATAAATTAAGGTATTTCTGCATCATGGTTGAGTCATGGATGATGTAAATGGCCATTAGTTTGAAATAAAATTCTATATTTACTATTTTTAGTCATATGAATAAATAATATTCATTTTCTTGAGAAAAAATATTAAACTAATGATTAAAATAATGGGAAACCCCTCCTCACATCCACTATAAGTACCACCCCTCTATACCTTATCTCCTCACACCTCTCATACCTTGTGGCTATTAAAATTTTACTCAAATATATCCCTAATACCCTCTCCCACATACATAAGCCCTTGGTCACATAAAATACTAAAACCTCTCCCCTAAAGTGTCTTTTAAAGAAGATATATTCAAGAGGTAAATTCCTCTTTTCTTTTCTTTTATTTTCTTTTCATATTACTTTGTTTCCATTTATATCCTAACCTATACTTATAAAAATGATGTGATAACTCCAGTACCTTACCTATACTAAAATTGTTTTATTATAATATAATAATTCATCATCATCTCTCATTTACCCTCCTTTTATACTAGAATTGAAAACACCATGAGAGATGTGTTAATTCATCACATTCAAGGACGACAGGTTTTCAATTTCTTTTACCATCTTCAATTTTTCTCATGAAAACATTTTTATGATTGAAAAAAACTATAATATATGTTTTATGTCTAATTTAAGATTTTTTAATATTTTGTATACATGATATTAATTTATAAAGAAAAATGTATTTATTGTGATAAAACTGCCAATTAACCAGAATGGTTATCATTAAAGTTTTATATAATGATTCATCTTCACTCAAAATAGCCAAATGAATTTTATAACCATGTAATATTAAATATGTTCAGAAATAACATATAAGTCTAATTCTAGACAACCATTCTCACCTTACATGTTCATACTTCCATGAAGTAAACCAATCATCAAAACCAAGGAAACAAACACTCCCAAATGATGAAATTGAACCTATTAACCCATGACAAAGGACATGAATGAACTTAAAAAGGTTATAATGAATCAATTTAAAGTAAAATAGGTTTTTGAAATATTAATTAATGAATTTAATTTTGTTATCTATGACATTTATATCATGTGAAGGGCACGTTTGGACTTAAGGTAAGGGATTCTACCTAAACCTCCATTATCCCTTCGGGTTGTACTATCTTTATTTTTACCCAAATTAAGTTATATTTTATTTTTATGTACATCTTATAATTTATATTTATATGTTAAAAACTCATGTATCAAGATCCATTCATCATTCTATTTTACGGATATACATATTTTTAAGTGGTTCCCTTCTCAATTCTTCATGATAAGCAAGTCCATTTTTAGGGAACTTCTTCTTACCCAATTTCAAGTGAAATCTACCATCTATTTTAAGACCCCATTATTTTTATAAAATAGGTATTTTTATTATGAAAAACTTATTGGTTAACTTATGGTTTTATATAAAATATTATCCCCCTTTGTAGTTTAAATTCTCTTAGGTATTTTCCTTAAAACCGCACTAAAATATTTTAATACTTAAATTTCTTAAATACTCTTCTTACATGTTATAACTTATATCTAAAATCACTTACCATGATATATTCCAATTTTCCCTTATTGATGTCCATTTATGTTTTAATCCCTTTATTTCATGGAAACTTGTATGATACACCCTTTTATTATGCTTTATGACATGATTTTGATACCCATTTCTTTCTTGGGGTACCCATATGTTTACTTATGATTATGTATGATTATTTATGTGGAAAACATATTAATTAACATGTTAATATGGGTGAACCTAGATAGATCTCTAATGAATTGTGTAAATTTTAGTATCATGAGACTTTATGTGAAACCATCTTGGCAGTTATCCTTGACTCGTGCTACCATGTGAAATGGTCTTGGTGGTTAACCTTGACTTGTTCTATTCTATATGCAAAGAGCCTTGACTCATGATAGTCATGTTGTATGTTTTTTCCACATTATTATGACTCCATGTATATATGATCTCATGTTTATATATTATGATTCCATATGTTCCATTTCTTTTTATATCATTATGTCATGTCTTCTAACACATGTGCTAAAGCTTTATTATTATGCTTATTCCCTTACTGGAATTTTAAGTCATTCCTTTGTTCATGTTATCCCCAAGTTATCCCATGAAGATGTTTGAGAACAATGGAAAGTTATGAGATCTTACGAATATTAAATAATGAAATTTTTTATTTGGTCCCATGTTATTCAGTTTTATGTACCTAGTCTTCCAAGACACTAGACTTTATAATCCTTGTATTGTAATATGATTCTTTACTAAGCTTAAAGTCATGTAATGATATGTGTAAATGGATAGGGTTTCTATAATGTAAAACCTCAATATGGTTATCTAAGACATTAAAATTGTGATCAAACTTAAACTTATAAAACCACGATGGAATCTAAAACACTTAAGTTAATCATACATGGATTCATATATGCTTCCAAAATAAACACAATCCTTAGTTTTTTTTTGATTCTTATAAACAAAATACCATAGTTGAAACCCATATACATCATAATTATTTAATCCAAATACATACACACTTCAATCCTTTCGCTTCAATAGTTTGAATATCATATTTCTTTCCATGGTCTAGGGGATAGACCTTAGTTGAGGGCACTGACTTGGATAATTCCTAAGTTCCACACATATAATACATTTAATTCCTTGTAAAATATTTTTTTATATGACCATCATTTCACATAGAAAACATATTACCCTCCATTTGAGTTATTCTCCTAGGTTCTTCTTCCCACCTTTGTAACATGTAAAAATCCAAATATTCTTTCTTTTATGTTCTTTACCACTTGAACTTTCATAAAAGTATATTTTACTCTTATTTGAAACATTAGGAATCTCACCAATGTTTATGTTGTTAATCATATATCATGATAGATAATTAGGAATTGTCATAATATTTTTTATCCAGTCATCATCCAATTTGGTTACATAAAATCACCAAATTTTCCATCACATCCAGTGTTAACATGATTCCTCCCACTTCCATCCATTGACTAAAACCAAAAAATCATAGTATGAGAAACAACAATCATACTGGGAACCACATAATCATAGAAAATCATTTAAAATATGTTTAAATCATGAATATTTACTTTAAATATATGACAACCTATGCTTAACATAGGTTATTCATGGTCATTATTCAAATCCTTCATGATGGTTTAGAAAGAGTTTGTGTATTTCTAAACCATATCCCCCAGGAGTGTCAAACCAAGTGTGTAACAAGGCATGTTTTCATGCACCAGGTGATGATTATTTCCTTCTCAATGAAACTTTTTTGGAGTTATTACCCCAATGTTCCTTTGTTCTAGAGCCACATCCACTTATAGTATTAATATATGCATTTAATTTCTTATAAACCACTCACTCTATTATTTACCAAAATTCCTGGAAATTTTACTATACATTGACTCATCCTTAGACTTATTCTTAGATATATACCCATAAATTTCATTATAAATAACCCTAGGTATCTCACAAATATTTTCTCATCCTAGTTTTCAAAGGTTAAATAAACTTTCTCTGATACCAACTATAGAGACTCAAAATTCTCATACATAAACATTAAATCTTAATAGATGAAAATTAATTGCATAAAATAATGACCCATCCCAAAATCATTTAGGTATAGTTCCTTTGGAAACTTTGTCACATAAACACATGATCAATAAGTGAGCTACATAATCTCTAAATATATTTTAAAAAACTAGAACCCCTATTCGATATATCATACACAATATAATCATAACCAAGGAAAAAGAAATATAAGAAAGGGTTATCTCAAATTCTCAGTAATGGTAAACAAGGTAGATATAAATATATCACAGGCATAAAGGGTATTAGAACATGATCATAACATTTTAAAACTATACCCTGTATATCATAAATCATAAAATTGTGTCATGTCATAAATATTTGTAGTTAATAAGACATGAGTCATAAAGAAATCAAAGAACATGACTTATGATAACATAATATTGGCATACGACATAGATTTGTAGCATAAAAATAAATATAGAAAATATTATCTCAAGGATACCCACCAAGACATTCACAACATGATAGCATGGGGCTAACCACCTACTTACCTACTTTTGGATTGGAATAACGTTCTATTTACCTATTTTGGGATTGGGATAACCTCCTATGTACCCTCTTTTACGCTTGGGAAAACCTCCTATGAACCCTCTTTTGGACTTGGGATAACCTCTTGTGTACCCTCTTTCAGGATTGGGATAACTTCCTTGTACCTTTTGAGATTAAATAACATTAAATTTTACCCAATGCATTTGAGGGAGATATAAGTACCACCCATCACATAATGAAAATAAAACAAATTTTTTCCACAATTTCATAAAACAATAATCATATCATAACCCATGAAAATAAATGGGTTCTATAAAAATTTCATCATAAAATAACCTATGGAAATGAAAAATGTTTTATAATCATCTCATAATTTCATCAAAGAATAACCTATGGAAAAAATAAGTGAGTTTCATAAGAATTTTATCATAGTATAACATGTGGAAGAGAAATGGGTTTCATAAAAATATTTTCATCCAAAAAACAAACCATCAAGAGAATTAATAAGAATGGAATCCTTAGATAGTATACCTCATAAATAAAAAGTAACATCAAAGGATTTCATATTATATGGAAAATTATTTTGTAGGATTATTTGGAACATTTATTAAGGAAAATAACCATTATTTGAAAATAAATTTTTAAAACCAAAAATTATAAAATATTTTGGAAATTATTTTCATTGAAAATAAACTTTTAAAACTTATAAATGAAGCTTTAAAAATAATTTAAATCATTTCTTGAGGAAAATATACCTTTCAATTTTTTTTTTTTTAAAACATAAAATATTTTAAAAATCCTTTTTCATTGAAAATAACCTTAGAAATATATAAGAGAATTTTCAAAGAAAATAATGGTCATGATAGTAGGAAATTATGTACATGTTTGACACATTAAAATAAATATTCATTTCACATTTTCAGTAAAATTCAAACGGTCCTTATTTAGAAAAAAAATATAAATATTCCTTTTAAATATTTTTTAAAAAAGTAAAAATTGGAAAACAGTGAATTTAAATAATAATATAGTAAAATTAAAAAAAAAATTATTTTTTTTTATAAAATATTTTTAGAAAACATAGACATGGAAGATAAAGGATTTTCAACCAAAGAGAGAAATAAAGATAATTTTCCCTAAATAACTTTTTTTGTACTCTTGAGAAAAAAAGGAGTGGTGATGAATTGAAAACATTAAATCTCATGAAATAACTATAGGAGAATAAAATAAATTATTTTCTAAAGATATAGATCATAATATTTTATCATTTGGAAGCATAATCATGAATAATCCTGATAAAAAATGAGATTGTATCATAAAACCTTTACCAATTTGGCAGTATTGAATTGTAAGAAACATGTAAGAAATCATAAAATGAAACTTATAATATCATGAGAATAAATATTTTCATGATATTACATGTCAAAGTGGATTCATATATACCTCATAAAATAGAATAGGTGCATATCACAACATATGTCTCAAATAATGAAAATTGAGACAAAACCCCTTATAACTTTGGTAACTTTTGAACCATAAACCCCATAAAAGAGAGATCCTTAAATGGATATTAAAATCTGCATAATTTTGATGATAATTAATATAAAATTAATTCATTGGTAGTATATACGCCACATATAAGAAATATGTGTTGAATATGACGTTTGTCTCATGAAAAATAAAAGTGAGACAAAAATCCCTTAACTTAAGTCTTTATTTCTTACATACGTGTTCGAAATACTATATAATAAATATAATTTTATTATAAATTTATTATGGAATAGTAATTATATATATAATACCAAATATTATTTACTTATGACCCTTTTATTACACATTTTTTAATAATTTTATGTTAAAGTCATGTTTTAGTTAATAACTACTTTGTTTTTTGTGCATGTTTTGATTTGGTATTTTTGGTCCTCTTACTTTGATCATGGTTTCATAATCTCTGAAATATTAAACCTGATACAAATATCACATATATTTATTATATATATATTTATATGAATCCATAAATGTTATAGATAGAAAATAAAATACACCATTATTGGAGACGGTAGGTCGTATGTACGCATGAATGTTGTCTCTATTTTCTCAATGGATGCAATGAAAGAAAGGTAAGTAATATATTACCTTTAGAGAATATTTTTATTGAATATATATCATTTTTTATTTATACCCATCCTTATTACATTCCATGTAAATCATATGTGAATAACGAATCACATCCCTTCGCAAGGCGGTAGTCCACCGTACACACGAACAACGTTATCATATTCCCACCAAATAGAAAGTAAGAAGAAATATGTGATATAATGATTAAAAAATAATATTAATATCATAAATATCATATATAAGAAATACATACACCTTTATATCAATTTGTGAGAGGTGGTGATGCAAAAAAAGAACATCAGTTCATAAGGTGGTAGTCCGCCATACACACGAATCGTGATTTCATATCCCATTTGATAAAAAGGATATGTATATAGGTTATTAAATTAAAATAATAAAATAAAATAATATGGTAGATACTTTTTTTATTATAGCCACATAATAGAATAAAATGTTAAGTAGTTGGAGGAAGAAATAATATAAAAGTTACAATTAGGGACGTTACCTCTTCTTCATACAACTTCTTTTGGTTTTCACTAAAATATTTCCTAGGATGGATTTATGAACAAAAGGATTTGGGGTTGGAATTATGGAATTTATTTGAGCATATATTGTTTGAACTAATGGGGTTTTAAAGTATGAAGAGGAGAGGAGAGGGGTGTCCTTTTATAAGTGAGGCGAGTGACACACTTGTAAATTTCGAAAGGAAAAAAGGGTATCCATATTTTTTTACATTCCAAAAGGATAAAAAATAGATCATTATAGAACCTATAATATATATGGTCGAAATATATCCATAAAATGTTCATTTTAAAAGTTTTGGGTCATTTTTATCCCTTATCATATTAGTTTAACCCCTAGTAAACCCATTTTCACCATAACTACAATAAATAATTTTTACTCTTTGTAATATTAATTATGTAAAAAAATGAAGTTTAACTTATTAGATAATATATATTATTAGGATTAAAAATATTTAATGATTTTTTTTAAATTCCATTCACATAAGTGGAAAATGTTAATTTAAAATTAAATGCGATAAAGAAGTGATTTTTCAAAGCAAAAATGTTTATAATTTTACAATGTTTTTATATCAAAATTAAATATAAAATTAATTAAAATGAAATAAATTGGATTAATAGAAATATAATTGTTCTAATTTTAATTTTAAACCATATTGAATTAATTTTTATTTTGTTAAAAGCATTAGAGAAATTGACAATTCTTAATAAAAACCAGTATTTTTCACTATTAACTGAAAAATTTATCTTTTACAATGAATCTAAAAAATTCACACCAATATAATTTTGACATGTATATTTTAAAACCTAATTTTATTTTTTAAAATACATTTTCTAAAAGTGGTAAAATTAATTTTCTTATTTCTTCACAAAATGTAGTAATTTTTTTTTGAGAAAATAGTATTTTTGAAACATGTAAAGATTTTTAAAAAAATTAAGTATTTTTTCATCAATATTTTTTATTTATATAAAACCCTTATACATAATAATTAATTTTTTTTCTATTCATTTCACAAGGATTAACGAATAGGTTATAAAATTCACGTTTAAAAAATAATATTAATAATATATTTTTGTTTTTTAAAACTCAGTGTCGTGTCTAACGCAAGAGAAACTTAGATTTGCATATAATTAAAGATTAAATTGGTTTTGAATGTAAAAAAATATCAAAAATATTTCTCAAAATACCAGGGTGTTACAATTACAACTATTCATGAGAGGTAATTATAGAAAATGAATTACATTAGTTCACGAGGTTATAGTCCATCGTACATACAAATGATGGTTTCATTTCCCATTTGATGGAAGAGGATATGGATATAGGTTATGAAATAAACATATTTTTTTGTACATTTAAGATACTATTATTTTTATTATATCATCTTTGAAGAATATTTTATATAGGTAGAATAAGAAATAAAATCAAAACATTCGGTTAAAAGATAAACCTCTTATTCAGACCACCTCCATTACTTTACACTTAAAACCCTATAAGGCTGGTATTATACCAAAAATAATACCTCTATAATGTGAGGGATGTTATGAAGGGAGTTTTTTAGGAATTGGATAAACCAAATGGATATTTATGTGTGGATGGGATAGGATAAGGGTTCCCTTTTATAAATGAGGGGAGGCGCATTCTTGGAATTTCATAAAATATTAAATTTATATAAATTAATTTTCAGGGAAAAAATGATTCCAATTTGATAGAATCAAAATATTGGATGATTATGAGTATAAATAATCTCATAAAATAAAATCTGGACATTTTTAGGTGATATTTTTACCCTTATCTTATTGTTTTAACCCATTAACCCTTTTGACAATTATCATGATATAAATGTTTTTTACTATTTAGTGGTCAAAAATGTTACTATAAAGAGAAAAGTGGCCCCTAAATGGACTATGATTGATATTATTTAACCATATACCATTAAATTGTCAAAATAAATAATTTTTATGAATTTTTAATTATTTAATAGAATATTGTTTATTATAAATTATCATTATTGCAATTTTTGGAAATACATGATATATTACCATATAATATGTGTCTAACTCATTTAAAATAGTTCCAAAATGAAATGGATTTTAATATATGGAGGATATGGTATTAGAATAATCCCCCAATAAAAATTATATAGTTTTGGATAGCTTTTTAAATATTAACTTTAGATTTAATCCATTGGTTAACCAATTTTAATCCTAATCGTGGTAATGAGTTTTCAATATTAAAGAGTTATAATTTTACTTAAAATTTGATCATAAATGGAAATGGGATGAAATTTCAGTATATTTATAATCATAATTTTCTTATTTATTTATTGTTATTATTTTTAAATAATTTGATAAAATATATTTAATATAAAATACTATTAAATTAATTTTAAGAACTATTCACATAATTTGAATTTGAAAAAAACATGAAAGAAATGTAATTCAAATATAAACCTTTGAAACATCTATAATATGTTATGTATATCTTTAACATTCATGAGAAACTATAAATAACCCAAATATTATTACTTTTAGTGTTTCTAAACAAATTTACTTAATTCTTCAACTTCTTGCATGAGTATTGTGTCGGTGTTGCATAAGCATTTAAGGTAATTATATCATTAAAAAAGGTTAAATTAAAATAATATTGTAAACTCAATTCATTAATATTTAAAATATTCATTTTTAACCTAATATAATCTATTTTTATCCCTATCACAAAAAATTATAGATATTAAAAGTAAAAAAGTTACATTTGTGACGTTTTATTTTAATAAAATATAATAAAGGTAAAAATCATATATAAATGCAAAAAGGTCATATTTTCAAAGTTTGGATTATTATGGATGAAAAAGACTCATACAATTAAATTAAGGTATGTATTCTTGATGAATTCTTATTCCTTATCTCATCTTTTAACCTTAATTAACCCATTTTACCTTTATTGTGGAAACAAAAATATACTATGGTTACTATTCATATTGACCAAAAAATAAAATGGAATTATTTATAGAATTTGAGATTCTTGATTCTAGATATGGGATTTATTTTTCAAGATTAAATTCTTATAAGTGGTATAATTTAATTTATAATCAATCCCCCAAAACGTGAAGAAAAAAAAATTTCCAAAAAAATGATTTTTGAAGTACACAAATATTTTTATACCAAATTCAAGTATAATTTGGATTCGAATAACAGTTATTGGAATATGTTTAATCAAAATTAACTAATTAAATTTAAAAAATTACCCAAAATAAAATGTGATTTTTTAAGTGTTGGTCGGAGTAGATTACTCAAGAGGGGAGGGATGAATTGAGTGACTATAAAAATTTCTGTAAAAAGTATTTCTAAAAAGGTTTCCCCAAAGATTAAATACAACCTAGTTAATGAAGGTTATACTGTTATAAGAGTTTGACTATTTATGTAACTTCAAAGAAGATTGATTATTTCTCAGTAAACTTAATTTGTGTTATTAATATTACTTTTGAAGTTATTCTACTAAGACAATCTAGTTATAACGTCTTTCCAAGACTAACTATCAAAGTGAAATTAGTGATTTTAAATTATACAGTAAATCAATAAAATAGAGAAAACTAGATAAAGCATCACAAAGGATATGAAACAAGTGGTTCAGTCTCAAGCCGAGACCTAATCCACTCCACTTGGTGATCACCTGCCACTAAGCAGTTTATATAAATAAACTTTGATCCACACCCTGGATCGGGGTTAACAATAGTACACAGACTGTCCAGGTCACATAGGGACCTCTTCCACAGTTTTCATGGGTACAAAATACCAGGCCACAGAAGGACCTCTTCCACAATTTTTGTGGGTATAAAATAGTAAATATAAGTTTGAGTAAGGATATATTATATCCTTTGGTTTAATGTAGGAGACAGAGTGTGTTATTCTACAGGTACACACTCTGCTCGAAAGGTAATAAACGGATACACAATAGAGTAGAAATATGGAGATGGGTATAGAAGTGCTCTGAGTGTTAGTCTTTGCAGCTTTGGACTTCGTGAGATGAAGCAGATGCAGATCTCGAGTCTTAGTCTGTAAAACACTGTGTCACAATTCAACTTGTGTTCTTTGTGAGATTTTGACAGTGCAAAGATTTTCTCTAGATTCTAGTGCACTTCGTATGTTCTTCAGCAGTTTGTAGTTGCATGCAGTAGGCCTTTCTTTTTGAATCTTCCTCTAAGTGTGTTCTTCGTTATCATGCTCACATACTTGTTTTTTGTTTTTTATCGCGCACACCTTGATTCTTGTCCACACTTTGATTTTATCTTGGAATGAATGTGTTGAAGCTGACAGGTTGCATGGATACCGCACCTCGTACCTCGTAATGTGAGATGATATGTCTACAAGGAAACATTAATTATGTAAGTGCATTAAGATCTTGAAATATGACCATTGGAGATTAAATTGAAAAAAGATAAAAACATATTAGGAAACAGTGTCACAATATGTCATGGAAATGGTGTCTCCTTCACATGGTGTCTAGATTGATCACGGTGTCTTGTGGTCACGGTGTCTCACAGTCACTGTGTCTTATTCACGGTGTATGTTTCATGGTGTCTTGTTCAAGGTTTCTTGTTCATGGTGTCTTGTTCACGATGTCTTGTTCAGGGTGTCTTGTTCACGGTGTCTTGTTCACGGTGTCTTGCTTCACGGTGTCAGATTCTTCACGGTGTCTTACTTCGCGATGTCTGCTTCATGGTGTCTTGCTTCACGGTGATAGAAAGGCATAACCAGTGGCAGACTCACGGTGTTTCAGACCTTTCAAAGTAACTGTGTTCGGACTTAAGCAATGATGATAATAGAATGGATTAGACTTAGGAATTTGTCGAAGAAGGTATTATGAGAGTAAATCAAAGGTAGTATAAAGTAAGCAAACTGAATTTAGAGTAATTAAAATCGTGAATGGCTCTTCTAAAAACATGAGAATAATTTAAACATTAATACACACGATTTGATATAATTTTATAGGAGTTAACTAGGTTGAATATGATTTGTGATCATTAAAACATGATAAATACACGAGGAGTCCAACAATATCCCCCTTTTTGATGATTACAAATCATGTAAAGTTAAAGTGTATATTGAATTCAACTATAGAGATAAATTACTAACATATGGAAACTTCTCCCCCTTTTGGGATTATCAAAAATATAAAATAAGAGAAGTCAAAAGTGCACATTCCATTAATAGAAAATAAAGTTCAGTACAAATGTAAAAGAGAAAAAGAAAAGCAATAACATCCCTATCACAAAAGAGTAATCGCTATTCTTCTTCATGGTCTAGCCTTCTCTTTTCCTTTAGTAGTAGTGGTAGAAGGGGAATCCATAGGGGCAGAGGTTGAGGTAGAAGAAGGGAGTGAGGTGGTTGATAAAGAGGGTAAAGGAAGGCCTTCAAAGACTGATGGAGCGAAAGTAGGAGCAGTAGAAGACCTAGGTAGTTGTTGATCAAGAATCACAGGCTTGATCTGACTTAGTGCTTGGTCGACAGACATAGTGGTTGAGGCTAGGGCAGAGGTGAAGCTAGGAAGCCCAGGTCTTATAGGTGCAGCCGCTAGAGCAACAATGGCAGTACTCTGGACATGAAGATAGGGTCTCAAGAGTTTGATGAAATCTATAATGATCTCTCCACAAAACTGCACGTCTTTCTAAAAATCATCCTTGTTCTCTATAAACTTGTCCAATAATCGAGTAAACTCTGTGAGCTTTTGGACTTGGGTCTTAAAATCTTGAGTCACAAGAGGAATCCTCAGATTTTCTACAAGATACTTAAAATGATTTGTCATATCAGTCTTGGAGAATATTCTGTTGAAGTAGAAATCCACTTTCTTAGAAATCTCTTACTGAGCATCATTAGAAATTTTTGAGTGGATTTTCACTAGGTCAAGAACTCTATCACTGTTCTTGACAACTTCAGATAGAGAAGCTGTATTGAAACCACTGAGTACATTCTGAAGCGCTTCTTTGACTACATTTCGGAGCAGATCACTGTCTAAGGAGGGTTTAGAGGATTGACCATATGCTTTAGAGGCATTGATAGCGGTGGTCAGAGATTTGAGTTGATTTAGCACCTTTTAAAGACACTCGATATACTCATGAGTGAGTTTATTAATATTGGAAACAAGCTCTCTTATTTATTTCACAATTTCTTTTCCTTTCAATGACCTTTTCATCTAAGGAAGCTAGATAAGGTTAAATCTGAGACACAACAACCTGTGTGATTTAAGGAACAACAGTTTCTATAGGAGGAGCAACAAGCTCTTATCTCGAATTTATCTCTCTCTGCATGTCTCTAATCATAATTCTTAGGGTCTCCACTTCATTACTGAGCAGCTTATTTTCAACTCTTACTTCATGAATCTCATGAATCATTTTAGGTTGTATTTCTAAAATAACTTTCTCTAATAATAGTGAGGCATCTCTCTCACTTAAATTGGTCATAGGAAGAGGTTGGGTATTCATGAGTTTCTCAACTCCAGACAAGAGGGTAGAACCAAATTCCTTCAGATCATCCTTATTCACAAAAGATGGTTGTTCAGAAAAAGGGTCAGAAATAGGGACTAGTACAGGCTCAGGTTCCTTATCAGGTGAGATATTAGAGATTGATTTTAACTAGAATATAGAGGAAAGATCAAGTTTGGTTGTTGTAACCTGATGAGAGTCATGCACATCATAGAAACTGGGGAACTTATACTGAGTATCTAAAAGACTTGACTTAGTCAGATGTGAAGCTTCAATAGACTCAAGATTTGGGGTTTGATCCCCCTCAATAGGTGCCTCCTTATTAGTACTAAGAGGCTTAGGATCTCAGTCTAATTCCACAGACTCAGCTCTAAGTTCCTCACTCATTTCCTATCTAGACATCTAAAAAGCTAACTCCATCCATTCATCAGCCGAAGAGATGATTTCAAGAACAGATTTTACCTCAGGGAGTTCCTCAGGATTGACTTCTTTCATAACAAGTATCTCTTCCACTATAGGTTCTTCCATGACATGCTTTTCAGATTATTTGGTAACTGATTCTGTTTCAGCCTCGGGTTGAGTTTCCAGATTAATAAATTCTTTAGGAGTATGGACTTCTTCTTCAAGAACATCACATGGAACAATAATCATGTCTTCTTTAACAAAAACATCTTCCCTTGGTGGCACTTCAGCCTCTTCTTCCTCTTCTTCAGGATACTCATCAATCTCATTTGGTTCCAATCCAGGATCAGAAATATCTCTTGGTCTTGAGGGATGTTCCACTAAATTGTATTTCTCATAAATTCTATCATTTTATTCCGCATATTCCTTTTTCCAAGGATTCCAATTAATTTTCATTCTTTTGAAAGTGAATTTTGAGAGACAGAATTCACAATCCTTAATCACTTCCTCATTAGGTCCAACCATACATTTGGAAAGAAGAATGGCTGAGATTAGCCAAGAGTAAAATAGGGAAGTTGACTTGGATGTGACTTTGACCATCTCACACATATGGTGTATGATATACTTGCACAGGTTGATCTTATGCCAATTTTTTCATAAGGTGGATCAGCAACACATCTTGATATTTCAAAATAGAAAAATCACCTTTTATGGGACTAACCAAATTCTATATAAACTTGAACAGAAGCCTTGATTATCCATATAGTTCAGAAGCAATGGCTCTCCTCTGGGTGCCATTTCTAGTTAAAGCTTTCAGAGCATCTTCCAAATCAAAGAATTTGGTTAAAGGTGGAGGTCCTCTCTGATAATATTCACAGATGCCTTCGTGAGGTATCCTAAGGCATGCATCCCATAACCTCGAAGAGAATGAGAATCTCGGGCCATTGACCCAACTTCTTACAATATAACTATAACCAAAATCAAAAGAGAACTGTACGTACTGGTAAAACTAAGCCACTAACTTAGGGTAGATGATTTTATCTTCCTTCAAGGACCACTTTAACCATCCTTGCTGTTCTAACACTTTTAATACCAGAGACTTACTAGACAGAATCCATTTGGGGAAAATCTCTTTCCCAGGTACAACAACGCGGTTTACCATATTCAGATTTAAAGGTCCTTCGGGTGTTAGCTTAGGTGAAATCTTATTCTTCTTCGAGATTCGTTTCTCAGGTGTCAAAGATGAAGGATGTTTCATCCTTGGAATTCACTGAAGGTTAGAGAGAGAGAAGGGTTGCAGGGATGAAGAAGGGTTCGAAATGAGTAAGTGGAAGAAACCCTGAGTGAAGAATCCAGTGATACGTTTTTTATTTTCTCATTTAGGAATACCAAACATCATAAAAATAAAAAAGTGGGAAAATAAGGAAGGGAAAATAATAGTTACCGCCACACATGTTTTTACAAAAACAAAAAAAATATAAAGAATTTTTATAGTGAGACCGTGTCTGGTCTTTATGGTGAGACAGTAAATGCTTGTTACGGTGAGACAATGAATGAACTTCATGGTGAGATAGTGAATTAACTTCTCAGTGTGTGTTACGGTGAGACAGTAAACGTCAGATAGTAATTACAAAATACTAACTGTGAGACCGTAAACATGAAACAGTAAATTCTAAAAAAGTAAGGTATCAAATAGTAAGACATGAAATAGTAAGATATCTATTTGATGTTTATCATGCCCATTTCATGTATGATGTAGACTATGTTTTAAGAATTTAATGCTTTAGTGAATATATCAGCATGTTGATACTCACTACCAATGAATTCTAAAGTGATATCACCTTTTTGATAACGATCTCTCAAAAAGTGATGTCTTACATCAATGTGCTTTGTCCTAGAATGTGAAATAGGATTTTTTGAGATGTTAATAGCACTTGTGTTGCCACAATTTATAGGTACATGACTTAATTGATACCCATAATCTAGTAATGTGTGCTTCATCCACAAAATTTTTGCACAAAAACTACCAGCAGCTATGTATTCAGTTTCTATAGTAGATAATGCAACAGAATTTTGTTTCTTACTACACCATGATACTAGTGAATTCTCTAAAAGGTGACATGTTCCAGAGGTGTTTTTTCTATCTAATTTATAGTCACCGAATTCAGCATCAGAATAACTAACTAATTCAAATAATTGTCCTTTAGTATAAAATAGTCCTAGATTGGGTGTATGCTTGAGGTATTTTAAAATTATCTTTACAACATTTAAATGAGATTCCTTAGGATTTTCTTGAAAACGAGCACACATACACACACTAAACATAATGTCAGGACGACTAGTAGTTAAGTAGAGTAGACTTCCAATCATTCCTCTATAAGTGGTTTGATCAATAGATTTTCCATCTTCATCAAGATACAACTTACAAGTGGTACTCATGGGAGTGTCACTACTTTTAGTGCTATCCAATCCAAAATGTTTTAGATGATTTCTAGTATATTTACTTTGAGTTAAAAAAATTCCATAATTATTTTTAAAGATTTTAAATCCATGAAAGAATTTTAGTTCACCCATTAAACTCATTTCAAATTCATTTTGCATCATTTTAGAAAAATTAACACATAAAGAATTCTTCGAAGATCCAAAAATAATGTCATCTACATAGATTTAAACAACTAAAACATCATTAGAATTTTTTTTTTATAAAAAGGGTAGGATCGACTATTACTTTTGTAAAACCTTTGGAAATATGAAAATTACTCAATCTATCATACCAAGCTCTTGGAGCTTGCTTTAAACCATATGAAGCTTTTGATAGTTTAAAAATATGATTTGGAAAATGGGGGTTTGTAAATCTAGGGGGTTGTTTAACAAAAACATCCTCAATTATATACCCATTTAAGAATGCACTCTTAACATCCATTTGATATATTTTGAAATTCAGATGTGCAGCATAGGAAAGCTGGATTCTAATAGCTTCAAGTCTGGCTATTGGTGCAAAGGTCTCCTCAAAGTCAATTCCTTCTTCTTGACTATAGCCTTGTGCAACTAATCTAGCCTTGTTTCTAACTATGTTACCAGTTTTATCTAGCTTATTTCTAAACACCTATTTAGTTCCTATGGTGAATGTGTCCTTGGGTCTTTAAACAAGTTTCCAAACTTTTTTCCTTTCAAACTGATTATGTTTTTCTTGTATAGCCATCAACCAAAATTCATCATTGATCGCATCATTAATGTTTTTAGGTTCAAATTGTGACAAGAAGACTTTATGTTCAACCTGATTTCTAAGAGAAGCTCTAGTTTGAGTTCTTTTGTCTAAGTCTCCTACAACAACATCTAAGGGATGGTTCTTAAGGGTTCTAACAGTTCTAGAAAAGGAAGGACTAGTGATTTCAGGTTCATCAACATATTTGGGTTCATTGTGACTTGAATCTAAGGAATTTCCAAAATTGGATGTTTTCAAAGATTCTTTTAGAGAAGAATTTGAGGATTTTTAATTGATGTTCAGATTTGATACATCATCCTCCAGATTCTCTAGGATGGTTTTAGGCTCATGTGGATCTGTTTCATCAAATTTTACATGGATAGATTCTTCCATGCATTTAGTTATTTTATTGAACACTATATAGGCTTTACTAGAACTGGAATATCCTAAAAATATACCTTCGTCACTTTTGGATGCAAATTTGTCAAGATTGTCTTTGGTATTAAGAATATAGAATTTTCAACCAAAAACTTTGAAGTAGCTAACCTTGGGCTTTCTATTGTTCCATAATTCGTAAGGAGTCCTCTTAAGAATAGGTCTCATCAACACTCTATTGATTATGTAGCACGCTGTATTGACAGCTTCAGACCCAAAATAAATAGGTAGGTCATATTCACTAAGCATTGTTCTAGAAATCTCTTGCTGGTTTCTATTTCTTCTCTCTACAACTCCATTCTGCTGAGATTTTCTAGAGGAAGAGAAATTGTGACTATAACCATTTTCAGAGCAAAAGGATTCAAACTCTTGATTTTCAAACTCACGACCATGATAACTTCTTAATGATTTAATTCTAAGTCCACTAATATTTTCTACAGACTTTTCATATTTGGTAAAATAAGAGTAGGCTTCACTTTTGTTAGCCATAAAGAAGGTCCAAATATATCTATAAAATTCATCTACAAGAACATAAACATAATGCTTCCCATTTAAACTAGACACTCTTGATGGTCCAAACAAATCCATGTGAACTATTTTGAGAGGTTGAGAAGTTGAAACTTCTTTCTTTGTTTTGAAGGAAAATTTGTGTTGTTTTCCCTTTTGACAGGGATTACACACTTTGTCATTTGGAAACTAAAGTTTGGGTAAGTCTTTAACTGGGATTTTTCTAGTTAGTTTTCTAAGGGAGTGAACATTACAGTGTCCTTGTCTCCTATGACATAGCCACGATTCTTTATCAAATACACTTAAAAATGAAGCATTTTGAGAAGCTAAAGAATCTAAATTAATAGAATAAATATTTTCATTTCTTAATGTAAAAAATACTAATTCATATTTAGAATTAAAGACATTACAAGCATAATTTTCAAATCTAACATGAAATCCATCATCACATAATTGTGAGATACTAAGCATATTATACTTTAAACCATCAAAAAACAGTACTTTAGAAATTAAAACTGAGTTAGAGTTACTGATTTGGCTGAGACCAATAATCTTTTCCTTGGAATTGTCACCAAATGTGACATGTCCTCCATCTACTTTTATCAGGTTCTTGAAGCATGAGTAGTCTCCTATCATGTGGCTTGAACATCCACTATCCAAGTACCATAGACTTTTGTAGGAGCTCTTTAAGAAGATTTACTTCAAAAATATTAAGAAAAAATAGATTTTGGTACCCATACTTGTTTGGGTCCAATAATATTAGTAATAAGTTCTTTAGGAACCCATATTTTCCTCATAGGTTTCCTATAAAAATTATGTAAAGTATTTGAAAAATAAATTGTATTTGGTCCAAGAAAACTTGAAATAGCAGAATATGTATCATGGATTGAATTAGATGATTTGAGCCCAGAACTGGGAGAAAAACTGTATGTCCTAGATTTTGAAACAAAATTTGTTCTACCAAGGTTTCTTTTACCGGGTTGATAACTAATACCAGTGTTATATTTTGGGGAAATTTGTTTTCCTACCATTTGGGTAGGAGTATTTTTCCCATTAGTAAACTTTTCTAGGTCACTCTTTAATTGCTCATTAGACATTTTTAATTCATTGTTTTCTTTGAGTAGTTGATCATTTTTCTCCTTTTCAGTTGCGATTTCAGATTTAACAGTTAAAGTAAGAGCATGTTGTTTCTTTAATGATTTATATTTGTCTTTTAGTTAATTTCATGTTTCCTCAATCATGTTACAGTATTAAAAAATTTCTTCATTAGTCATATTTTCGGAGTCACTCTCATCTTCAGAATAATATTAATTATGTACAAAAGAGTCCAGTGTTACCTCAGATGTGTTTGTTATAAAACACATATTGGATTTGTTAGCCTATTCATCATGTGATGTATCTGAGTCACTTGAACTATCCTCAGAAACACTCTAGGATTCATTCATTGCCTTTTTGTACTTCATGTCCTTTTCCTCATATTTCTTTTTGTACTTGATCTTTGGACAGTTACCATTTATATGTCCTTTGCGCTTACATTCATAGTAGACAATTTCATCAGTCTTGTCACTTCTTTTCCAGTCCTTCTTTCAGTTTCCTTTTTGGTCATATTTTCCCTTGAAGTTAGGCTTTTTGAAAAATTTCTTCTTTTTGTAAAATCCTTTGAATCTTCTGGCTAGTTGAGCCATCTCCTCATCACTGTCAGTTGATGATTGTTCACTGGTGGAGCTTTCTACAAAAGCTTCCAGTTTCCCTTTGTCTTTGTGCTTAGAGGTGATGGTCTTGAATGCAACAAATTTCCTCTTTGGTTCATCCTCCTCTGTGTTGACTTTCAGATCTTCCTTATACATCATCAGTTTTCCAATGAGTTCTTTTACAGGTATCTTTCTAATGTCGAACGATTCTCTAATAGAGATATAGGTTCCCCTCCGTCTTTCAGGTAGACATCTAAGGATTCTCATGATCTGTTCCTTGGAAGTGACTTCTCTTCCAAGAGAAATCATTATTTTGACAATCTTATTGAACCTAAGATACATATCAGAAATAGGCTCATCAGGTTTCATTTTAAAATTATCATATTTGATAGTATAAGTATTAAGTCTCATTTCTTTTACACTAGATGTTCCTTCATGTGCGACCGATAGAGTACCCAAATTTCATGGGAAGTTTTACAAGAAGAAATTTTATTGAATTCCTCATCTCTCAAGGAGAAATATAAATCATTCATAGATTTTCAGTAGTTATTGTAGACAATTTTGGTAGGTTCATCCCATGTGATTCTATCAGTAGTAGGAATTCTGTATTCATCTATAATGGATGACCAAATTTCAAAACTCATACTCTCTAAATGCATTTTAATTTTAATTTTCCATTGAGAATAATTGGTTCCATTAAATAATGGGGGTATGTTTGTTGCATCACCTTACAATCTATTATACATAATAAAGTATTACCTTAAAAGAGCTAGAAATTTTGAATTAACATAAATTAACAGATCTTTAAAGTACAACAACAATCATAGTTGAATAAGATTAAACAAAGTCCTAATAAACAACCTCTGACACCAAATGTTGGTCGGAGTAGATTACTCAAGAGGGGAGGGGTGAATTGAGTAACTATAAAAATTTCTATAAAAAGTATTTCTAAAAAGGTTTCTGCAAAGATTAAATACAACCCAGTTAATCAAGGTTATATTGTTATAAGAGTTTGACTGTTTAAGTAACTTATTAGAAGATTGATTAATTCTTAGTAATCTTAATTTGTTTTATTAATATTACTTTTGAAGTTATTCTACTAAGATAATCCAGTTATAACTTCTTTCCAAGACTAAATATCAAAGTGAAATTAGTGATTTCTGAATTATACAGTAAATCAATAAAATAGAGAAAACTAAATTAAGCAGCACAACGAATATGAAACAAGTGGTTTAGTCTCAACCAGAGACCTAATCCACTCCACTTGGTGATCACGTGAAACCAAGAAGTTTATATAAATAAAATTTGATCCACATCCTGGATCAGGGTTAACATAAATACACAGACTGTCCAGGTCACATAGGGACCTCTTCCACAGTTTTCTCGGGTACAAAATACCAGGACACATAGGGACATCTTCCACAATTTTTGTGGGTATAAAAGAGTAAATATAAGTTTTAGAAAGGATATCCTATATCCTTCAGTTTAATGTAGGAGATAGGGTGTGTTATTCTACAGGTACACACTCTTCTCGAAAGGTAATAAACAGATACACAACAGAGTAGAAATATGGAGATGGGTTTAGAAGTTCTCTGAGTGTTAGTCTTTTCAGCTTTGGACTTCTTGAGATGAATTAGATGCAGATCTCGAGTCCTCATCTGTAAAATAGAGTGTCACAATTCAACTTGTGTTCTTCATGAGATTTTTACAGTGCGAAGATGTTCTCTAGATTCCAGTGCACTTCGTATGTTCTTCAGCGGTGTCGAGTTGCATGCAGTATGCCTTTATTTTTGAAACATGCTCTAAGTGTGTTCTTCGTTATCGTGCTCATAGCCTTGTTTTTAGTTTTGTATCACGCACGCCTTGATTCTTGTCCACACATCGCTTTTATTTTGGAATGCATGTGTTGGAGCTGATAGGTTGCATGGATACCGCACCTCGTACCTCGTACTGTCAGATGATATGCCTACAAAGAAACATTAATTATGCCAGTGCATTAAAATCTTCAAATATGACTGTTGGATATTAAATTGAAAAATGACAAAAACATATAAGGAAATGGCTTCAGAGTATGTCATAAAAATGGTGTCTCCTTCACATGGTGTCTAGATTGATCATGGTGTCTTGTGGTCACGGTGTCTCGCAGTCACGGTGTCTTGTTCACGGTGTCTTGTTCACGGTGTCTTTTTCACAGTGTCTTGCTTCACGGTGTCAGATTCATCACAGTGTCTTGCTTCACTGTGTCTGCTTCACAGTGTCTTGCTTCACGGTTCCAGAAAGACATAACCAGTGGCAGACTCACAGTGTTTCAGATTTTTCAAAGTAACTGTGTTCAAACTTAAGAAATGATGATAATAGAATGGATTAGACACAAGCATTTTTCAAAGAAGGTATTATGAGAGTTAATCAAAGGTAGTATAAAGTATGTAAACTGAATGTAAAGCAATTAAAATCTTGAATGACTCTTCTTAAAACATGAGAATACTTTAAACATTAATACACATGATTTGATATAATTTTACAAGAGTTCACTAGGTTGAATAGGATTTTTGATCATTAAAACATGATTAATACATGAGGAGTCCAACAGTAAGTACATGAAAAAAATTAATTTTTTCAATAAAAATAAACATTTTCATTATTCATTGAAAAATCAGCCTTTTCAGAAAATTATCAAACATTCATACTTAGATAATTTTGATATGGTGAACTTAAAAATGATAGCCTTTATATAAGATATAATTTTTAAAAGTACAAAAAATTAATTATAATATTCGATCGTGAAAAGAAATAAAAACCATTTTTTGGAAAATATATTTTTGAAGCATAAAATGACTTTACAGAAAATGATAGCCTTTATGTAAGATATAAATTTAATGTGCAGGTTTTAACTATAACATTAAAATATTAGTATTTCACGATTTGTTTAAGCTCAGTGTTCTGTGTTGTATGCATTATAGAATATAGTGTTATTTTAAAATATTTAGATATTACATCGATGTTGAGACATTAACTTCTTTCTATTGGGTGCCTTGACCCGTTGCTAGATAGTAATATTGGACTGTGGTCTAGTCTATCTAATGCCAATGAGAAATGAGGCTATAGAGAGCACACACCTAAGTGTTTCCATTGATCTGTTAAATTCTCTTGGAATTTATTTGTTTATATAAATATTATTCTTAAGACCGAGAAATAATTTTATTCAGGATTCATTGATTGGATAAATTAAATAAATATTTATTTTCAATTTAATTATTTAATATTACAGAGAGATAATATTTATTTATTTATTGAATTAAAAATATTTATTGAGGTATTTGATAAATACCAAGGAGGATTAGTGGACTAAGATTGTGTCTGGCGATAAACATTAGTTTGCAAGTTGGTAAAATAATATTTATTGTTGCGCCAGTTAGTGCATGTCATGAAAAAATGATAACATTAATAAATTACATGGAATGGGGTCATATTGTAACACCCAGATATTTTATGAAAAATATTCTTTTAATTTCATTAATGTATTGTGTTGTATGCTACACCAAGATTACCTTGCGCTATACGCAACACCGTATTAGCTTGCAGTATACGCAACACAATTCTTGGATCATGTTATATACAATTTCAAGTTCATTTGATAGAAGTTATTGTACGCAACATTGAGTGTATATATATATATATATATATTCAATGTATAAATGAAAAATGGTTGGATTCTCTTATAATGAAACAAAAAAGGAGTCTTGCACTATACGCAACCCTGACTTGGCTTGCATTACACTCAATCATGACCTTCCTTGATATCATGTGTTGTACGCAATACCGGGTTTTACTAAACAAGGATATATTATTATAATATTATTATTAACTAGACTTTATGAATAGTATTAACTAAATTTTGAATTTTATAAAATTATTATTCATCTTACACATTTTCTAGAACATGGTATAAGAACAAAATAAAATTTTCGGGTAAAATAAGTATTTTTCAAAAAATGCAGTTTTGTCACCTTTTGATGGGGCACCCACATTAAATCTAGTTTTTGACATGTTTATAAGTTCAATTTTACAAAATAAAATTCTTCTTTGGAATCAAGAAATAAAAAATTACTTTGGATAAATTTTTCATATTATTCTGGTAACTTTCATATTATGATGAATAGTAAAAACACACTATATTTTGATTAAAGAAAACATTTTTCATCGCAATAATTTATATGGTTAAATTATAATATTGAATGGTTTTAAAGTATAAATAGAATATATTTTTACCATTTAATATAATTTATGTCATTAACATTGATTTTACATTGAATTCGAAGGTTAAATCAATTCAATCTTTTGCAATGTTTTAAACAAAAACCCATTTTCATTCGACAACGGGATTAATTTTAATTTAATTTATGTAACTTATTTGTATTGAATTTGAAAAAATGGATTCCATATTTGGAATCATTGGGTCCAAATTATGTTAATAGGCTACTTTTTATTTTTGGGAATTATGAATAGTAACTACGGTAAATTTTATTTACCATAGTTAAAGGTAAATCGGGTAATTAAGGGTAAATATAATATTATAAAATTACCCTAACACATGCCAAAATTCTATTTGATGGCTAAAAGTAGACCCATATCACCTAAGGGTCATATGAGATTCATTTTATGGACTTTTTACTATGAAAATAATTTAATTATTATTAAACCAAAGAAAGTGACAACATGTCACTCTCTTAAATCTTATAAGTATAATAATTTTAATTTAGTAATAAACATCATAAAACTTAGAACATGAATAGTCTCTAGAAATATAATATAATTATCTACATCATGATAATTTATTTATAATTTTTAGGGAATAAATAATTTTCATTAATGGTGATACATTAATGATGCAGAAATTATTTATTAAGTGAAAAATCGACAATATAGTTTTTATTGAAATAATAATAACCATTAAAAGGCCTACAAACCTGACCAAAACTTATTGGTAGTATATATCTATACCATAATAATCCAATTACCTAATATATAACCGTATGGAGTCTTATAAAAGTGATTATGACACTTATATTTTTTTATTTTAAATGATGCCAAAGTTGTCACCTTCATAATTAAATAAATATGACAATTTAAATATTGTGATTTTAAGATGATAAATTCGAGTAAAAGTATTATTGTGAAAGGTAATAGATTTATATTCATAATAGGATTTTATTTTTAATTTTTTATGCAACAAATAAGTATATTAAATAATTATACAAAAATGTTGTAGTGATTATTTTATTAAGAGATAAACCAAATAAATGGTTTTAAAAATAATAAAATAAATATTATATGAACTATTTAATGTGATAAAATAATTTTATAGATACATAAGACCTTTTATTAATCTATTAATGCTAATAGTTTGAACATATCTTCTGTATATATTTTATTTAAATTCAAATAAATGAATAGTGTCAAAATTGACACTATTATTATTTTATAAAAATAACATATTATAAAATTGTTTAAAAATCACAAAAATATTTATAAATTATAAATTAAAATTTATATGGTCTAAAATGTTATAAAGTTTCCAATTATGGACAATTCACAAGAAATAAGTAATTATTTGTTATAATTTAAATTTAGAATGTTATTACCACAAATTAAATTAAATTGATTATGTAAGGATAAATCAAGTTGATAATGTTTAAAATAAATTCCTAACATGTCTAAATTTTATTGGTTGATGATATTACAACCGTATCTCATCTAATATTTGAATATGAGTCATTTTTGGATATTTTTAAGTGGGGTTAGATTTATTATAAATTAATATTTTTAAGATTTCCAAAGGTGCCCCTCTCCTCCCTTATAAAAGGGCACCTCCTCCCTCTCTTCCTCACACCACTTTGAGCCTTCAGTCTCGACCAACCCCTACCAAATTAGCTTCTCCACTTCCATAGAAACATCCTAGAGGTTCTGGTCTTCTTCAAAGACCAATTTTAGGGCCCTAAGAGGAGGTCTCAAAGAGGCGCTTCAAAGAAGAGGTAATGTACATTACCGATTCTTTCAACTCTATTTCTTCTTCCACTTCTTCTTCTTTAGTTGTTTAATTATGAAGTAATAACATAAGTTTAAATCATATACTTATATGTTATTATAAGTATTAAACAACCCTATTTCACCATCTATCTATCCTATGGAAAACGAAATCACCACGCGTGCGTACGTACGGAATACCGTCTCCACGACGTGGTGAAATCTATTTTTCCACAAACACATTACATGGATGGGTATAATTGTGTAAAGAATAACTATATATGGTTATTATAACATCATACTGATTCGGATATATTATACCATCCAATCCAATTCTATTCAATAATTATGGGAATGATATCATCGCTCGTGCGTACGTACGGACTACCGTCTTCACGACGCGATGAGATTCATTCTCCATGTTAACCATACATGAATGATCATAAAGTTCATTTAATGAATAATAATGAAATATATGAAATAATAATGCTACTGGATTTATGTATATATATATATATATATCTCATCTATTTAGTTTCATTCAATTCAATAAGGAAATGAAAACAGTGTTCATGCGTACGTACGGCCTACCGTCTCCATGAACGGTGTATTTCATTCCTTTTATCGACCTATAATATATATATGTATATGATGAATATATATTATATATAAATCAATTTTTACATTCTAGAATTATTTAAATCAGGATATAAGTAATAATATCAAGAACGAAAAGTCGAAACACATACGATAAATGAAATGATTTTACCCAAAACGCTGCTTTAGCATGGAATTTACAAAAGAACGGGTAATATAAAGTCACAAGTGAAACATATATGATATCATAACAATGAATATGATTCTGTAATAAGTCAATGACACTATTTAAATCATTATACAAGAGGTTTGGATACGTATGAATCATATCGGACCTAAGGTAAGGGATAACTTTTCAATCTCATTTTTATCCGAGATTGCTTATACGTAAGTATTTACTAGGGTTACGTTTATCATCCATGACCATGTTTTTTTAAAAAAATTTCATAAAATGTTTACCATTCTTCCATGAATGTTTAAATTCATTTTTACCCTTTATGGACTTTTTACCACATTGTATGAATGAAATCTTTCTTTTGGTTACCATATGAGGTACTTTTTGACTTTTCTGACAAAAGTACGAGGAGAATGTTATTTTTAACTTATACGGCATGAACAGATTTTTACAGTTTTATAACACCTCATTTTCAAGAAGCTTCCTCTACAAGATTGCATGATTATTTTCAACAAAACCCTTATCTTTTATAATTGCATGGAATTTTGTGAAAAGAAAATGATTTTAAAGAAGAATGTATATTTTCCTCAAGAATTCATTTCAAGTGTTTTGTCAAAACTATTTACCATCTAAGATGAAATTATTTCATATGTGTATGTTTCAAGTAAAATGTCTCTATGATTTAAATGGTTTCAATTTTCTTATGATGAAAAGATATCAATTGTTTATGGATTATGTTATGATGGCATGATGTTTAAGAATCTCATTTTATTACATGGGTTATGCTATGATGTATGATTTATGATTTTGTGGCACATGAAAGAATGATTTCATTATGAGATGGGTGGGACCTATATCTCCCTCCAATTAATTGGGTAAATATTTATATCTCATGAGATAGACATGGATGGAATGACAAGTTAAACCGGTTCAGTGATACAGGACTGGAACGAGGAGTGAACTCGATTCAGAAAGGGACTTTGTCCACTAAGATTGTCGTGGCAGCAATGCCTTGGCTACTATGGAAATCATATCATGTGCTTAATGGTTTCCACAATTACATGTTTTATTCCCATTCTATTTTATCATTCTTAATGTTTATTTATGATCTATGCCTTACGTACTTCCATATTTTATGTCATTGCTCAGGCTTTTGATGTTTAAACATTATGTTTATGTTTTAAGTTCAAATGTATATGGTATGTTTTATTTTATCCATGATTACCCTTACTTAGAATTTTAGCTCACCCTATTTATGTTTTATTTTCCCCAGGATATAAATAAAGGTTTTAGGTAAGAAAATAAAGGGGAAGATCTTTATGGGAGATGTTGAAGATCTTTCACCACGATTAGAAGATTACGTCCCAAGTTTCCAAAGACACTAAACTATTACGGTCCTTGTGTGTATTTTTTTGTTATGTATTAAGTTTTCCGCTAAAGTAATGTAATGTCCATGTACATCAATCATTGGGTCTCTACAGTTGGTATCAGAGGAAAGGTTTAGTCAACCTTTGGAAACTAGGATGCGAAAATGTTAGTGAGATCCCTAGAGATATTTCCAAGGTATGTCTAGGGATGTACCTAAGGATAAGTATACGTATAGGATATAGTCCTTGAACTATGGTAACGATCTTAGAATTTAACCTAAGATGTTAGATATTGAGGGTGCTCCCCCTTTACTATGTTGTTTTCCCTAGCATGACTTTTTCATCTCACACTATTCTTTTTGGGTTTTAGAAAATGGCTAGAAACAGGAAGATTCATGATAATGGAGGATATGACAGACAATGGAATGATATTATTCATGAGAAAACAAATGAAATGGGATTTGGAAGTCCAAAAATCATTATTATGCCTAATCAGCAATCTCATAATATGATCAATAATCTCAACTTTGGTAAGTTTCCTGATTCAGATAATAAGAGAAAGATGGATTTTCATGATGATCATAGTGGAAAGAAAGTTCAATTTCCCTCATGTAAATCATGTGGGAAGAGGCATCGGGGAGATTGTTTCAAAGGAACTGGAAGATGATTTGGGTGTGGAAAAGAAGGACAAGAAGCCAGTAAGTGCAAAAGAAAAGGTTCAGTTAACACCAGGGATGATGATAATGGTATTGCTACGACATCAACAATGGTTAAATGTTTTAAATGTGGAATGTACGGGCATTATGCAAACCAATTACCTAAGGAAAAGTCTCATGAAGAGAATCAGTATGGTCGTATGGGTATTATTTATGTTGATGATGATGAAGAGACTACAAATGATATGTGAGATGAAATAATTGTTGAAGCTCGGTCAATGGTTTAAGAAGGTAGTAGAATGATTACATGTTTATCAAGTGTAATGTTGTATAAGTAATCTCACGGTACTATGGAATAAAGATACATCTAAGGATTGTTACACTGTTGTCTTTTCTTGAGTTTTGAAAGTGTATGATTAATGGTACCAGTATCCATGAAAGGTTATTCAGATATTTTTGGAATGTAGATGATATGCGCATAATGATGGGATAAGGAGAAAATTAAATGTTTAATAGTATTCATGAGCTCATGACTAATATAAGGAGAAGGTTATATCATGGTTTGAGTATATAGAATTTTTGGATTTTGGTATGTGGAAAGAGTTATCTTTTGACAACATTCATGTTTTCACAAATGTTTAATGGGCATTCATTTTTCAAGAGAATACATGATTAAGGTATTCACATGATTGGAATGTAACCAACAATATATATGGGGGATAAATGATGGTATTCACATTCTTGGTAGATAACCTTTCTAGTAATAGTTTTCTTTATACTATGAGCTTGGACCGAAGTATTTTAGATAAGCTTAAAGATTGGAATTGATTATGTTGTACATAAGTTATTATTTTTTGAGGATAGAACTTTTTTTCGATATTATTGATGGGATGTTATAGTAATGTAGTTTTAGAAAAAGGACAACTTGTAGGTCGGGTGACAGCCCATCGCGTCGGACAAGGCTGTGGGAATCGAACCCACAACCGAAGTGCGACTGGCCTTTATCACCTACCACTGGCCTACAGGAAGTCCCTGGTTAGGAGAAACTAGTTTTATTTTATTAAGCGGTATGATATATGAAGTATAAGTTCATTTTTTGAATCGTATACGATTAACCACACCATAGATAGAATTATGTATATTTGATAACTTTTTCTAACCTTTTTTTTTGAAATAGATGGAATGACTCATCATTCTATCACATGATCTGCTAACACTTCATGAATGGAAAATTCAACTTCATTTCTTTAAGAGATGAAGTGGAAATTGTTCAAGGCATGAACAACGGTGAGATTGTACAAAAATAAAGTAAGTATTTCTTTTGATTAGAAAATTATTCAACACTAGAGAAATGATCCTGAAAACTAAAAATGTTGTCCTAGTGCTATTATATCTGATGAATCAGATGGTACCTTAGATCATAAAAAGTCTATGGCTTTGTGATTGATGGATTTTTCATAGACATGTTCTCTACCACTCTCCATCAGAACTTGATGGTTATATTTTTTTTTCCATATCCATATTTTCACCTATGTTCTCTTACGTGGAATCCCAGTGATGAGTTAATTTGGGTAACCGTTACATTTCATACTTTAGTTGTTAAAGCCAAGTTTTGGTATTCCTTTTTACGATGTGGGTTTCTATTAAACAAACTTTGGATTAGTAAACAATTTATAACCCCGAAGAATTCTGAGGGCGAAATTCATTTTAAGGGGGTAGAATGTAACACCCCGAGATTTTATGAAAAATATTTTTTTAATTTCCTTAATGTCTTGTGTTGTATGCTACACCAAGATTACCTTGCGTTATACGCAACACCGTATTAGCTTGCAGTATACACAACACAATTCTTGGATCGTGTTATACACAATTTCATGTTCATTTGATAGAAGTTATTCTACACAACATTGAGTGTATATATATATTCAATGTATAAATGAAAAATGGTTGGATTCCGTTATAATGAAACAAAAAAGGAGTCTTGCACTACACACAACCCTGACTTGACTTGCATTACACGCAATCGCGACCTTCCTTGATATCTTGTGTTGTACGCAATACCGAGTTTTACTAAACAATGATATATTGTTATAATATTATTAAGAACTAGACGTTATGAATAGTATTAACTAAATTTTGAATTTTATAACTTTATTATTCATCTTACACATTTTCTAGAACATGGTATAAGAACAAAATAATTTTTTTGGGTAAAATAAGTATTTTTCAAAAATTGCAGTTTTGTCGCCTTTTGATGGCGCATCCACTTTAAATCTAGTTTTTGACATGTTTATAAGTTAAATTTGAAAAAATAAAATTCTTCTTTGGAATCAAGAAATAAAAATTTACTTTGGATAAATTTTTCATATTATTCTGGTAACTTTCATATTTTGATGAATAGTAAAAACACGTTATATTTTAATTAAAAACAACTTTTTTCATCGCAATAATTTATATGGTTAAATTATAATATTGAATGGTTTTAAAGTATAAATAGAATATATTTTTACCATTTAATATAATTTATGTCATTATCATTGATTTTACATTGAATTCGTAGGTTAAATCAATTCAATCTTTTGCAATGTTTAAAAAAAACCCGTTTTCACTCGACAACGGGATTAATTTTAATTTAATTTCTGCAAATTATTTATATTTAATTTGGAAAAATGGATTCCATATTTGGAATCAGTGGGTCCAAAATATGTTAATAGGCTACTTTTTATTTTTGGGAATTATGAATAGTAACTACGGTAAATTTTATTTACCATAGTTAATGGTAAATCAGATAATTAAGGGTAAATATAATATTATAAAATTACCCTAA
The DNA here is from genome assembly GCA_963277665.1 of Viscum album. Classification (NCBI taxonomy): domain Eukaryota; kingdom Viridiplantae; phylum Streptophyta; class Magnoliopsida; order Santalales; family Viscaceae; genus Viscum; species Viscum album. Next base: position 1,455,455,517 of record OY728123.1, on the reverse strand, counting down.
CACATGAAAAAATTATATTTTATGGCTAATAGTAGACCCATATCACATAAGGGTCAGATTAGATTCATTTTATGGACTTTTGACTATGAAAATAATTTAATTATTATTAAAACCAAAGAAAGTGACAACATGTCACTCTCTTAAATCTTATAAGTATAATAATTTTAATTTAGTGATAAACATCATAAAACCTCGAACATGAATAGTCTCCAGAATTCTAATAAAATTATCTACATCATGATAATTTATTTAGAATTTTTACGGATTAAATAATTGTCATTAATGGTGATACATTAATGATGCATAAATTATTTATTAAGTGAAAAATTAGTAATATAGTTTTTATTGAAATGATAATACCCATTAAAAGGCCAAAAAACCCGACCAAAACCTATTAGTAGTATATATATATACCATAATAATCCAATTACCTAATATATAACCGTTTGGAGTCTTATAAAAGTGATTATGACACTTATTTTATTTTATTTTAAATGATGCCAAAGTTGTCACCTTCATAATTTAATAAATATAACAATTTAAATATTGGGATTTTAAGATGATAAATTCGAGTAAATGTATTATTGTGAACGTTAATAGATTTATCTTCATAATAGTATTTTATTTTTAATTTGTTATGAAACAAATAAGTATATTAAATAATTATACAAAAATGTTGTAGTAATTATTTTATTAAGAGATAAAACTAATAAATGGTTTTAAAAATAATAAAATAAATATTATATGAACTATTTAATGTGATACAATAATTTTCTAGATACATATGAACTTTTATTAATCTATTAAAGCTTTTAGTTTGAACATATCTTCTGTATATATTTTATTTAAATTCAAATAAATGATTAGTGTCAAAATTGACACTATTGCTATTTTATAAAAATAACATATTATAAAATTGTTTAAAAATCACAGAAATATTTAAAAATTATAAATTAAAATTTATATGGTCTAAAAGGTTTTAAAGTATCCAATTATGGAAAATTCACAACAAATAAGTAATTATTTGTTATAATTTAAAATTTAGAATGTTATTATCACAAATAAAATTAAATTGATTAAGGATAAATCAAGTTGATAATATTTCAAATAAATTCCTAACATGTATAAATTTTATTGTTTGATGATATAAAAAACCTATCTCATATAATATTCGAATATGAGTCATTTTTTGAGGTTTTTAAGAGGGGTTACATTTTTTATAAATTAATATTTTTAAGATTTCCAAAGGTACCCCTCTCCTACCTTATAAAAGGGCACATCCTCCCTCTCTTCCTCACACCACTTTGAGCCTTAAATCACGGTCAAACCCTGACAAATTCTCTTCTCCACTTCCATATAAACATCCTAGAGGTTCTGGTCTTCTTCAAAGACCAATTTTAGTGCCCTAAGAGGAGGTCTCAAAGAGACGCTTCAAAGAAGAGGTAATGTCCGTTACCGATTCTTTCAACTCTATTTCTTCTTCCACTTCTTCTTCTTTAGTTGTTTCATTATGAAGTGATAACATAAGTATAAATAATATACTGATATGTTATTATATGTATGAAACAACCCTATTTCACCATCTATCTATCCTACGGAAAATGAAATCACCACGCGTGCGTACGTACGGAATACCGTCTCCACGACGTGGTGAAATATGTTTTTCCACCATCACCTTACATAGATGGGTATAATGGTGTAAAGAATAACTATATATGGTTATTATAACATCATACTTATTCTGATATATTATACCATCCACTCCAATTCTATTCAATAATTATGGGAACGATATCATCGCTCGTGCGTACGTACGGACTACCGTCACCATGACGTGATGAGATTCATTCTCCATGTTAACCATACATGAATGATCATAAAGTTTATTTAATGAATAATAATGAAATATATGAAATAATAATGCTACTGGATTTATATATATATATATATATATGTATGTATGTCATCTATTTAGTATCATTCAATTCAATAAGGAAACAAAAACAGCGTTCATGCGTACGTACGGCCTACCGTCTCCATGAACGGTGTATTTCATTACTTTTATCGACCTATATTATATATATGTATATTATGAATATATATTATATATAAATCATGTTTTACATTCTGGAATTATGTAAATTATGATATAAGTAATAATATCAAGAATGACAAGTCGAACCACATACGATAAATGAAATGATTTTACCCAAAACGCTGCTTTGACATGGAATTTACAAAAGAACGGGTAGTATGAAGTCATGAGTGAAACATATATGATATCATAACAATGAATATGATTATGTAATAAGTCAATGACATTATTTAAATCATTATACAGGTGGTTCAGATACGTACTAAGCATATCAGACCTAAGGTAAGGGATAAATTTTCCATCTCATTTTTATCCGAGATTGCTTACACGTAAGTATTTACTGGGGTTACGTTTATCATCCATTACCATGTTTTCTAAAAATGTTTTCATAAAATGTTTACCATTCTTCCATGAATGTTTAAAGTCATTTTTACCCTTTATTGACTTTTTACCACATTTTATGAATGGAATCTTTCCTTTGGTTACCATATAAGGTACTTTTTGACTTTTCCGACAAAAGTACGAGGAGAATGTTATTTTTAACTTATATGGAATGAATGGATTTTTACGGTTTCATAACGCCTCATTTTCAAGAAGGTTCCTCTACAAGATTGCATGATTATTTTCAACAAAACCCTTATCTTTTAAAATTGAATTGAATTTTGTGAAAAGAAAATGATTTTAAAGAAGAAAGGATATTTTCCTCAAGAATTCATTTCAAGTGTTTTGTCAATACTATTTTTCATCTAAGATGAAATTATTTCATATGTGTATGTTTAAGGTATATGTCTCTATGATTTAAATGGTTTCAATTTTCTTATGATGAAATGATATCAATTTTTTATGGATTATGTTATGATGGCATGATGTTTAAAAATCTCATTTTATTACATGGGTTATGCTATGATGTATGATTTATGATTTTGTGGCCCATGAAATAATGATTTCATTATGAGATGGGTGGGACCTATATCTCCCTCCAATGCATTGGGTAAAGATTTATATCTCATGAGATAGACATGTCTGGAACGACAAGTTAAACCGGTTCAGTAATACAGGACTGGAACGAGGAGTGAACTCGATTCAGAAAGGGACTTTGTCCACTAAGATGGTCTTGGCAGCAATATCTTGGCTGCTATGGAAATCATATCATGTGCTTAATTGTTGCCACAATTACATGTTTTATTCCCATGCTATTTTATCAGTCTTAATGTTTCTTTATGATCTATGCTTTACGTACTTCCATGTTTTATGTCATTGCTCAAGCTTTTGATGTTTAAACATTATGTTCATGTTTTTAAGTTCAAATGTATATGATATGTTTTATTTTATCCATGCTTACCCTTACTGAGCATTTGAGCTCACCCTTTTTATGTTTTCTTTTCCCCAGGATATAAAGAAAGGTTTTAGGTAAGAAAAAAAGGGAATATTGTTATGGGAGATGTTGAAGATCTTTCACCACGATTAGAAGATTACGTTCCAAGTTTCCAAAGACACTAAACTATTACGGTTATTGTGTGTCTGTTTTTGTTATGTATTAAGTTTTCCGCTAAAGTAATGTAATATCTATGTACGTCAAGCTTTGGGTATCTACGCATATAATGTTTAATATATTATTCAAGGGAAGTTATGCAATTAAATAATATTTTAACCCTAACCCTATATCTATAAATAGATTTTTTTAAACAGGTTGAGGGACCACCCCTCTATTAAAAAACAAATATGAAATCCACTTTTGAGAAATGGGTAAGATTTAACCCATTAAAAACACTAGAAAAAGCCAATAAAGACAAACCCAAAGGATGGAAAACATTCTAAATGGAAAGAAAAAGTAAAAATAGGATGATGAAAGAGTTTCATCACCCCCCCCCCTAAATGATAATGCAATAGAGATAATAGTTAGGAGAAAGTGTCGCCCCTGCCCAGAAGTTGCACCGTGATCGAAGCACAACAAGGCATAACACCCCACCCACACACATAAAATTCAGAGGGAGGGTCAGACAATAGATGCCAACACATCATCTATCTCTCTTTCGAGTCTCCCACCCAACGATTCTTGTGAAGATATCACAGCATGTCAACCTGATGCAACACAACTCAAGACCAGAATCACCGTGAAAGATCAAAACAAGGAACCCATCTGACGACTGATGATGGCTGTCAACACACCCATCCCTATTACGAGGTTTCCACCCAGAAAAGCATGCAAAAATCATCCCTGCCAACCAAATGCAATGAAACTACAACCAAAACCCATAAATACATCTACAACCCATCAACCACATTAGTCAACCAGTCCTACAAACATGTAGAACAAAAAAAATTGAAAACAAAGTTTCAAAGAAGGCCATACCACGCACGCTTCATCCTCAATCCTGTAAGGTCGACTATCAACCAAATCTACTCCTCCATTGAAGAAGTGGAGGCATAGACCAACAAGATTCGGCCATGAACTCCTCCTGCAGAGGTGCCAGGAGAACCACCGAAAGTGAACGGTGCCCGACGAGCACTACAGTGACCACTAGACACAATCGCCGGAAAGAGAACATACCAACGCCAGAGCTCCAACCATCACCACTCAAGAGAGACGTCAGACGAAAACCACCTGCAAAACAGACTGTCATTGTGCGAAGGATCCCGGAAACCTCGCCAGAGCAACGATCAAAGTAGTGGTTCCCAGATCTATGGTGATCCGAGGAAGAAGGATCCCAGCCTGATGCCGCTCGAATACCAAGTCGTCGCCGCCATCCCCAAGGTCATGGGATGAAGCAGACCCGCAACCCAAAACTCACCGGAGGACCCAGATCTGGAAGGATCTGAGAAAAGGGGTGAGCGCACTGCCAATCCGATGAGAACCACAAACAGTGAGGGATGAGGGTTAGAGAATGTTCCAGACCAAATGAGAATAGATGGGAGAGGCAAGGAATAAATGGCGCAGAAAGGAGGAGAAATGAGTAGGCAGCTTGAAGACCGACGAAGGTAGAAACCCCACCGCACACAGGAGCACATTCCAGGTGACAAATGATCCATCCTCTGTTTCCTCTATAAATAGATGATTAAGTCTTTTGTATATAATTTGATTGATATAGAGAATAGTTGTGCAAAATAAAATTTGGATCTCTCGCTCAAGACTTTAGAGATTATCCTTCATCCTATATCATTTCAATAACAATATTTCAAGGACTATTATTCAAGACCGAAGAACTCATCATATTGATCAAGATGAACAGAAAATGATGATTGATCCACTGTATTAGCACATGAAAATTCATCACCACTGTTCAAAGATCATAAGAGCCTATGTAGATCACAGCTAGATAGATTCATCACTTAGATCCTATAAAAGGAATAAAAATTGACCAAAAAGGGATAATCGGATGATCGACATATTCATCTCAGAAAGATCTCATGATGAATGTATTTTCTCTTTAAATATATTTAAATTAATTATAAATTTAACATGAAAATGATATTATCTTGGTTCCAACGACCTTATTTTTCAATATTCTTTGTAAAAATTTCATTTTCATGATTTTTTAATCTTGATTAATAGGTGAATATTCCATCGAATTTGAGATTTTTTGAGTTGGGATCAACCCCGTTAAGTGCATCCACGACATCTGGAACTATCACTATATTGTTGTAAAAATGGGTACTCTATACCGAACCTGAGAAGTAGTTTTTGATTACCATATCATGTATACATAGAGTTTTTTATGATGCATCTTTACCATAATAGTTTTATTACTCTGGTGGCCACTATTTACATGGTATTGCCAATGGATAATTTTTCATATCAAAATGCTATAATTGTTCTCAGCTATAATGAGAAACTAGAGATACAATGAAAGTAATATTAAAATATATATCCTATATTCAAGATACATCATGGGACATAAATAATGTTAGAATATTGGGTTTTGGGGTCATATAATCATTGAGAATTATTCTAATGAAGTTCACTCTTGGTGATCACGAGCAGAGGGGATCATATGGACTAACCAACTAATAGGAACACCACATTTTTTTGGGTAGCATTTGATGTTCCTATCTATGAAAATGCATATTGTTATTTTTATATGAGGACACTATCTATGTGTATTATTTGATGGAATACTCTAATGAAAGAAAAAAACCATCAAATTTATGTATGTGGAATGGTATCTAATGTTGTGAGCATCATTGGTGGTATAAAATTGATTGAATGATCAAGAAATTATTTTTCACTTACGAGTTGTGGACAAGATAGGTAATGGGCTTAGTTGACCTTGATAATAGTGCATTAATTAAATCCATATGCATTAAAAAAATAAGTATAGTTTATTCACAATAGTCATTAAAAGAAAAAATAAATCATGTAAGGATGGTATCACAATATATGCATCATACATTATGAGATATCATGGAACAATGATATTATATTACATAGAGAGTGCTCATAAGAGATTGTTGTTGTTAGGAAATTCCTTATATTAATAGGGGCCATGATGTGTTGGCAGATACCTATCTTGGTTTAAAAAGTATGAATCACTGCTATCAATATAAGAACCTAGATGATCACACACAAAACACATTGAAATTTTTTCTAAATAATAAGCAATTGGAGTTTAGGACATGATAACCCCCATAGTGGGGGTTAAGTAATGTCCCAATTTAAATGATCAAAATAAAATTAAAAAATTTAATATTATTCAAGTTTATAATAATAATCATTGAATTTATTAAATTAATGTATACACAATTTATTAACTGAATAGAAAGTAAATATTTTATGAATGAATATTTATTTATTCAAGGTTTTTTAAAATTTATAGAATATATGAGTCAATTTAATGAATCGTATACTATCATGTAATGTAATACTTATATTAAAAAGAATTTATAATTTACTTATAACATTTTCAACACATTCGCTGGGTCATAAGTGCTATTTGATGTGTATTAAGAAGGCTAAATGTAATAACCCGAAATTTTGAATAAATCTTGTTTCCTAATTTTGTGTGTTATTTTATTTTTGATACTCAATAAAACTGTTTCATTTGATAACATGTGTATAATTAAAATGAGACCATTGGGTTTTGACTGATTATATGACCATTGGTCAATATGACCACTGGAAACTAAACGTTTTGATTATTGTCTCTAAATACAAGTAATCTTGGTTAATTAATATAGAAAGAATATTCGATGGCCTCACCCAGTAGTCTTGGACCGATCGAAGCCCATCTAACAGAACTTGGGAAGGAGGTAGCACCATTGGGCTTTGCTCTGTACCAAACCCAAGCCGAACATCATCGTGTGAAGCTAGAACGGAATCGCCTTTGCGAGAAGTTAAAACTGATAGAAATTACTACTCGTGCGATGTTGGCCGAGCCTCCCTCAGATACTCTCACCTTAGCACACCTTACACTTAGGTCCTACGCTGGTGTGATAAGGGGCTATGTAAGGAGACCGTAACTGCCTTGTGTAATCCTTTGTTTTAAATAAAAATTGGGATTTTTTTTTATGATGAAGTTTATGAATTTTCAAATGACCGGATAAATATAGTATGCATATTTTTGATGAATTTTAGAAAAAGGATATTTTAAAAATATTTATGTAAACCTTAAATAATTAAAAATTTGTAATGATTTTCAAAAAATGGACTTCTACAATTATGTTCAGTATGAAATTTAGTGTCTAATAAGATCAACATGATTTTTGATGAATAGTAAATTATGAATAGTGATTTTATGCTTAGGATTAGTAATGTGACCAAATATATTAGTAACATCACTTAAAGAAAGTATTAAAATAATCTAGACACCTTGATTAAGTAATGTGAATCAATAAAATAGTTAAATAACGGTTTCATAAATTATTATTCATGTATTAGTTTTTTCTGGTGAATAGTGTTTTTTAATAAAAAATTAAATTAAAAATATTTATAAAATTATTTTTATAAAATGGATTTCATTTTTGAACTCAGAGCATCGATATTATGTTAAGGTAATTTTTGAGGTTTTTTCTAAAAAAATTAATTTCTGGTGAATAGTGTTTTTATTTAAAAATTAAATTAAAAATATTTAGAAAATTATTTTTATAAAATGGAGTTCATTTTTGAAATCAGAGCATTGATATTTGGTTAATGTGAAATTTTGGTATTTTTCTGAGAAAGTTGAATTTTCAGTGACTAGTAAAAATACAGTTTTAGGGTTTCGGTATGTTTAATGACATCATAACTGTGTCATGATGATGTCATGAGATATTTTAAGGGTTGGCCGACCTAAGGTGATGAATTATTGTATTGGGGGCCCCATGTGGCCTAATTTCATGGGAAATATAATGGGAGAGCGCATGGTTTTGAGAAAAGCACTTGTGAGGTGTCCCTTGGCCATTAATGCCTTGTCCCCTCACTTTCCCTATAAATACCAAGCCCTCCTCCCATCCATTAAACTCCAAAACCATCCTCAACGAAGTTCTGGTCTCCTTACCTCCCAAGGAGTCCTCCCAAGGTTCCCCCAATCCCTCAAGGTCCAATCCTTTGCGTTTTAAGAGTTTCATTTTAAGGTAAGGGATCCGACCTCTCTCTTTCTTTTCAAGAAATACCTTTTATGTAATTTCTTTTATGATCCATGTTCTTATGTTAAAGGATGTTCTTTTATACTCCTATTACATAACTTTTCATGTTCATATAATGATAGATCCCATCTTACTCTCATTATTTCGTTTTATGAAGTTTTAAGTGGCGCCGTTAGGCTGCCGAAAGTTTTTTAACAGATTCTTTCTCCCTTCTCATTTTTCAAGATCTATTTTCATGTAAAGTATTTCAAGTTTCTTTTTATTATGTTGGGGTATGATATATAAATTTATAATACTGATCTTTTATGATCATATGATGAGAGACCCCTTTTGATCTCTTCAATTCAGTATTTTGAAGTTTTAAGTGGCGCCGTTAGGCTGGCGAATTTTAAGTGGTTCTTTCACCTTTCTCATTTTTCAAAGTTCTAATTCCATGTCAAGTCTTGAAAGTTCCTTTTTATTATGTTGGGGTATGATATCTAAATCTATCATAATGATCTTTTATTTTCATATGATGAGAGACCCTATTTGATCTCATCAATTCATTTTTGTTGAAGTTTAAGTGGTGCCGTTAGGCTGCCGAATTTCTAAGGGGTTCTTTCACCCTTCTCATTTTCAAGATCTACTTTCATGTCAAGTTTTTCAAGTTCCTTTTTATTATGTTGGGGTATGATCTCTATATCTATCATACTGAGCATTTATGTTCATATGATGAGAGACCCTATTTGATCTCATCAATTTATTTTTTTGAAGTTTAAGTGGCGCTGTTAGGCTGCCGAATTTCTAAGGGGTTCTTTCACCCTTCTGGTTTTCAAGATCTACTTTCTTGTAAAGTCTTTCAAGTTCCTTTTTATTATTTTGGGGTATGATCTCTATATATATCATACTTATCATTTATGTTCATATGATAAGAGACCCTATTTGATCTCTTCAATCCATTTTTGGAAGTTTTAAGTGACGCTGTTAGGCTGCCGAATTCTCATAAGAGAAATCTTATTTTTTTCTTCCTTTAAAGTTCTTCGTTTCATATGGTATATAATTAAAAGTTCATTACCATGTTCTTAAATACTATATATTCTGCTCCCCTACTGTTTTATGTATCATTTTTGAGTGGGTGACCCATGTCCCCTCTCTTTTCAATGTTTTCTAAAACCATGTATCGTAGACGTTATGCTGCATAGTTTTCGTCTCAAAATGCCTCCCTATTTATCTCAAAATTATTTTATGTTATTAAGTGAATACTCAAAGCTCTTATTTCTATAGGGGTATTCACATATATATCAAATTTTTCTATTTTAAATTCTGGGATTTACATACATGAAACCCGCTTTCCCTTTTCCGTGGGTTTAAAGTGACATAAAGATCATGTCTTTAAAGAAGTTTTTAAAACGTTATGATTATGAAATGAAACCCAATTATTTTATTCTATATGGGTTTTTTATGAAATGATTTATGAATATATATGTGGCTCACATGATAATAAAGACATGTCAAGGGTGCGCCCAGATAGCACTCCAATGCATTGGGTAATGACTTAATCTCTAGAGATGACTTTTTAGACTGATACCTTGGTGAATAACCTTGGTAATTTTTAATGACACCTTGGGGATGGACCTTGGTGAAACGAAATGATTGTCAATATTAAATGTTTCAGCCACATCTTAAAGTTATGAAAATTTTATTTTTATTATGATATGCCACATGATTCTTTCTCATGCGTTAAAGTTATTTTTCATGACATAGTTGATGTATCTCAAGTTCACATGTTAAATGTTTCTCTTGTTTCCCTTACTAGGACTTCTGCTCACCCTTTCTTTTGATGTATGTCCCCAGGTTATGAGATGTTGTAATGAACCTAGGATGAACATGAAGAGAAGCCTTTCAAGTGTTTAAGAAGAATGTTTTATATTTTCATGTTTTAAGTTCCTGGTTTCCAAGACACTAAACCTTAAAGATCCTCTGTTTTGTAAAATGAAATGAAAGTTTATGTGATAAAAAGTCGGGATGCTACAGTTGGTATCAAAGGATGGTTTAGTTATTTGTGGAAATTAGGATATGAAAACTTTAGGAAGAATCCTATAGAAAAGTTTATATATAGGGAATCTTCCTGGTATTTTGGTGAGTATTGAGTAATGGGTTGCCAAGAGAATACATCCCTGTCTGGATATGAGTAGGTAGAGGTGGCTCTGGCACAGATGTACATAGGGGTAAAGCCCGAAAACACCGCTTTGAGCTAGACTCAAATGGGAACTGGTACACGACAACGGGCCTTGCCGCACTCTTGGTTACGACACTCCTGGGGGATATGTTTTGGTAAATTCATAAGCTTAGTATGAACCATTGTTAAAGGAACAAAGATAAAATAAAATAAAGATTCACATAAGAATATATGATCATGGATAACCTATATGGGAACCTAGGGGATCAAAATTTGGGGTATACTTTTATTCTACAAGTTATCCTTATATGCTTTAAGTTCCTTTTCATGATTATTGGCTAAGTATTTAAGCCCCTAATTATACTTTCTCTTCTTAGTTAATGGTGGGAAATGGAAGAACATGTCCCAACAACCAATGTAATAGAAAATGTGATGATTTCCATATTAATATGACAGAGATGATTAGTGGATTAAAAGATTATTATTATTTTGGAATACGTTCACCATTTTGGGGACCCTATATGATCGAGGTAAAGAGATTACTACGGTATTTTCATTGAGGAGTAAGGTTGACTTATATTTTGAAGAATCGATGAATTTAAGGTGGAATTATAGTAATTTAGGTTACTTATGGGAATGATTAACCTATCTTGGGTAAAATATGTTTAGTTTAGCTACTTTTGTTATAATATGTTAGGAGTGGTTGATGTTGTTTGGAGATGAACAATGAAGATTAATTTGGAAGACTATGTTATCAAGTCCTTATTGTATTTGTTTTTCAATATTAGTTTGGGTTGTTTTGAGGAATCTTAAGGACGGTTATTTATGGAATGGTCTATGATGAACTTTGGGTAGTACCATGGAACTTTGACGATTTAAAAGTAGTTTCCATTCCTATGGGAATCTTTATTTTTGAAGAGTTGTTTTACCTTACCCTTTCTGTTTTTGGGATAATGCTTAAAGATAGAAGAAATAGATAGTTAATCTTTTGCGGATTATGTGATTATCTAGAAGATGATTCTTGTGAGACCAAGTATTTTTGATTGCTCATCGTTTCGAGAAAAGATTAGTTTGGGTAGAAACTTATTAAAGGATGAAGCTCTACTTGAAGGTAACAATATTTTCTTATGTTTTTGTTCTATTTAGTAAATGAATTCCTCAAAATTATGAAAAGGAACGTAAAACAAAAACGTTTTTGGTTTACGTTTCCTACTAGGTAATCAAAGACCATTTAGCCACATCGTAAGTTTGGGATTTTTTTATGGTTAACTTTCTCCTAATCATGTTTTCTATCACTCTCCCCCAGAACATGACCCTTTGTTTTTTTCTTCCATATCCATGTTTTCCTCTATGGAATCCTAGTATGGGTTAACTCAGGTGACCTTTGTACTTCCCTTTCTTTCTTTTAAAGTAATAGTTTTTCTGACTCCTTTTCCGATGTGGGACTTTCAATGAAAAACCCAATTTTAAAAAAAATTGCGAGGACACAATTTCTTAAGGGGGGAAGATTGTAACAACCCAAAATTTTGAATAAATATTTTTTCCTAATTTTGTGTGTTATTTTATTTTTGATACTCGATAAAACTATTTCATTTGATAACATGAGTATAATTAAAATGAGACCATTGGGTTTTGACTGATTATATGACCATTGGTCAATATGACCACTGGAAACTAAACGTTTTGATTGTTGTCTCTAAATACAAGTAATCTTGGTTAATTCATATAGAAAGAAGATTCGATGGCCTCACCCATTTGTCTTGGACCGATCGAAGCCCATCTAACAGAACTTGGGAAAAAGGTAGCACCATTGGGCTTTGCTCTGGACCAAACCCAAGTCGAACTTCATCGTGTGAAGCTAGAACGGAATCGCCTTTGCGAGAAGTTCAAACTGATAGAAATTACTACTCGTGCGATTTTGGCCGAGCCTCCCTCAGATTCTCTCACCTTAGCACACCTTACACTTAGGTCCTACGCTGGTGTGATAAGGGGATATGTAAGGATACCGTAACTGCCTTCTGTAATCCTTTGTTTTAAATAAAAATTGGGGCTTCTTCTTTTGATGAAGTTTATAAATTTTCAAATGACCGGATAAATATAGTATGCATATTTTTGATGAATTTTAGAAAAAGGACATTTTAAAAATGTTTATGTAAACCTTAAATAATTAAAAATGTGTAATGATTTTTAAAAAATTGTCTTCTAAAATTATGTTCAGTACCAAATTTAGTTTCTAATAAGATCAACTTGATTTTTGATGAATAGTAAATTATGAATAGTGATTTTATGCTTAGGATTAGTAATGTGACCAAATAGATTAGTAACCTCACTTAAAGAAAGTATTAAAATAATCTAGGCACCTTGATTAAGTAATGTGATTCAATAAAATGGTTAAATAATGGTTTCATAAATTATTATTCATGTATTAGTTTTTTTGGTGAATAGTGTTTTTTAATTAAAAATTAAATTAAAAATATTTAGAAAATTATTTTTATAAAATGGATTTCATTTTTGAACTCAGAGCATCGATATTATGTTAAGGTAATTTTTGGGGTTTTTTCTGAAAAAATTAATTTTCAGTGAATAGTGTTTTTATTTAAAAATTAAATTAAAAAAATTTTGAAAATTATTTTTATAAAATGAGTTCATTTTTGAAATCAGAGCATTGATATTTGGTTAATGTGAAATTTTGGGATTTTTCTGAGAAAGTTGAATTTTCAGTGACTAGTAAAAATACAGTTTTAGGGTTTCCGTATGTTTAATGACATCATAACTGTGTCATGATGATGTCATGGAATATTTTAAGGGTTGGACGACCTAAGATGATGAATTATTGTATTGGGGGCCCCATGTGGCCTAACTTCATGGGAAATATAATGGGAGAGCACATGGTTTTGAGAAAAGCACTTGTGAGGTGTCCCTTGGCCATTAATGCCTTGTCCCCTCACTTTCCCTATAAATACCAAGCCCTCCTCCCATCCATTCGACTAAAAAACCATCCTCAATGAAGTTTTGGTCTCCTTACCACCCAAAGATTCCTCCCAAGGTTCCCCCAAGCCCTCAAGGTCTAAACCTTTGAGTTTTAAGAGTTGCATTTTAAGGTAAGGGATCCGACCTCTCTCTTTCTTTTGAAGAAATCACTTTTATGTAATTTCTTTTATGCTCCATGTTATTATGTTAAAGGATGTTCTTTTATACTCCTCTTACTGCCCTTTTAATGTTTATATAATGAGATATCCCCTATTACTCTCATTATTTCATTTTATGAAGTTTTAAGTGGCGTCGTTAGGCTGCCAAAATGTTTGTAACAGATTCTTTCTCCCTTCTCATTTTTCAAGATCTATTTTCATGTAAAGTATTTCAAGTTCCTTTTTATTATGTTGGGGTATGATCTCTAAATTTAGCATACTGATCTTTTATGATCATATTATGAGAGACCCCATTTTATCTCTTCAATTCAGTATTTTGAAGTTTGAAGTGGCGCCGTTAGGCTGCCGAATTTTAAGTGGTTCTTTCACCTTTCTCATTTTTCAAAGTTCTAATTCCATGTCAAGTATTGAAAGTTCCTTTTTGTTATGTTGGGGTATGATATATAAATATATCATACTGATATTTTATTTTCATATGATGAGATACCCTATTTGATCTCATCAATTCATTTTTGTTGAAGTTTAAGTGGCGCCGTTAGGCTGCCGAATTTCTAAGGGGTTCTTTCACCCTTCTCGTTTTCAAGATCTACTTTCATGTCAAGTCTTTCAAGATCCTTTTTATTATGTTGGGGTGTGATATATATATATTTGATACTGATCATTTATGTTCATAGGATGAGACACCCTATTTGATCTCATCAATTTATTTTTGTTGAAGTTTATGTGGCGCCGTTAGGCTGCCGAATTTCTAAGGGGTTCTTTCACCCTTCTCGTTTTCAAGATCTACTTTCATGTCAAGTCTTTCAAGTTCATTTTTATTATGTTGGGGTATGATCTCTATATCTATCATACTTATCATTTATGTTCATATGATGAGAGACCCTATTTTATCTCGTCAATCCATTTTTGGAAGTTTTAAGTGACGCCGTTAGGCTGCCGAATTCTCATAAGAGAAATCTTATTTTTGTCTTCCTTTCGAGTTCTTCGTTTCATATGGTATATCATTCAACTTTCATTACCATGTTATTAAATACTATATATTCTATTCCCCTACTGTTTTATGTATCATTTTTGAGTGGGTCACCCATGTCCCCTCTCTTTTCAATGTTTTCTAAAACCATGTATCGTAGACGTTATGCTGCATAGTTTTCGTCTCAAAATGCCTCCCTATTTATCTCAAAATTATTTTATGCTACTAAGTTAATACTCAAAGATCTTATTTCTATAGGGTTATTCACATATATATCAAAATATTCTATTTTAAATTCTGGGATTTACAAACATGAAACCCGCTTTCCCTTTTCCGTGGGGTTAAAGTGACATAAAGATAATGTCTTCAAAGAAGTTTTTAAAATGTTATGATTATGAAATGAAACCCAATTATTTTATGCTATATGGGTTGTTTATGAAATGATTGAGAAGATATATGTGGCTCAAATTATAATAAAGACATGTCAAGGGTGCACCCAGATAGCGCTCCAATGCATTGGGTAAATACTTAATCTCTAGAGATGACATTTTAGACTGATACCTTGGTGAATAACCTTGGTAATTTTTAATGACACCTTGGGGGTGAACCTTGGTGAAACGAAATGATTGTCAATATTAAATGTTGCAGCCACATCTTAAAGTTATGAAAAATTTTATTTTTATTATGATATGCCACATGATTCATTCTCATGCCTTAAAGTTCTTTTTTCATGACATAGTTGATGTATCTCAAGTTCACATGTTAAATGTTTCTCTTGTTCCCCTTACTGGGCCTTCTGCTCACCCTTTCTTTTGATGTATGTCCCTAGGTTATGAGATGCAGTAATTAACCTAGGATGAACATGAAGAGAAGCCTTTCAAGTGTTTAAGAAGAATGTTTTATGTTTTCGTGTTTTAAGTTCCTGGTTTACAAGACACTAAACCTTAAAGATCCTCGGTTTTGTAAAATGAAATGAAAGTTTATGTGATAAAAAGGCGGGATGATATAGTTGGTATCAATGGATGGTTTAGTTATTTATGGAAATTAGTATATGAAAACATTAGGAATAATCCTATAGAAAAGTTTATATATAGGGAATCTTCCTGGTATTTTGGTGAGTATTGAGTAATGGGTTTCCAAGAAAATACATCCATGTCTGGATACGAGCTGGTAGAGGTGGCTCTGGAATAGATGTACATAGGGGTAAAACCCGAAAACACCGCTTTGAGCTAGACTCAAAGAGGAACTGGCACACAACAACGGGACTTGCTGCACTCTCGGTTATGACACTCCCGGGGGATTTTCTTTGGTAAATTCATAATCTTAGTATGAACCATTGTTAAAGGAACAAAGATAAAATAAAATAAAGACTCACATAAGAATATATGATCATGGATAACCTAGATGGGAACCTAGGGGATCAAAAGTTAGGGTATACTTTTATTCTACAAGTTATCCTTATATGCTTTAAGTTCCTTTTCATGATTATTGGCTAAGTATTTAAGCCCCTAATTATACTTTCTCTTCTTAGTTAATGGTGGGAAATGGAAGACTATGTCCCAACAACCAATGTGATAGAAAATGTGATGATTTCTATATTAATATGATAGAGATGATTAGTGGATTAAAAGATTATTATTATTTTGGAAGACGTTCACCATTTTGGGGACCCTATATGATCGAGGTAAAGAGAATACTACGGTATTCTCATTGAGGAGTAAGGTTGACTTATATTTTGAAGAATCGATGAATTTAAGGTGGACTTATAGTAATTTAGGTTACTTATGGGAATGATTAACCCATATTGGGTAAAATATGTTTAGGTTAGCTACTTTTGTTATAAGATGTTAGGAGTGGTAGATGTTGTTTGGAGATGAACAATGAAGTTTATTTTGGAAGACTATGTTATCAAGTACTTTTTGTATTTGGGTTTCAATCTTAGTTTGGGTTATTTTTAGGAATATTAAGGACCGTTATTTATGGAATGGTCTATAATGAACTTTGGGTAGTACCATTGAACTTTGAAGATTTAAAAGTAGTTTCCATTCCTATGGGATTCTTTCTTTTTGAAGAGGTGTTTTACCTTACCCTTTCTGTTTTTGGGATAATGTTTAAAGATAGAAGAAATAGATAGTTAATCTTTTGTGGATTATGTGATTATCTAGAAGATGATTCTTATGAGACCAAGTAGTTTTGAATGCTCATCATTTGGAGAAAAGATTAGTTTTGGTAGAAACTTATTAAAGGATGAAACTGTACTTGAAGGTAGGTATATTTTCTTATGTTTTTGTTCTATGTAGTAAATGAATTCCTCAAAATTATGAAAAGGAACGTAAAACAAAAATGTTGTTGGTTTACGTTTCCTACTAGGTAATCAAAGACCGTTTATACACATCGTAAGTTTGGGATTTTCTTATGGTTAACTTTCCTCTAATCATGTTTTCTATCACTCTCCCCCAGAACATGACTCTTTGTTTTTTTCTTCCATATCCATGTTTTCCTCCATGGAATCCTAGTGTGGGTTAAGTCGGGTGACCTTTGTAGTTCCCTTTCTTTCTTTTAAAGTAATAGTTTTTCTGACTCCTTTTCCTATGTGGGACTTTCAATGAAAAACCCAATTTTAAAAAAAATTGCGCGGACGCAATTTCTTAAGGGGGGAAGATTGTAACAAACCGAAATTTTGAATAAATCTTGTTTCCTAATTTTGTGTGTTATTTTATTTTTGATACTCAATAAAACTATTTCATTTGATAACATGAGTATAATTAAAATGATACCATTGGGTTTTGACTGATTATATGACCATTGGTCAATATGACCACTGGAAACTAAACGTTTTGATTATTGTCTCTAAATACAAGTAATCTTGGTTAATTAATATAGAAAGAAGATTCTATGGCCTCACCCAGTTGTCTTGGACCGATCGAAGCCCATCTAACAAAACATGGGAAGGAGGTAGCACCACTGGGGTTTTCTCTGGAACAAACCCAAGCCGAACTTCATCATGTGAAGCTAGAACGGAATCACCTTTGAGAGAAGTTCAAACTGATAGAAATTACTACTCGTGCGATGTTGGCCGAGCCTCCCTCATATTCTCTCACCTTATCACACCTTACACTTAGGTCCTACGCTGGTGTAATAAGGGGCTATGTAAGGAGACCGTAACTGCCTTGTGTAATCCTTTGTTTTAAATAAAAATTGGGATTTCTTCTTATGATGAAGTTTATGACTTTTCAAATTACCGGATAAATATAGTATGCATATTTTTGATGAATTTTAGAAAAAGGATATTTTAAAATTGTTTATGTAAACCTTAAATAATTAAAAATGTGTAATTATTTTCAAAAAATGGTCTTCTACAATTATGTTCAGTAAGAAATTTAGCGTCTAATAAGATCAACTTGATTTTTGATGAATAGTAAATTATGAATAGTGATTTTATGCTTAGGATTAGTAATGTGACCAAATAGATTAGTATCCTCACTTAAAGAAAGTATTAAAATAATCTAGGCACCTTGATTAAGTAATGTGATTAAATAAAATTGTTAAATAACGATTTCATAAATGATTATTCATGTATTAGTTTTTTCATGTGAATAGTGTTTTTTAATTAAAAATTAAATTTAAAATATTTAGAAAAATATTTTTATAAAATGGATTTTATTTTTGAACTCAGAGCATTGATATTATGTTAAGGTAATTTTTGGGGATTTTTCTGAAAAAATTAATTTTCGGTGAATAGTGCTTTTATTTACAAATTAAATTAAAAATATTTAGAAAAATATTTTTATAAAATGGAGTTCATTTTTTAAATCAGAGCATTGATATTTGTTTAATGTGAAATTTTGGGATTTTTCTGAGAAAGTTGAATTTTCAGTGACTAGTAAAAATACAGTTTTAGGGTTTCGGTATGTTTAATGACATCATAACCGTGTCATGATTATGTCATGAGATATTTTAAGGGTTGGAAGACATAAGGTGATTAAGTATTGTATTGGGGGCCCCATGTGGCCTAACTTCATGGGCAATATCATGGGAGAGCACATGGTTTTGAGAAAAGCACTTGTGAGGTGTCCCTTGGCCATTAATGCCTTGTCCCCTCACTTTCCCTATAAATACCTAGCCCTCCTCCCATACATTGGACTCCAAAACCATCCTCAGCGAAGGTATGGTCTCATTACCTTCCAAGGAGTCCTCCCAAGGTTCCCCCAAGACCTCAAGGTCCAAACCTTTTAGTTTTAAGAGTTGCATTTTAAGGTAAGGGATCCGACCTCTCTCTTTCTTTTCAAGAAATCCCTTTTATGTAATTTCTTTTATGCTCTATGTTCTTATGTTAAAAAATGTTCTTTTATACTCCTCTTACTTCCATTTTAATGTTTATATAATGATATATCCCCTCTTACTCTCATTATTTCGTTTTATGAAGTTTTAAGTGGCGCCGTTAGGCTGCCGAAATTTTTGTAACGGATTCTTTCTCCCTTCTCATTTTTCAAGATCTATTTTCATGTAAAGTATTTCATGTTCCTTTTTATTATGTTGGGGTATGATCTCTAAATTTATCATACTGATCTTTTATGATCATATGAAGAGATACCCCATTTGATCTCTTCATTTCAGTATTTTTATGTTTTAAGTGGCGCCGTTAGGCTGCCGAATTTTAAGTGGTTCTTTCACCTTTCTCATTTTTCAAAGTTCTAATTCCATGTCAAGTCTTGCAAGTTCCTTTTTATTATGTTGGGGTATGATCTCTAAATCTATCATACTAAAATTTTATTTTCATATGATGCGAGACCCTATTTGATCTCATCAATTCATTTTTGTTGAAGTTTAAGTGGTGTCGTTAGGCTGCCGAATTTCTAAGTGGTTCTTTCACCATTCTCGTTTTCAAGATCTACTTTCATGTCAAGTCTTTCAAGTTCCTTTTTATTATTTTGGGGTATGATATCTATATCTTAATACTTATCATTTATTTTCATATGATGAGAGACCCTATTTGATCTCATCAATTTATTTTTGTTGAAGTTTAAGTGGTGCTGTTAGGCTGGCGAATTTCTAAGGGGTTCTTTCACCCTTCTTATTTTCAAGATCTACTTTCATGTCAGGTCTTTCAAGTTCCTTTTTATTATGTTGGGGTATGATCTCTCTATCTATCATACTTATCATTTATGTTCATATGATGAGAGACCCTATTTTATCTTGTCAATCCATTTTTGGAAGTTTTAAGTGATGCCGTTAGGCTGCCGAATTCTCATAAGAGAAATCTTATTTTTGTCTTCTTTTCAAGTTCTTCGTTTCATATGGTATATCATTAAAATTTCATTACCATGTTCTTAAATACTATATATTCTTTTCCCCTACTGTTTTATGTATCATTTTTGAATGGGTGACCCATGTCCCCTCTCTTTTCAATGTTTTCTAAAACCATGTATCGTAGACGTTATGCTGCATAGTTTTCATCTCAAAATGTCTCCCTATTTATCTCAAAATTATTTTATGTTATTAAGTGAATACTCAAAGCTCTTATTTCTACAGGGGTATTCAAATATATATCAAAATGTTCTATTTTAAATTCTGTGATTTACATACATGAAACCCGCTTTCCCTTTTCCGTGGGTTTAAAGTGACATAAAGATCATGTCTTTAAAGAAGTTTTTAAAACGTTATGATTATGAAATGAAACCCATTTCTTTTATTCTATATGTGTTTTTTATGAAATGATTGATGAAGATATATGTGTATCACATGATAATAAAAACTTGTCAAGGGTGCGCCCAGATAGCGCTCCAATGCATTGGGTAAAGACTTAATCTCTAGAGATGACTTTTTAGACTGATACCTTGGTGAATAACCTTGGTAATTTTTAATGACACCTTGGGGATGGAAATTGGTGAAACGAAATGATTGTCAATATTAAATGTTTCAGCCACATCTTAAATTTATGAAAAATTTTATTTTTAGTATGATATGCCACATGATTCTTTCTCATGCCCTAAAGTTCTTTTTCATGACATAGTTGATGTATCTCAAGTTCACATGTTAAATGTTTCTCTTGTTTCCCTTACTGGGCCTTCTGCTCACCCTTTCTTTTGATGTATGTCCCCAGGTTATGAGATGCGGTAATGAACCTAGGATGAACATGAGGAGAAGCCCTTCAAGTGTTTAAGAAGAATTTTTTTTGTTTTCATGTTTTAAGTTCCTGGATTCCAAGACACTAAACCTTAAAGATCCTCGATTTTGTAAAATGAAATGAAAGTTTATGTGATAAAAAGGCGGGATGCTATACTAAACTTATTAAACTACTAAAGTGAAATGTTTATTTTTTAACCTACCTATAAAAATAAAAATATTACCAAATTCAAGAAAAATATTTCTACCTTGAATTTTAGAGGTTCTCCCACCTCTATCTCAAGTTTTAGATAGAGAAAGTAGAGTTTGGTGATCTCCAATCAAATAACTCCTACTCAGATCGATGAAGCGGTATTCTCAATAATCACGAGACATCAAAAGTGCCTTTAATTATCCAACATGGAAATCAAAGATAGAATATGGATGTTTAAAAAATATTTTTAAGTTCATGTGGATGATTTATAGGGTTCCAAATTTAGTACCTTTGAGCGATGATCACAGACAATGAGTGGAAGAAACATGCATCTTCAAATCGAATGTGGTAATAGTTTGATTTATTTTCTCATGCTTATTTAAATTGCATTAGATACATGGGTTGATAACCAATTTACGCTTCATAAGAG
The DNA here is from genome assembly GCA_963277665.1 of Viscum album. Classification (NCBI taxonomy): domain Eukaryota; kingdom Viridiplantae; phylum Streptophyta; class Magnoliopsida; order Santalales; family Viscaceae; genus Viscum; species Viscum album. The sequence continues at coordinate 1,455,433,835 of OY728123.1, read as the reverse complement.
TTGATATTACAGTAATGATCAGAGTAATTTTTTTAATTTCCCATAGTATCATGCTTTCACTACGTACCTGATACCAAGAAGTGGTATCCAAGATATTTTGTGATTTAATAAGTAGAAATTAAAATTAAATTTGTATGAATTCAAGTATAGGGTGTCGATACTTCCCCAACAACACTAAGGATGCTTCAATATAAAGTTGGATGACTATGACATGTTATTTGAAGATTGTCAAATTTATTTTTGGATTAAAAATAATATATATAAATAGCTATATTGTTGGCGATAGGGGATGAACTACGACGGTTCACTGGCTACAAATGCCTGGCTAGTGTTATGTAAAAAATGCGTTAGTGGCCTAGATTCCATATCAATGTAGATGGTTTAAAAATAACTAAAGTAAATTCCAAGGGTAAAAAAATCAATAGATGAAAAAAATATGGTGGGGTAAAATCTACCCTCATTGCAATTGTGCCCCCAATGATTGGCGGATTAAAAGGGATATAATTGTTAGGTGTTTTTTTTATATATAAATTAGTCATTTTTTAATTAATGGTAAATTTTCATTGGTGTTGCCTTCTAGCCTACCTTTCACACCTCCCATGTGGTGGCATGCTTCCTTGTCGAACCCGACTACCTAGTAGGGCTAGTCTGACATGATTCGAGGTGGGTTGGGTTCTACCCGACCTACCTGACTCATCCGGGTCTAGCCATGACCCCAAACCACTCTTCATGGTTTTAAAATACCTCGGGAGCCCAAAAAATATTAAAATAAATTCTAAAAAATATTTAAAAATATTTTAAATATTGTAAAATTTGTTGTGAGACCATGCGCTAAGTAAATTGTGAATTAAAATTAGTTTAATCTTATTAATTCATAATAAATTATCTCAAGTAGAATTAATTGAAAATTTAATTTAATTTTGTAAACTTATTACACGATGAATACTCATGATCTTAGACTAACCAATGTATATATGATATTTATTTATTTATTTATTTATTTCAATGTGTTATAGTTTTTAATAATTAATTAATATTTGATGACTTGTGAATCATTCATTCAACTCAATATATGTATAAGGGGTCATGAATCCATTAGTGATATTATTTATGGGTATCCTAAATTCTCAAGACTGTATCACCAATGTGTTTGGATATATTTATAACAAGGAGGACAAAAAGAGATACAATTCATGTCGAGACTTGGAATGGAACCAGATAGGTGTTAGAAACATTGGAAAGGCTGGGAAATGCAACTTGAGTCAACTACTACTCAAGTATTTACCCCTAGTATCTAAATTCATCCATTTTTCTCTCAATTAATAACCTTTATAAATTCTAATGATCAGTCATTTTTAATGGTCTTTTGTTTTGTGAGTGTATAAATTATACACGATCACATAGAATAATAAACAAGTATGCCTATATGAAATCAAATTAATACACGGTAAATTTCTTCTATTCAAAGAATGGTTAACTTATGAGTTAGATCACATTGAACAATAATGTTAAATAAAAAAGGATTTCATTCTTTGAAAAAACTAAAAACCCCTTAAACAAAATATTAATTCAAAATGCCTTCTAACACCCAGTTTTGAATGAAACCATAAGTTCGAGGTGCTCATTGGGCATAGTATAGGGTGTAGAAAACTATTATAAAATTATAATGAAATTTTTGGGTAGATTTAACTAATATTAATAACAAATATGTATCTATAACTACCTTGGTACAATTTTAGAGACAAAGTGTTGAGTAATTAAACATTACTATTTGCAGAAACTGAGACTCCACTCAACCGATCAAGGATCTATGAGTTAGTGTGGTTGGATAGCTAAAATCCGACCTGAGACACTCACAGTAGCATCAATGTCATATCTTAGGCTATAAATATATGTTTGAGTATTATTACCTCTATAATACTCAAGTGACTGAGTATTCCAAATCTAGTAGTTGATGGCTACTAGAATTTGATAAAATAGTCAGAGATATTTAAAGATCAACAAATCAATAATTTTAATAATCAATAATAATGAGAAAATCACTATTATGATAAATATTATTTCTTATAAAAAATGAAAATACCCTATAAATAGTGCAATCATTCCATAAATTATTTTTTTTCCTCACATAATTTTTTTCCTTGACTGGTATGATCATTATTTGATGCACTACTATATGAAAATTTGTTCTTTGTGCTTGAATTCCTTATTCTTGATCAGACTCCCCTTTGAGTGAGAAAAGGTGAAAATTATGTATATATTAATTTTATGGAGTATTCTTCTTATGTTTATTACATCATGTTATCAACTATGTCTAGAGAGTTGATGATTCAATATAAGGATATAGATTCTTACATCATGAAGACTCATCTCCTTGATCATGAAAAGGAGATAGGGAGAGAGGCTCAAGAAAAATGAGAATTTCACTACACTATATTAATGAAAAATAGAAGAGAGGTTCTTATCTAGTGATCATTCTTTCAAAATTCTAGCATAAAATGACCAATTATCAAATTTTTTATTCCATTTGGATAATAAATTATCCATTAATCTAATATTTTTTCCCTTACCACCAAGGTTATCTTTATTTTTTAAGGATTATAAGATGAATAATATGGAAAATCCACTTAGGAATATTTTGACTTTGTTTCACTAAGTAGATAATGTTCAATGGAAACTTGTTTTCTCACCCCTTATGGTAAATAAAATGAAATAAAAGGTTGAAAATCCATGTCCAATCCAGATCCAATGGAGTCTTTACAACTTCTTTTAAAGAGACAACAGATTTAAGTGAAGTGAAATGGAAATGAGGCTATCTTCTTCTCATGTGGAAAAAAAGGAAATTAGAAGAGGAACTGTAATGATTTGAGGAAGAAAGTAGAATCTTTCATTTTAGGTATATTCATTAACATATGTAAATTTTAAGTTATAATTGTTTAGTATTAAAAATAATATATTTTAGGTATAGGTTTTCATTAACCAATGAAGTGAATAGACATTACAAGAAGTAAGGTACATTCTCTAAGGAGAAAAATAAGGGTGATTCCTAGACCAGTTACTAAAAGTGCATGAATTTATGATTTCTAAGTCGATTGATCAAAGTTAACTATTATTTTACATAGAATAATACCAAGAATTTATCATAGTGTTTAGACACAATGATATATTATTTCATTATGAAATGAATGTTATTATGGTATTTTATACTTAACTAATAGTTTAGTAAATATTGAATCACAAATATCCAGTATTCAATAATGATAAATATGAGACTCTACCCAGTTCTAGAAAGATAATTATTTGTTAAGTAAAAAAGATATTAGTTGAATTTTTTATACCCAATAAAGTGTTTAGTCACCAATGAGATAAAACATTGGGTATACTAGAAAACATAATTACCAAGTTTTAGAGAAAGAAACCTTTACAAATAAAGATATTTCAAAAAAATTATAGAGTTAGTTTAGTAAGTACACATGAAATATTCTAAGGAGAAGATGAAGGTGAATTCATAAACATCATGATATTACTTTAATAGATTTTAGGGATGCTTAGTGGAGAAATGAATATACTTGGTAAAAGATACAAGATCTTTTGAGTAGGTTTATCAAAATATATCGTAAACCAAATATTCATCGATCATTCGAATACAGATAGGATATATTCCTAAACTCACATTACTTTATACATTTCAAATAGTCGATGCTGGTAAGAAATCTGATTGATGAGGAGTCTTATATGTATTGAAAATATTCCATGATTTATTCCATGAGATGTTTTACAAATAGCATCGTGACATCTAACCGTATGACAACTCATTGACTAATGGATATCATATTAGTTTCAATATGATAAGGATTATATTAGTTCATAACCTAAAAATGTTTATGGGAACCATTTACATTCACAAATGAACATCAATAAAAGCACAAAATTAATCCTATTCATCGATGGATATAATTATCCTTGAGAAAGAAAAAGGTATTTTTAAAATCAGCTATATTTATATTAGATAAAATCACATATCTTTTGAGATAGTGGGAGAAATATAGAATTCATTTAAGTTTACTCTATAGATTCATAGGAATTGGTATAGGAACAATATAATTACACCATACATAGTTGGGGGAATTCTTCCGAAGACACATATTATAGTAACCTAAGTTTTTCCTAGCCGAGACTTAATTCAATTTTGAGTTTTCAAAATCTCAGAACATTACTAGGGGTAATATGGTAAATTTACCATATAATACGAACTTAGATAAATTTTAATATGACACTATTTATTCTAGGGTACAATGTTTACCCCTATGGCTGAATTATGGTTAATTTATGAAGATGTTGAGTTTTATGGGATATTTGATATTTATTTGTTAAAAAAATATTTATCTTGGAGCTTAGATAATGGAGATCTAACCTTGGTAATTTATGTTTACAACCTTGAAATATTTTAAATAATATTTCTGGGATGGTTTATGAAGACTTCATGGAAATATGAGCGCTGAAGAGGCTCGATAATAACATAATAAAAATATTATATTATTTTAATAATGCACATGATTATTTTGAAATAAATTTTTATATATCCAAAATAAAATATTATATGGAGAAACCAACATCATGGTTTCATTTGGAAATGGATGGTTTACCCTAGTTGTTATATAAGTTTAGTGAACACTTGATGTTCCTAAGATATGCCATTATAAGTATTTATTATTTAATTAAACAACAATTCCTTCAATTTTGACATGTGGGAAACCCAAAATTGGCCTATAAAACATTATTTAAAGATTATATCTAGGGATACCGACAATGTTAAATGAAATAAACCTATGTTGAGGGGGATAAGAGGATAGGGAGATCCTTTTATGGAAGGAAATGATTGATATCTAATTTGGACAGGATTCATAGGATCAGAGATCTGAATCTTGGAAACAATGACAGATTTCCAGATCGGGATAAGATATACGAAGATTTCAATGATTGGATCATGTGACCAAGATAATAAAATTTAGGTGATTAATATTTTCCATCAAAGTAGGTATTCTTTATTTGGATTTATTTCTTTTTATTTGTTTTGGGATAATCACTGAAATACTCCATTGGAAATCTCTCTTTGTTCTATTATTTGAATTCATAATCTTCCCCTATTGTTTCAAATTTCATGCAAATTACACAAATATCCTTTGAATACCGCATTCTTTGTTTCTTTCACATGGTCTTTCAATTTATTAATTTTTATTTTCCTTGATGTTTATTTATTATGATAAATTCATCGTTTGATTTTCATTTCCATGAATACGATTGATGACTATATTTACAACGACCATTGATATTCTCATTTTGTTGATTATATATTTATAACCTCATCCATTGAATATTCATAATTTTATAGTGGCTGGATGATTATTTAACTAGTGTTTCAGATCAAAACATGATCAAACCTCAGACCAATATTGATTAGTGTGATTGATGATAAAAGAGTTGATTTATGGGAGCGATACTGGAGAATGGTGGATCATACATGGAAGATGCGTTTTCTTACACCCTATCTTGGTGTGAGGTGTGAAATACCCATGTGAATCAATGAAAATTCTATATTTGGGAAATATATGGACAAAACTCGATAGTGGAAGGTGTTTTCTTTAATATTGGGGCCTTGTTCGATGATTCAGAAGTAATCTGAGGTGATATCACCAGCAATAGAGGACACCATGAATTAAATAAATTTTGGTTCAAAAATATCAACGAAAGAACATGTATTTATAAGAAGAAATTCCATGTACTTTGGTTGAAGTGGATACTATAGTTTCAGATTGAGAAAAATATCACACGTCCTGTGGTTCACCCCCAAACACTAGCTAACCAACTCAGCATTTATAAGGAGTACATGGCTAGGATTCCATTTAGCCTTACGTGTCACGTGATGTAATGGCCCGGACCTCTCTGGTGCACCCCTTTGCCGAAATCTGGTGTTTGTGGTGTTCTGGGAGGTCAAGGTGACTCATCCCCAACACTTTTCCAAATTTCTAGTTCTATGAACAGTGTTTCCAGTTTTATGTACAATTTCATGGTGAGTCAGAAACGGTGAGATGAAAATGGTGAATCAGAAATGGTAAGACAGAAATGGTGAGACAAAAATGGTGAGTCAGAAATGGTGTCACAAAAACAGTGAGACATAAACAGTGAGACATAAATGGTGAGTCAGAAATGGTGAGAACGAAATGGTGATATGGAAACAGTGAGTCAGAAATGGTGTCACGAAAATGGTGAGACAGAAACAGTGAGATAGAAATGGTGAGTCAAAAACGGTGTCACAAAAATGGTGAGATAGAAATGGTGAGATAAAAACGGTGTTTCAGAAATGATGAGATAGAAATGGTGAGATAGAAACAATGAGTCAGAAACATTGAGACAAAAATGGTGACAAAGAAACGGTGAGACAAAAATGGTGAGATAAAAATGGTGAGTCTGACATGGTGTCACAACTCATGAATAATGTTTCCAAAACTATTTCATATTCCCTTTTCCAAATTTCCATATTTTCCAGTTTTTCCAATTTAACGTTTTCTTTGATGTAAAACGCATTTATGGCCTTGTTTTAAGGGATTTAAGACCGAATCAAATCCCATAACTCCTATATTAATTTTCCTAAGGCCCGAGATGCATTTACTTGGTCAAACAACGTGGTTTAATATGATCCGATTTTAATGGAAAATCCATTGTATCTTAAACCGTTGCTCCATTAAATCTTCTAAAGGGACAAGATATCTTCCTCCCTTGCTCTTTCTACTTGTTCTCTGGTGCGAGAAGCTCAAACCTTTCCTTATTATATGAATCGTGATATTAAAATTTTCTTGGTGGATTGGTTTCCCTCGATGTTCTTCTTACTGCAAGTGCACCCCCTGTTTTGGTGCAACCACGTAGTATTCATCAATCTTCGATATAAGGTATGATTTATCATCGTTATTTTTGTCTTACCTTCTTCTGTTTCTACTTTCCATATTATTTCATGTGATCTTCATGCTTCTAATAGAGTTTCTTGGGTTTCAGTTGGTTCGTTCGTGCCGCGAAATCCTCGGGTGAATGCAGTTGGCACAGGAGGAGGTGATCCTGATCCATTGTGTGGATCATTCTCATATGAAGATCCTTAAGAACCTTTTTAAGATAGTGGATTTGTTGCCTCTCTTTTTTTACGTGAAACTGTGTAGTTAGCATGTTTTAGCCACTAGATCACAATAGAATTGACATAATAAATATTTGAACCAGATAAATAAATTGATATCAATTGTATGGTGTTGCCTCTTATTTTGGCTAGATAGTGTAATATCTATGTTTTCTTTGTTTATCTGTTCATTCTTGATGGAAATTGGTAAAGAACGTGAACTAGAATTAATTGATAAATGTTTGGCTAAAGATAAAGAGGCATGTAAATGAATCTATTTTTTATTGTTGTATTTTTTTTATGTTAGTCAAATTGGTGCAGTAAGCATGTTTAATTTATTTGTGATAGCATACTGTTTAGGTTTCCTAAATATGGAACCTACGAATAATAAATCAGTTAATTCAAGATGGATTAAAGAACTCATTATTTGATAATTCCTTGAAGGGTTCTGAGTTACCCTCTTTCTTGTTCAAGGGCCAAGATCCCAACTGATATGATTATTTCTTTCCTACTACTTCTGTTGTGATATGATCCCGGATGGCTGTTATGATACATGGGGGCATGGAGGCCTACTAGTTTTTGTTGCAATTGATGCCTAGAGTGGCGAGATGCATCGGTTTATGCATGTGGGTGTCAGGGAGGACACCAGGGATGATGGAATGGGTTGGATGTGAATGTTTGGTTTTCTGTTGATTCTTCTTGGTTGTTTATCTACTTTCCTTTCCCCACTGCTCAAGGTAGCTGGTCCTGCTTACCCTTTTTCTGAAAATGGAGAAGACGTGTGGGGTATGCCACGTTCTTTCTGTGTTTAACTTCTCAAGGGAGGATGGGTCTACACTCTTTATATAGGCGGCAAAGACTCGACTGCTAGTTCATCTAATCACTGAGTTGATCCCCTTGTGTTTAGAAGCATAGATTGTTTTTCTAGAATTACTTGGAATATGAGAAGTAATGTTGTAAATAAATAATTGAATAAATGATGTTAACTCATGGGGTTTGGAGCTTGCTGGGGCACAATGCTGAAGTTTTGATTTGAAAGAACGGTGTACTTTGGGTGTGATGCTAATGAAATTTAATGTGGAATTGTTATTGGTTAATTAATGTTTAAAGAATTAAATAACGTAAAGTGAAACTGATAAAAAGGGAATGAAGTAATGTATTAAAGCTTTAAATGGTTGTGTGCTTATAGGATACCTAGTCTTAGAAGTAGCATCCCGGAGTCCGAGAGACGTTAGCTACAGTTGAGTCTAAGACTAGTTTATACCCATAGTGTGGTTGTGAGCTGTAGTATATTCTGTACTTTTTATGTTTCTATACACTACTCCACCCTATCAGTAAGGGAAACTAACACCCCTGGGATTCTGAGCCCTGGGGGGGGGGGTTGTTTTCCCCAACATTCCAGTGGAAGGATGGATGGCTGACTACCCCCTTTGGCCTCACTCTCTTCTCTTGGTATTTACATTTCCTGGAAGGAACATTGGTTAGTTTTAACCATATATGCATGTAGAGGGCTATAATGGCTTGTGGTTATTCACACACATATATTTTAGACATAGTTTTCTATGGACTACTATAGGTGTAACATGTATAGGCTGTGATGTCTTGAGGAACCTTACTCGGTGTATGTGTTGTTATGGCTTGAGGTATAATACCTGATGTATGATACACATTATGTGAGCTGTGGTGGTTCCCAGAGACTACCTGGTTACTTTGCTTACGTGGATGTGGTGGTTTTGTTGCACAAGGTGTATATTGGGGTGCTTCGCCTAGGTGTCTGTGGGCAATCCTTTTTGGGGAGATATGCTTAGGATATATGACATTGGGGTAAAGTGGAAAACCAGTGGGGAAGTAGTAGATGGGTACCCTTGATATTCTTTATTATATTATATACTCTTGTAAGTGTTACTTTATTAGAGTAGCCATGGTGAGGCTTGGAACATAGTATACCTCTTTAGGTGACGAGTTAGTTTCACTGTTCTTTAGCATGCTTTCATTACTTTTGAACGAGAGGCTTCAGGGAGGATCCTAGAGATTTTACTATTATACTCACCCTATGCATATATAAACTGCTTTTCAGGTCACTTAGAGAAGGTTGGAGAGCAGGATGGTTACTACTAGCTTGCGGTTGCAGGAGCTGTTCGGGCTTGTGGTTCCTGCTGTTTTACTTTCTTTTGGGTACTTGTAGTTTTCCCCTTTTAGTTGTAGTAGTTTTTCATGACATTTCATATGTGTACTTGGTATTTATTTTATCGTACTGGTTGAGTTGGAGTTGGTTGGTGCCTATCTTATCTATCTCTTCCGCATGTGTTCTCTTAGAGGGTAATGCCTCCCATTTGTGTGTTTGCTATACCCTCGGTGCTAGTCTCCAGCCCGGGGCATACTGGAGGCAGGACTCTAGGGTCATTATCTCCCTTCTCAATTGCCGGTCCAGGAGGGGTAAACTTTGTGGGGAGGGGGTCGTGAAAGAGTGGTATGAAAGGGAGGTTGAGAGATAAGATGGAGTTTGGTGTTAGGCATAGGTGAGGTTTCATGGGTTTGTAGGAAAAAAGTGTCATTCATGTTTATAAAGTGATGTAAACACTAGAGACCAGCTGAGACATAGGAATTTAGGGCCCCCTATTATCTGATGTAGAAACCTTTAAGTTTATAATGGATACTAAACAAGGTGATACTATTTGCAGTGTAGAGACCTAGGAAAGGATCATGCATCATTCTTATTTGTGTCTGTGTTTAAATGGGTAGAAAGTGGGATAGGTTAACCTAAAATGAATAAAAGAAAACAATTAAATAATTAATTTATGATGAGTCTCCCATATTCTAGGTTTAGGAGCTCTAATTGTTTGTTATTTTATAAGTATGGCTCCAGGTCGACATCCTTGTCAGGATCGCATAGAAGATGTTCAGCAGGCTGTGCCAGTAGATCGCTGTCGGGTAGAGGTTGATGATGATGAAACTTGGAGGAGGAAAATTCAAGAGTTTCAGCTCTAGAGTCTGAAAAAGTACGAGGGATTTGTTTCAGATGTAGTCACAGAATACTGGTTGGAGGAGGTTGAGATAGGCTTCAGTTCGATCTATGCTCGAAAGGATCACTGGGTGTCCTTGGTTATGACGATGCTACATGGAGCAGTGAGGTAGTGGTGGTTCTTGTTTCTCAAGGATCTCAAGGAGTCAGCGATCTCATGGGAGGTGTTCCGAGACATGTTTAGAGTCAAGTTTATTTCTTTGACCGTGAAGGCGTCCAATCGCCAGGAGCTTCTTACCCTTCGATAGGGGAGATCCAGTGTGCGAGAGTTTGGAATCCATTTCAGGAACCTTTTGCGATATGCTTCAGACCTATTTCCAGATGAGGAGGCCAGGGTGAGGCATTTCGAGGAGGCTTTGCGTCCAGAGATCCAGTGCCAGGTCACCCCATTTACGATGAAGACATATCTTGAGGTGCTGGAAAGGGTAGAGGTAATCGAGAGGACTTTGGTCAAAACCGGATCATCACGAGAGGGGAGTCATCGTGATTTCTGATGAAGCAGAGCTGTGGTTTGGGGTTCCTGGTTTTTAGGGAAGAAGAGTTTCCGTTTGGCTGGGGGTAGGTCCCAGCCCTCAACATCTTTTTTCTCCAGCAACAGAATCTCTCAGGCCTATGCCAAGGGATCAAGCACTTTTTTTTCTTGTGGTGGTCGAGGTGATCAGTAGCGAGAGTGCCTGAACTATCAGAGCAGTCATCATGAACCATGTTTTCTACTCCAGGATCCTCCGTTGAGGTAGTTCTAGCTGATGTAGTAGCAGCAGGTTGCACCAGCTTAGGTCAGCAGAGGGTAGATGGGGTAGGTAGATGACAGCCCTGTGACGCTCCCTATCCTCAAAGAGCAGAGTGTGACCATGGTGGTGGTCTTCATCAGGGTCAGAGAGGTCGTGGATAAGGTCATGGTCAACTTCATGCTTTAGCGTTTCCAGCAATAGGTGAGCCAGACATCGTTCGAGGTACCCTTTACTTGTTTTCTACCTTGGTGAATGCCTTGTTTGATTTAGGAGAGACACAATCCTTCATATCACCTACCTTTGTCCATGCTTTGGGACTTGAGGTAGAGAGGATTCCAGTGCCCTTGGTGTTGACTATTCCAGTTAGAGGTCGAGCTTACTTGTTTGAAATATGTAGAAACTGTGAGCTAGTGTTGGGGCAGCACCGCTCTTGGGGTGATTTCCTATGTTTACGAATACAACCATATGAAGTCATCCTCAGCATGGATTGGTTATATTCGGTGCAGGCTATCGTGGATTGCTTTAGGAGTTAGGTTTTATTCTTCGATGCGAATGGAGATCTGGTGGTGTTCGTTGGAAAACGAGAACCTCAGATGGGTCATAGGTGTGTTACATCCTTATCATCCATGATGGTTGAGATGATGTTGAGTTCTTCAGAGGTTCAGTAGTTGGCGTTTCCTAGGGTGGTAGAAGAGTACCCTGATGTCTTTCCCGAAGAGGTTATAGCATTACCCCCACAAAAATATATTGATTTTGGGATCGAGCTACAACCAGAAGTGTCTCCTGTATCTATGTCCCCATATAGGATGGCCCCTTCTGAGTTGCGAGAGTTACGTATACATCTTGATGGTTTGTTACAATGTGGTTTTTTTCGGCCGAGTGTGTCACCGTGGGGTGCGCCAGTTTTGTTCATGAAGAAGGCTGACGACAACTTGCAGTTGTGTGCCGATTATCATCATTTAAACAAAGTGACAGTAAAGAATCACTATCCTCTTCCACGTATTTATGATTCATTCAATCAACTGAAGGGTTAAAGTTGGTTCTCAAAGATCAATTTGTAGTCAGGATATCATCAAATGCGTGTGACGGATGAGGCTATCCCGAAGAATGCTTTCCATTGTTGTCATGGGCATTATGAGTTTCTTTTAATGCCTTTCGGTGAAAATAATGCTCTAGTTGACTTCATGGGATTGATGAATGCTGTGTTCCATAAGTTCTTGGACAAGTTTGTGGTAGTTTTCATCGACGACATCCTTGTGTACTCCATGTCTGAGGAGGAGCATGCAGAGCATATACATTCTATTTTGGGAGTTCTTCGTTAACATCTGCTGTTTGGGAAGTTGTCGAAGTGTGAGTTTTAGGCTTGAGAAGTCCATTTCTTTGGGCATGTTGTGTCCCAGCGGGGGGTATCTGTAGATCCATCGAAGATAGAAGCATTTTTTCTTGGGCAGCCCCCAAGACAGTGTTAGAGGTGCAAAGTTTCCTTGGTCTCTTAGGATACTACAGGAGGTTTGTAGCCAATTTCTCTCGAGTTGTGACTCCTCTGACAGCTTTGACCAGGAAGGATCAGGCGTTCATATGGACTGATCAGTGTCAGACAACTTTCAAGTGTCTAAAGTAGAAGTTATTAAGTGCTCCAGTTCTTTGACTCCCAGAAGAGGGAGTTCAGTTTGATGTTTTCTACAATGCTTCACATCTAGGGTTAGACTATGTTATGATGCAACAAAGATCAATTTTTTCTTATGGGTCTTGCTAGTTGCGTTCTCATGAATGTAACTATTCCACCCATGATCTTGAGTTGGCAGCCATGGTGTTTTCTCATAAGTTATGGAGGCATTACCTCATTGGAGTGCACTTTGTGGTTTTCACCGATCATAAGAGTTTGAGGTATGTTTTCTCACAACATGACTTGAACTTACGACAGTGTTGGTGGATTGAGTTCTTATAGGAATATGACTTCGAAATATCATATACACCTAGAAAGGGGAATGTTGTAGCTGATGCGCTGAGTCAAAAGTCATGTAGTGATGTTGTGTGTGAATTCTTTGATTTCTAGAGAGTAATGGAAGAAATTTCAGCATTATATCTTGATATGGGTGAAGTTGGGGGTAGAGGTTGTCTTTTCCAGATGATGGTGCAATCATCTCTATTGCAGTAGGTGGAAGAGTCCTAGTTGGGGGATCTTGAGGTGGAGGTCTGGAGAGACTGAGTTGTTTATGGCGAGGCCCCTAATGGTTGGACTGGTGATGAACAACACCGAGTGTTGTATAATGGAAGGCTTTTTGTTACTTTGGCGATGCACAAGACAGTTCTCAAAGAGTTCCATAGTTCACCTTTAGCGGTGCATCCTGAAGTGACAAATATGTATCGAGCCTTGAAGATTCTGTTTTGGTGGCCTAGGCCGAAGCATTCACTTTTAGAGTTTGTGTCTCGATGTTTAGTCTTCCATAAGGTCAAGGCTGAGCAATGTTTCCCCAATGGTTTGCTCCAGCTGTTAGATGTTCCTTAGTGGAAGTGATAGGATATCTCAATGGACTTTGTTACTGGTATACCTCGAGCTCTAGGAGCACAAGATGCTATTTGGGTGGTAGTGGATCGTTTAACAAAATCTGCCCAATTCATAGCGATCAAGGAGTCGAGCTCAGTGGAAGTTTTGTTGAGGAAGTATCTGGAGGAGGTGGTTATACTTCATGGAGTCCCAAGGATGATCATTTCTAATCAAGATCCTCACTTTACTTCTAGGGTGTGGAGAGGTCTCTGGCATGATTTCAGTTTCTCATCTATTCCTTAACACTAATTTTTATCCTCAAATGGATGGTCAGACAGAGCGAACCATCCAAACTCTTAAAGACATGTTACGCTCTTGTGTTCTTGATTTTGGAGGTTCGTAGATGAGGCACTTACCCTTACTGGAGTTTGTTTAAAATAATAGTTTTCACTCCACCATCAGTATAGTTCCATTTGAAGCCCTGTATGGATGGCCTTGCCGTTCTCTGTTGTGCTGGACTAGGGTTGGAGAGTCAGCAATTCATGGACTAGAACTAGTGCAGAATACAATAGATATGGTTCAGGTAATTTGTGAGAGGATGAAGACAGTGAAGGATCATTGTAGTAATCTTTCTCTCCAGCTTGTTAGTCCTTTTGAGGTTTTGGCTCGTGTTGGAGGTGTGGCATATAAGATAGCGCTTCCCCTGCAGATGATCCAGATACATGATGTTTTTCATGTGTCACATCTCTGTCGTTATCATCATGATGACTCTCACATCACTGATTGGGGAGAGATCGATGTTGATAATGATGCGACCTTCGAGGAGCGACTAGTGGAGATTCAAGACTGCAAAGAGAAGGTGTTGTGCGGGCATTCTATTCTCTTGGTTCGTGTCTTGTGGTGACATAGTGGAATGAAAGAAAGTACCTGGGAATGTGAGTCACAGATACGTGCTCAATACCTAGAGTTATTTGATGTTTAAACTCTTTTCATGTAATGGTATCCACTTTGTGGTTATAGGACTTTTGTTTTTATAATATGATTTTCTTTTGTTGCTTCTTATGGCTTGCTCTCTTTTGAGAGGTATCTTGAAGAGTGGTTGTTTAGACCCCTTTTCAGTTTCCTTTTGTGTTGGTTTTGGATTCTCGAGGATGAGAATGTTTTGAGAGGTATCTGATGTATTGGCCCTAACCTCTATAGTCAATCCCTTTGCTGAAATATGGTGTTTGAGGTGTTCTGGGAGGTCAAGGTGACTCATCTCCAAAAGTTTTACAAATTTCTAGTTTTGTGATCAATGTTTCCAATTTTTTGAATAGTGTCACGATGAGTCAGAAATGGCGATACAGAAATGGTGAGTCAGAAACGGTGGGATAGAAACAGCGAGACATAAATGGTGAGTCAGAAACAGTGTCACAGAAATGGTGAGACAGAAACGGTGAGATAGAAATAGTGAGACAGAAATAGTGAGTCAGAAACGGTGAGACAAAAATGGTGAGACAGAAATGGTGAGTCAGAAATAGTGTCACAAAAATGGAAAGATAAAAATAGTGAGACAGAAACGGTGAGTCAGAAGTAGTGTCATAGAAACGGTGAGACAAAAACGATGAGATAGAAATGGTGAGTCATAAATAGAGAGACAGAAACGGTGAGACAGAAATAGTGAGTCAGAAACGGTGAGATAGAAATGGTGAGATTGAAACGGTGAGACAGAAATGGTGAGATAGAAACGGTGAGATAGAAATGTTGAGTTAGAAATAGTGAGACAGAAATGGAGAGTCAGACACTATATCACAACTAATGAAAAGTGTTTCCAAAACTGTTTCATATTTCCTTTTCCAAATTTCCATATTTTTCCAGTTTCACCAATTTAACATGTTCTTTGATGTAAAATGAATTTATATCCTTGTTTTAAGGGATTTAAGGCCAAATAAAATCCCATAACTCCTATATTAATTTTCCTAAGTCCCAGGATGCATTTACTTGGTCAAACATTGTGGTTTAATGCGATCTGATTTTAATTGAAAATCCACTGTATCTCAAACCACTGCTCTGTTAAATCTTCTAAAGGGACAAGATATCTTCTTCCATTGTTCTTTCTCCTTGTTCTTTTGTGCGAGATGATCTATCCTTTCCTTCCTTCTTGTATTAATCATGAGATTAAACTTTTCCTGATGGATTGGTTTCCCTTGACGTTCCTCTTGCTTCAAGTGGACCCCCTATTTTGGTCCAACCAAATAGTATCCATCAATCTTCGATATAAGGTATGATTTATCATAATTATTTTGGGTTCACCTTATCATGTCTCTCCTTGACATATTATGGCTTGTAATATCCATGCTTCTAATGGAGTTTCTTGGGTTTCGGTTGGTGTGGCTGTGCCGTGACATCCTCGGGTGGATGCAGTTGTCACGGAAGGAGGCGATCGTGATCTGTAGTGTGGATCGTTCCCATATAAAGACCCTTAATAACCCTTTTAAGGTAGGGGATTCATTTCTTCTATTTTTTTTTACTTTCAACTATAGATTTGTCATTTTTTATCCACTGGATCATAATGGAATTGACATAATAAATATTTGAACTGGATAAATAAATTGATATCAATCGTACAGTATTGCCTCTTGTTTTTGGTAGATAGCATTATATCTATGCTTAATTTGTTTAGCTGTTTGTTCTTGATGTAAATTGGTAAATAACATAAACCATAATTAATTGATAATTGTTTGGATAATGATAAAGAGGCATGTAAATGAATCTGGTTCTTATTGTTGTATTTTTTTGATGTTAGTCAAATTGTTGCAATAATCATGTTTAATTTATTTGTGATAGATTTCTATTTAGGTTTCCCGAATATGGAACCTACGAATAATAAATCGGTTAATTCAAGATGGAATATGGAATTTATTTTTTGATAATTCCTTAAAGGGTTTTGAGTTACCCTCTTACTTGTTCAAGGGCCAAGATCCCAACAGATATGATTGTTGCTTTCATGCTTCTTATGTTGTGATGTGAGCCCGTATGGTTGTTGTGATATGTGGGGGAATGGAGGCCTAATGGTTGTTGTAGCAGTTTATGGCTATAGTGGTGAGATGAACCGGTTTATGCATGTGGATGTCAAGGAGGACGCCAGGGATGATGAAATGGGTTGGATGTGAATGTTTGGTTTTTTGATGATTCTTCTTGGTTGTTTATCTGCATTACTTTACCCACTACTAAAGGCAGTAGGTCTTTCTTACCCTTCTTACAAAATGGGAGAATATGCATGGGGTATTCCATGTGCTTTCCATGTTTATATTCTCAAGGGATGATAGGTCTACGCTCTTGCTATAGGCGGAAATGACTCGACGGGTAGTTCATCTACTCTCCATGTTGATCCCCTTATGTTTAGAAGCATAGATTGTTTTTCTAAAATGCCTGGGAATATATGAAGTAATGCTATAAATAAATAATTTAATAAATGATGTTAACCCATGGGGTTTTGAGCTTGCTGGGGAGTAATGCTGAGGTTTTGATTTGAAGGAACAATGTACTTTGGGTGTGATGCTAATGAAAATTAATGTGGAATTGTTATTGGTTAATTAATGTTTAAAGAATTAATTAACATAAAGTTAAACTAATAAAAAGGGAATTAAGTAATGTATTAAAGCTCTTTAAATGGTTGTGTGCTTATAGAATACCTAGTCTTAGAAGTAGCATCCCAGATTTTGAGAGACGTTAGCTGTAGTTGAGTCTAAGACTATGTTATGCCAATAGTGTGTTCATGAGATATAGTATATTATGTAATTTTTATGTTTCTATATGATACTCTACCCTATTAGTAAGGGAAACTGACACCCCGGGGATTCTGAGCCCTAGGGGGGGGGGGGTGTTTTCCCCAACATTCCGGTGGGAGGATGGATGGCTGACAACCCCCTTTGGCCCCACTCTCTTCTCTTGGTAGTTACTTATGCTGACAGGCACGTTGGTTAGTTTTCTCCATATATGCGTCTAGAGGGATGTAATGGATTGTGGTTATTTACACACATATAATCTGGATATAGTTTTATATGGACTACTATATGTGTAACGTGTATAGGCTGTGATGGATTGAGGATCCTTACTCAGTGTATGGGCTGTAATGGAGGTATAATACCTGATGTGTGATACACGTTATGCGAGCTGTGGTGGATCCCTGAAACTACCTGGTTACTTTGCTTATGTGGACATGGTGGTTTTGTTGCATGAGGTGCATGTTGTGGTGCTTCACCCAGGTGTTTGTAGGCAAGCCTTTTTGGAGAGAGATGCATTGGACGTGTGATGTTGGGGTAAATCGGTAAACTAATGGGAAGTAGTAGTAGGGTACCCTTAATATTATTTATTATATTATATACTATTTTATGAGTAACTTGGAGAGAGTAGCCATGGTGAGGCTGGGAACATAGTACACCTGTTTAGGTGATGAGTTAGTTTCACTTGTTGGTCACTATACTTTAGCATGCTTCCTTTACTTTTTCACGAGAGGCTTCAGGGATGATCTTACTGAGTTTACTGTTATACTCACCCTATGTATATATAAACTGCTTTTTAGGTCACTTGAAGAAGGTTGGAGATCAGGCTGGTTACTACTAGCTTGCGGTTGCAGGAGCTGTTCGGGCATGTGGTTGCTGCAGTTTTACTTTCTTTTGGGTACTTGTAGTTTTTACCCTTTCAGTTGTAGTAGTTTTTCATGACATTTCATATGTGTACTTGGGATTTCTTTTATCTTACTGGTTTAGTTGGAGTTGATTGGTGTCTATCTTATCTCTCTCTTCTGTATGTGTTCTCGTAGAGGGTAATGCCTCCCATTTGTGTGTTTGATATACCCTCAGTGCTATTTTCCAACCTGGGGCCTATTGGAGGCAGGACTTGGGGGTCCTTATCTCCCTTCTCACATTACCGGCCTTGGAGGTGTACACTTTTTGGGGAGGGGGTCGTGACATGTGACATTGATCACATGCCATGTGACTTTAGATGGATAGTTTTTCATGTACATGGAGTACATAACTGGGAAATTGAGTAGCCATACATGCCCTATGCAATATGGTCACACCCCGTGTACCCCATGGTGGAACATAACTCAATCAGACTAGTACATTCTAAGTACCTATGTTGACCCTAAACACCATGTATCCTATCATATATGAAATATAATAAGATCTTCTCTATGCCATGTAGATATCTAGTTCATGGATATGTGGATGCTTGGGGATACACTTTATGTACCATAGAATATAACACCATTTCCATTATCCAAAATTGCCTTCCAATCATATCTATTCTCTTAGTCTCAAAATCAGACCTAAGAGTAGTCCATTTTGAGTAAAATTACACATAAGATGTGATTGTGGACTCGGTTCTAATATTAGTGATATGAGGTGTGGTGAAGATAACATGTCACTTACTTCAATGATGATTAGATGATAATATGGCTTGGGAATGATCATCCAAGTTGTTTTGGGGTTGGTACTCTATTGAAAGTGGGGATCTACCCTAGCAAAGATCCCCCATTATCATATGTATAGGTAAGTTTGGTACTCCCCCACATTAATAGGGAATAGTTCCTCTTTCTGTATAGTCAGTACTCTCCTATCTTAGATCTCCATTGGGATATAGGTCCTCCATTAGATTCACCACTCCCTCGACTAAGGTGTCTATCAACAAGGATAAGACCCTACATTATGGTTCATGTGGGTGTTACATGGGTTTCTCAACATTGGAAGTTTAGATTCATGAGTAGTGAAAAGGTATTGAAGGACTAGAAGGCACATGATTCCTCGGTACATGATCATTATTCAGTAATTTGTAGATTACTAATCTTAGTTTTAGACAATAATATGGTTGTTGGGAAGGTTGATCCATATATGATCCTTTGAGACTGGTGATTCCCTGAGCACCACATGTATTTCACTCAAGATGAAACATATAAATGGGCTATCTTATTTTGGCTTCATGGACTCTTAAAAATACTAGGAACATATTCTTTCTCATGTGATGTGACTTTTGGGAGATGAATTTGAGATGTTTGAAACTCACTTGTATCCCTATCACATTTTATTGTAGAGAATATCGAGCTTTTTGTTTCTATTTTTAGTTACTTTTGATTATACAAGGAGATTTAGTTTGACTCATTTGGTCTTCTCTGCTTTGGGTTTTTAGAGAATCCTATTGAGTATGTTTATACTCACCCCTACATGGGATTTATTCTCAAATGTGTTGTGTCTATGAATTCGATACACAAGTTGGAATGGACTTGTTGGACCTGGAGTTGGTAGAGATCATTTAGAGCTGATACCTAGAGATTAAAGGTGGAAAATGGTGGAGAATAATGATCCCTAATGGTGGTCGGGACCATTGAAGATTGTGGTTGATCCAAGAGTTCTCTTAGTGAGGCAGGGCTTCAAATGTATTTGTGTATTTCCAGTATTGAGACTTATTAGATATACTATTTCCCTTTGATTCCACCTATATGCTGTTCCATTTGTATTTTTTATATCTTTCATGCATTTTTTATAGTTTAGTTGACTATTTATACCCTTATGGTACTTTGGATATATTTTGTATTGGAGACATGTTTTATTGTAGGATGACTTATGATAAGTCATCCCATGTGCATGATATTCCTACTAGGTTCTAGTCAACAACCCCTGGTATATTTAAATTAGGCTTACAATGACACACTTTACTTATTGCCAACCTAGGAAGGTCTCTAATGGGTTAGGTAATGTTAGGGCAGTTTCAAAGTGAGTATGTCATAGGTGAAGTGTTTAGAGTTAGTAGTCTTGTGAGGATTGGATTGAGAACTTATGGAAATAATGTTAAGATGGTATTGAGGTTGGTTATCAAACTAGGTAGACCATCATAAGTGTGGTGGAAAATTTATCTTTTCCCTAAGACTCTTATAGCCTGATAATTGAACCTTATCCCTATGAAATTGATTATGGGTGATAAATAAGGTTGGAAAATTAATCATATAATAGTCACATATGATTCTCCATGTTTTTTTGGGGTCATTTTATCTAGATATTCTACAATATTTGTCAATTAATCCAATCAAATAAGGGTGATACTCAATGATTTCCATAATATGCCTAGAGGTAGGGTCATAAAGATTCTATTCCTGTAGTCGGGCCTTCCTAGTATTAGTTTGTGAGTGATAAGTCATTCTTTACTAAGATTCAGTTTAAATACTTCCTTGACCAAAAATATGAGGTAGCTTTTCTCTCACTTGATCTTAGTACAAGCATCCTGTAGAGTATATGGTAGTTCATGATGAGTGGATCAGAACTTCCTGTGGTTAGATATATTGGGTATATTCCATTGATTGATGGATTCTTGACCCTCAGTTTATTGAGCATCGGTTTGAGTATGGAACTCACATTTCTTTTTGGATCAGGTATGCATTAACTAGATGATGATTCTTTCTTTGAGATCCTTAAATGGAACCATGAGCTAGTGAGGGATGATGTTACTTTTATCAAACACAATATGGCTTTAGTATACCATTCCTAGAGTTTGATCCCTCTTTTAGGTAGAGTTTTATCGAGGATGTTCAACTTTCCCATAGGGTGGTGAAACTATGTTCCAGAACATGTCAATGGTTGTAGATCCTATGAGGTGTTTTCAAGGAAATATTTATAATGAAAATGTGTAAGCATAACAACTCATGGAGATACTATAGAAGAATATAGTGTGAGTTTTGGTTATGCTTTCCTATAATACCATTAGTAAAAGAGTCACATGGGAGAGAATATGTGTATTGGGTATTCATTTCATAGATTTCCCTTGGTTGTTAGATCAAGTTATCTTTTAATTTTAGGATATACATAGTGATTACATGGAAAAACTTCAACATTAAAAATGGTGATGGATTCATGGAACATCTTATTGTAAATCCCATTTAACACTGAAGAAATTGATCAGTGGGGGAAAAGTGGTGTGAGAATTGTTGGAGTTTGATAATGTACTAATATATACCATGATCACTACCTTTGGTTAGTTCCCTTTTGGCATAGAGTGTTTCGAGTTAAAGATGTAGGATGATGTGTGCAGAGGATTCTCAGCTATAGGAAACAATAGGTAAAAGTTATATTATGACCCATGTCTATTCATCATGGACAACTGTACTAGTTGAGACTGAAATTAACTATTTATCTTTCACCATATATTTAGGAGTTATAAATTTTGGTCTAACCTCATGACATTATTTTTTCAGCATAAAAACTTCCACATATGGTGATTGTCTTTCACCCACCCTTTCTGGTGATGTGAGGTTATCTTTGATGAGGAAAGAGTTATTTTAGATATTCATATATAGTAGAGAAGAGGTGTTGTGGTAGCCACCTTATTATAAACTGGTTACCCAAAATAAGTGTTAATAGGCCTTAGTGATTATATTTATGAGGCAGGTCATGTCTTTAATAATGAAAAAGAGCTCTTAGGTGTGGTGAGTTGATCCAACCCTTGAGATTTTAAGGCCAATTAACAATAAATTGGTGAGTGTGTATTTCTATTATACGAGTATGGATAAGGAATTACCTACCCATTAATGTAGAGGAATGCACATATTCTTTTAAAGGGTCACCCATAGTCTACCATTGATAAGGGGATGGTGTATGCATTGACTTGTATGTTAGGGATGCTGTGTTATATTTTGGAGTTATAGTGAATTGAACCTAATATCTCCTTGAGATAATTCATATTGGTCCCTATAATGAATTTAGGGATTATTCTAGTCTTATGTCAAGGTTGAAGGCGAACTCATGTGGTGCAAGACTTGTATTCAGTTGGATATGTCGGTATTCATGAAGTTTAATCCTTGGTGGATTAGAGTGTGAGTAGTTGGTTTTATGGTGGTTTATTTTTGAATTAAGAGGGATAAATTGTTCACCTTTAATCGATAGTGGTGGTATCACACTTTTTATCTTGGGTGAGGGATTCTATAGTGATGGTGTTACATTACTAGTCTAGTGTGATTGGATATTCTTAGTTGATGGACTTGAATGTTTTCCTGAAGGTAGGGTGAATGCTATCCCATTTCCCTAAGTTGATGGGGGGATCCTCCTAATAACCATACTAAATATAAAAATGGACTTTAAAAGGGAATACCACTCTAATAGAGCATGTTTCTTATTATGATATATCCTGTGGAAACTTATAGATGTTACCGTCACATGGAAACCACATTTTGCGATGGAGGAAGAAATTTTCTCGAGTGGTTGTATAAGTTTATCACTTATTCAGAAGATTTTTGGGGATCTCAATTCTACAATGAAGTGTGATTTAATTGGTTAGGATTTTCTGATTAGGATTGTGTTAGAGTGGGCCACTTGATGAATAGTTGTTCTTTGGCACCCATGGACCCATGCACTCGAATCCAGTGCCAAAAATAAATAACTTATAACACCAGATTTTATAAATATATATTATTACAATGTATTTAACTAATTTTCAATACAAGGACCATTTGTTTTACATTTTCATAAAATTAGAAAAAACCACTAACAAATAAATATTAAGTATTCTCACCAAATGGACAATTTTTTTCCACCGCCATTTAAGAAGTTAATAAACCCATAGAGAGTCTTCAACGTCACCCATAAATTATCAACAAAATATAATCTTATAGGATTATCATACTTAATACTTTCTTTCATAATATGGGTAAAGGAAAATATAAGAAGGGGTGATCTCAAATTCTCAGTAATGATTAAAATAATAATAATGCATAACATGAGATACATGAGGCATAACATGATATCATAATGAGAATGATCATAAGTATGGAATAAAGACACAAGGAAATGGAAATATAAGATAATAAAGTAAATATGATAATATTATATGAGAATAGAATCATAGGAAATGTGGTAACTATATAAAACATGACATCATAAGCATAAGTCAAGGCTACCTACCTTATTAACATAACATAGTTAGCTGTGTTAACTGCCCAGACACCATAGTTGGCTTGGCTCACTACCCACATACCATGATATCTCATGAGATGGAAACATTACCCAATCCATTGGAGGTATATATATATTTTCCCACCCATCACATATATAAGATCATACATATATGTTCCACATGATGGAAAAACCATACATAAGTCTCATACATGGTAAAAACCTATGTGAAAGAATTGGATTTCACGATCATGTCTCAAGACATATCAAAAAGATATAACATAAGTATTAAAAAGAGAATAAGGAATTAATTTTATTTAGAAATTAAAATATAAATTGAATATAATTCTTGATCATGGAGTCCCATGGTAGAAAAATCCATGAGAAGGATCGAATAAGTAAGAATAAAAAATGAACCATTTAGTGATACTTTTTCGAAGTAAGAAAATGATATTTTAGAGAAACATCATCATAATTTTCATTTAAAATAATAATTGAACCTGAATGGTTCTACATAATTTAAATAGTAATTTTAAAATCTATTAATGGTGCAAATAAACTTTAAGGGGGTGATGGTTGATGTGAGATAAGAAATTTAAAAATCCCCTTAAATCAGGTTTCCATAATCGTTAGTATTTTGAGGGAAACATAAAATATATATATCCCTATAAATGAAATGGGTATTAAACTAGGTATATATGTAATATAAATATATAAAAAATAATAATTACATGAGTATAATTTGGCATAATTTTTAGAAAAATAAAGTGAAATCATAACCCAAAATCTAGAATGGTAGTACATAATATCCCTTACACTTATGTCATAAAATGTTCTACAATTGTACTTAACTTCATATATAATTAAATTAAGTTCGTTAAAAACCATAATAATAACATTATTTGTCTACAATTTGTTTCATAAGGTCTACTTATTTAATGGGCCTTTGGATTTTTTATCGTGGAGGTTTGATGGTTTTTTCAATCTTGAACTATTGTTGGGTTCCCCCTCATCCCTTAAAAGGGGTTTATGTTTCAATAAAAAAAATTAATTTTATGTCAGTCACTCATTTCAGTTACCTGAGGTGGTTTGGTATATTTTTAAACGATTCTATTGATATGTTGAACATGGTTAAGTTTATCTTAAAAATAAATTCACAAAATCAGGAATATCATTATATTTGCAAATAAAAATTTTTATATATCATTTTTTTTAAATTCATACATGTTAGGAGATAATGGAATGTTAAATATGTCGTTGATGTAGAGGTGGTAGTCTGCACATACACACAAACAACACTTTCCTTTTAAATAAAATGGGAGTCATGTAGAAATAAAAATGATAAATCACATATGATTTATAATTGAGACATAAAAAAAATATGTATTCATAATTTTTATCCTTGGTACCATCCATGAAAGGTAGTGATGAAAAAAACAAACATAACTTTTTGAAGGCGATAATCCACACAAGCACATGATCGATGATTATTTTTTCATACTGGATGCATGGGGATGAATAATAATTATTAAATATATATATAATGAAACTTTATTATATAAATTATATTTAGTCCATTATATTAATGGGGTTAAAGAATATATAGATAAGAAAAAATTAGAAACATAAAGACTAATATGAAGAGACACTCATGCCATAGACTTAGATTATCCTTGGAAATATCTTTGGAAATGAAGGACTTAGTAAAAATAAGTGTATAAAATGGAATTAGGTATTGTAAATAAATTCAAGGAGAGGTATTTAGAGAATACTTTAAAGAGTAATTAAAATGGAAGTTTAATTATTAAATGGGTGGAATTAGGCCCTTTTATAAGTGAAGAAAATGAAACTTTCCATGGAAAATAATGTTAAGTAAGGGGAAATTATGAAATGACATTAAAGTTAGGTGATTTTGGTGGGCAGGGGAGGTGAGTATTACATACAGGTAAGACTTTAAAACAAAAAAATTAATTCTATAGGGTCTATAGATCATTTAAAATGATGAATATTAATGCCACATGAGATTACACTCTTAAACACTAATTAGTCTTAATTAAAAATTAATAATAGTAATTAATTTACTGCTAAAAAAGAAGAATCTTCCCACAAAAAATCAACCAGGTGAATAAAAATTTATACTCCATTTAATATACTACAATTTCTAAATAATAGAAAATTTACTTTTAAATTATAACCTATATTATATCAAAAAGAGATTTTATAATAAATCACTGATTATGCTAAAAAATGTTAATCATGAGTTTGTAAAAATCATATATTAAATAAATAAATAAATAAATATATAATTAAATATAATTAGGGTTTCATAAACATTTAATACATTCTTATGTTACAATAATATCATAATTAGTGATAAAATTAGCCAAAACTGATGATTTTCACTATTCATCTAAAAATTAAATATTTTTAAAAAATACCAAAAAAACATACTAATATGAATTTTGTATACTAAATTAAATTATTTAGTTAATTTTATGTAATTATATTCCTAAAAATTATTTATATTTAAATTTTAATAGAAAATATAAAATATAAAGATAAACTGCTTTTATTTTAAAAAAGACATTATTAAATATTCAACATTTGTATTATTATTTCATACTAATTCTCTAATTCAAGTAATTTTAACCTTTAATATCGCATGTAGATATATTATATGTTATCATAATGATATTTTAAATATGATTAATTTAATTTACTAATGTATCGCGACCTTTTTTTTAGTGCCCGTGAAGAAAGATATCAATCTCAAAATTATTTAAAATAAAATATATATACAAGAATACTACGATGTGATGAGTGTGATATTGAACCAATGGTTGAGGTTGGTTTTATTTTTTATATACTCATCGATAACTTTTATAAAAATTGATGACAACTCAATTGTTCTATCTTCAATAGTGGGTAAGAATTTGTCCTAGGTTTAGTATACAAATAGATAATTCCTACAAACATTTATGTTGAGATATGGGAAGGAGGAACACATATTTCTTATATAAAAAACTATAGATTATGAAGATTGTTCCATGTTGGTAGGTGATAGTATAAGGGATGATGTGGATTGTGAAGAGAATTATAAGCTGTAAATTTTCTAACTTCAGTATGGGATCTGAAGAACAATCTACATTAATGATGGTGTGGATTAATTTCTCTCTTAATATGATCATTTGGAATTCTATTTAAATATAGGGAGAGAGGAACTTCTTCCAGATTTGTCCTTGTCAAAGGTTTATGAAATTCACCCCACCCCCTATTGTAGGG
Source organism: Viscum album (assembly GCA_963277665.1). Lineage (NCBI taxonomy): Eukaryota > Viridiplantae > Streptophyta > Magnoliopsida > Santalales > Viscaceae > Viscum > Viscum album. Next base: position 1,455,407,230 of record OY728123.1, on the reverse strand, counting down.
TGTCTCTTGGATAGAGATGTATTTTGTATGTAGAGTCCTTAAAAGATATGCCTAGGGAAGATTCATGTCCTTAGTTCATTATTTTAGTTATTCTAGATATAGAACATCTATGGGTAAGTAAGATGTTTCCTACCTAGGCATGGGGTATCGAGTTCACTTAGAGCTTGGACCCATGCAGACAAGGGAGGCACGCATGATGGTATATTGATTCCACATAAGCTCATTTTTTAGCTTAATTTTTTGGTAGCTCAAATTGTTCCATTTCAAGGATGAAAATGTTTATAACGGAGATTATGTAGTGAACCAGGTTTTTACAAGATGATACTAAATTTAATTTTGTGTTTTCAATGTGTCGAGACCTCCCTAGGGGTGAAAAAATAAATTTACCCTAGCATATAAACAAATAAAAATTCTTAGATGGAAAAGTTGATTATAGGGTGTAGTGTTTACTCCCAAGATGTACTATGGTTAATTTCTATGCATGATTAGTTTTATGGGATACTTGATATTTATTTCTTAAGTAAACATTTACCTTAGAACTCAGACAGTGGTAACATGGCCATAAAAGTTTCTATTTTAGATATTTAATATTTTAAATAATATCTCTGAGATGGGTCACTGAGATGGTATAGAGATATGAGCACCGCAGAGGCTCCATAATAATATAATAAAATATATATTATTTTTAGTTTGTGCATGAGTATTTTGAAAGAAATTATTATATATCCATACTGGAGTATAATATAGAGAAACTGATGTCATGTTTTCATACAGAATGGGGGGCTTACCTTAGGTATGGTATAAGGTTAGTTTTCACTTAACGTATTTGAGATATTTTGTCTCATATATTTATAATTTAATAAAATAATAATTTATATGAGTTTGGAATGAAAAAACCCTAGAATTGAAATGTAAAACTACCTTTATAGAATATCTATAGGTTTAGTTTCTATTATCAAAGTCATAACCCTAGAGAGAGAGGGAGAGGGAGAGGGAGATCCTTTGATGATAGGAAATTATCAACAATGAATCATGACTAGAAACGTAACATTGGAAAGATAAGGTTTATTTATTTTGATTTCTTCTTATTTATCCATTTAAATAATTGAAATATTCCATTGTAAATCTCTTTCTATTATATTGTTTGAATTCAGATTCTTCCCCCACTATTTCTATTTTCAAGCAAGGGCCATGAATATTATTTAAATCCATAGATTTTTATTCTTTTTTAATGGACCTATAATTAATTAATATTTATTTTCCCTGAGGTTTATTCATTGTGATTAATTCATCATCTTCTTTTGGTTTTTAAGATTATGATTGATGGACAGGTTAACAATGACCATCAATGATATCATATTGTTGATTGTGGATTTATCCCCTCATTCTTTGTGTATTATTCATTGGCCTATGATAAGTCACTGATTTTACTACTGATCCAGTTTGAAATGTGATCAAACCAAAGACCTATATTGGTTGGTTCGATCATTGATGGAAGAGATTATTATGTGAGAAATACTAAAGGATGGTGGATCACAGATAGTGGATGAGTCCATATACTCACAGGATTGGTGCAAGGCGTGGTAGACTTGCATGGATCAATAGAAATTTTTATTTCCAGCCATCTATTATGGGAAACCAATGGTGGAAGGTGTATTCTTTGAGATCAGGGCCATGGTTAATGATTTGGAATCAATCAGAGATGAGACCAGCGATGAAAGTGGATTCTTGGCATGAGATCAAGTCTAGTTTGAGAATACCGACTACATAGCATGCAGTTTGGAAGAACACATACCATGTACTTTGGTGGATGAAACCGATAGAGTTTCATACAATGAAAATTATCACACATTGTGTGGTTCACCCCTACAAGCTATGTGATAACTAGCTAATCAGCTTGGTGTGTATAGGGAGTACAAGCCCAAGATTCCATTTGGCCTTAGACATCATGCAGCCTCAACCACACACTGTGGGCCTTCAGATGACCAGATAAATGTATACAAGGTTTATAGACATGGGAACCCTAATAGCCATATAAACCATCTGAATCAATGTCACATCTCGTATAGCCCTTAGTGGAACACAACTCGAGAAAAATACTACATGCCGAGTACCTCTACAGAATCTACATGATGTGTATCATATCATTAATTTTATGTAAGTGACTCTTTTATAATACCTATATAGTTCTAGTATATGGCTATGAGGAGGCTTGGGACAACACTCTATGTACCCCATAAGATCACATTGTATACTTTATACAGAATGACTTACCTACCTTATCTCTTCCATCGGTCTTAGAATTAGACCTGTGAGTAGTCCATTATAATTAGAATTTAGTGTAGGAAATTATGCTGAACTTGGTTATGACATTAGGGATATTATACATGCTAATGTGAGTGGTATGTTTCTTTTGGAAATGATTACCCAATGATGGGGTTTGGGAATGATCATTAGAGTGGTTTTGGGGTTAGTTCTCCCTTGATAGTGGGAATCTGTTTGGGTGTGAGTCCCCCATTATCTATGTATAATTAGGTTTGATATGTTGAGATGGTATGTGAATAGGATATACTCTATAATACCAAACATAGGATCAAAATAATATAGATACTGAATCAAGTATCCAAAGACGCTTAAAATACAAGAGGGGGGTGAATTGTATTCATCAACAAGTTCCTTTGAAACTTTTAAAGATGGTTATATTTAACAATGTTAAACAAGTTAATTCACAAAACCTCTAAGTTCTATACACTTGCTAGATTCAGGAAATATGATTCTGAGGAAGTGACTCCGGAAAGATGGTTCCAGAAAGTGAAAATTAATGAAAGTTTACGACAACAAAGATTCTACCTTAAAGCGTATAGAATCTTACTAAATCAGAGTACAACTATAATGAAGTATAATATAGTTATACTTTCCTCAATAAATAAAATGCAGAGGAAAACCTATAACAACACAAGTAACAAGTAGTAAATCTTTTAACCCAAAGATAAGGGTATACAACAACCTTAGATAAAGGTCCCTTGATTTATACTTTCAAGAAAGTATGTCTTACCCACACCAGGGTAAGCCATCGATACGAAGATCAGAGTATGTCTTGCTATCCCCACAAGACCTCAACTTTAAAGTAGTCAGCACCTATGTCTTCCTCAGCAAGGAAGCCCTCAACTTCAAGCTAGTCGGCACCTCTTTCTTCCTATCCCTGGAAGCCCTCGATTGTACACAACAACAATCAGAGTCACACAAAGAAAATCTGAACAAGAAGTTCAGTACGCACAAAGTAATAAAGAATCTCTCTCTTTAGAAATCACTTCAGCATCATGTAATCTCTAGATCGATCAACTTCTTTTGAGCTCTTTCAAATGGGATCCTATTTATAGCCACGAGTTCAACAGTCGGCTCCCTCCTCCAACGGTCATATTTTTCCTTGAATTTCAGAGGGACCTGTACACGTGTCATTCAAAAAATGGTTAGTTAGTAACTGAATGCATGACATAATTTTATAAAAAATACAAGTTTAAGAAAAAATAAGGTTACATTACCAGAATCCAATATTCGGAATGTAAGAAAATAAAAGTTCAGAGTCTAACCAAAAATTAATTCGGAGTCTATAATACAAGGATATTAGGATTCTGTTTTCTTGGAAATTCAGAACTTCAACTCTATAGAATTCCGGAGTATGAATTTCAAGGAAATTTTGAATATGGATTCACAAGAATTAAGAACCTGAACTTACAATGTTCGGAGTCAGAATTCATGAGAATTTGGAGTCTGAACTTACAATGTTCGGAGTCTAAATTTATTAGAATTCGGTGTTAGAACTCATTGGAATTCGTAACATGAATTCAGTGTCATAACTTAAAAGAATTATTAACAAGAATTCAAAGTCATTATTCTTAAGAGTTCATAATCAGAATTCGTATTCCGAATTCGAAGTCAGAACTCAGAAGAGTTCAGAGTCAAAATTCAGAGAACTCGGAGTTTGAACTCAAAAGAGTTCGGAGTTTGAATTCAGAGAACTCGGAGTCTGAACTCAGAAGAGTTCGTAACTAGAATTTTGAGAATTCGGATCCTAAAACAGAATGCTTCATATCTAGGTAATTATAGGATTCCAAGGTTTTGGCTACAAACCAAATTTTACACTTAGAAAAATTACAATATGAACAATGACATCATGGAAAGGATAAATTTCCTTGGGGAAGGGAAATTTTCCTTATAGAAGTAAAACACAGGGTAAAAATAGATTTTCTTTGAGATAAGGTGTTTGTGATTTTCAAAACAAGAAGGAATGTTAAAGTCATAAGGAAACCTTATTGACTTAACAATCTCCCCTAAGTATGAAGGAATGGAAAAGTCATAATAAAAACCTTATTGACTCAGCATGATAATCTACTACACTATTGGAGAACACGTTCTCTATCTATGGGGTTATTAATCCCCCATCTTAGAACTCTAACAGGGTGTGGTTCCTCCGCTGGAGTCAGTTTTTTATCAACTGAGGTTCCCATTATTGAGGTATAGATCCTCAATTATTGTTCATATAAGGTTATGTGGATTTCCCAACATTGGTAGTTCAGATTCCCAAAAAATAGTATGGTATTAATGGATCTTAAGGCACATGATACCTTAGTAGGTGAGCATTCTTCAATAATTTGGAGATTAATAATATTTGTTTCAAACAGTGGTGTGGTAATTGGGAATGTCAAATTATAGAGGATCCTTCAAGACTGATGATTCCTCAGGCACCCCATGGGTTGAGATTGAGTTGCGGTATATTTCTAAGATATATTCTTTAGGCTTCATGGAATCTTCAATATACTGATCATATATAACTACTCATGTGATGTGAATTTCAAGATATGATGTTGATATGGTTGAGACTCCTTATATCCCTATCATCTTTGATTATAGAGCATATCTGGCTTCTTGTTGCTATTTTTGGTTACTCTTTCTCATATCAAGGGTTTTGTGATAACTTGTTTAGTTTTCACTCTTTTGGGTTTTCAAATCATCCTTATAAGTACTTTTATACTCACCAATGTATGGGCTTTGTGTCCATACATGTTGTTTCTATACAGTTGGTGAATAGTTTGTGGATGGAATTAGTGGACATGGAGTTAGCATGTATTATTCATAGATAAATCCTATAAATTCCTGGTGGCACATGGTGGAGCATGGTGATCCCATATAGTGGCAGTGACCATTTCATTTGGTGGAAGATCTAGGAGTTCCTGTAGTGATGTGGGGCTTCTAGTATATCCATGTATTCCTAGTATGGAGAATTATTGGATATAAATTTCTTCCAGTTTTTTTCTTTTGTGGAGTTTTATTTGTAATTTTTGTCTAATACAATAATTATTTATAGTTTATTTAACTATTTATACTGAAACAACATGAAAATTATTTGTATGTTAACACAATTATTTTTTTTCCATAATAGTAATTTTATTAATTTTCATAATGAACGTATATAGAAATTATTAAAAAATATTAGATGTTAAATAATAATACTGATTACAATATCTAATACTAACACAAGGATATATAAACCAAATAATAGAAACCACACAATGGTGTACTACATTAGAAAGAAATTTTCTTAGAAGATTACACCATCCACAAAAACTAATAAAATAAAAACAAACATTGGGAAAATAAATTTACATTATAAAGGAATTCTAAAAACTTATTGTAATTAAGTAGTAAATATTGATGTTTGGTGATATATATTGGATGTAATTGAAAATATGACCATCACATTTCTAATACTATTACATGACTGTTGGTCAAAATGACTGTTCGGAATTATGACCATTAGTAATGTAGCTGTTATAATGTGACTATTAGTATTAGTTTATATTAAGGTTAATTAGATGTTTTAATTGAATTAAAAAGGAATCAATTATGGCCTCAACTTGTAGGATCATTCCTTTTGAATCCCATTTATTAAAACATGGGAGAGAGGTAGTGTCACTAGTGTTATCTATTGACCAAGCCCAAACATATATTTAATAAGTATGTATTGACTGGAATGGAATATAGGAGAAGTTCAAGTTAGTGGAGCTCATTACCAGGTCAATGCTAGCTAATCCATCCCATGAAACTACCACCATCACACACATTACCCTTAGGGAATATGTTGGTGTAATATGTTTTTTATTTCTCTAGATGATATTATCATAAAAGTGTAATTTACTATTTATAAATGAAATAGTTATTTCTTTAATTCCATGTTCTTCATTGTATTATTTTAAAAATAATCATGAATATAAGATGAATTCAAAAAATAGATTTTAGAATAAAAATAAAACATAATTTTATTTTCAAAAAATATATACACTTTTATAATTTCAAGAATTTTATATAAAATTTATTTTTAAGAAATTTTCTTATAAACAAATATTTATTTAAATATAAATGACAATAAAATTTTATAATTCCCTAGAAAAGTGTTAGAAAGCTAACTATATTGTCAAAACTATTATTTTTCAATAAATAAGGAATTTTATTAAAATGTTAAAATTATCATATTTTTGAGAATTATTTTAATAAAATAAACAATATATTTGAAATAATTTTATAATAATTAGTTTAGATTGACATTTTCATAATTTTATAAAATAAAAACATAATTCATGACTAAATACATGTTATTTTATTAATATTATTTATTTTAATGAATTAAAATCAATTTCTAAACCTACAAATGACCTTCCAAATTCTAAAATGGAAATTATGATTATAAGAACTATATTTTATTGAAACTGTACTTTTTCTTATCTAATGTAATATTAAAAAATTTATTTTTTCCTTAAGTATTAAAATATTACGAACCATGACATATATTTCTAAAAACAATATAAAAACCACGGGTCAATGGTTTTTCATTTACCAAAACCAAGAATTCTAAGATCCATATTTAGAAATTATTAAACAATTACTCATATTTTAATATAAATACAAAACATCCCCCTTCCGATCCACCCCAAAATCATTAAACATGAACTTATAAAAATTTACCCTCTCTAAATTCCCTCCAAGGTACCATGGTTTACCTCTCTAAGATTTAGGAAGTTACTTCCCAAGGTAATGTAACTATCCTCCTCTTCTTTTCCATTCAAGTACCTCTTTTATGGTATGTGTTATAATTGATTAATTAAATTATTTTCAAGAAATTTTTTATACCATTACTTTAAAAATAATTTATTATCAATGATATGCCTCCATTAACTCCCATTATTTCTTTTACTTAATCCACATTGTATGCCCATCATGTTGCCGAATTCATTTCATGAATTTTTCAATTTTACAAGAAATATTATTATAGTATAAATACTAAACCCATTTATCTATTAATGTTTGTTAACCTAGATGTAAATATGATTAATTTATTTTGGAATTCCAAATATGAAACCCTTATTCCTTTCTCATGGGTTAAAAATGATGTAATGATCATATCTTTAACTATTTACAAATTTAATAACTTTTACATGAAACTTCGTCATTATTTCTCATGAGTTGTTAATGAAATGTTTTATTATGATCTATGTGGTGCACATGAATTTCGAAATATTAAGGGTTCAATCTGATATCATTCCAATTCATTGGGTAAATGATTAATCATTCAAGATGACATGTTTTATGATACCTTGGTGAATAACCTTGACAATTATGTTTTCTGACACCTTCGTGATAAAACTTTGTGATATGCATATGGATGTCTCATTTTTATGTTTCAGCCACATTTTCATGTTATTAATCATTATAATTATATTATTATATGCATTGTATTCTTATGATCATTCCTTGTTTTTATGCCTCATGATCACTTACAAAATATTTCCTTTGTTATTCTCTTACTGGGATTTATCCCCACCCCATTTTTTAAATGTATGTCTTCATGATATAAGATGTGTAAAAGTAACCTAGGATAAATCTAGTAATACAAATTTAAAGTATATGAGAAGAAATTTTATGCTTTCCAAGTATTATTTCATAAATTCAAGAAACTAAACATCACAACATCTTCTGTGCTATTAAATGTATTACTATATAATGAAATATTTATGTATAAAAAAGGTGGGATTTCATATTTAGTATCAAATGTATTTTTAGTTATTTGTTAAATATTTTACAAGAAAAACATGAGTAAGACCCATATGGATAAGTTTTAATATAGGAATAAAACCAAAAATTTTTGTGAGGTATAATGTGAGTGGTTTCCCAGAAATGAAATCCCTTTTGGAATAATATTAGTGGATTTTCCTCTCACACAGTTATAACTAGGGGTAATAAACCTAAAAAGGGAAAATTGGGTGTCAACTTGATCATCACCTAGTGCATGATAAAGTGGCCTTGCTACAAACCTATTTTTATACCCCTGGGATATATTTTTAGTTAATCACATTCTTTTTATGAACTATTATGAATGATATATAGAAAATTTAATTTCTAATGGAGTGGATTAAATAATAATGACTTTTAAGAATGTTATATTAGGAAAAAAATCCCTTTATAATTAAAGTATTCTTAAATTTATCATGTTTCTCAGTAAATTTTTCTCTATTTAGAAAAATGGTATAAAATAGAAGGACTAATGTAAATGATAAATACAAAGGAATGTGCTATGGAAGTATTCCTAATGTGATGGAAATTGGATTTGAAAATTTCATTATGATGATAAATTAGTTAACTCAATTCATGAATAAAAAATAAACCATGTGAATTTTTTGACATTATCAAGGAATGAACAACTAGTAGTTGAATTATTCATGTGACAATGACCACCTATTTTTAGTAGAACCTCTAATACACCGACCAAAGAACAATGGATCAATAATATAGAAAATTTATTTCCTATACTCCATTATTCTAACCAAGATAAAGTTATGTTGGTAGTATAATTCTTAGAGTGATAATCTGATCAGTGGTGGACACTAATCAAGAACACAAAGCTAAGGGATGAGGTGGAATCCATTGAATGGGAAGACTTCAAAAAAAGTATTTTTAAAAATATATTTCCTCATAATCTATAAACCAAGATGGATAGGTAATTACTTGAGTTTAAATAAAGATAAAATGAATTAGTGGTGAATTATGAGATGAAATTTATAAGGCTTTCATGATACAGTTCAATATTTGTCATCGATTTTAATGGGAAGATTGAACGATTATCTAGAGGACTGAGACCCCATATATGAAAATCATGGGAAATATGAGATTTCTAGAGTTATAAATATATAGTATGATGTGATATCAAAGTTATAATGGATTTTGGATATTCCCAACGGACTCATGGATAGACTCAAAAGAAGATAAGTATGAATCAAAATTTTGGAAATAATTCAGATGAGAAGAATGTAAAATATCCCATTTGCAACAAATATAGGAAGAAGCATTTGGATAATTGTTTAAAAGGAAGTGTAAAGTAATAAAATTATGGAATAGATGGACATATAGCTCAAAACTATTGTGAATTTTTTAATCCTCAACATATGAACACCAATGAAAAAGGGAATATGGTTCAAGTATAACTTGTTATGTAATAATTCAAGTATGGGTAGCATGGATATTTCACAAATCAATTTCCAAATTAGAATATAATGGAGTGAAAGTACCATTAACCCCATCAGAGGCCATGAGATAAAGGTTATTATTTTCCAATCACAAAGGCTGAAGTTGAGGCTCTAAATTATATTCTGGTAGGTACACTCATTGTATACTTAAAGATAACAAATACAATGTTTGATTTTGGGTATGAAAATTATTTTATTTTATTCAAGTTTTAAAGAACTTAAAGTTATCCTCAAAAATTATAGTGGTATATTTTTTAGTTAAAACTTATGGAAGAAATATTAAAGCGTAAAATATTTATTAGGACTCCCCAATTAACTTTGGTGAGTGAAATATCTCTTCAAAGAAGGTTGTAATTCCAATGGTGTAATTTTATATAATACTTGGGATGGATTGGTTTCTAAAGTATAATGTATTGATTATTTATATATGTAAATATACTTATGTTCTCATGAAGGAATAACCCATATTTATCTTCAAATGAGAGATATCGAAGACTGATTCTTACCAAGAACAACCTCCTATGACCTTCATTATGGAAATTATTGGTGAATAAGGAGATGAAAGAGAATTTATAATGATTGGATATGTTCACATTATTAAATAATACATTAATTTATTTCATGATGAGTTACCTCGACCTCCCCCAAAAAGATATTTAGAAATCTCAATTGAACTCATAACTGGATCCAAGCCAATATCAAATAACCAATGTAGAATGTAATTTATGGAGTTAAATGAATTAAAGAAGAAACTAAAACACCTATTGGAACAAAATTTTATTTGATCATGTGTATCTCTATAGGGAGAACAAGGTCTCTTTGTGAAAAAGAAAGATAGATCAATGTGACTATGCATAAACTATAGAAAACTTTTTCGGATCAAAATAAAGAACAAATACCCTCTCTTAAGGATTAATGATTTGTTCAACGTACTTAAAGGGGATTAATTATTCTATAAGATTAGCCTCTATCGGGGTATCAATAGTTGAGGGTGAATAAAGAAGATATCTCAAGGACTTAATTCTAAAAAATATATGGTAATTAAGAGTTTGTTGTTTTTCCCTTTTGATTGAATAATTCTCTAACCATAGTTATGAATTTGATGAATAGATTATTTAATTAAAACATTGATAAATATTTAGTGGTATTTATTGATAATATTTCAATACATTCTAAAATTTGGGAGAATTATAGGGATCATATAAGGGTTATATTAAAAATTTATAATATGTAGAATATATTGGTATATTTATTAAATGTGATTTTTGGTTACAAATATATTCATTCATATGGAATGTTTTAACTAGTGAAGGAATCTTAGTTGGTCCTTCCAAGACAGGCTGTAGAGGAGTGGCCTCATCCTAAAATAGTAACTAAAATTTATAGCTCCCTTGATTTAATAGAATATTATAGAAGGTTTTAGATAAATTTTTCATATCTTTCTAATCCAATAACCAAATTAACTTGAAAATGAGTTTAGTTTATCTGGTTAAAGGATTCCAAATAAAGTATCTATGAACTAAAGAAGAGGTTGGTTAGTACACCTGTGATAAATCTACCCTCTATCAGAGAAGGTTTTTTATCTATAATTATGCATCTATATAAGGTATTGGATGTGTTATCTTGTAAAATAATAAGGTAATCACCTATGCATATCAATAGTTAAATAATCATGAGAAGAATTATCCTACACATGACATAGAATTAGCTTTAGACATTTTTATCTAAAGATATGGAGACACTGTATTTATAGAGAAGAGTTTTTTATATGTAAAAACCACCAAAGTTTTATGTATGTATTAACATTTATGGAAATGAAAATTAGAAAAATGAGATGGTTGGAGCTTTTTAATGATTGTGATTGTTAAATTCATTATTAGCTCATAAGAGAAAACAAAGTCACATATTCACTGAGTATTGAAGAAGATCCATTGATCAAGGACATGGTAAGGTTAGACATGGGAATAATAAGTGAAAGGATATCATCAATACTATCCCAAATTATTTCTCAACAATTATTACTAGATAAGATCAAGAAATATTATAGATATGAGCTTTTGATAAAAAATAAGATAGAGGATATGAAAAATGGGATGTTTTCTGAATTTAATATTGACCTAGAAGGTGTAGTAAAATTTGGTACAAGGATATGTATTCCATCAATTATAGATATAAATAAGGATTTTATAGATTAATCTCATATATTTATATTCTCTATACATATCAGAAGCACTAAAATGTATAGGAAACATCGTGATCATTATTGGATGGCTAATATGAAAATATAGATTACTGATTACACTAAAATGTGCTTGGTGTTTCAACAAGTGAAGGTGAAGAAAAAACTTCTTAAATGGATATTACAACCACTACACATACCTGTATGGAAGAGGTATAACATAACTATGGACTTTTTCATTGACCTTTCTAAGATATCCAAGTGAAACAATATTATATGGGTAATCATCAATATATTGAAAAAATATATCCATTTAATTTCCATAATATCGGACTTCTATCTAGAGTGCCAAGATTTTCTCTATATTCAAGAATTAGTCAGACTCCATGGGGTACCAATATCGGTTGTTTCTAATTGAGATCCAAGATTTACTTCTAATTTCTCGAGTATCCTTCAAAAGGATATGAATATAGAAGCAAAACTGAGAATAATCTTTTATCATCAAATAGATGGGAAACATGAGATTATAATTCAAATATTAGAATAAAATCCAAGTACCAAATTACTTAATTTTCAAGGGAGTTGGAACTAACATCTTCCACTTGTTGAAGTCTCCTATAATAATAGTTTACACTCGAGTATTCAAATAGAACATTTTGAAGATATCTATATAAAAAGGTGTAGAACTTCAACATGTTGTGTAGAGACCCAAATCTTGACCTACATGTACAATACAATACTTTTTTCGGAATACTTAATACATAACAAAAAAACCAAAACTCAAGGATCGTAATAGTTTAGTGTCTTTGGAAACATGGAATATAAACTTCTAATCATGTTGAAAGATATCTTCAACAACTCCCATAACGATCTTCCCCTTTTTGTTTCCTTACCTAAAACCTTTCTTTATATCCTGGGGAAAATAAAACATAAAAAGGGTGAGCTCAAATGCTCCGTAAGGGAAAATATAGAGAACATAAAACAATCCATAAACATTTGAAATCAAAAACTGGAACATGAAATTTAAACATCAAAATCTTGAGCAAAGACATAAATCATGGAAGTATGTAACTCATATATCATAATGGAACATCAACCATGATAAAATATAATGGGAATAAAACTTGTAATTTGGGTAACCATTCAGTACATGTTATGATTTCCATAGTAGCCAAGGCATTGCTGCCAAGACCATCTTAGTGGACAAAGTCCATTTCTAAATCGAGTTCACTCCTCGTTTCAGTCCTGTAACACTGAACCGGATTAACTTCACATTCCATCCATGTCTATCTCATGAGACATAAATCTTTACCCAATGAATTGGAGGGAGATATAGGTCCCACCCATCTCATAATGAAATCGTTCTTAGGTGTTCCGAAAAACAATCATAAATCATTCATCATAACCCAAAGAATAAATTGGATTTCATAAACATCATTCCATCATAACATAATCCATATAAAAAAATGGATATCATTTCATAATAAGAAAAGTGAAACCATATAAATCATATAGACATTATACTGAAAACATACACATATAAAATAATGTCATCTTAGATGGAAAATGGTTTTGATAAAGCACTTGAAATGAATTCTTGTGGAAAATATCATTTCTTCTTGAAAATCTTTTTCTTTTCACAAAATGCCATGCAATTTTAAAATAAAGAGATTTTTTTGAAAATAATAATGAAATATTTTGGAGGAATATTCATGAAAATAAGGCTTTATAAAACCATAAAAATACTTTCATGCAGTATAAGTTAAAAAAACATTCTTCTCATACTTTTGCCGGAAAAGTCAAAAAAGTACCTCGTAACTTAAACAAAAGAAAGATTCCTTACATACCATGTAGTAAAAGTCAAAAATGGGTAAAAAGAACTTTAAACATACATGAAAACATTTCTAGGGAACTTGTACATGGATGATAACAATAACCCCAGTAAATACTTACGACTAAACAATCTCGGATAAAAACGAGATTGGAATAGTTATCCCTTACCTTAGGTCTGATATGCTTCGTATGGATCCGAACCTCCTGTATAATGATTTAAATAACGTAATTGACTTATTACATAATCATATTAATTGTTCTTATATCATATATGTTTCACTTATGACTTTATATTACCCGTTCTTTTGTAAATTCCATGTTAAAGCAGCGTTTTGGGTAAAATCATTTCATTTATCGTATGTGTTTCGACATGTCGTTCTTGATATTATTACTTATATCCTGATTTACATAATTCCAGAATGTAAAAAATAATTTATATGTAATATATATTCATCATATACATATATATTATAGATCGATAAAAGGAATGAAATACACCATTCATGGAGACGGTAGGCCATACGTACGCATGAACACTGTTTTCATTTCCTTGTTGAATTGAATGAAACTAAATAGATGACATACATATAAATATACATAAATCGAGTAGCATTATTATGTCATATATTTCATTATTAATCATTATATAAACTTTATAATTATTCATGTATGGTTAACATGGAGAATGAATCTCATCGCGTCGTGGAGACGGTAATCCGTACGTACGCACGAGCGATGATATCGTTCCCATAATTACTGAATAGAATTGGAGTGGATGGTATAATATATCATAATCAGTATGATGTTATAATAACCACATATAGTTATTATTTACACCATTATACCCATCCTTGTAAGGTGTTGGTGGAAAAACAGATTACACCACGGCGTGGAGACGGTATTCCGTACGTACGCACACACGGTGATTTCGTTTTCCGTAGGATGGATAGAAGGTGAAATGGGGTTGCTTAATATTTATAATAAAATGTTAGTATATTATTTATACTGATTTTATTACAATATAATGAAAAAACTAAAGAAGAATATGTTGAAGAAGAAAGAAAATTGAAAGAATCGGTAATAGATATTACCCCTTCTTTGACATGCCTCTTTGAAACCTCCTATTAGGGTGCTAAAATTGGTCTTTGAAGAAGACCAGGACCTCTATTATGTTGATATGGAAGTTGAGAAGGGAAATACGCAGGGTTTGGAGGAGCTTAAAGGCTCTAAATTGTGTGAGTAGAAGAGTGAGGAGATGCCCTTTTATAAGGGAGGAGAGGGGCACCTTTGGAAATATAAGAAAATATTAATTTATATTAAATCCCAACCCCACTTAAAAACTTCCAAAATGACTCAAATACGAATATTAGATGAGATAGGGTTGTAATATCATCGACAAATAAAATTTAGACATGTTATGAATTTATTTTAAACATTATCAACTTGATTTATCCTTATTTAATAAATTTAATTTTATTTGTGGTAATAACATTATAAATTTAAAATTACTGAAAATAATTACTTATTTGTTTTGAATTGTCCATAATTGGATACTTTATAACATTATAGACCATATAAATATAAATTTATAATTTTTAAATATTTTTGTGATTTTTAAATAGTTTTATAATATGTTATTTTTATAAAATGACAATAGTGTCAATTTTGACACTATTCAATTATTTGAATTTAAATAAACAATATACAGAAGATATGTTTTAACTAAAAGATTTAATAGATTCATAACATGTCATATTTATCTAGAAAATTATTGGAGCACATTAAATAGTCCATATAATATTGAGTTTAATATTTTTAAAACCATTTATTTGACATTTCTCTTAATAAAATAATTTCAACATCACCATTATGTCATCTTTAATGATAATTATTTAATCCATAAAAATTATAAATAAATTCATATGATGTAGATAATTTTATTAGATTTCTGGAGACTATTCATGTTTGAAGTTTCATGATGTTTATCACTAAATTATTATACTTATAAGATTTAAGAGAGTGACATGTTGTCCCTTTCATTGGTTTTAATAATAATTAAATTATTTCCAAGGAAACAAGTCCATAAAATGAATCTATTACAACCCATAGGTGATATGGGTCAACTTTTAGTCATCCAATTGAATTTTGGCAGGTGTTAGGGTAATTTTATAATCTTATATTTACCCTTAATTACCCGATTTACCTTGAACTATGGTAAATAAAATTTACCATTGTTACTATTCATAATGCCAAAAAATAAAAAGTAGCTTATTAATATAATTTGGACCCACTGATTCCAAATATGGAATCCATTTTTCCAAATTCAATACACAAAAGTTTCAGAAATTAAATTAAAATTAATCCCGTTGTCGAAAGAAAACAAGTTTTTGTTTAAAACATTGCAAAAGATTGAATTGATTTAACCTACAAATTCAAGGTAAAATAAATGATAAGGACGTACATTATATTAAATGGTAAAAATATATTCTATTTAAACTTTAAAACCATTAAATATTATAATTTAACCATATAAATTATTACGATGAAAAAAGTTGTTTTTAATTAAAATATAGCGGGTTTTTACTATTCATTAAAATATGAAAGTTATCAGAAAAATATCAAAACTTTATCCAATGTAAATTTTTATATCCTGATTCAAAATAAGAAGTTTATTTTGTAAAATTGAACTTATAAATATGTCAAAAATTAGATTTAATTTGGGTGCGCCATCAAAAGGCGACAAAATTGCATTTTTTTAAAATTACTTATTTAACCCAAAATATTTATTTTGTTCACATAAAATGTTTTAGAAAATTTATAAGATGAATAATAATGTTATAAAATTCAAAATTTAGTTAATAGTATTCATAAAGGATAGTCTATAATAATATTATAACAATATATCGTCGTTTAGTGAAACCTGGAATTGTGTACAACACACGCTATCGAGGAAGGTCACGATTGCGTGTAATGCAAGCCAAGTCAGGGTTGCGTGTTATGTAAGACTCCTTTGTTGTTTCGTTATAACATAATCCAACCATTTTTCATTTATACATTGAATATATATATATACACTCAATTTTGCGTAGAATGACTATTATCAAACAAACTTGAAATTGTGTGTAACACAATCTAAGAATAGTGTTGCATATACTGCAAGCTAATACAGTGTTGCGTATAGCACAAGATAATATTTTTGTAGCATAAAACACATGTCATCAAATAAATTAAAAAGAATACTTATCATAAAATATCGAGTTGTTACATTCTACCCCCCTTAAAATGAATTTCACCCTCGAAATTCATAGGGGTTATATATGGTTTTCTACTTGAAAGTTTCTTTAGTTGAAACACACATCGTAAAATGAAATACCAAAACTTAACTTTAAAAACTAAAGTATGAAACGTAACGGTTACCCAAATTAACTAATCACTGGGTTTCCACATAGGAGAAATAGGTGAAAATATGGATATGGAATAGAAATCTAACCATCATGTTCTGATGGAGAGTGGTAGAGAACATGGATATGAAAAAGCCAACATTCACAAAGCCATAGATTTGTGATGATCTAAGGTACCATCTGATTCATCGGATATAAGGGCACTAGGACAACATTTTTGATTTTCATGATCATTTCCCTAAAGTTGATGAATTAAAAGAAATACTTACATGATTTTGGTACAATCTCACTATTTTTCGTGAATTAAACAATTTCCACTTCATATCTTAAAGAAATGAAGTTGAATTTGTTATTCGTGAAGTGTTAGAAGATCATGTGATAGAATGATGGGTCATTCCATCTGTTTCAAACAAAAGGTTAGAAAAAGTAATAAGTCCATCTTATGGTGAGATTAATCGTATATGGTTCCAAAACTGGACTTATACTTTGTTTATCATACCGCTTAATAAAATAAAACTAGTTTCCACTAACCAGGGACTTCTTGTAGGCCAGTGGTAGGCAATAAAGTCTTGTCACACTTCAGTTGTGGGTTCGATTCCCACATCCTTGTCCGACGCAATGGGTTGTCGCCCGTCCTGCAGGTTGTCCTTTTTCTAAAACTACACTATTATAACATTCTAGAAATAATATCGAAAAAAAGTTCTAGCCTTAAACAATACTAACCTATGTCCCACATAATTCATTCCAATCTTTAGGCTTATCTAAAATACTTCTGTCCAAGCTCATAGTATAAAAAAACAATTATTAGAAATGTCATCTGCCGAGCATGTGAATACCATCATTTATCCCCCTTATATCATACGATATATCTTGTTGGTCAAATTACAAACATGTGAATAACATAATCATTTATTCTCTTGAAAAATGAATACCCATTTAACCTTAGTGAAAACATGAGTACTGTCAAAAGTTAACTCTTTCCACATACCAAAACCCCAAAATTCTATGTACTCAAACCATGATATAACTATTTCCTTATATCAGTCATGAGCCCATGAATACTGTCAAACATTTAATTTTCTCCTTATCCCTTCATTATGCGTATATCATCTTCTTTCCAAAAATATCTCAATCACTTTCCATGGTTACCTGTACCATAAAATTATTGAAAACCACAATAGACCACTACATAAATATTCCAATATTCCACGATACTATATACAAAATTATTTTTGAATCCCATTACATAAACACTTAATCATTCCACCACATCGTTTTCATATTCAACATCACAAATAGTGATCGCATGTGACTTCCCTTTTTTCCTTTGCCTTAAGTGGTTGCTCATGTCGATCATCATTAACCCTTGGATTAGGGAATTGATTATCATAATTCTCCATTTCATTGCACTTGAAGCATTGAAGTGTTGGTGGTGCGTTCTCTACAGTCTTTTCTTTATCATTAGTAACCCTTTTTCCATTACTTCGACACTCAGCTGCTCGACGAACTTCTTTTCCACACTTAAAACATTTTCTAGTCCCTTTAAAACAATCTCCTCCATGCTTATTTCCACACTTTGAGCATAAGGAAACATGCATCTTCTTTTCAACATTATTATGAGATTTCTCCTTGAACTCCATCTTTCGTTTCTTGTCAAAACCATGAGATGGATATGTAACACCAACTTCCATTTCTACCTTGATAGCACAACACAAAATTTCTTCATAGCTACTGAAGTCTCTTATAGCTAATTCCCTTCTAAGACTTGGTTTTAATCCACTGAAGAATCGATCAACTTTACTTTTAGGTTGGATGATAAATCCAGATGCATACCATGCACGCCTTGTAAAATTCGCTTCTTATATACCGACATATTCATCATCCTTTTGCTTTAGGTCAAGAAACTACTTCTCTATCTTTGTTCGAATAATACGAGGGAAGTACTTATTGAAAAACAAGTTCTTGAACTCGTCCCATTCCATGGACTCAATTTCATCTCTTGGCCTCGTATTCTTGATAAGATTCCACCATTGATCAGCTTCACCTTCCAAACGATAAATTACTAAGATGACCTTATCATGTTCAGAACATTGAAGAACTGAAAATATCTTTTCAGTGGCACCGGTCCATTTTTCAGTAACATGTGGATCAGAAGACCCACTGAAATAAGGTGAACGTTGCCTCATGAAGGACTCAATAGAATATTGTTCCCTTCTCTCCTCATTTGGATGTTTAGAATGATTCATAGCTTGTGTAAGTATAGCAATAATATTTTTAACTCCATCTCCCATAACATTGGTTTGTTCAGAAGGACAATCATTGTATTGTACATTACATTGATCAACACGGTTCATTCAGGTTCCAGCCATCGTCTAAAACCCAAAAAGAATAGTGTGAGAGGAAAAAATCATGCAAGAGAAAACAACATAATAAAGGGGGAGTACCTTCAATATCTAACATCTTAGGTTTAATTCTAAGATCGTTATAGTAATTCTAGGATTATAACTTATACATATACTTAACCTTAGGGACATCCCTATACATACCTTAGAAATATCTCTAGGTATCTCACTAAAGTTCTCATATCCTAGTTTCTAAAGGTTGACTAAACTTCCCTCTGATACCAACTGTAAAGACCCAAAGCTTGACCTACATGGACAATACAATACTTTTGCAGAATACTTAATACATAACAAAAATACCAAAACTGAAGGATCGTAATAGTTTAGTGTCTTTGGAAACATGAAATATAAACTTCTAATCATATTGAAAGATCTTCAACAACTCCCATAACGATCTTCCCCTTTTTGTTTCCTTACCTAAAAACTTTTTTTATTTCCTGGGGAAAATAAAACATAAAAAGGGTGAGATCAAATGCTAAGTAAGGGCAAACATAGATAACATAAAACAATCCATAAACATCTGAAAGGAAAAACTTGAACATGAAATTTAAACATCAAAATTTTGAGCAAAGAAATAAATCGTGGAAGTACATAAGGAATATATCATAATGGAACATCAACGATGATAAAATATAATGGGAATAAAACATGTAATTGTGGAAACCATTCATCACATGTTATGATTTCCATAGTATCCAAGGCATTGCTGCCAAGACCATCTTAGTGGACAAAGTCCCTTTCTGAATTGAGTTCACTCCTTGTTTTAGTCCTGTAACGCTGAACCGGATTAACTTACCGTTCCAGCCATGTCTATCTCAAGAGATATAAATCTTCACCCAATTCATTGGAGGGAGATATATGTCCCACCCATCTCATAAATAAATCATTCTTACGTCTGCCACAAAACAATCATAAATCAATCATCATAACCCAAAGAATAAATTGGATTTCATAAACATCATTCCATCATAACATAATCCATATAAAACAAATGGATATCATTTCATCATAAGAAAAGTGAAACCATATAAATCATAGAGACATTATACTTAAAACATACACATATGCAATAATGTCATCTTAGATGGAAAATGGTTTTGATAAAGCACTTGAAATGAATTCTTGAGGAAAATATCCTTTCTTCTTGAAAATCATTTTCTTTTCACAAAATGCCATGAAATTTTAAAAGAAAGAGATTTTGTTGAAAATAGTCATGAAATATTTTGGAGGAAGTTTCATGAAAATAAGGCTTTATGAAACCGTAAAAACCCTTTCATGCCGTATAAGTTAAAAAAAACAATCTTCTTGTACTTTTGTCGGAAAAGTCAAAAAAGTACCTCATAGTGTAAACAAAAGAAAGATTTTTTACATACCATGTAGTAAAATTCAAAAATGGGAAAAAAGGACTTTAAACATACATGAAAAAATTTCTAGAAAACATGGACATGGATGATAACAATAACCCTAGTAAATACTTACGTATAAATAATCTCGAATAAAAATGATACTGGAATAGTTATCCCTTACCTTAGGTCCGATATGCTTCATATGGATCCGAACCTCCTGTATAATGATTTAAATAATGTCATTGACTTATTACATAATCATATTCACTGTTATGATATCATATATGTTTCACTTATGACTTTATATTACCCGTTCTTTTGTAAATTCCATGTTAAAGCATCGTTTTGGGTAAAATCATTTCATTTATCGTATGTGTTTCGACATGTCGTTCTTGATATTATTACTTATATACTGATTTAAATAATTCTAGAATGTAAAACATGATTTATATATAATATATATTCATCATATACATATATATTATAGATCGATAAAAGGAATGAAATACACCGTTCATGGAGACGGTAGGTCGTACGTACGCATGAACGCTGTTTTCATTACCTTATTGAATTGAATGAAACTAAATAGATGACATACATATATATATATACATAAATACAGTAGCATTATTATGTCATATATTTCATTATTATTCATTATATAAACTTTATAATCATTCATGTATGGTTAACATGGAGAATGAATCTCATCGCGTCGTAGAGAGGGTAATCCGTACGTACGCACGAGCGATGATATCGTTCCCATAATTATTGAATAGAATTGGAGTGGATGGTATAATATATAAGAATCATTATGATGTTATAATAACCATATATAGTTATTTTTTACACCATTATACCCATCCATGTAAGGTGTTGGTGGAAAAACAGATTACACCACGGCGTGGAGACGGTATTCCGTACGTACGCACGCGCAGTGATTTCGTTTTCCGTAGGATATATAGAAGGAGAAATGGGGTTGCTTAATTTTTATAATAAAATATCAGTATATTATTGATACTGATTTTATTACAATATAATGAAACAACTAAATAAGAGGAAGTTGAAGAAGAAAGAAAATTGAAAGAATCAGTAACAGATATTACCTCTTCTTTGACACGCCTCTTTGAAACCACCTTTTAGGGTACTAAAATTGGTCTTTGAAGAAGACCAGGACCTCTAGTATGTTTCTAAGGAAGTTGAGAAGGGAAATGGGAAGGTTTTGGCCGAGATTAATGGCTCCAAATTTTGTGAGGATAAGAGGGAGGAGATTCCCTTTTATAAGGGAGGAGATGGGCACCTTTGGAAATATAAGAAAATATTAATTTATATTAAATCGCAACCCCACATAAAAACTTTCAAAATGACTCAAATCCGAATATTAGATGATATAGGGTTTTAATATCATCAAACAATAAAATTTATACATGTTAGGAATTTATTTTAAACATTATCAACTTGATTTATCCTTATTTAATCAATTTAATTTTATTTGTGGTAATAACATTCTAAATTGTAAATTATTACAAATAATTACTTATTTGTTGTGAATTGTCAATAATTGGATACTTTATAACATTATAGACCATATAAATTTAAATATATAATTTTTAAATATTTTTGTGATTTTTAAAAAGTTTTATAATGTGTTATTTTTATAAAATAACAATAGTGTCAATTTTGACACTATTCATTTATTTGAATTTAAATAAAAAATATACAGAAGATATGTTCGAACTAAAAGATTTAATAGATTCATAACATGTCATATTTATCTATAAAATTAGTGGAGCACATTAAATAGTTCATATAATATTTATTTTAATATTTTTAAAACCATTTTTTTATATTTCTCTTAATAAAATAATTTCAATATCACTATTATGTCACCTTTAATGATAACTATTTAATCCCTAAAAATTATAAATAAATTCATATGATGTAGATAATTTTACTAGCTTTCAGGAGACTATTCATGTTTGAAGTTGCACGAAGTTTATCACTAAATTAATATACTTATAAGATTTAAGAGAGTGACATGTTGTCACTTTCTTTGGTTTTAATAATAATTAAATTATTTTCAAGGAATCAAGTCCATAAAATGAATCTATTCTGACCCTTAGGTGATATGGGTCAACTTTTAGTCATCCAATAAAATTTTGGCAGGTGTTAGGGTAATTTTGTAATCTTTTATTTACCCTTAATTACCCGATTTACCTTTAACTATGGTAAATAAAATTTACCGTAGTTACTATTCATAATGCACAAAAAGAAAAAGTAGCTTATTAACATAATTTGGACCCACTGATTCCAAATATGGAATCCATTTTTCCAAATTTAATACACAAAAGTTGCAGAAATTAAATTAATATTAATCCCGTTGTTGAAAGAAAACGGGTTTTTGTTTAAAACATTGTAAAACATTGAATTGATTTAACCTACGAATTCAAGGTAAAATAAATGCTAAGGAAATAAATAATATTAAATGGTAAAAATATATTCTATTTATAATTTAAAACCATTCAATATTATAATTTTACCATATAAATTATTACGATGAAAAAGTTGTTTTTAATTAAAATATAGCGTGTTTTTACTATTCATTAAAATATGAAAGTTATCATAAAAATATCAAAACTTTATCCAAAGTAAATTTTTATATCCTGATTCAAAATAAAAAGTTTATTTTGTAAAATCGAACTTATAAACATTTAAAAAACTAGATTTACTGTGGTTGCACCATCAAAAGGCGGCAATACTGCATTTTTTGAAAAATACTTATTTTACACGAAAAATTTATTTTGTTCACATAAAATGTTTTAGAAAATTTATAAGATGAATAATAATGTTATAAAATTAAAAATGTAGTTAATACTATTCATAACGGCTAGTCTATAATAATATTATAACAATATATCGTCGTTTAGTGAAACCTGGTATTGCGTACAACACACGCTATCGAGGAAGGTCGCGATTGCGTGTAATGCAAGCCAAGTCAGGGTTGTGTGTTGTGCAAGACTCCTTTGTTGTTTCTTTATAATAGAATCCAACCATTTTTCATTTATACATTTAATATATATATATATACACTCAATGTTGCGTAGAATGACTATTATCAAACGAACTTGAAATTGTGTGTAATACAATCTAAGAATAGTGTTGTGAATACTGCAAGCTAATACAGTGTTTATTATAGCACAAGATAATATTTTCGTAGCATAAAACACATGACATCAAATAAATTAAAAAGAATACTTATCATAAAATATTGGGTTGTTACATTCTACCCCCTTAAAATGAATTTCTCCCTTGAAATTCGTCGGGGTTATACATGGTTTTCTACTTGAAAGTTTTTTTAATTGAAACCCACATCGTAAAATGAAATACCAAAAAATAACTTTAAAAACTAAAGTATGAAACGTATTGGTTACGCAAATTAACTAATCACTGAGTTTCCACATAGAAGAACATAGGTGGAAATATGGATATGGAAGAGAAATCTAACCATCATGTTCTGATGGAGAGTGGTAGAGAACATTGCTATGAAAAATCCAACAATCACAAAGCCATAAATTTGTGGTAATCTAAGGTACCATCTGATTCATCGGATATAAAGACACTAGGAAAACATTTTTGGTTTTCAAGATCATTTCCCTAAAGTTGATGAATTAAAAGAAATACTTACATGATTTTGGTACAATCTCGCTGTTGTTCGTGAATTGAACAATTTCCACTTCATATCTTAAAGAAATGAAGTTGAATTTGTTATTCATGAAGTGTTAGCAGATCATGTGATAGAATGATGGGTCATTCCTTCTGTTTCACACAAAAGGATAGAAAAAGTTATAAGTCCATCTTATGGTAAGATTAATCTTATATAGTTCAAAAAATGGACTTATACTTTATTTATCATACCGTTTAATAAAATAAAACTAGTTTCCACTAACCAAGGAATTCTTGTAGGCCAGTGGTAGGCGATAAAGTCCTGTCACACTTCAGTTGTGGGTTCGATTCCCACAGCCTTGTCCGACGCAATGGGTTGTCGCACGTCCTGCAGGTTGTCCTTTTTCTAAAACTACAATATTATAACATTCTAGAAATAATATCGAAAAAAAGTTATAGCCTTAACCAATACTAACTTATTTCCCGTATAATTCATTCCAATATTTAGGCTTATCTAAAATACTTTTTTCCAAGCTCATAGTATAAAGAAAATAATTACTAGAAATGTCATCTGCCGAGCATGTGAATACCATCATTTATCCCCCATATATCATACGATACATCTTGTTAGTCAATCTACAAACATGTGAATAACTTAATAATTTATTCTCTTGAAAAATGAATACCCATTGAACCTTAGTGAAAACATGAGTGTTGTCAAAAGTTAATTCTTTCCACATATCAAAACCCCAAAATTCTATATACTCAAACCATGATATAACTATTTTCTTATATCAGTCATGAGCTCATGAATACCGTGAAAAATTTCATTTTCTCCTTATCCCTTCATTATGCGCATATCATCTTCTTTCCAAAAATATCTCAATCACTTTCCATGGTTATCGGTACCATAAAATTATTGAAAACCACAATAGACCAGTACATAAATATTCCAATATTCCATGATACTATATACAACATTATTTTGGAATCCCATTACATAAGCACTTAATCATTCCACCACATAGTTGTCATATTCAACATCGCCAATAGTGATCACATGTGACTTCCCTTTGTCCTTTTCCTTAAGTGGTTTCTCATGCCGATCATCATTAACCCTTGGATTAGGGCATTTATTAGCATAATGCCGCATTTCATTGCACTTGAAGCATTGAAGTGTTGGTGGTGCATTCTCTGCAGTCTTTTCTTTATCATTAGTAACCCTTTTTCTATTACTTCGACACTCAGCTGCTCGATGACCTTCTTTTCCACACTTAAAACATTTTCTAGTCCCTTTAAAACAATCTCCACCATGCTTCTTTGCACACTTTTATCTTAAGGAAAAATTCATCTTCTTTTCACCATTATTCTGAGATTTCTCCTTGAACTCCATCTTTCATTTCTTGTCAAAACCATGAGATAGATATGTAACACCAACTTCAATTTCTACCTTGATATCACAACGCACAATTTCTTCATAGCTACTGAAGTCTCTTATAGCTAATGCCCTTCGAAGACTTGGTTTTAAGCCATTGAAGAATTGATCAACTTTACTTTCAGGTTGGATGATAAAGCCAGATGCATACCTTGAAAGCCCTATAAA
Organism: Viscum album; assembly: GCA_963277665.1. Lineage (NCBI taxonomy): Eukaryota > Viridiplantae > Streptophyta > Magnoliopsida > Santalales > Viscaceae > Viscum > Viscum album. The sequence goes on along the minus strand of OY728123.1, from coordinate 1,455,381,228 downwards.
ATTCGCTTAGTATATACCAACAGATTCATCATCATTTTTCTTTAGTTCAAGAAACTCCTTCTAAATCTTTGTTCGAAGAATACCAGGGATGTACTTATTAAAAAATAAGTTCTTGAACTCATCCCATTCCATGGACTCAATTTCATCTCTTGGCCTCATATTCTTGATAAGATTCCACCATTGACCAGCTTCACCTTCCAAACGATATAATGATAAGACGACATTATCATGTTCAGAACATTGAAGAAATGAAAATATCTTTTCAGTGGTACTGATCCATTGTTCCGCAACAAGTGGATCAGAAGACCCACTGAATGAAGGTGGACGTTGCCTCATGAAGGACTAAATAGAATATTGTTCCCTTATCTGCTCATTTGGAAGTCCAGAATGATTTATAGCTTGTGTAAGTATAGAAATAATATTTTGAAATCCATCTCCCATAACATTGGTTTGTTCAGGAGGACAACCATTGCATTTTCCAATACATTGATCATCACGGTTCCTTTGGGTTCCAGCCATCGTCTAAAACCCAAAAAGAATAGTGTGGGAGGCAAAAATCATGCTTGGAAAAACAATACAATAAAGGGGGAGTACCTTCAATATCTATCATCTTAGGTTTAATTCTAAGATCGTTACCATAATTCTAGGATTATAACCTATACGTATACTTAGCCTTAGGGACATCCCTAGACATACCTTAGAAATATCTCTTGGGATCTCACTAAAGTTCTCGCATCCTAGTTTCCAAAGGTTGACTAAAATTCCCTCTAATACCAACTATAGAGACCCAAAGCTTGGCGTACATGGACAATACATTACTTTTTTGGAATACTTAATACATAACAAAAAAATACCAAAACTCAAGGATCGTAATAGTTTAGTGTCTTTGGAAACATGGAATATAAACTTTTAATCCTGTTGAAAGATCTTCAACAACTCCCATAACGATCTTAACCTTTTTTTCCCTTACTTAAAACCTTCTTTTATTTCCTAGGGAAAATAAAACATAAAAAGGGTGAGCTCAAATGCTCAATAAGGGCAAACATTGAGAACATAAAACAGTCCATAAACATTTGAAAGAAAAAACTTGAACATGAAATTTAAACATCAATATCTTGAGCAAACACATAAATCGTGGAAGTACGTAAGGCATATATCATAATGGAACATAAACCATGATAAAATATAATGGGAATAAAACATTTAATTTTGGAAACCATTCAGCACATGTTATGATTTCCATAGTATCCAAGGCATTGCTGCCAAGACCATCTTAGTGGACAAAGTCCCTTTCTGAATCGAGTTCACTCCTCGTTTCAGTCCTGTAACACTGAACCGGATTAACTTACCATTCTAGCCATGTCTATCTCATGAGATATAATTCTTTACCCAATGCATTGGAGTGAGATATAGGTCCCAACCATCTCATAATGAAATCATTCTTACGTGTGCCACAAAACAATCATAAATCATTCATCATAACCCAACGAATAAATTGGATTTCATAAACATCATTCCATCATAACATAATTCATATAAAACAAATGGATATAATTTCATCATAAGAAAAGTGAAACCATATTAATCAAAAAGACATTATACTTAAAACATACACATATGAAATAATGTCATCTTAGATGGAAAATGGTTTTGATAAAGCACTTGAAATGAATTCTTGAGGAAAATATCCTTTCTTCTTGAAAATCATTTTATTTTCACAAAATTCCATGCAATTTTAAAAGAAATAGATTTTGTTGAAAATTGTCATGAAATATTTTGGAGGAAGCTTCATGAAAATAAGGATTTATAAAATGGTAAAAATCCTTTCATGCAGTATAATTTAAAAAAACATTCTTCTCATACTTTTTCCGGAAAAGTCAAAAAAGTACCTCGTAACGTAAACAAAAGAAAGATTCCTTAAATACCATGTAGTAAAAGTCAAAAATGGTAAAAAGGACATTAAACATACATGAAAACATTTCTATAAAACATGGAAATGGATGATAACAATAACACTAGTAAATACTTACGAATAAACAATCTTGAATAAAAATGAGATTGGAATAGTTATCTCTTACCTTAGGACCGATATACTTCGTATGGATCCGAACCTCCTGTATAATGATTTAAAAACTGTCATTGACTTATTAAATAATCCTATTCACTATTATTATATCATATATGTTTCACTAATGACTTTATATTACCCGTTCTTTTGTAAATTCCATGTTAAAGCAGCGTTTTGGGTAAAATAATTTCATTTATCGTATGTGTTTCGACATGTAGTTCTTGATTTTATGACTTATATACTGATTTACATAATTAAAGAATTTAAAACATGATTTATTTATAATATATATTCATCATATACATATATATTATATATCGATAAAAGGAATGAAATACACCGTTCATGGAGACGGTAGACCGTATGTACGCATGAACGTTGTTTTCGTTTCCTTATTGAATTGAATGAAACTAAATAGATGAAATAAATATATATATACATAAATCCAGTAGCATTATTATGTCATATATTTAATTATTATTCATTATATAAACTTTATAATCATTCATGTATGGTTAACATGGAGAATGAATCTCATGGCGTCGTGGAGACGGTAATCCGTACGTACGGACGGGCGATGATATCGTTCCCATAATTATTGAATAAAATTGGAGTGGATGGTATAATATATCAGAATCATTATGATGTTATAATAACCATATATAGTTATTAGTTACACCATTATACCCATCCATGTATGGTGTTGGTGGAAAAACAGATTACACCAGGGCATGGAGACGGTATTCCGTACGTACGCACACGCGGTGATTTCGTTTTCTGTAGGATTAATAGAAGGTGAAATGGGGTTGCTTCATATTTATAATAACATGTTTGTATATTATTGATACTGATGTTATTACACCATAATGAAACAACTAAATAATAAGAAGTTGAAGAAGAAAGAAAATTGAAAGAATTGGTAACAGATATTACCTCTTCTTTGAAACGCCTCTTTGAAACCTCCTCTTAGGGTACTAAAACTGTTATTTGAAGAAGAACATGACCTCTAGTATGTTTATAGGGAAGTTTATAAGGGAAATTGGCAGGGTTTGGCCGAGCTTAAAGTCTCCAAATTGTGCGAGGAGAAGAGGGAGGAGATGCCCTTTTATAAGGGAGGGGAGGGGCACCTTTGGAAATATAAGAAAATATTAATTTATATTAAATCCCAACCCCACTTAAAAACATCCAAAATGACTCAACTCAGAATATTAGATGATATAGGGTTGTAATTACATCAACCAATAAAATTTATACATGTTAAGAATTTATTTTCAACATTATCAACTTGATTTATTTTTATTTAATCAATTCAATTTTATTTGGGGTAATAACATTCTAAATTTTAAATTATTACAAATAATTACTTATTTGTTGTGAATTGTCCGTAATTGGATAATTTATAACATTTTAGACCATATAAATTTAAATTTATAATTTTCAAATATTTTTGTTATTTTTAAACAGTTTTATAATATGTTATTTTTATAAAATAACAATAGTGTCAATTTTGACACTATTCATTTATTTGAATTTAAATAAACAATATACAGAAGATATGTTCTAAGTAAAAGATTTAATAGATTCATAACATGTCATATTTATCTATAAAATTAGTGTAGAACATTAAATAGTTCATATAATATTTATTTTAATATTTTTAAAACCATTGTTTTTTATATTTCTCTTAATAAAATAATTTCAACATCACGATTATGTCACCTTTAATGATAATTATTTAATCCCTAAAAATTATAAATAAATTCTTATGATGTAGATAATTTTACTATATTTCTTTAGACTATTAATTTTCGAAGTTTCATGAAGTTTATCACAAAATTAATATAGTTATAAATTCAAGAGAGTGACATGTTGTCACTTTCTTTGGTTTTAATAATAATTAAATTATTTTCAAGGAAACAAGTCCATAAAATGAATCTAATCTGACCCTTATGTGATATGGGTCAACTTTTAGTCATACAATAGAATTTTGGTAGGTGTTAGGGTAAATTTAGAATCTTATATTTACCCTTAATTACCCGATTTACCTTTAACTATAGTAAATAAAATTTACCGTAGTTACTATTCATAATGCCCAAAAATAAAAAGTATCTAATTAACATAATTTAGACCCACTGATTCCAAATATGGAATCCATTTTTCCAAATTAAATTCATAATAGTTTCAGAAATTAAATTAAAATTAATCATGTTGTCGAAAGAAAATGGGTTTTTGTTTAAAACATTGCAAAAGATTGAATTGATTTAACCTACGAATTGAAGGTAAAATCAATGCTAAGGACATAAATTATATTAAATGGTAAAAATATATTCTATTTATACTTTAAAACCATTCAATATTATAATTTAACCATATAAATTATTACGATGAAAAAAGTTGTTTTTAATTAAAATATAGCGTGTTTTTACTATTCATTAAAATATGAAAGTTATTAGAAAAATATCAAAACTTTATCCAATGTAAATTTTTTTACAATGATTCAAATGAAGAAGTTTATTTTTTAAAATTGAACTTATAAACATGTGAAAAACTAGATTTAATGTGGGTGTGCCATCAAAAGGAGGCAATACTGCATTTTTTGAAAAATACTTATTTTACACGAAAAATTTATTTTGTTCACATAAAATGTTTTAGAAAATTTATAAGATGAATAATAATGTTATAAAATTCAAAATTTAGTTAATACTTTTCATAACGGCTAGTCCATAATAATATTATAACAATATATCGTTGTTTAGTGAAACCTGGTATTGCATACAACACACGCTATCGAGGAAGGTCGTGATTGCGTGTAATGCAAGCCAAGTTAGGGTTGCGTGTTGTGCAAGACTCATTTTTTGTTTCGTTATAACAGAATCCAACCATTTTTCATTTATACATTGAATATATATATTTATATACACACACACACACTCAATGTAGCATAGAATGACTATTATCAAACGAACTTGAAATTGTGTGTAACACAATCTAAGAATAGTGTTGCGTATACTTTAAGCTAATACAGTGTTGCGTATAGCACAAGATAATCTTGTTGTAGCATAAAACACATGACATCAAATAAATTAAAAAGAATAATTATCATAAAATATCGGGTTGTTACATGTTGGGATGGATTTGGAGAATGGAAAATATTATGATGAAAAATTGTTATGGAGACTATAAAATATGAATGTGATTCAGAAAAACATCAAGGCTAATCATAGTTAACAAAAATTTATGATGAAAACTGAAGGAAGAACATATAATTTTTTTTAGGGATCATGTTTCTCTCAATACATCACAATGTAAAAGAGTTATGGGATTAGAAAGAAGTAAAAAATTGATTCCCTGATAAATTCAACCAATTTATATCCTAGAGTGTGTTAGAATGGTTACTTATTGATTTATAATATCTCAAAATCTATCCAATGTACACAATTTATTCCACGTGTCTCTATTATGAAAGTATATGTTTGACCCGCCACATATAATTGATTTTAATAGTATATAATTGGAACCTAACTTGTATTATGATGATGGATCAATAAAAATTCTTGATAGAGGGTAAAAAGTGTTGAGTAATAAGATAAAATAACTTGTGAATGTTATACGGAGAAATCAAAAGTTTAAATAAGTACTTGGGAACACGAAGAATCGATGATGGAAAAATAACCCAATTTTTTTGGCTAGAGTAAAATTTCAAGAATGAAATTTCTTAAGTATGGTAGGGGATATAAAGGAATGAAAATTACTTATATGATTAATAAAAGAACTTTTTTTTCATAATGGTTAAATTATCAAATTTCATAATAGAAGTACATAACAAGAATATCACAAAAGAATATTACATGTCAGGTAATAAAACTGATTACTACTGCTAGGACTAGTATAGGGATATAGAAATCAAAGAATAGTGGAAAAAATGGTATAATTCATAGGATACAATCTACAGGTAAGATTATACTTTCCATAAATACTGTTAAAATAAAAATAAAAGTTGTCAAAATAATTGACATTATCAAATGATTTGTAAAAACCTTTAGGAATGATGTAGTAAATTTTGATATTTGGCTTTATATTTAGGATGTAATTGAAAATGTAACCATTAGGTTATGACCATTAAATTAAAATTACATGATCATTGGTCAATATAACCATTGGTCAAAATTACTATTGGTTATTATGACCATTGGTAATATAACCATTATAAAGGGACTAATAGGATTAGTTTATATTAAGATTAATGATAAAGGTTAATTGAATATAGATGTAATATATGACAACCTAAATTAGTAGGATCATTCCTTTTTAATCCCATTTATAAGAACATGAGAGGGAGGTAGTGTCACTTGGGTTCGCCCTTGATTAATTCCATCTAGATCTTTAATAATAAAGGATTGAGTAGATTCATCTATAGGAAAATTTCAAGTTAGTAGAGATCACCACTAAGTCAATGTTAGTTGATTCAGCCCATGAAACCACCACTATCACACATATTAACCATAGGTCACATACTAGTGTAATAAGGGGTTATATATCTAGGCCTTAGTATCATAAAAGTGTAATTTTTTTTATAAATGAAATATTTATTTCTTTAATTCCATGTTAAATATTATATTATTTAACAAAATATACATGAATATAAGATGAATTTGAAAAATTTATTTCTGAATGAAAATAAAATATAATTTTATTTTTAGAAAATATATACACTTTTATAATTCATTCATTCTAAATAAAATTTATTTTCAATAAATGGTGATATAAATAAATATTTATTTAAATATAAATGATAATATTATTTTATAATATCCTAGGAAATGTTTATAAGTGTAAGAAATTGACTATGTCACAAAAATTGGTATTTATCAACAAATAAAGATTTTAATTAAAATTTAAAACTAGCATATTTATAATATGATTTAGTTAAAATAAATATTATATTTCAAATGATCATGTTGAAATTAGGTTAGGGTTAAATTTTGAGAATTTTCTAAAATTTATTATTTTTTAATAAATAATAAAATATTGTTTTGTGTTTTCGGTATGTCTTATGACTTCATATATATGTAATAATTATTTAATAATTAATTAAATATAATAAAAAATGAAAATATTCAATTTTATTAATATTATGTATTATAAAATATTTAAATCAATTTCCAAACCTATAAAGAACTTTCCAAAGTCTAAACTGGAAATAATGATTTTAAAAGCTATATTTTTTCAAAAATTTAATTTTCCTTGTCCAATGTAATATAAAAAATGGATTTAAATTATAATATATTAAAATATTATAATAAATGACTTAAATGTCTAAAATCACAAGAAAAAACCATAGGTAAGATAATGTTTTTTCATTTTCCACAACCCTATTTAGAAATTATTAAACAAATCATACTCTTTAAGTATAAATAACCACCCATTCCATAATTATTCTCCGGTAAAAATCCATTAAGCATGAAATATTCTTATTTTCCCTCTCTAAAGTTCCTCCAAGGTCTCTACAAGGTCCTAAGTTTTTCCTATCCAATCTTTAGGAAGTTACTTCCCAAGGTACGGGAACTCTCATCTTCTTAAGTACCTATTTTATGGTATATATTCTAAATGTTTAACTACATTATTTTCATGAACTTTTTATTATACTGTTACTTCAAAAATAGGTTTTTATCAATGTGATACCTTTTTCTCTCCCATTATGCCCATTACTTAATATATATTGTTTACCAATCATGCTGACAAATTTGATTCATGGATTTTTCTCTTTTATATGAAATATTATTATTCCATGAATACTCAACCAATTCCTATATTAATGGATAATCAACTATCTATAACTGTGATTCATTTATTGGGGGATTCTAAATATGGAACCCACATTCCTTTCTCCTGGGTTAAAAATTCTCATGTCTTTATGAATTTATGAATTTCATGACTTTTACCTGAAGCACATTTATTATTTCCAATGAGTTATTAGTGAAATGTTTCTTATAATTTATGTGGTACACAATCATTTATACAAATGAATTATTCTCCTTTATAGTGATCCAATTCATTGGGTAAAAAATTAATCTCTATAGATGATATATTTTATAATACCTTGGTGAATAACCTTAAAAATTAGGTTTTATGACACCTCGGTGATAAAACATGGTGATATGCTTGTATCATTTTTATTATGTATCAACATTTCTATGTTATGATTCGTGATAAATCTATTATGATATTCCACATGTTCTTATGATCATGATATACTATTATTCTTCACAATCACATGCTAAACATTTCTATTATTATTCCCTTACTAGGATTTATGCTCACCCATTTATTTTAATGCATGTCCATGTGATATCTGATTTAGTAAAAGTAATCTAGTATGAATATATTAAGAATATTTTCTATTTTATTGGAATAAATTTTATGTTTTTCATGTATTACATTCCTAATTTCCAAGAAACTAAATCTCAAAAGATCTTTTTGTTATTAAATTTTATACCATGTAATGATAATTTTATGCATTTAAAAGTTGGGATTCTATATAAACCCTACTAGATCTCTAGGTATATTGTGTATTGAAGATATATTTTATTATATAATGACTTTGGCTATGGTCTCCCATGTGCATAATGATATTTATACTTTGTGCTTGTCACCAACCCCTGGATTATTGGAGGTAGGTTTGTGGTGGCACAGTTAGCTTGCCACTGGCCCAGGTGGACCCCTGGTGGGTCGAGTCATGTCACATAATACATAAAAATTCAAAAAACAAGAAATTGGTATTATATTAACTTCAATAGGTGACATGTTATCCTTTAAGAATAATGTATCCTATAAGGAAGTAGTGTAAGGAAACATGCTATGATTGACATGTTTAATTGAAATTCAATGATGGAATCTATGTACCAAAGATCAGGTGCTTAGTATTATGAACTCTCCAAGACACTACACTACTAGTGGGTATTCATGATAAACAAAACATACATGGTCAAGTTCAAACCAATACTCTATGATAAAAAGTTGAAAGTTTTAAGTAGAGATATCTAAAAATAGTCTATAATGAAACCTTTTCACCCTTATTCATTCTAAATTATTTTGAAATATACTTTTCATAATTACTGTCTATGATCATTATATCAGATGGATTGATGTCAAGGCTAGTTACTGAAGCATAAACCTTTAGGAATTGTTTATATGACACAACCAAAAGTGTTGGAGGCATAAATTATTTCCAATAAGATATAAAAGTTTCAGAAAAACTTTTATTTATTGGATAAAGCATAGTGATCATAAAATAACCATTTAGTATGAATATATGGAAAGTTTATATGAGAGGTTAATATGAACACCATAGTTTTCTAAGAGAAATATTTTGATAACATATATAAAAATTTATTAGTATTATAGTTAGTTAATACTATATTGAAAGAGACTTTCCAAATATTAACTTAATGGCGTGACCTAAGTTCAAGGGAATAATATATATTGAGATATATTTTTGGTATTCATAGACAAATTAAAATTATATACATTGATAAGGTAATGAAAAATATAAGTTTGAACTATTTGAGAAATTTTTATTTCTAATGTCACATTGAAGAAATATCACCACGAAGACATGTATAAGACATTTTAAGAGGTCAATATGGTGAATAAAACTCAATACAATCAACTATGGATCTATCACATATTTAATTATATGTACTATATTTGTTTTTTAATATATATATTATGGTAGGAAAATACCAAAGAAATATAATAGAATTTTTTGAGCAGTTTTCAGAACTATCCAATAGTACTCGAGAAAGTATAATGGGTATGTACCTTGTAGTTTGATATGAAGGAATACTGGCTATAAAGGGGACCCAAAATATCCTTCTAATGGATCAATTTTATCCAGTATGGAAATTTTAAAAATCAAACGAGTAAGAGTGGCTCATTGAATCCATTGGTAGACATATATATAAATATAGAGTATGTTACAGCATATAATGCAACTAAATAAGTAGTATAAACGTGTAATGATTTGTTCCATCTCTTGGAATCTTACTTATAAAGTAATTTACATTGATAATATAAATTATGAAAATATTACGATGATGGTACTGGCCAAGATTTTAAGAACAAAAATTTGGAAAGAAGAGTTATACTTGGGGATTTCATCTCTTGAGGGATATTTAGTTTAACATGGGAGTTAAAAGATATAAGAGTATTCATGAAATAAATCACATAAGGCACAATGGATAAAATAAAAACTCAATAGAAGCATGTTATTATCATGTGAGACCTAACAGGTTGATAGTTAGCAAGTTGGCTCTAGTGAAAGTGGGAGTGTTGTAATAGAGTGTAACCTAGACCTAACTTGAGTAGTAATTTTTTGTTAGCATATCATGTATACATAGAGTTAGGCAGGATGTATTTTTACCATAAAAATGTTATTACTTCTACAGTCACTATTTACAAAGTAATATCCTTGGATTATTTTTCATTTCAAAAGGTTATAATATTTTCCAAACTATAATGATAACATTGAGATATAATGATAGTAATCTTAAAACATATATCATATAGTCTAGATATATCATCATAATGGGATACAAATGATGTCTGAATATTATGTTTTGAGAGATCATAAGCATTGATACTTATACTCATGAATTTCTCACTTGGTGATCTAGGGTAGATCAGATTATGAGGACTGTCCCACCATTAGGAACACCAAATGTTTTGGGTGCCATTGTATGTTACTATCTAAGAACATGTGTTTTCGTCTCTAGAATTAAGGTCATTATCAATTTTTTTCATTTGATCTTGTACTTTGATACAACATTATATAATAAAATTTATGTATGTGGTGAAGTAGCTTGAATTGGGTGCATCATTTGTTGAATCACATTGAATAAATTATCAAGAAAGGATTTGTCGCTTTCGAGTTGCGGATGAGATATCTATCAATCATAGTTGACAAGGATAATAGTACCATCATTCAATCCATGACTATAATATAATATAGTAAGTCTATACAGAATGGTTACTACAATAATAAATAAAGGACGATGATATAAGATATTCAACCTACTTTATGTGATATCTTGAGATAAATAGATTATATTACAAAAATCATGCTCATAGGTGGTTGTTGTTACTATAAAATTTCTTAACACCTTAAGGGACATGTTTTGTTTCTAGATACTAATCTTGGTTTGTGATTATGGATAAATTCTATAAAGATAAGTACCTAGAGGTTCACACACAAAGAAAACTCACAATTTTTTAAATTATTATGAATTAGAGTTTAATACATGATGGGCCCTGTGGTTGGGGTTAGGTACTGTATAAGTTTAAAAAATCATAAGGAAATAAATAAGTTAAATATTATTGAATTTTATAATAATATATATGAAATTTAATAAAACAATGTATTCATAAGTTATTAAGTGAATAAAAATTAACTATTTTATAAAAAAATATGTATTTATTTAATGTTTAATTAATATTTATGGGATATATGAGTCAAGTTAATGAATCATAGAGTATCATCTAACATAATATTAATGTTTCAAGGAAGTGGTAATTTACTGATGATGTTTATGACATGTTGTCTAGATTATAAGTGTTATTTAGGGTGTATTTAGAAGGATAAAATTATTTAAGGGATAAATTAAAATTTTAAATAAGTTTTAACTACTTATAAAAGAAAAAATATTCCCAAATTAATGAATACTATTTCTCCAATGAATTTGAGAGGTTTTCCTTATACTCTCTAAAGTTCTAGAGAGAGAAAGGGGAGTTCAGGGCACCCTGATCTAAGAACTCCTACCTAGATCGATGAGACAATGTTCCCATGATTGAGTGGATGTCAAAATAACATTTGATTCTACATGATGAAACCCAAATCTCAAATATATACATTCCAAAAAAAATTAAATAATGTGTGGACGATTTAGAGGGTTCCACCTTTGGCACCTTCGAGTGATGATTTCCAATGACAAGTGGAATGAGACTAAATACTCAAATAGAATGAGGAGGATATTTGATTTATTTTTCATGACTATTTATATCACATTAAATCCTTAAGTTGATATCCGGGTAGTGCCTCACCATATTAAATGTTATGACAATTATTAGAGTGAATTTTTTAACTTATCCTACTATCTTACTTATACTACTTTCCTAACACCAATAGTTATATTGTCTCTAGGAAATGTGCTAGTATAAAGTGAGATAATATAGATAAAATATATTTATTTCACCATTTATGTGTAAATTAGAAGATAAAATCTATAAAAATCCTCATGTACCCAAACATAATAGGGTATAGGGAGTGATTTTCCGATTTAGGATTAGCATTTGATAAAGTGTATTCTATACAACTAATTCTTTTATCCTTGCCTCCTAGATTATCCATGTTTATGTCATATCTATAAGATAAAAAATATTGATATTATGGTTCCATATATTTTGGTTAAGATTAAAAAATACGATAAAAATATGAAGACATTTTGTGTCATTATAGTGAATAACCAGAAAGGATAGGCATAACATCCTTCTAAGAATCCAAAACTTCCAAGATAGGGTAACTAGCTGGTGACTATCTTCTTTTCATGTGTCGTGAAAGGACACATTAAAATAACTATAGGGAAATAATGAAGAAACAAGGGAATTTTTCTTCTTCTAGTATGTTTATCATTAACTATTATCTTTTATATTATACATATTAGGTATTAGATTCATCTTCTGTTTCACACATTTGTATCCAAATATAGGAACCAAATAGATTTATTAAGAGAGCAGGAGGCAAGGAGGTACTTTAAGCTGCTAATGGATCCATCCGTTCTACATTTTTTATAGTAAAGTGCCATCTTAATTTTCCCAGTGAAATTATTTTAGTATTGTAAAGTTGTTACTCTGTTCCCAATATTATCGAGAACCAAATTTCTTTGTCGAGTGTAGACATTACTGGTTTTTATTTCATGTTTGTAACTATAAATTATTTTACTTATTAAAATTACTTATATTTTGGTATGAAACATTAAACAATGGTTTATATATAGTCAAATTAAAAACATAATCTATTGGATATAAACAATGAAACTACCACACATAACTCATATTATTCCCATCTATGGTACTGTCTACTTGGTCAGGTAAACTAGAAGTGATTTACAAAGCTGTACCAAGAAGGGTACTTAATCTATTTTGAGTTGAAACCCTTGGTTGTATATCACACTTTTTTACAAGGAAATATTACCAAAAAAAATTATTGTGGTAAATGTTAAAGTGCTATAGATCTTCTGAAACTTGTACACACAGATGCATTTGGACCATTTCCAATAGAAGCTAGAAGAGGATTCAATTATTTTGTCACTTTTACTGATGACATCAGTAGATATGGATATGTATACTTGATGAGTCATAAGTCATATCCATTTGATAAATTTAAGGATTACAAAATTGAATTAGAGAATCTACTTGGAAAGAAGATAAGTAAACTATGATTAGATCTAGATGGAGTGTATATTAACTAGGAATTCATAGATCTTATTAAATAATATGAGATTTTATCCAAATTCAACATCATAATACATCAGAGTAGAATAGTGTGAGTGAATAGAGGAATCACACCCTATTGTATATGGTGAGATCAATGATGATTCATAAAAATCATCCAATATCCTTTTAGGGATATGCATTGTAGACTATGATACACACACTTAACTGAGTTCCATCTAAGGTGACAACTATCATCCCATATGAGTTATGATATGGGAAAATCCTCACTTATTATGAATTCATGTATAGGTATGTGATTATTTTATTAATCATAATCTTATAAAAAAATCATATCAAGATTCATAAAGTATATCTTTATATAATATCTTAAGTATATAAAGGGGAACAACCTATTTAATCCCCTGGATAAAAATGTAAAGTCAAGAGACAGTCTATATTCCATGAGTGAGAGCATATATTGAAAAGATATTATGGGATAAAGATCATCTCTGATAAAGTAATTTATTAATATTCACATGAGTTTGAATAAGAATATGTTCCATAACATCCATTGTAAATATTCATTCTAGAGGCATAATTTATTCATAGGTCTAAAGGGGATTTTTAGAAACAAGAGTGATATGGTTTTCTTATCATTAAGGTATGTGATAACTATATTTTTTCATAATGTTCTTGTTTCCTATAAAGAATATTTGGATATAATAGAATATTATATATGAAAATAAACCATAAATTCATAAATGTATTCCATTTACAATAATAAAGTTTGTACTTTATAAGAAACCCTACTTAGAGTAAATTGCATTGGGTGTAAATGAGTATTAAAAAAGAAGATGTACATTGATAAGATAGTTTGTACCTTTAAAGTAGAGTAAGTTGATTATGGTTTTAGGAAACATCAAGTAATTTACTAATAAAAAACGTTTTTGATAGTAGTTATTCTAAAATACATTCTAATTATAATTTACATTACAACATTCCATGATTGTGTGATTTGATAAATGAATATTGAAACTACTTTTCAGAATGAGAAAATTTTGGATGATGTCCATATGAATCAACCATAATATTTTATGAAACCACAAGAATCTAATAATTTGGTGAATTAATATAAATCCATTTATCAATATAATAAATAATTAGGGTCATATAATGTTTAATTTGATGATTTTATTAATTTTTTTGGTTTAAAAAATGAAAATGAACCTTCAAGCTACACAAAGGTTATTAAGAGTGAAACAATATTTCTATTGATATACATCAATGAAATATTGTTAGTTAAAAAAATATACCAACCTTAAAATCAGTTAATAATATGATAAATGAATTATTATCAAGGAAATAATTAATGAACTAGAATTTATGTTTCTTATGCCTTGAGCATGGTGGGTAGATATCAAGAAGATCCAGGAGAACTACACTATGAATCAATTAAGACAATCCCAAAGTACCTAATTTCCATAAAGTATTTGTACTTTTTATATGAAGGAAAAGCATAAATAATCATTATAGGGTACACATATGCCAGTTTCTAAACTAATTTTGAAAATATGTCGTCACAACCAGAATTTTTATTTAGCTTAAATAGTGGCGAAACTTGCTAAAGAGGCTCTAAATAGCTAGTGGAAACATATTCTGTAGAATATTTTGAGTATATTATAGGTTACGATGTATCTAAACAGTACTTTTGGATACAAAAATTTATCCTAGAGCATAGCATGGCTCCAAACAATATTGATCATATCACAATATATTATTATAACATTGTGATAGTGGTTCTAGCTAAAGAGTTTAGGTCATTTGAAAGAAAAACTCATATAATTTAGAAGTATCTTCACTAGAGGGATTTTAATTATATATTTTAATCCATGGTTTATAATTCTTATATAGATAACAAAGTGGATGGACCATTAACTAAATACATATCTTAGTCGAAGCATAAGTTTCTTATGGGAACTAGTATGTTGAGAAATGTTAGTATCCGGATTTAGTTCAAGTGGGATATTATTATGGTTAGTTCTCTTGAACAAGATTTATATTATATAATTTTTATTTTCACTCCATGTATATATTTTTATATATACCTAATGATAATTCTTATTACATATTGTTTATACTTCCTCTTTTCTTATGTGATAATGTTCTTATAATATTTTTTTGCACTAATAGCTCACAATAGTTCCCCATTGTGATGAGAACTTGTGTGTGATATTAATTTTTTTTAAAGATATATCCTATTGTATAGACATGTAATTTTGACTCAATAGAGATGATGTTTTACACCAAGAGTTTGGGTAATATAAGTATTTATACTTATTCTCATGAAGTTCAAACCTAGTGACTCTAATAATA
The DNA here is from genome assembly GCA_963277665.1 of Viscum album. Lineage (NCBI taxonomy): Eukaryota > Viridiplantae > Streptophyta > Magnoliopsida > Santalales > Viscaceae > Viscum > Viscum album. The sequence continues at coordinate 1,455,365,297 of OY728123.1, read as the reverse complement.
TAGGCATTGAGGAAAGGCCCACTATAGTAATTCCACATATCGTGGGTGTTATTAGAAATTTCTATCTATGAGTGTGTGTATTATTCATTATAAATGAGGCTATTTTCAATGTATATTATAAAGGGTGTAACTTAATGTGTGATAAAAACCTTAAAATATATTCTCTTGGAAAAGTAGCTTGCATTAGGTATGTCACAAGTGGAATTATAATTGATTTAAGGATAGAGAGGATTTCCCCTTTCAAATTTTGGAGAGAGATATATCTATAAATATGAATGAGATGAAAGTGACTTACTTAAATCAATGGTCATAGTGGTTATTGGAAATTTCATCTTATAAAGTTAAAGAAATATAAATAAATCATTAAGGGATGATGAAACAAGTATTTTGTGGGACCGTGGAGGGAGTAAACCACCACTGTGGGGGGGGGGGGGTGAATCAGTGGTTGCTAAAAACCCCAAATCATATAAACTATATGAATCCCATCATATTTTAGTATAAATAGATCATGATTGTGATGATTTTATGATGGGAGTTTGAGTGAGAGATAATACACAAAGGCACATAGGTTTTTTACAAGGTTCACTCACCCTAGTTATTAGATGGCTAGTTTGTGGTGTGTATACAACAGTTATGATCCTTCTACCCAAATTTTTATTTTTTTATCAATGAAAAAATGAAAAGAGTAAAATAATTTCATTGAACTCTCAATTATAAGAAGAAAAACTAGAATCAACAAGTTGAATTCTCTTTACTCAGCATACCTCTATTTCCTCTGAAATTTTGACTTAGTGTATACCCTTGTTATCCTCCACAAACCCTTTTAAATCCATTATAGAATACATAATATATTCCTCAAAGTCTTCTACTTTCATCACAAAAAACGTTTTTCTACGTGATTTTACATATATTTATTAATATTACATGCATTGCGATGTAACCCCTTTGGTTGCATCACAAAACTCAGATACGAAAGATAGAGAAGATGAAATCCCAATAATCATGAAGTATCTCGTAATTTATTTGACTATATTTGTTGCATGACTGGTAGATTTCGATTTGGTATGTTTTATTACTTCAAAACCACAAAATTCCAATCTTTTAAATTCATAATCACTATGGTATTTATTATGTACTATGACATGACATGCCTAAAGTCTCTAAAACCAACAAAACCTCAAAACAATTTACCCAAGTTGTTACAACATAGTTTCTCTTACTGTGATGTGGCTCTATTCCATTGTCCAGACTCTATATCACAACCACAATTCTCATGAGGGGATCTATTGAATTATGGAATGCATTATTACATTATGGTGTGAGACCACATGAATTCCCAAACCAGCATGACACTTAATTTTCCTAGGGTTTCACTATTATTTTGTCAAATTCTATTTGAATCATAGTCAAACCATTGTGGTGAAACCATTATGGATATAACATGGCTCACTTCACATCAAATTTACCCCTTCTTGTATCATATTAACTCCTCAAAAAAAAAACCTCATGTCAGATTAACTCATTCTCATATTAGAATCATCATGATAGAACCAACATGTCCACAACTTGATCCATCTAATGTGAGGTTAATTCATTTATATATAGTAATAAAACATGGATTCTACCTTCTTAAATAATATACATTCTTTTTTCATGATATTAATTTAAAAATGTTGCAGTGTGATCATCCCCTTTAAGCTTTGGTTGTGAATATATAGAAGAACTTTACTCGTTTTATTCCTATGCATCTCAAATAAACATCAGATTGATTTCAAGTATTCCATAAACATTTTTACAATGAATTAAATGTTACATCATTCCAAAATCAAGAATTAATTTCCTTAAGAAATAAGAAATTATTTTCCTCTAATATGAATTTCATATAAACACCTCGCTATAGGAGTAAATGGTGATTGTGAAGGAACTTTATCCATAAATATAAGACTAATTACAGTTTAATTTTGTATCCTTTGAGATCAAATCATCTCATCCTTTTTCTATTAACTTCATAAGGGTCCTACAATCACTAATATTATCAAATGGATCTTTAATCTACCTATTTATAGTAATTGGGAAAATTAAAATCATCACATAGACTCTTATCCATACTTTAGTGGCTAACACGTAAAGCACCCCTTGATTTGAAAGACTTCTTGAATCCTCACCCTTGATGATCACCTATAAAAGAAGCTAGATCCTCTACCCCATTACAATAAAATATTCTATTTGGGGGGGGGGTGTCTTGGAAATATATGTCAAGAAAAATTTATTAAACATAAAGAAATATTACATGATTATAAAATAATGAACTTTATTAAAATATTTATCAATAAGGTGACTCAAATATGATGGTAAATAATTTAACCAAGTGAGCTCTTTGTTGATTCCTTTTTTTGCAAGTCCATATACCACCATGTTTTCTTCTTGGTACACATGCATGAAAATGTAATTGAGACCCAATTGGTGTATGAGGTAGTCAATACATCTAAATATAATTTTCCAATCTAGGTGTCTCACTTCGTTCCATATAACATGAAAAATAGTGGTAGAGTCTCTTTCAATCCAAATATTATCCAACCCTATAATGGAAAACCTGAATAACACTGAGTATTTCAACCTTTAATAAAGAATAAATTCCACAAGAGACAACAAAACATCCAATGACCTATCCATTATGACATATAAAGTCAAAACTACAGCCATCAGGACTTGATTTACCTTTTGAAGCTCCATAGACATTGATTTTAATCTATCCATAGATGAGAACCTTCCAAAAGACCTACAGAAGACCTGTTGGCTGTTTAAAATATCTAGGTACTCCATGTTTCTAGAGAGCCATGAAGTATCACACTGAGTTGTAGAAATGTATAGACTATGGATCATTTGACTCATTGGAAGTAGTGATAAGTTGAGAAAGAGCCACCTTGATGGATAATTTCACCTACCTATGTGAGATGTAATTCTAGGTATGGCATATCCCAAGAACATTTTTTGATACAATTTTAAGGAATAATTTATTAATTTATGAAGCCGCCTGAAGGGTTTTTGAATGTTATATCAACAAAGAAATATTAATAGTTTTAGGTAGAGAAATTTCAAAGATACCCTGGAGAGATTTCCATAGTTCAGAGGTCATGGAACTAGACAAGAAAAGGCATGTGATGTCCTACCTGTGTTGGTTGTATAACCTACACCTAGAATATAAGACAATTCCACAAGATTGTAAGTAGTCATCAGTAGGAATCCTTTTTTGGGAAAGCCTCCAAATTATGATCATCCTTGAAGGCCTGATCCAAGAATTTTTGAAATGATTGATCCAAGAAAAAAAATTATCTAATTCAAAATTGGAATGATAATAATTCTTGGTATCCAGAAATCCATTGTAGTAAAGTTCCTAGATTAAAGTATCCTTATGAAGAGCAAAAACATAATTATTAACCAAGTTGAGGTAGTCTCCAGTAATCTCTATGTTGGGGGTAGCCAAGAAGTCATGAATAGAGATAGTAGTGTCGAAATAAAGAGGTTTAGGATCAATAGAATTGATAATAGGAGTGTTCATCCAGTTTGTAATCCAATAAATTAGAGAGGACTCGATACAAAAAATCCATATGGAGCGAAACAAGATATTAACAAAATATGATTTGATGGATGTCCAAATTGATGATCACATATAATAATTATTTCCCCTTTTCAGCGTGTTAATGAATATATCACTAAGAAACCTAATATCCATTGATTAATTTCTATGAAGATTCAAGGTAAACCTAGATTATAGTGATTCATTGAAAAATTTAATATTCTTGATTCCTAGGCCACCCTTTCATTATGTTTACAATATTCATTCCAAGTGATGGTGATCCATTTTTTTCCATGGTGCTGCAACTCCAAAAAAGTTCTTTATGTTGTTTTTAAGGTGCTTGAGCAGATAAATAGGACATTTATAGATCATAAATGAATGTACCAAATTAGACACAATAATTTATTCTATAAGATAGATCATACTTAACACAGAGATAGACTTCCCTTTCCAAGAATAAAGTTGTTTCATGATTTGATCAACAATTTGGAAGAAATGACCATCTTTATGAATTCCCCAAAAAAGTGGGATTCAAATATATTTAATGGAAATAGAACCCACTTTTATTACCAAATTCAAAAAAGGTTGAGATATTCTAGCTATTGTAATGTTCTTCTTGAAATAAATGAAAGATTTATTCTAATTTAGATCATACCCTGAAACATCCTCACAGTGAGAGAGAGACCTCTTTTGATTTTGGAAATTATTTTTACCTCATTGAAAAAAAGATAATGTCATCATCATATATGAGGTGAGTAGAAGAAGTGAGATTCCTTAAATCGTAGATTGGTTTAAGTTTTCCTTTCTACATAATATGTATGAGAATCCTGATCAGATAATTCTCTTCTATGAAGAAAAGAATGGCAGAGAGGGGGTCTTATTTTCAAAATCTATTTTAATGTTTAAAGTACCCCTTTGGAGAACCATTAATAAGAATGGAGATACAAGAATATTCAAAAAGTGATTTCACCCAATTCACAAAAATGACATTGAAACCAAAGGTATGGATCGCTTAATAAATAATTCCAAAATCTTTAGTGTTGAAATATTTTCTGATATCCATTTTAAGGGAAATAAAACCACCTATGGTTGTTTTATTAAGGATATTGACACATTATGAGGTTGTGCTAATGTAGTCTTGGATAGTTCTTCCTTTTACAAAACCAAACTAGTTCTAAGAGATAACTTTACTTCCAATTAGGTTGTGTCTATTGGTTAGGAGTTTGGTGATAATTTTATAACTAGTGTTGATAAGGGTAATAGTCCTGAGAAGATGAATCTCAGAGGTGTTTTCAACATTGGGAATTAGGGTGAGGAATTGGAAATTATGACCATGAGGTAAGACACATGTAGCGAAGAATTTTTTAACCAATCTGAAAACACCTGAATGAATGACCTACCAAAAGTTTTAGAAGAAAGAATTAATAAAACCATTAGATCCCAGGGAACTATTAGGTTTAAGGATAAAAAATACTTCTCTTATCTCAAAGTCAAGCGTGATACTATTAATATTTTTATTATCCTCGTCACTAACCCTTATTAGAATAGTGTCATCTTCTAGGTCCTTATTTAGATAAGGACCATTAAAAAATTGAAAAATAGGTGACAATATGATCTGTAAGGGTTTCCTCATTTTTAATGACTCTATCTACTTATTTTAGTATAGTGAGAGGCCTACAATAATTCCTAGTTCTTTGAAGATCATTATTAATTTTTTTTGTTTCTATATCAATCCATTAACTAGTAGACTTTGAAAGTCTCATTTTGAAGCGTTTATTTAATGTAGATTAGATAATTTAGCTTAGTGGTTATCTTAATAACTTGCTAAATATTCACCTAAAAGTCAAAATTTGTGGCATTAGATTGCATCTGGTTAAGTTTGGCTTCAAGAGAAATAATATCATTCCCTATCTTGTTATAATAGTCTTTTCACCAACCCTTTATATTTTATTTCAAAATATTAAGCCTCATGATGAAAGAGAAAGCATCACTACCACAATGATTGTCCTTCCAAAAATTAGTCACCAGCTTACTAAAATATGGGTGTGATGTCCAAGCATCATTGAATCTAAAAGGAAACCTTGGCTTGAGGTGCCTAGTAGTAAGACTGAAAAAAATTGTATGGTTTTCATAATTAATCCTTGAGAGGGTAATACTTAATATAATGTCCCATTTCTCAAGGGTTTTATTATTATATAAGTCTCAATCAAGTTTTCTAGAAACCATTATGGTGTTATACATTCCATACTAGGTTTAGTTTTCTCAAACAAGAATGATTTCAATCAGATTGTTCCCTTAAATACAGGTCTTTAATTCCATTAAGGAAAGAGTTTGATGAGTAGCTCCCAATATTTTGATAGGAAAAAAATATTTCATTGAAATTTACAAGAATAATCCAAGATCCTTTAATTCCATGTTGATGGACTCTATATTTATCCAAATATTCCTACTTTCTTGATACTTATTCTTAGCATAAATGAAGGAACAATAGATGAGAACATTAAAGATATCAACTTCACATGTTATCATCAATTAATAAATGTTTAATGTAGAGAAACTAGTCAATTAATTATTAGAAATGACCTATTAGGAATATTTACTACCAAAGGTACTGTTTCTCCCAATCAATCTATATCCTATATTTTCTAGGCCAGGAGAACCAAGAAAGTTTCATTTTTAGGCTCAGAAATATCCAATAGTGTGGGTTTATGTATATGAATGAATCTATATAAGGAATTGGTAGTGTCATTGTTTTCCATTCCTTGAAAATTCCAAAATAAAAGATTCATTTGAATCTATATCTGGGGGTGTAACCCCTTTTTTTATTTCATCCTAAAAACCTTTTCCGGGTTGAATTTATGATTGGTGGTTATTTTGTAGTGTTAACGCCAAGAGTATCAATATTATTTGTAGGAGTAGGAGTTATTGTAGTATTTGTACTATTATTTATAGTAGATTTAGAAGGTTTTGAATTATCTTCAACACAGCAGGTTTCTTGGGTACTGTCAAGAGCTTTTACAGTTTTCTGATTCATAGTACATGTCACAGGAGAAGTAACAGTGTCATGAAAGTTACTGTCTGCAAGTGAATCTGTGTATGGATTTTTGTGAATTGGTGTAGAGTAGTCGCTATTAGTAGTGAGGTCATATGTTTTAGGTGTGATCCTAGTACCATCAGTATAGATCAGAAGGTCCTGTTTAGATAATGTGGAAACTGATCTGTCATTAGTGCAGACCAATTTTATAGAATTGGATGTTTGGGGAGAAATGGATACATCCTTTGGTAGATCTTTTGGTATATCTTATTCCATTTAATCCCATTAGGTAAAAAGTCAACATGATATACTAACCAAGTAAAAAAATACTTGAAATTATAAAGAATAATATCCTTTGTCATCATATCAATAAGATTATAATGAGTACTAAACTTGATCACAATATTATCACCATGATAAAAAACACCTCTCACAAAATGATATCACACATAAATGTACTTTGTATACTCATGAAACATCTGATACTTCTTGAGAAATATTATACTTTGACTATCATAATAAATTTAAAAAAATTTCATTTTTGTACTGAGTTCACCAATCATTCTGCTTAACCAAATAGCATTTTGATAACCCTTATAATAAACACATACTGGGCCTTAGTGGTAGATAATGAAACAATATTCTATAATGTTTCTTTCCAACTAATAACACACCATTAATGGTAAGATATAAAATTTCAATGAACATATCCTGTCAAAATTTCTAGAAAAATTAGAGTCTACATTTCTATTCACACCATCTTGTGATCTCATAAAATACAAGAAAACATTATTAGTTTCATGTAGATATCTAAAGATCCACTAGACTTCCATCCAATGTTCTTTACCATGATTATCCATATATATTCCAACTAAACTGACTATATCAGCTAAATCTAGATGGGTGAAAAAATATAGAATAAATCAAAGAACCCACTTTACTAGAATATATAACTTTAGAAATATATTCAACCTCATCATTTTTCTAGGAACATAAAGAAGATGAATGTATAAAATGAGAATTTCATGTAGTAGTTATAGGATTGGAATTATTCAAATCAAACTGGTCAAATGATTTCTCAATGTATTTTTTACTCAAATACAATATTTCCAAATTTATGTCCCTTTGTATCTCTATACAAATGATTTTCTTTAAAACTCGAAAATACTTTATTTTAATCTTTAAATTAAATATATATTTATCATATCTAATTTATTTCTTCTTATTAGCTACAATAAACATGTCAAAAACACAATGAAATATTTAAACAAATATCCAACATAACATTTATTAAGAAAAATTCAACTATCATAACTATATATTCCGAAACCATGAGAGGTTATAAAAGCATGAAACCACTTATTCCACTATTTGGGTGATTGTTTCAGTCCATAAAGATATTTCTTAAATTATCATACATATTTTTTCTTATCTGAGACTATAAAACCCTTTCCCTATTATATATAGATATCCTCTTAAAGCTCTCTATGAATAAAAACTATTTTCACATCTAACTACGCTAACCATATATTATACAAATCCAAAATACCCAACAAAACAAAAATAGAGATATGCTTTACAACTGGGGAGAATACATATATGAAATCAATACTCAGAACCTATATATAGCCTTTTGAAACTAACCATTCTTTACAACTTTCTCCATAAAATTCTAGGATGACTTATTTATTATTGAAACCACATTTTTAGTACACACATTTGTTTCTATTAGGTAATTTCACAAATTCCGATATAGATTTTTTTAAAGAGACTCTATATCATTTTAATTATCCAGCATCCATCTACCTAAATCATTATAACTAACTACATCTAAATAATTCAAAGGTTCTTCATTTTAATCAATACATTATGCTACATTTAGTGCATAAAAACCAATTCATCCTCAAAATACCTCCATAGAGGTCTAATGTTACTTCTAGGCCAATATTTTTTACTAGAAAACTATGATAGTTGTGGATAAGGAGAAATATGACGTTACATATTAGATTTATCATGAGATGAGGAATTCAGTGAAAACTTAGACTAAATATCAACTTCAACATGAGTTCTAGATTTATGCGGTCCTAAATAATTATAAGGTGATGGACTTAGCATGAAATTATCATCAAATATTACATTCTTGTTAACAATAAATTTTCTAGTTTCAGGACACCATAATGCGTATCCTTTAACCCTAGATTTATAACCAAGAAATATACAATTTATGGATATGGGTTTAGATTTTACATTATTAACATGACCATAAGAAGAAAATCCATATATTTTCAAATTAGAGTAATATTATGAAGCAATAAACCATAAATATTCTAGAGTCTTACTTGAAATAATAGATGATGGATACTGAATAATTAGCAGATATTTTGTTACATTAGCTTTATTTGAAAGTGATTTGGGTAAATGAGCGTTAGATAACATACATTATACTATCTCTATCAATGTTTTTTAATGAATTATGTCACATCCTTTTTCTTTGGAGTACTAGGAACTATGAAATGACTTAAAATCCATTCTTGTTTAAAAAATGAATTAAATTTATTAGAAAAAAATTCAAGGCCATTATTGGAATAAAGATGGTTCACTTTTCCCCCAGTGTTCTTTTCAATAAAAATATTTCACAACATAAAAGTTTCAAAGACTAAATATTTATGATTCAAAAATAATACCAAAAAATTCCATAGAAATCATCAATAATGGTTAAAATGCAGCGTTTACCACATTTATAGGTCACTCTAGCTAGACTAAAGAAATAAAAATAAATATAGTCGAGTGTACCCTTCGAATTATGAGTTCCCTTTCTAAAGCTAACAATTTTCTACTTCCAAAATATACAGTGCTAAAAAACACTACAAAATATTTCACTTTTTCTAATGGGAGAATATATGTTGGTAAAAGTACATTTTTTGTTGGTAAAATGTTTTATCAACATATATGTCTGTGTCACTAAACTTTTGGTAAAAACTGTGTCTCTAAATGTTTTTTTGACAGATAAAATAATTCTATTACAATTATAATAATACCAACAGATAAAAAAAATGTTTGTTAAAATGTTTAGAAAAAATTCTTATGAAAAGTGTTTTCTATTGGTAATAATATTACCAACATATAATATCTGTTTATAAATTACATTTGAATAAAAATTATAATTTTTTTATTTCTAGTGAATTTTCATATTATATTTATTAATTTATCAATATAAAACATATGATTTAATTATTAAAGAGAATATGATTTTTACACATGTTAAAAATTAGAAAAAATAATTATTATATTAATAATGAAATTTAATAAAAAATGAATCAATAAAAAATCCACCCTCAGATAGGATCCATCACACACCCCACCAACCCATAGCATCACCCAGCCCATCCACGCTATTGGTCAGAGTAGATTACTCAAGTGGGGAGGGGTGAATTTAGTATCTATAAAAATTTATGTTTTAAAAAATGTTCTTAAAAGGATTTCCCCTTCCAGTTAAATACAGACCAGTTAATCAATGTAATATGGTTATAAAGGTTTGAATGTTTAAATAACTTCTTAGAAGATTTCTTATTTATCAATAATAATAATAGTTATTAATATTACTTTTGAAACTATTTTACTAAGAAAAAGCAACTATAACTTCTTTACAATACTAACTATCAAAGTGAATTTAGTGATATCTGTGTTATACAGTCAATCAGCAAAACAGAGAAGACTAAATTATACAGCACAATGAATATACAACCAGTGGTTCAGTCTCAAGCCGAGACCTAATCCACTCCACTTGGTGATCACCTGCCACCAAGCAGTTTATATAAATAAACTTGATCCACACCCTAGATCGGGGTTAAACAATAGTACACAGGACAGTCGAGGTTGCATAAGGATCTCTTCCATAGTTTTTCATGGGTACAAACTACTAGGCCACACAAGGATCTCTTCCACATTTATCTGTGGGTATACACAAGAGTAAATGAGAGTTTGAGTAAAGATATCTTGTATAATTCAGTTTAATGTAGGAGACAGAGTGTGTAATTATAAAAAAACACACACTGCTCTAAAGTTAATAAAAAGATACACAACAGAGCAAAACAATTGAGATTGGTTTAGAAGTGCTCTGTGTGTTAGTCATTGCTACTCTGGACTTTTGAGATGAAGCAGATGCAGAACTTGAGTCCTCATCTGGAAAACAGAGTGTCGTAAGTCAGAAAGATCTGGCTTGCATTCTTCATGATGTTTGAAAGTGTGAAGATGTTCTTGGTATTTCAGTATGATTCGTGTGTTCTTCATTAGAATCGAGTTTAATGAGCCAATTCTCTAAAATTTATATTGTTCTCACATTCACGCCCCCAGCTTGTTCTTTGTTTCATGCTTTTTTTACAAGTTTTTTGCTACTTGTTTCTGGGCCGCACTACTCTTTTATCTTAAAGTGAATGTGTTGGGGACCATAGGTTGCATGTATTCTGCACCTCATACCACGCATTGTTCGATGATATGTCTACAAAGAAACATTAATTATGTAAATTCTTTAAAGTCTTCAAATATGACCATTAGATATTAATTAAAATATGACAAAATATATTACAAAATGGTGTCACAGGATGTCATGGAAACGATGTCTCCTTCACACGGTGTCTGGATTAGTCATGGTATCTCGTAGTCACAGTGTCTCGCGGTCATAATGTCTCATGGTCACAGTGTCTTTTTCATGGTGTCGTGTTCACGATGTCTTGTTCACGGTGTCTTGTTCACAGTGTCTTGTTCATGGTGTCTTGTTCACAATGTCTTGTTCATGGTGTCTTATTCATGGTGTATTGTTCATGGTGTCTTGTTCACGGTGTCTTGTTATCATGGTGTCTGGATGTCACGATGTCTGCTTCACGGTGTCTGCTTCACAGTGTCTGCTTCACGGTGTCTGAATGTTAACGAGGTCTGAATGTTCATAGTGTCTGCTTCACAGTGTCTCAGACTTAGACAAATATCTATATTCATCCTTAAGCAGTGATACTTATGGAAAAAATTAAACTTAATCATTTGTCTGAGAAATCATTATAAAGTGAGTCAAGGATTGTATAAAGTAATTAAACTGAATGTAGATTAATTAAGATATTGAATTAATCTTCTTAAAAAATGATAATACTTAAATAATAATATACATGATTTTATATAATTTATAATATTTAACCAGGTTGAATATGATTTGTGATCATTAAAACATGATTAATACATGAGGAGTCCAACAATCTCCCCCTTTTTGATGATCACAAATCATGTAGATTTAAAGTGCATAATTTGTTCAACTATAGATATAGAGATAAATGTATAACATAAGATAAATGTCTAACATATAGAGATTTCTTCCCCATTTGGGATTATCAAAAATACAGAAAAATAGAAGTGATGAAAAGTGCATATTTCAATAAAGAAAATAAGATCTAGTATAAACAGAAAGAAGAAAAACAAAAGCAAAATCATTCATATAAAAAAGGTGTAATCACTGTTCTTCTTCAGGAGCTGGCCTTCTCTTTGCCTTTATCAGCATCAGCCAAAGAGGAAGCCATAGAAGCTGAAGTGGAGGTAGAAGAAGAGAGGGAGCTGGTCGATAGAGAAGGTAAAGGAAGGCCTTCAAAAACCGAGGGAGCAAGAGTAGGTGTAGTAGAAGACCGAGGAAGTTATTGATCAAGGATCACATGCCTAATCTGACTCAGTTCCTGACTAACAGACATGGAAGTGGAGGCTAGAGCAAAGGTAAAGGTCAGAAATCCTGGTCTTAGAGGTGCAGATGCAGGAGAAACAATGGTTGTACTCTAGACATAAAGATATGGCCTCAGAAGTTTGATAAAATCCACAATGATCTCTTCACCATACTACATGGATTTCTCAAAATCATCCTTGTTCTCTATAAATTTTTCTAGCAACTCAGTAAACTCTGTGAGCTTTTGGACTTGAGGTTTGAAAGCTTGAGTAATAGGTGGAATCCGTAGATTTTCTACAAGATACTTGAAGTGATTGTTCATGTCAGTCTTGGAGAAGAGCCCATTGATGTAGAAATCCACTTTCTTGGAAATCTCTTGCTGAGCATCAATATCAATTTTAGAATGGATTTGGACGAGGTCAATAACTCTGTCACTATTCTTGATAGCTACAGAGAAAGAATCTTTATTTAAGCCACTAAGCACAATCTGAAGCACTTCTTTGACCACTATTCTGAGCAGATCACTGTCTAAAGAGGGTTGAGAGGATTGAACAGAGGCTTTAGAAGCATTGATAGTCATGGTGAGAGATTTTAGTTGATTCATCACTTTCTGAAGACACCCTATATACTCATCGGTGAAATTCTTAAGATTTATGACAAGATCTCTCATCTCCTTCACAATATTTTTTTTCCTTTTAGCGAGCTTTTCATCTAAGGAAGATAAGTGTGGTTGAATATGAGAGACAACATTCTTTGGGATTTGAGGAACAATAGGTTCTACAGAATGAGAAACATGCTCTGATCTCGAATGCATCTCTTTCTGCATTTCATCAATCATACCTCTCAGAGTCTTCACTTCAGCACTAAGCAGTCTTTTCTCAACTCTTATTTCCTAAATCTCATGAAGCATTTTGGGTTGTATTTTCCAAATAACTTTCTCTAATAGTAAAGAGGCATCTTTATCACTTAGATGTGTCACAAGAGTAGGTTGGGAATTCATGACTTTTTCAACACTAGACAAAAGGGTAGCACCAAATTCTCTTAGATCATTCTTACTCACAAAGGATGGTTGGTCTGATGAAGGTTCAGAAACAGGGATTGATACGGTTTCATGTTCCTTTACAGGGGAAATATTAGAGACTGATTTCAACTGGAAAAAAGAGTAAAGGTCAAGGTCTTTTACTGAGACTTGTTGAGAGTCATCCACATCATAAAAACTGGGGAAATTATATCGAGTTTCCACAGGACATGAAACAATTGGATTTGGTACTTCAGTAGATTCCAGATTTGGGGGTTTCTCCCCCTCAACAGTCGCATCCTTTTCAGGACTAACACTACTTGAAAAACAGGTATTTGCGACGGGATCCCGTCGCAAATAGCCATTTGCGACGGGGTCCCGTCGCAAATAGCCCGTTGCGGAAAACGCCGTCGCAACTAAACTTATTTGCGACGGGACCGTCGCTAAAGCCCTTTTTTGCGACGGGCATTCTCCCCGTCGCAAATAGTATTCCGTATTTTTGTAAAAAACTTTTTAAACAGTTATTGCGACGGGCCCGTCGCAATAACGTTTTTTTTAAAAAATAAAAAAATTAATAATACTAGTATTTGCGACGGGAACCGGGACCCGTCGCAAATACTATTCATAGTAATTGCGACGGGTCCCGTCGCAAATACTCTTTTTAAAAAAAAAATAAAAAAATATTAATAATACTAGTATTTGCGACGGGCATAGTATCCCGTCGCAAATACTATAAAAAAAATAAAAAAAATAAATTATTAATAAATTATTTTAATTAATATAATAATAGAATTATAATTTACAAATGAAAATAATAAATTATTTTAATTACTATAATAATAGTAGAATTATAATTCAAAAATAAAAATAATAGAATACTAATAAATAATTTAATTAATATAATAATATTATAATTATAATTCATAAATAAAAAAAATATTAATAAGTTATTTTAATTAATATAAAAATAATAGAATTATTTTACATTCAAATATTAAAATAATTCAAGTATTACAAAAAAATAATTAAATTATAATATTATAAAATTTTAATATATATATAAAATTTTAATATATATATAAAATTTTAATATATATATAAAATTTAATATTATAAAATATAAATATTATTATTATTCATATTAATATTGTTATTTAAAAATATAATATTATTAATATTTTATAATGAGACAGAAACTACGAATAGAAAAAAAAAATATTTTGATTTCACAAATTTTATAACAGAAATACAAACTCTAATCTGTAGGAGGGGGGGGAGGTGGGGGATCTGCAGATGGTGGTGGAGGAAACTCCATCCCTAAAGCATGAGTGAGTCGGCGCATGTACTCCATCTGCTCCTGATGCTGCTGCTGCCACCGACTCGTCTGCTCCTCGTACAGCTGCTGCTGGCGTCGACGCTCCTCCTCATGCTGCTGACGTATCTGCTCCTGCTCCTGTCGGAGACTCTCTATCTGTGCAGTCTGAGATCGCAACTGCTCCTCATACTGTGTAGAAGAAGATGCACGAGCTCCCCTCGAGCTGGACGCCGACATCGCAGCACTGCCATAATAATCTCCGGGAGTCAGTCGAGAGCCGATACCAACTACCCGGCCCTTCTCGAAGGCATACTGGGTGGCCTGCATCCATGCCGCCTCATCAAACTGACGGGCAGTGGTCTGATCTGATGACTCGGCCTGACTCTCAGGCCGGGCCTGTGCCGCTGCGGCCTCATATGACTCCTATAGTTGCAATTTAAAATTAAAATTGTGAATATATTATATGCAGTTAATTTTTAAACTTGAAAACAAATAATACTGACCACGATGTGATGCTGACGATCACCTCTGAGCTCCCCAGTAGCAGGATCACTATACATCCTCCGATATACGTCGTACTCTGTAATATCGGGGTGCTCGACAGCCTATAAGAATAAAAAATAAACTGTTAATATTTATAGTTATATAAAATATTTATAAATAATGTACGTACCAGATGCTGTCTATGAGTACTGAAAGAACGACTCCCAGCTCGATGAGTCACCTCCTGCCTCCCCCGATTCTGCCTCCCCACCGATGATCTCCTCTGAAAGGCACCACTCAACCAGTGCGCACATAATCCATCCCATACATGGGATGAAATGTACTCTGGTCGGTGTGCTCTACATGACTCCTCAAAATCTGACACTCCTGCTTTCTTCATCGCAGCTTTTCTTAAATTGTGCAAAAACTGACGAAGGCGATCACGCATGGCCACCTCCCATGCCTCGTGGATGGAGTCACGCATGGTATCCTCGATCGGATACCATAAACCCTACAAATAAATCAAAATATCAAGTTAGAAATGAAATAATTTTCAAAATAAAAATTATTTATTTACGTACGTACCAACCAATGGCCGAACATGGCCTGCTGCACATCAATGGGAATCTGCTCCCATGTGGTCCACGGCTGAGAGAAATAGTTGCGCAAAATAGCGCTGCCCTGTCCGACTGCTATATGCGAAAAACTGAAAAAATAATAAACATTTATTATGTGAATAGATTAATGAAATCTTAGTCAAATTCACAGGTTATTACACAGGTTATCACACCTCCGGGTGCGCGGATCAAACCCAAGACGTGGACGTCGCTCGGGGACGGGGTCAGGAATCATCAATCGTGCAAGACCGCGCCCCCTCCGCGTACTCCCTGGAGCGCCTGCAGGCTGAGGGTCATCTGCCAGCAACTCATCCGCATCGAAAGGCAGGTCAGCCTCCGCCAACTCACGAAATGTGGCCTCGTCCATCTGAAACAGAAAATGTTAATATTAGAAAATAATTGATAATTACTATTATATATACATATATATACATATTATGATTGTATATAAATACCATGGAATTCTATAAGTGTTCATCTTCATCATCATCTTCATATATGTCAATGTCATCTTCATATTCCTCCTCAACATCATCGATATCCATTCGAGTTGCAGTTGCTTCATCTCTTACCATTTCAAATTCATGTGTGACATCATTAACATCATCGTCATCACCGACTCTTAAATGTGGGGTGTCGTCATCGATACTCATATCTCTTTGTAAAAAAGATTGATTTTGAGTACTCTCTTGAAAAACTTCAATTCTTTGCACATCAGTGAAAGCACATTCACTTTGACTAAACTGATTGTCTCGAATTTTGATTTTTATTACACTCCACCAATCAGTCAAGTCTCTTGATGTTGCACAGTACTTTGCATAATAAACTTGATATGCCTGTTGAGCCAATAAGAATGGTTCATTTACTGCGAGAACACTTTTACATTTAATATCGATGATTCCATGAGTCGGATGAACACGCACGCCTCTCTCTGTATCCAACCACCGACATTTGAACATGGTTATGTAATGTTGTCCAAGATAACAGAGTTCAATGATTTCATCAAGCATGCCATAAAAGTCAACTTCATTTTCTCGATGATGAGATCCTCTCAAGTTAACTCCACTGTTCATTGTTTTTTTCGATTCCCCATATGCATGCGTGTGGAATCGAAATCCATTCACCACATATGCATTATATGTTTTAACAAGTTTGGAAGGTGGGTTACTCAATACACAGAGCCGTTTGTCAATTTTATCAGCATGTCGAGACACCTGAAGATTTGTGAAATAATTATCAATATAGTAAACTATACATTGAATGAGTTGCTAAATGATAAAGAATTTATGTTACCAGTTTTTGAAACCACTGAGAGAAATTTTTCAGTCGCCGTTCTTCGAGAGCAGCTGCTGTAATTTGTGGAATTTGTTTCTTGATATGATTATCATACAACCTATAAAAACCAAAGTTATTTACTGTAACATAAATGATAGAATAAGTGATATAAACACTTACAGTACAACTGATGTCATCTCTTCACAGTTGAGCAGAACATACGTATGAGCTCTATGATGTTCATCATCTGAAAGCCAGCGTTCAGAAACTCCACCAAAACCAAGCTCTGACTGGTTGAAAACAGATAATTGATTGTCGATTTCATCAATATTCCTCTCATTCCGTCCCATTCGGTTGTGTTTTGAAGGATACTCAGATTCAAAATAATGGGAGCAGAAAAAAGATATTTCCTCTTGCAAATAAGCTTCTGCAATAGATCCTTCAACAGATGCTTTGTTGCGTACTTTTCTTTTCAATTTTTGCATGCATCTTTCAAATGGGTACATCCATCGAAACTGTACCGGACCTCCACATTTGGCTTCATATGGCAAATGTAACATCAAATGTTCCATTGAGTCGAAGAAAGACGGCGGGAATATTTTTTCCAGTTTACATATAATTACAACAACATCTTTTTCAAGTTTGCCTAGAGCATCATAATCTGCCGTAGCCGCACAAATTTCCCGAAAAAAATGAGACATGTCTGTTATGGAATCCCAAATCACAGAATTCAACAGACCTCTTAATCCAATTGGTAGAAGTCTCTCCATTATAACATGACAATCATGACTTTTCAATCCAGTAATATGACCATTCTTTACACATCTACCCAAATTGGAAGCACAGCCATCTGGAAGTCTCAAATCTGCAATCCACTGACAAAATAATAAACGGTTTTCTTTAGACAGTGTATAAGCTGCTTTTGGTTTCAGTAACCTTTCTGTTCTGACATTCTCAAATAGTTCCAATTCTGGACGTCTGCAAATTTGGGCAAGATCTAAACGTGCATTTACATTGTCTTTGCTCTTTCCTGGCGTATCCAAAACTGTATGAAAAAAATTATCAAAACAGTTCTTCTCAATATGCATGACATCTAACATGTGTCGGACCAACAAATCAGACCAATATGGCAAATCCCAAAATATGCTACGTTTAATCCAATTGTGTTCTTTCCCAAAACCAGAAATTTTCTGTTGGTTTATTGTGGGACCAAAAGTGATGGGAGGTAATGAAAATACAACCGATTTTAACTCCGAACCTGATAGCATTTTTGGAGGTCCATCCCTTTCAACTGTTCCTTTTCTGAAATGAGATCTGTTTCTGCGAAAAGGATGATCAGCTGGAAGAAATCTGCGATGACAGTCAAAATAACAAGGTTTCTTTCCATGAATGAGCATAAATGCTTTGTTCTCTCCCATACAGTAAGGACATGATTTCTGACCATGTGTACTCCAGCCAGATAACATCCCATAAGCCGGGAAGTCACTTATTGTCCACATCAATGCTGCTCTCAGTATGAAATTCTGTTTCGTTGCAACATCATATGTACTGACACCAGTACTCCACAATAAATTTAATTCATCAATCAATGGCTTCAAATAAACATCAATATTTTTCTTCGGATGTCCTGGAATTAGTAAAGTCAAAAAGATATATGGCTCCTTCATCAACATCCATGGAGGTAAATTATACGGAGTTAAAAAAATAGGCCAACATGAATATTGACTACCATAAGATCCAAACGGACAGAAACCATCAGTGGAAAGGCCCAGTCGAACATTTCTAGCTTCTAAATCAAATGATGGATGCACTCTATCAAAATGTTTCCATGAATCACCATCGGCTGGATGATTCAAGCTTTTATCGGTTGAAATATTCTCTTTATGCCATGACATCATTGTCGCTGTATTCTTAGACATGAATAAACGCTGAAGTCTGGATGTAAGCGGAAAATATCTCAACTGTTTTACAGGAATCAAACCAGACTTCCCGTGTTGTCTTTCTTTATATCTCTGTTGCCCACATGTGGGACAACTATCCAACGACTCATTTTCCCCTGAATATAAAATGCAGTCATTTGAACATGCATGAATCTTCTGACAAGTAAGTCCCAAATTTCGAACCAACCTCTTACTTTCATAGTAATTTGCAGGTAAAACATTTCCTTCGGGTAACAGTGTTTTCAGCAAAGAAAATATCTGGTCAAAACATGTGTTTGACATTCCGTTATCTGATTTGATAGCCATAAATTTTGCAACTGCTTCTAATTTGCTCATCTTGCAGCCAGGATATAATGCATCCTCAGCAGACTTCAACAACTCATAAAATTCAGACGGTCCCAACTCAGGATTTGAAGCTATATCAGCCGGAGTTTCTGTATGTTGAACAGATGAACCTGCAACATCATGTACTAAATCTTGAAACTGGGATGGATCTGGAATCAAGTTGGTATCATCTGCTCTGGAACTGCGTTCACCGTGTTGATACCAAAAAACATAATCTGCTTGAAAACCAAAACGCAAGAGATGTTCCCCCACTTTGTCAAACGTGTCAAACGTTCTCAATGCACATTTTCTGCAAGGGCATTTTATCTTTCCTTCTGAAACAAATTCTGAATTTGATGCCGCAAATGATAAAAAAATCTCCACACCCTCTATATATACTGGATTTAAACCAGAACCATTTGGATTTCTACGTTGATTTATCCATATGCGGTCATCTAATAATGACTGTTGACGACCTCGCTGTTCCATATTTTTCTATAAAATATAAAAGCATTACTGGTTTTGAATAATTTGTTAGAAAAAACACTCAAGCAAGGATTACTAATTATTACAATTTATTACTAATTATTACAATTTATTGCTAATTATTACTATTTATTACTAATTTAGCAATACTTAGCAATACTTAGCAAAAGGAAAACTGCTTGAATAATGAAAGGAAATTTGATAATCATCGTTGTGGAGATGGTTATAAATTTTCCCTTCATTATCCAAGCAGATTTCGTTTACTAATTATTAGTAATAAAAAAAATATTATCAATATTTACGAAAAAACAATATTAATATTATTAAAATAATAAAAAAAATTAAAAAATATTAAAATTATCAATACTCAGAACAAACTTTGTTCTATTATTAACATGTTCAAATCTTAAAGGGTCGTCAATTGTCAGGTCATGCGCAATAAAAAGTTTGTGTCAGCCATGTCTAATGTAAACTCTATAATTGTCCTTGCATGGTTGATCACTTCGCAAGTAATGTTGGTTTGTCTGATTGCAACATTACTTTTGAAGTGATCGACCATGCAAGGACAATTATAGAGTTTACATTGGACATGGCTGACAGAAACTTTTTATTGCGCATGACCTGACAATTAGCGACCCTTTAAGATTTGAACATGTTAAGAATAGAGCAAAATCTGTTGTAAATATTGATAATTTTAATATTTTATAAATTTTTATTATTTTAATAATATTAATATTTTTTTCATAAATATTGATAATATAATTTTTTTTGCTAAGTGTTCTTGAGTATTCCTGAGTATTCCTGAGTATTCCTGATTATTTGTGAGTATTCGTGAGTATTCGTGATTATTCGTGAGTATTCGTGATTATTCGTGAGTATTCGTGAGTATTCGTGAGTATTCGTGAGTATTCCTGAGTATTCCTGATTATTCCTAATTATTCCTAATTATTTGCAATTATTCCTAATTATTTGCAATTATTGGTAATTATTGGCAATTATTGGTCATTATTGGCAATTATTACTAATTATTCCTAATTAATCCTAATTATTCCTAATTAATCCTAATTAATCCTAATTAATCCTACTTATTCCTAATTATTCCTAATTATTACTAATTATTCCTAATTATTGCTAATTATTACTAATTATTGCTAATTATTTCTAATTATTGCTAATTATTTCTAATTATTGCTAATTATATCTAATTATTGCTAATTATTTCTAATTATTGCTAATTATTGCTAATTATTGGTAATTATTTCTAATTATTTCTAATTATTCGTAATTATTACTAATTATTGGTAATTAATACTAATTATTGGTAATTATTGCTAATTATTGGTAATTATTGCTAATTATTGGTAATTATTGCTAATTATTGGTAATTAATGCTAATTATTGGTAATTAATACTAATTATTGGTAATTATTACTAATTATTGGTAATTATTACTAATTATTGGTAATTATTACTAATTATTCGTAATTAATACTAATTATTCCTAATTAATACTAATTATTCCTAATTATTGTTAATTATTCCTAATTATTACTAATTATTGTTAATTATTCCTAATTATTACTAATTATTGTTAATTATTCCTAATTATTACTAATTATTGGTAATTAATACTAATTATTGGTAATTAATACTAATTATTGGTAATTATTACTAATTATTCCTAATTAATACTAATTATTGGTAATTATTACTAATTATTCCTAATTAATACTAATTATTACTAATTATTGTTAATTATTCCTAATTATTACTAATTATTGTTAATTATTCCTAATTATTACTAATTATTGTTAATTATTCCTAATTAATACTAATTATTGGTAATTAATACTAATTATTGGTAATTAATACTAATTATTCCTCATTAATACTAATTATTCCTAATTAATACTAATTATTCCTAATTAATACTAATTATTCCTAATTAATACTAATTATTCCTAATTATTACTAATTATTGTTAATTATTCCTAATTATTACTAATTATCGTTAATTATTCCTAATTAATACTAATTATTGGTAATTAATACTAATTATTGGTAATTAATACTAATTATTGGTAATTAATACTAATTATTGTTAATTAATACTAATTATTGGTAATTAATACTAATTATTCCTAATTAATACTAATTATTGGTAATTATTACTAATTATTCCTAATTAATACTAATTATTCGTAATTATTCCTACTTATTGTTAATTATTCCTAATTATTACTAATTATTGTTAATTATTCCTAATTATTACTAATTATTGTTAATTATTCCTAATTATTACTAATTATTGGTAATTAATACTAATTATTGGTAATTAATACTAATTATTCCTAATTAATACTAATTATTCCTAATTAATACTAATTATTGGTAATTATTACTAATTATTCCTAATTAATACTAATTATTCCTAATTATTACTAATTATTGTTAATTATTCCTAATTATTACTAATTATTGTTAATTATTCCTAATTAATACTAATTATTGGTAATTAATACTAATTATTGGTAATTAATACTAATTATTGGTAATTAATACTAATTATTGGTAATTAAGACTAATTATTGGTAATTAATACTAATTATTGGTAATTAATACTAATTATTTGTAATTAATACTAATTATTTGTAATTAATACTAATTATTCCTAATTAATACTAATTATTGGTAATTAATACTAATTATTCCTAATTAATACTAATTATTCCTAATTATTCCTAATTATTACTAATTATTCCTAATTATTACTAATTATTCCTAATTATTCCTAATTATTACTAATTATTCCTAATTATTGTTAATTATTCCTAATTATTACTAATTATTGTTAATTATTCCTAATTATTACGAATTATTGGTAATTAATACTAATTATTACGAATTATTGGTAATTAATACTAATTATTGGTAATTAATACTAATTATTGGTAATTAAGACTAATTATTGGTAATTAATACTAATTATTTGTAATTAATACTAATTATTTGTAATTAATACTAATTATTCCTAATTAATACTAATTATTTGTAATTAATACTAATTATTCCTAATTATTCCTAATTATTGGTAATTATTACTAATTATTCCTAATTAATACTAATTATTCCTAATTATTCCTAATTATTACTAATTATTCCTAATTATTCCTAATTATTACTAATTATTGTTAATTATTCGTAATTATTGTTAATTATTCCTAATTATTACTAATTATTGTTAATTATTCCTAATTATTACGAATTATTGGTAATTAATACTAATTATTGGTAATTAATACTAATTATTGTTAATTATTGGTAATTATTACTAATTATTCTTAATTATTGATAATTATTAGTAATTAAATGAATAATTATCAATAATTAGAAATAATTACCAATAATTACAAATAATAACATTATTAATATATTTTATTATTAATATTAAAATAATATAATTTTCTAATTTATATACAGTTCTTTTTTCATCTGTGCGTTTTCTATCTCCACATACAAATAATACATGTGAAGACAGCAAACACACAGATGAAAAAAGAACTGTATATATATAAAAAATTATATTATTTTAATATTAATAATAAAATAAACTAATAATGTAATAATGTTCTTATTCTTAATTATTGGTATTTATTACTAGTTATTAATATTTATTCTTAATTACTAAAAATTATTACTAATTATTCCTAATTACCATATAAACAATACTTATAATTTAAATTTATTAAATAATAAAACAATGTGAACATAATTAAATTACAACTAATTAATAATAATAGAAACTAATAAGAAATTAAAAATAAATACAAAATTGAAATGAAGATAAATACCTTGAAAATTGATCTGTTCTGATCGTTCTTCAAAACTTTAATATCAGCTCCGGAGAAAAAACTTAAACTGGAGAAAAACTCAACTCTAGAAATATAATTCTGAGAGAGAGAGAAGATAAGGAATGAGAATGAAATGAAAAAAACGGATGGGGGTATTTATAGGTTAGATTATTTGCGACGGGCCCATTTGCGACGGGATTCCCGTCGCAAATAGTATTATTTGCGACGGTACCCGTCGCAAATACCTTAGCCAACATTTATTACGGTCAACCGGTAAATAGTTATTTGCGACGGGTCCCGTCGCAAATAATCCCTGCCGACATAGTATTTGCGACGGGGGAATATTCCCATCGCAAATACCTTTTACCGCCGCCGGTTATTTGCGACGGGAATATTTCCCCGTCGCAAATAAGTTTCCCGCGATTTGGCGCGCATCGCGGGAAAACTATTTGCGACGGGGAAAGCAATCCCGTCGCAAAAGCCTCCTTATTTGCGACGGGGAAATACCCCCGTCGCAAATAAGTTTTTAACATGACTATTTGCGACGGGAATAAATCCCGTCGCAAATAACCCGTCGCAATTGCTCATTTTTCCCGTAGTGTAAGAGACTTAGGATCTTGATCTAATTCCACAAACTAGTCTCGAATTTATTCCCTCATTTTCTATGTAGCCAGCTGAAAATCCATCTCCATCCTTTCCTCAGCTGAAGGAATGATTTCAAGAATAGATTGTTCCACTGGGTGTTCTTCAATATCATCTTCTTGCATAAAAGGTAGCTCTTCCACTATATGTTCTCACATGAAACTGTTTTCAATTTCTTTGTCAACAAATTCTGTTTCAACCTCAGGTTGTTCTTCCAGATTAACAACATATGTAGGTGCATGTACTTCTTTTTCACTTTCCACAAGAGGGATAGGAGTACTATCTTCCTCAACAGAAATAGTTTCCCTGAGAGGGACAACAACCTCTTCTTCTTCTTCAGAAGAGTATTCAACAACCTTATCTAGTTCCAAACCAGGATCTGAAATATCTTTTGGTCTTGAGGGATGTTCAACAGGACTGAATTTTTCATAAAGTCTATCATTGTATTCTACCCATGCCTTTTTCCAAGGGATCCAATTTATATTTATCCCCTGGATAGTGACTTTTGAAAGTAATTACTCAAAATCCTTTATAACTTCCTCATTAGGTCCAACCATACCTTTGGAAAGAAGCATGGCTGAGATAATCCGAGAGTAAAATAGGGAGGTTTACTTGGATTTGGATTTAATCATTTCACACATGTAGTGAATTATATACTTGAAAAAGTTTATCTTATGCAAATTTTTAATTAGGTGGATCAGAAACACATCCGGATATTTTAAAACAGCAAAATCACCTTTTTTGGGGCTAACTAGATTCTGAATAAACTTGAACAAAAGCCTTGATTCTCCATCTAATTCAACAGCAATGGTTCTCCTCTTGGTTCCATTTCTAGTTAAGGATTTCAAAGAATCCTCCAGATCAAAGAATTTGGTTGAAGTTGGAGGTCCTCTCTGATAATCCTCACAGATGCATTCATGAGGTATCCTAAGGCATGCATCCCATAACCTCGAAGAGAATGAGAATTTTTGCCCATTTATCCAGCTTCTCACATTATATCAATCTTCAGACTCAAAGGTGAACTGAACATATTGATAAAATTGAGCCACTAACTTAGGATATATAAGTCTATATTCCTTCGAAAACCACTCATGGAATCCTTTCTCTTTTAAAACATTCAGAACTAGAGACTTACTAGACATAAGAGATTTGGGGAAAACCTCTTTCTTAGGTATGACAACTCGGTTTACCAGATTTGGGATTAGAGGACCTTCAGGTTCCAGCTTGGGTGCGATTTTCTTCTTCTTTGAACTATGTTTCTCAGGAGTTGACGATGAAAGGAATTTCATCCTAGGCATCTATCGAAGGATAGAGAGAGAGAGAAGGGCTGTAGGTTTGAAGAAAGGCTACGAATGAGTGAATAGAAGAAAGATCACGTGAAGAACAAATGATACTTTCATTATTTTATTATTTAGGAATACCAAACATCGCAAAAGTAAAAGTGTAAGAAAACAAAAAGGTGAAAAGGATAATTACCGTGATACAGTTTTTAATTCAAATAAAAAAATCATAATGAATATTTATGGTGATATAATATCAGGTATTTACGGTGAGACTGAGAGTGAATGTTACAGTGAGACAGTAACTGAGCTTTATGGTGAGAAATTAAACATTAACTTTACAGTGAGACATTAAACATCAATGTTATGGTGAGATAGTAAACATCAACTTTACGGTGAGACAGTAAACATCAACTTTATGGCAAGATAGTAAACATGAAAAATTAAGACATTCACTTAAGATTTATCATACCTAATTCATGTATGATGTATTCTATTCTTTCAGAATTTAATGATTTAGTAAATATATCAGCAAGCTGTTACTCAGTACTAATGAATTAAAAAGTTATATCACCTTTTTGATAATGATCTCTCAAAAAGTGATGTCTTACATCAATATGATTTTTACTAGAATGTGAAACAATATTTTTTTGAGATGTTAATAGTACTTGTGTTGTCACATTTTGTAGGTACATGCCTAAATTGATATCCATAATCTAGTAATGTGTGTCTCATACAAAAAATTCGTGCACAACAACTGCCAGCAGCTATGCATTTAGCTTTTGCAGTAGATAATGCAACAAAATTTTGTTTCTTAGTACACCATGATACTAGTGACTTGCCTAAAAAGCGACATGTTCTAGAGGTGAGTTTTCTATCTAACTTACAGCCACTAAAGTCCGCATTAAAATAACTAAATAATTCAAATGATTGTTCTCTAGGATAGAATAATCCTAGATTGGGTGTATGCTTGAGGTATTTTAAAATATTCTTTACAGCATTTAAATGATATTCCTTAGGATTTTCTTGAAAACAAGAACACATACACACACTAAAAATAATGTTAGGATGACTAGCAGTCAAGTAGGCTAAACTTCCAATCATTCCTCTGTAAGTGGGTTGATCAATAGATTTCCCATATTCATCAAGATCCAACTTACAAGTGGTACTCATGGGAGTGTTACTAATTTTAGTACTATCCAATCCAAATGATTTTAGAAAATACATACTATATTTACTTTGAGTTAAAATAATTCCATCATTATTTTGAAATATTTGAAATCCAAGAAATAATTTTAGTTCACCCATTAAACTCATTTCAAATTCATTTTGCATCATTTTAGAAAAATCAAAACATAAACAATTTCTTGAGGATCCAAAGATAATGACGTCTACATATATTTGAACAAATACAACATCATTATAAATTTGTTTTATAAAAAGGGTAGGATCAGCTATTCCTTTTGGTAAACCTTTGGAAATAAGAATAGTACTCAACCTATCATACCGGGCTCTTGGAGCTTGTTTTAAAACATATAAATCTTTGGGTGATTTAAAAATATTATTTGGAAGATGAGGGTTTGTAAATCCCAGGGGTTGTTCAACAAAAATATCCTGAGATATATACCCATTTAAGAATGAACTTTTAACATCCATTAGATATAGTTTGAAATTCATATGTGCAGCATAGGCAAGCAGGATTCTTATGGATTCAAGTCTAGCTACGGGTGCAAAAGTCTCCTCATAGTCAATTCCTTCTTCTTGACTATAGCCTTGTGCAACCAATCTATCATTGTTTCTAACTATGTTACCAGCCTCATCTAATTTATTTCTAAACACCAATTTAGTTCCTATAAGGAATGTGTCCTTAGGTCTTTCAACAAGTTTCCGAACATTGTTCCCTTTAAACTGATTAAGTTTTTCTTGCATAGCCATCACCCAAAATTCATCATTGATAGCATCATTAATGTTTTTTAGGTTCAGGTTGTGACAAGAAGACTTGATGTTCAACCAGACTTCTAAGAGGATCTCTAGTTTGTGTTTCTTTGTCTAGGTCTCCTACAATAGCATCTAAAGGATGGTTCTTAATAGTTCTAATAGTTCTATAAAAGGCGGTACTGGTGATTTCAGGTTCATCGACAGGTTCAGGTTCATTGTGACTTGATTCAAGGGAATTTCAAGAACTAGAAGTTCTCACAGATTCTTTCACAAAAGTGTTTAAGGATTTTGAATTGATGTTCAGATTTGATACATCATCCTCTAGGTTTTTAGAGAGGTTTTAGGCTCATGTGGATCTTTTTCATCAAATTTGACATTGAAAGATTCTTCCACACATTTAGTTCTTTTATTGAACACTCTATAGGCTTTACTAGACATTGAATATCCTAAAAAGATACCTTCATCACTCTTGGATGAAAATTTGTCAAGATTCTCCTTAGTATAAAGGATATAGAATTTGCAACCGAAAACTTTGAAGTAGTTAACTTTGGGTTTTCTATTGTTCCATAACTCATAAAGAGTCCTATTAATAATGGGTCTAATCAACACTCTATTGATTATGTAGCATGCTGTATTGACAGCTTCAGCCCCAAAATAAATAGGTAGGTCATATTCACTAAGCATTGTTCTAGCTATCTCTTGCAGGGTTCTATTTCTTCTCTCTACAACTCCATTTTTTAGGTGTTCTAGGGGCAGAGAAATTGTGATTATAACCATTTTTTGAGAAAAAAGTATTCAAACTCTTGATTTTAAAACTCACGGCCATGATCACTTTCTGAGGATTTAATTCTATGTCCACTAAGATTTTCTACAGACTTTGCATATTTAGTAAAATAAAAGCAGGCTTCACTCTTGTGAGCCATAAAGAAGGTCCAAGTATATCTAGAAAAGTCATCTACAAGAACATAAACATAGTGCTTCCCATTTAAGCTAGAAGCTCTAGATGGTCCAAATAAATCCATGTAAACTAGTTCAAGAGGTTGAGAAGTTGACACCTATTTCATTGGTTTGAAAGAAATTTTGTGTTGTTTTCCCTTTTGACAGGGATTACATACATTGTCATTTGGAAACTCAAGTTTGGGTAAGTCTTTAACTAAGATTTTTCTAGTTACCTTTCTAAGGGATTGAACATTTCAGTGCCCTAGTCTCCTATTCCAGATCCAAGACTCTTTATGAAA
This sequence comes from Viscum album, assembly GCA_963277665.1. Taxonomy (NCBI): domain Eukaryota; kingdom Viridiplantae; phylum Streptophyta; class Magnoliopsida; order Santalales; family Viscaceae; genus Viscum; species Viscum album. Next base: position 1,455,336,584 of record OY728123.1, on the reverse strand, counting down.
TACACTTAATCATGAATCATTTTGAGACGCTAAGGAATCTAAGTTAACAGAGTAAATATTTTCATTTCTTAAAGAAGAAAACACTAATTCACTTTTAGAATTAAAGATATTTCAAGCATAATTTTCAGAAATCCATCATCACATAATTGTGAGATACTAATCAAATTATATTTTAATCCATCAACAAATAGTACTATAGAAATTAAAACTGAGTTAGAGACACCGATTTGGCCGAGGCCAATTATCTTTAATTTTTCATTGTCCCCAAATGTGACATGTCCTCCATATATTTTTATTAGATTCTTGAAGCATGTGTAGTTTCCTATCATGTGTCTTGAACATCCACTGTCCAAGCACCATACAGTTTTACAGGAACTCTTTAAGAAACTTTCCTATAAAAATATTAAGCGAAAACAAATTTTGGCACCCATACATGTTTGGGTCTAGTAATATTAGTAATAAGTGATTTGGGAACCCATATTTTTCTCATAGGTTTCCTATAAGAATTAAGTAAATTATTTGAAAAATAAACTCTATTTGGTCTGAAAAAACATGAAACAGTAGAATATGTATCATTAGTTGATTTGTGTCCAGAACTGGGAGAAAAACTATATGTCCTAGATCTTGAAACAAAATTTGTTCTGCCAATATTTCTTTTTCCAGGTTGATAACCAATGCCAGTCTTGTATTTAGGGGAAATTTTTTTTCCTAGCATTTGAGTAAGGGTATTCTTTCCATTGGTAAACTTTTCAAGGTCATTATTCAATTGATCATTAGTAATTTTTTATTTGTTGTTTTCTTTGAGTAGTTGATCATTTTTCTCTTTTTCAGTTGTGAGTTCAGATTTAATAGTCATAGGGAAAGCATGCTTTTTCTTCAATGATTGATATTTGTCTTTTAGTTCATTGCATGTTTCTTCAAGCATGTTGCAGTATTCAAAAATTTATTCATTATTCATGTTCTCAAAGTCACTCTCATCTCCAGAATAGTTTGAATCATGTACAGAGGATTCCAATGTTACCTCAGATGTGTTTTTCATGAAACACATATTGGCTTTGTTAGCCTGTTCATCATGTGATGTTTCTGAGTCACTTGAACTATCCTCAGAGGAACTCCAGATTTATTTCATTTCCTTTTTATACTTCCTATCCTTGTAATCATATTTCTTTTTTTACTTGAGCTTTGGATAGTCGGCCTTGATATATCCTTTGCTCTTACACTCATAACAGACAATTTCATCAGCCTTGTCACTTCTTTTTCAGTCCTTCTTGCAATTTATTTTTGGTCATATTTTCCCTTACAGCTAGGTTTTCTAAAAAAGTTCTTCTTCTTGTAAAATATTTTAAATCTTTTGGCCAATTGAGCCATATCCTCATCATTGTTAGGTGATGATTATTCATTGGTTTAGCTTTCTACAAAAACTTCCAGTTTCCCTTGGTGGTCTTGAATTCAATAGATTTTATCTTTGGTTCATCCTCCTCCTTTTTGACTTTTAACTCTTCTTCACACATGATTAGTTTCCCAATGAGTTATTTTATAGGTATCTTGATGATGTCACATGATTCTCTAATAAAGATAGAGGTTCCCCTCCATCTGTCAGGTAGACATCTAATAATTCTCATGATTTGTTCCTTGGCAGTGACTTCTCTTCCAAGTGAGATCATTGTATTGACAATCTCATTGAACCTAAGATACATGTCAGAAATAGGCTCATCCAGTTTCATTCTAAAATTATCATATTTTATAGTATAAGTATTAAGTTTCATTTATTTTACACTAGATGTTCCTTTATGTGAGACAGACAGGGTATCCCAAATTTCTTGGGATGTTTTACAAGTAGATATTCTATTTAATTCTTCATCTCCTAAGGAACAGTATAAAGCATTCATAGCTTTGAAATTGTTATTGTACACAGTTTTGGTAGGTTCATCCCATGCGATTCTATCAGTAATAGGAATCTTATATTCATCTATAATAGAAGAACAAATTTCAAAACTCATACTCTCTAAATGCATTTTCATTTCAATTTTCCATTGAGCATATTTGGTTCCATTAAAGAATAGCGGCATGTTGGTTGCAGCACCTTCCAATATATTATCCATAATAAATTATTACTTTAAAAGATCTAGAAATTTAGAATTAATAGAAATTTACAGATTTTTAAAGTACAACTACAATCACAGTTGAATAAGATTAAAAAAATTCCGAATAAACAAATTTTGATACCAAATATTGGTTGGAATAGATTAATCAAGAGGGGATGAGTGAATTGTGTATCTATAAAAAATTTCTGTTTTAAAAATATTCTTAAAAGGATTTCCCCTTCAATTTAAATATAGCCCAGTTAATCAATGTAATATTTTTATAATGGTTTGACTGTTCAAATAACTTATTAGAAGATATATTATTTCTCAGTAATAATAATAGTTATTAATATTACTTTTGAAACTATTTTACTAAGACAAAGAAATTAAAACTTCTTTCTAAGACAAAATATCAAAGTGAATTTAGTGATACCTAAGTTATATAATAAAGCAGTAAAACAGAGAAGACTAAATTATGCAGCACAATGGATATACAAAAAGTGGTTAAGTCTCAAGCCGAGACTTAATCCACTCTACTTAGTGATCCCCTTCCATCAAGATTTTTATATAAATAAACTTGATCCACACCCTGGATTGGGGTTAGACAACAGTACATAGGACTATCAAAGTCGCACAAGGACCTCCTACACAGTTCTTCTTGGGTACAAACTACCAGGGCACACAGGGACCTCTTCCACACTTATCTGTGGGTATACACAAGAGTAAATGAGAGTTTGAGTAAGGATATCTTGTATCCTTCAATTTGATGCAGGAGACAGAGTGTGTTATTATATAGAAACACACACTTCTTTAAAGTTAATAAAAATATACACAATAGATCAAAATGACCGAGATAGGTTTAGAAGTACTCTAAGTGTTAGTCTTTGCAGCTCTGGACTTCTGAGATGAAGCAAATGCAGAACTCGAGTCCTCGTCTGGAAAATAGTGTGTCGTAAGTCAGACAGATCCAACTTGTTTTCTTCGTGATGTTTGACAGTGTGAATATGTTCTTGGGATTCCATAATGCTTTGTGTGATCTTCAGCAGAATCAAGTTGCATGATTCAATTATCTAAAATGTATATTGTTCTCACATTCACGCCCACTAACTTGTTCTTTGTGTTGGAATTTTCTTAAAAGTTTTTTGCTACTTGTTTCTGTGCCACACTACTCTTTTATCTTGGATTGCATGTGTTGGGGCCGATAGGTTGCATGTATTCTGCACCTCAAACCTCGTACTGTCCGATGATATGTCTACAAAGAAACAATAATTAAGTTAGTGCATTAAAGTCTTCAAATATGACCATTAGAGATTAAATTAAAAGACAAAAAAATATATTTGGAAATGGTGTCATAGTATGTCATGGAAATGGAATCTCCTTCACATGGTGTCTGGATTGGTCACAGTGTCTCGTAGTCATGGTGTCTCGTAGTCACATGGTTTCATTGTCATGGTGTCTTGTTCATGGTGTCTTGTTCTTGGTTTCTTGTTCACAATGTCTTGTTCATGGTGTCTTGTTCACGATGTCTTGTTATCACTATGTCTGGACGTCACGGTGTCTACTTCACGGTGTCTTGGACATAGACAAATATCTGTATTCAGACTTAAGCATTGATACTTAAGGAAAGAATTAAACTTAATCATTTGTCAGATAAATAATTATAAAGTGAGTCAAGGATAGAATAAAGTAATTAAACTTAATGTAGAGCAATTAAGATCTTGAATGACTCTTCTTAAAGCATGAGAATACTTAAAAAATAATATACATGATTTGATATAATTTATAGGATTTAACCAAGTTGAATAGGATTTGTGATCATTAAAACATGATTAATACATGAGGAGTCCAATACACACCAACAACAGCCCATCCATGCCACACTAGTGACCGGTAAGAACCACCCCCTAGGACCAGTGAGCTAGTAGCAGCTCATCCTTGCCACACTAGGGACTAGCGAGCACAAACAATCCATCCATCCATGCCCTATGACCAACAAGTGAAATAGTCCATCCATGCTAGTGATCCAATAGTAGTTCATCCATTCCACATGAGGGACCATCGATTACCAGCAACCTATCCATTCCCTAGGAACAGTGAGTTATCTACAGCTCAAATGAATGAAAAATATATATATAAATTGAAACCAAAATATAAATAAATGGAGGTATAAATAATTATTTTCATAGTGAACATTTTTTCATCTTGGGGAATTTATTTTAGGTTAAAAAAGCAAGAAAACATTTAGAATAACATTTTTATTCATCCTAACTTCTATAGATTTTAAACATATCTATTGACATGTTTGTGTTGGATGAATATGATATTAGAAAATTGAGTTACTCCATCCCAAATGTAAGAAAATAAAAAACAATACTAGAATGAATTTATCTCATAGGCCCACACATGTCAACATAAGTCAACTAAAGTGGTCTTGTAGACTAAATCTACACACTTTTATGAGTCACTTGGACCATATTACCCTTTTAATATGCATCACATACATCTATATTTGTCTCTTAAACATGGTACGGTCTCTCATAACATCTTATTTTTAGATTTAGCTCCAATTCCTTTTACTAATTGTGATTCAATATGTTTTTGTGGGAAATTAAATGGTGACCACTGTATAAACAAGAACACATGCTTCACTTAATTTAAATTTACCTTAGAATATTAGATTTCAAAAATTTATATTTTAATTCCATTATAAATCCAACATTTTTTTAAAATATTTGTGCCATATAGAGTTAGTGATTACTCTTACTAAGTCAGAGTACCATTATAATGTTCTATGATACTCTTCTAAAGTATATAAATACCCATATAATGTTTGTAAATACTCTTATGATGTACTATAATACTCTTAAAATGTTATTCACAACTCATAAAAAGTCCTAGATAACTCTTATGGAGTCATCACTTACTCTAATGAATTTTTCCTTATCAAAATCTTACACTAATTACTCATATGAAGTAGATAATTACTATTGAAAAGTCACCATCAAAACTTATAAAGTCTATATAAACACCGTTGTAGTGTGACTTTATTCTTATGAAACCAGTAATTAATCTAAAAAATAATACACCACTCTTAAAAACTGTCAGTTTACTATTTTGAAGTCCTGTGTTAACCTATTGAAGTCCTTTATTTTTCAAATTTTTATATTTTTAGTCAGTATGACTCTTATAGAGTCAGTACATGGCCATTTTTCAGCCTCAACTTCAGAATGATATATTTCTTCATAAAATCATAGATTTACTTAAAATTATTATAGTAGTAGTGAATACTTCTAATAAGCAATTTAGAATTAGTTATAGGAAACTATTTTTTTTTTAAAAAAATAGAAAGACAAATAATAGAAGAATTTTAATTTTCTATAAGAATTTGAAATTGGAAAAATATTGTAGTTACCTATAAACATTCATTGATAGGAAGTGGAGTTTTTTTTTTGTTTTTATGAAATATTAGTGGAGTCAAATAAGCAATCACAGTCGATGTAAATGTCAGTTTGATAAGCTGGGAAGAAAACACAGGTGTTTATCTAAAGCATAAGAGCATTAATAAACAAAAATTAGAAAATTGATTATGTAAATTGTATACAGGAAGTTTTTTTCATTGAACTGAAGCTTAAGAACATGAATAAACAAATAGAAGGTATATATAATGTATGTAAGTGTGCATTTTGAGCAGAATAAATCAAATGGATTTGAAAATTTCCACAAATTGAGTGTAAGGATTGAGCATTAATTTTGTAGCATTCAGGATTATAGTAAAAATTATAGGATCTACATGGAAATACATGAAAAAATATAATTGAGTAATGATTAAGGTGTATGATATTGCTGCTAATAAATGAAACATTGATATTGGTGAAAACTTACCACTATGTCATTTCTCATGAACCAATTTCATCACTAAAATAGTATTTAGATATGAATTTTCATTAAAGCATAGTGTTCTGATGACTTCAATTCATGAAGCTCAAATAATGATTCAATTCCACAAATAGATTCAATGGAACAAAAAATATAGATATAGCAGAACAGTGAGTGAAAACTGGAACCTAAAACTTCAAATTAAAATCCACATAACAAGTCTTCAATCCAACACCATTGATAGAACAATGATCGAAGACCCCCAACATCATTTTTTCCACTACGTGCCACCAAACACCGTCGAGCATCGTCTCCCAAACTATGAGCCATTGTTTCCAGACTAGTTTCATCGCCACTAAGAATCACCACCAAGACAACTAAAAATCATGTATTCCATACAAGGAATCCATTCAAGAACATGTAGGGGGTTCACGTGATGATTTCCATGAGTGATGCTGACTGGGAATAGTTAAGGGGTTCCTGCGAGGAGGTTGGCAAGTAATGCCATCCACAAAGAACACCATCCATGGGGAACACCGTTCATAGGGAATTCTACCCGTGGGTAATGTTGGTTGTGAGGAACAGATAGGTAGGGTTGGGGGAGGGAGGTAGCGGGGAATGATAGGAGGGAGTGGATATTGATAGGGGGTGGGGTGGTGGTTAGGGGGTGGGGTAGTGGGATGAGGTGGGGGTGTCCTTTTGTGCCAAATTAAGGTTTTTTATATATCTTTATTTATTTATTTATAAATAATGAAAATAAGTGATAAATTTATATAAAAATTATATTGTATAAGGATTATGTATGTATGTATCAATATATATATATATATATATTACTAATAAATATTATTAAATTATGGATATTTTAAAAAATTATATATTCTTTATTATCAAAATGATATGCACGTAATGTGTAATATACATTTTTTTGTAAAATACTTGATGTTATTGAATAATTTAGTGGTAATTTATTTTTTTAATGGTAAAAAATATGTTGGTAACAATAACGAATAAAAAAAATTCATTTATCTGTAAATCAATTGTTGTAATGATTATGATAAGAAAACATATTTAAAAGTTAGTAAAAGATTTGTTGGTATAGAACTACTAATATACATAGATATTTCTATTGGTAAAAATAATTGTTGGTAGCTATAGACAATATCAATAGGATTTAATATCTATTGTAATTAATCATTTTTACCAACAGATATATTATCTGTCAGAATTTTTCATTTGGTAAAGGTCACTTTTTTGTTGTGAAAATTCCATCTTACTTATACCCTTTCCATCAAGTGGATCTTTCCTGATCAATTAAACCATTTAGTTTTGACTCAAATTCTCAAGTGTTATATGTCTTAATTTGAAAATATCATTATTAGATAAATATTTAGAAATAAATTCATCATCATTTACAATCAAACCTTGATGAAAATATTGTGTGCCAAATTTTTTATTCCCTTTCATCATAATATGTGATCCTTTACTAACCTCAAAAAATCCACATTCACTAGTGCACTTATACTCATTATTTATCAAGTGTAATGAAAAAGCTAAATTATTTTCAAATTAGAGACTTGATTCACATTGGTAAGAGTTCTTATAATTCTATCAAACATCTTAATTTGGAATGATTTAATTGCATAAATATTTCACGATTCATAATTTCTTATCAACACAGAACCTTTTTGTACTATTTTATATGATTAAAAAGTTTCTTAATCGGGACACATATGAAAATTTTGTACTTAATAAATTATCCAATTATCACACAATTTAAATTTTCTATAAAAAACAATTAGGAGTTCCCCATAACTATTATTGTCCTCTACTACACTTGCTTTTCCATAATTTTCTTCTTTCTTTCCTTTCTGATTAATAGGCCTCTTATTCATTTATATCTTAAAACATTTCTATTTAATATACCCTTATTATTATAGAAATTGTAGGTTTTATATTTTTTTCAAGATTTTGACCAACCATATTTAGAAGTAAAAAATTTCATTTCATATGTTCTTCATCTGACAACCAAACCCTCTATAAAGGATTCAAAACCAATCCTAAGCTATTTTATTTTTTCATTAAAAAATAAATACTCAAAAAACTCATTTATAGTAAGTGTATCATGCCTAAAAAGAATTGTATCTCTAATAGTCACATACAAAGGAGTCAAAGAGCATAAAAAATTTAATTCCAAATGTTCTTCTTTATATTTCACCTCAATTTTTTCCAGACTAGAAACAATTTCTGAAAAAAATTAATGGTATACAATTGATATACCTTCCCTCATAATATGGGATTATATCCTTTTATTTAGATCCAAATCACAAATAAGAATACTCATTATATACAGTTTCTCTAATTTTATCCATAATGGTGTATTTTTTTTCTCTTTCAGAGCATCCTAAAAAAACTTATTTGTAAAATGTAGTTGGATTTTTAAGAGATCCTTATAATACATGCATTTATATTAAACCATACTCAAAGATTTATTCATCTTATTTAATAATAATAATGAATTATACAAATCCAAATGTATGTCAAAAATCCATATCTTAACATTCCATAATTGAAATATGGTGTTCTGATCGAAAATTATAATATCAATCTTAATGGTTTCCCACTGAAGAAAGATAAATAAGATCATATAAAAAGATCGAGTGTTAAACGTTCTCCAAATAATGAAACATTTATTGGTTCTATGGTTGAAAAAACTAGATGATTTAATAATAATTTTACTCAAAAGTAATTGAGTGAATAACCATGAAAAATAAAGAAAACAAATGTGAACACTGGAATTTTATGCGGAAGTCTTAAATTTAGAAAAACTCCATGCATATGTAGTACTAAAAATTCACAATGAGATGATGTTTTCTAACAGAATGCCTCATAGGGATACAAAAAATATATTTAAATAGGAATTTTTTTAACATTATTTGATATATTCTCCAAACATTAATGTATATTATAAATGGAAATTTACTACATTAATTGGAGAAATAAGATTTATGCCAAATAAAATTCAGACCATGACACCAACAACCCACAATCAAAAATGGGTATGCAACATCAACCTAATGTATTCTACATGATACTTTATCAATATAATTTGAGTAATGGAATTTTGCAGTACAATATACTTGGTTTTTATTGAGCTAAGATTATTACAAATTAACTTCTTAGACTTTCAGGGAACACATCTTCCACAAATATAGAAAGAACCTCTGAATTTTTACTTTCAATCTCCAATATATACAACCTAATCTATATCGATATAGTCATAAACATATAGAAATGTATCTTTTCATATCATAGGTTATAATCAAGAGTTCTATTGATATACTAAAAGATCTATTTTCTTCATAAGACACAACTACTTTGGGATTCTTTTAAATTGTGCACAAAATTTAAATGAAAACACAATGTTTGGTCTTGAAACCATTAAATAAAGTTGGTTTCCAATGACCCTTCATAACTCCATTTAATTTACAATCATTCAATCTGTATCTTAGGATAGCTTAATACCAAGCGTAATAGGAAAAGAAAATTCTCTTGATTCATGCATTCGAAACTTTCATGATCATACTTCTCTTATGATAGAAAGATAATATCTATCATATGAGTGCCGTAAAGACCTTACATAAATTCCATATCATAATTTTTTTACATCTCAAAATGTTTCACCATACGGTTAGAAAATTCCTCACATGTTCCTTATCTATTTATAAAAAAAATTATGTCATTGATATACACAATCATAATAAAATATTTTATGTCATCTCCCTTGACATAATGATTTGAATACACTTTTAATTTTCTAAATTATATACTCTTTAATATATTATAAAAAATTAAAAACTATTCTGGAAGAACTTATTGGATTCTATAAATACCCTTCTTTAGTTTTCACTCTCAAGAACCATTATCATCAAGGATAAACCCTTTGTTTTGTTCAATGTAGAACACTTCCTCAGTTCTCCATTTAGAAATGTCAACTCCACGCCTATTTCGAAAACCTTGTAGTGACATTAAGAACATGTCCCCAAAAAGATTTATATCATTTGAATCCTTGTGATTAGATAAAAAGACTCACCAAAATCAATAAATTAATTTGAGAATATCCATTAAAAATAAGATAATATTTGTTCTATGCTACTTCAATATTTGCATTGACATTTTTCTGAAAAAACCATTTTGACCTAATAATTTTTTTTATTCTAGGACAAGGAAAAAAATCCAAAAGTACCATTATTTTCCATATGATTCATATATTCTTCCATAACTAAAATAAAATTCTCTTATTATAATGATTCATCCACAGTCTTTGTTTCAATCAGAAAAAACAAGTCGGTATGATTAAAAATACCCAAGATTCTTTGGGTTTTTACAATCTTTCTGAAGAATCCAAGAATATTTATATGTTTAACATGTTTTTAATATATTTGGAACTTAAAACCTCCATGATCTAATATATCTTCATTACAGGAATTTTTAAAATCAACTTGAGAGAAATGAAAATATTCCTATTTATCTAAATTTGTGAAAATGGGGTTTTATGTCATTTTTCGGGGTTTTATTGTCAGTTACCATGAGATTTTATTGAAAGTGATGGTTTAAATAGTGTTTTTACATCAATTAATAACAACCGACATGATAATGTGTTTTTAATGTCGTTATTTTAAAAATTGACCATGAAATGAACTTAAAAATATACATTTGGATTGATTTATCAAGTAGGTTATATAAAAAATGATGTGATAGATCAATTGGTTTAATTTTTCATTTCAGTTATAAAATAACTGATGAGAAAAATTATTTTTTTAATTTAATAAAAATAACCATACCCAACAGTACAATAGAAGAACCAAAAACTAAAAAACAACATCACAAGAAGCTAGATAAACAATATTACTTAACAAAGGAATAGAAACAAAAAATAGAATCATATATTCGAATCATCTTAACATTACAATTTAAAATTCAGAATTTACACTATATACTACAAATAAATTAAAATGTAAACAAACTTATTAAATATTCCACCCATTCTATATGTAAGTGATTTAGCTCTTATTTAATATAAGGGAGGGGGTCATTGAAAATATAAAAATTAAAAAAATCATTTAAAATTTATTCTCAATATAATTATAAGATATATTAAAGGAATGTATATAATAAAATATAATCTTTTGGAATTTTTTAACAGTCCCAATTGAATTAATTTCAAACATAAATCTTAGAAGATAATATCCATATTCCATTACTCTTTATTAATGATGATAGTTTTGTTTCCAAATAATTTTTCAATTCAAAATAATATTTTATGAACTTGCAGCCAAAATGTAGTAATTATAAATGAGAAATCACATTTTCATTAACATATTTTATCTTCGAGTTCTCCTTTCCCATTTTATCTCTAAATTAATTCCATTCCTTATTTGAAAATTATATGTATGAAATAAAATTAAAATCTTTATAATATAAAAGTATTAAAATAATAAAACTTATGTGTTCAATATGCTATTAAAAGTTTCTCGAACAACACCATGTATCGATCATAACCAGTAATATGTCTTCTGACTTGGACAAATAATACACCACATCAAATGACCACTAATAAAAAATATATAATGTTACTGGTTATGAAGTTAATAGAAATAAAACTTTAAGAAATATATATTCCATAAACATTAATATAATGAAATATAAAACACTTAATTTCATTCTTTTGAAATCTTTTAGAAATATGTACTATTCATTCATCATCTTTCATTGTCATCTCTATTGGTGAAATACATTTTGGGTCTAAAAATACATATACTAATGTCACATTATACCTAATACAATGTTTATAAAGATACCTAATACAAAACAAACATAAATATTGAGTTTAATTAAATTAAAATAACTAAAAATATATATAATAATTGACTTACATTGAAAATACTTACATTGAAAATACTTACATTGCATTGATGCCCAAAAAATATTTAGTTACATGCTCAATGATATCGCAATTTAAAATCAACACAGTCACCATGTTCCTATAAATGTTAGCATCTATTAGGAGTGTAGAGACCTAACATTGAACATTACATATTCTAGTGAATTTAAAATAATTAACTTTATTACATTCTCGAATAACTTTTAGGTTAATATTTTTAGAGTGTTAGGTCATAACTCTTACATAAAAAAACATATATTAAAAATTTTCCACTTATCTTTAGTGTCCATTTTTCTTATAAAGAAAAACTTTTAAAAAGAAATATGTTTTCATTTCATGAAAAATCCTCCCCATTTTTATCTTGACCTCATCCTTATCCCAAATCATAATCAAAAAACATTTTCAAATACACAACGAGCACAAAAATATAAGTAAGAGACTAAATAAGAAAGAAAGAAATCTTTATTTCATTAATACTTAAAAAAATTTACATTTTTCAAAATATACTTTTGGCTCTAAATAAACATTTTATTACCCAAGAAATAAACTTATCTGCCCAAATATTTTTATAGTACATTTCATAATAAATCCTAATGTAAAAAATAAAATTCATAAAGGTTTCATTGAAATCCTAAAAATATCATGATTTTTTTCACAATGTAATAATTCTCACCTTTAAGAAGGAGCATATAATTTTCTTTGTATTTAACCAATTTATCACCTTTTTGAAATACTAATATTTCCATAAAACCCATATAAATCATGGATAAATCATATGGGTAACTTGAGGAATCATTTTCATATCACTATTAAATATGGAGTAACCCTAATAGTTACAAATAGATAAACCATCATAGTTACACTTGGATCAACTATCACAGTTACACTTTTAATAACGATCATGATTATACGTGGAATCAACATCATGTAAAAATCCCATAATATCTTAGTAGAAACATGATCGATTATCTCCATACCTTTACCCAATGAATTAGAGAGGTGTAATGGGGCTCAACATTCTTATAAGTTATATCAGGATCACATATCTCTCATACATAATTATAAATTATCATATTATGAATAAAAAAATTTATACTTACACCTTTGAATCATAAAACCTATGAAACATTCTTAAAACACCATATGAAAAACACATTTAGATATCAAAATATCCATTTATTTTAAAAAATCATTTTCAATACCAATTTACCCAAAAGATGGAAATAGGGTTTTTATTTAAATAAAAATTTAAATATTTTATAGGAATCTAATTATAAAATAATGTTCATGGTGGTTGGAAAAGTCATTATTGTTGTATATGTTAAAATAGAACATTATTTTTTTATTTTTGTAAATAAATTCAAAATATGCCAAAAAGAATAATTTTGAAAACCTTTGAGAAAAATAAAAAGAAACATAAAAATTCCATTATAAATATTTTCCCTATATAAATGTATCCATAAAATAATTTAAAAAATACAGACATGTAAGAAAAAGGGATGAAAAAGGAGACTTTATAAGATTATTTTTAAAATAAATTCCCTTAACTTGAGTCTTACTCATAATGTACATTCATCGTCTTGAAAACATCTTTGTATGTCTCAACATGGTTGGAGAATCTTTTATGGAGCTGTAAGAATAAATCAAACTAAAATACTTAGTTAATAACTGTACCTCTTCTTCGAACAACCGCCTTTTCATTACACCTTAGGTCCTCAAAATTTATTATTATTCCCAAAATAAGATCTATAAAATAAAGGGAGGGATGTTAGGAATAAATTAGGTAGGTATTGGCTGAAACAAATGGTTAATAAGGTGTGATGAAATGTGAAATTTTTTTGCCCATTTATAAGAGAGGGAGGTCCACTCTTGGAATTTGTAAAAATATTAAATTAATATAAATTAGTTTTGATGTCCAAATGGGTCCAAATCGATAATATTAGAATATAAAATGATTATGAGACAAATTAATCTCATAAAATTTAATTATTAAATGTTTTTATTTGTATTTATCATTATATGTTGGTTTTAAACCTCGTTAACCCTTTCACACTTACTATGACAACACGTTTTTTTACTCTTTAAGGTTAATGATAGATAATATAAATGAAAAAATGGAACATAAATGGATAATGATTGATATTTTAAACCATATAATAATAAATTGGCCAATTAAATGATTTTTAGGAATTTTATATCATTTAATAAAATATTATTTTCCGAAAATACCAATAATGTCAATTTAGGATTGTTTCAGTTACTTTGAGCTTTATAACATCAATAAAACAAATGAAATTTAAATAAGATATTTTCATAAATCCCTAAATATCTATAAATTTTTTATCACATAAAATATTTGAAATCATACTACTTTTCTTTTTTTCATATCATTTATTTTATTTTTTTATTAATTGAATAATTACTCCGTTTATGTTGTGTAAGCATTTAACGTAATTATTAATAAAATAAAAGTTAAAAATAAAATTGAATTATGAAAATAAATAATATATATTTAAAATTAATATTTATAACCGGAATTATATTTTTTTATACATATTTCAAAAATATTATAATTATTAAAAACATGAGTGACATTTTTGACTTTACATAAAATATTATAAAGGTGACAATCACATCCTAATAGTAAAAAAAGGTCATATAAATGAATCTTCATTGATTATGGAAAACCTTTACTCATATATTAAAATTAATTCAAGTGATAGGGTCATTTTATAGTCCTTATCATATTATTTTTAACCATCAATTACCCGATTTACCCTTTATTACGGTAAAACAATTACCATGGTTACTATTCACAATGAATAAAAATAAAAGGGAACTATTTAGAAAATTTTGACCACATGATTAAAAATATGGAATCTATTTTTCAAAATTTTTAATATAGAAGTTTTAGAATTTAAATTTAAAACAAACCGGAAAAAAATGTTGAATTTTTTTCCTGAGAAATGCCCTTTTTAAATATAAATTTTTTATACTTTTTTTTGAAAGGCAATAGCCCTTTTATTTAAATAGAAATAGTAAAAATAGAGTATAAGGAGGAGCATACCAAAACAAAAGTCCAACAAAAAAAATCTTATGTTACTCGAGACCGGGTACAAATAATGTGTTGAGAGGACTGACCGCCCATATCACAAGGGAGCCTTCCTCTTTTCTTCACCTGCACCCAAGGTCCTCCACCATCCTCTAGGGGCACAACATCGATGACCCATTTCATATCCTCTTCTCCTATAATAGGATTATCACTATTCCTGTCTTCTTCGCTGCTTCCAGATGCAAGCATATCAAATGAATTATCAGTGCTTATTGTAGAATTTTTACCTTTTGTTGTTCTGATTTTGGAATATTTGGAGCTGAGACCAAAAGCCAGTTGAAGCTGCTCCACATTGAGGTTTTGAGTCCCCCCTTCACCTTGATCCATATTCAATTACTATACACATACCTTTACATCATTTTGGATTGGTTCTAAGATGTCATGTACAGTAGATTTTAGGAGAAGGAAATCGGATTATTGATTTCTAGTTGAGATCAAAAGTGAAGAATCTGCTGGAGTTGCAGCCTTCCCTTTATGTATCTTAGAAGTAGCCCACTCCATATGGTGATTAAAGGTTCCAATCTCTACCTTTGTGTGATTTTTCACAGGTGTATATTTTCTCTCACTAATAGAACCCTGCACATCAAATGACTTGATATGTTTAGATTTTAGCGATATGGCAGCATCCATTTTCCCTTTACCTTTGCAACCCTTAGAGGCCATTGACTTCTGTTGATGCCATATTTCCAAGTCCACTTCAGATTGAATGGATAATTCCTGAACATACTGTTTATCATCAGATTCATCTTTAGCATGGTCATCATCTGTACCAATCTGAGAGTTTTCATGGTGGGATGCACTAACCAAATCAGCCCAAGACAATTTCGGTTTATTAGCCTGCTTTATCCCATGGGACACTAAATTCAAGTAAAATACTCATTTAAAAAACAGTAATTTTTTTATTTTAAATAAAAAAATACAAATTAAATTTTAAAATTAAAAAAAGTTGAATTATAATTTTTAAGTAATTTAAATGAAAATAAAATTTTCAATAAAAACCAGTATTTTCACTATTCATTGAAAAATAAATTTTTTTAGATAAATTTAATATTTTCACCGTAGGATAATTTTAATATTATGATTTAAAAAACGATATTATTTTTATATAATAAAATTCCTAATAGTTCCATAAATTAATTATATTATTTTCTCACAAAAAATAAAAAAATCATTTTTGAAGAAACCATATCTTTGAAGAAAGTAATGGATTTACTAAAATATAAGTGCTTATTTCCTAAGAATTTATCAATAAATTTTTATTGACTAGAACCTTTATATATATTTCAAAAATTAGTCAATCATATTCATACTCACCAATTTAATGGCTAGGTTATAAAATTTATATTTAAATAACAATATTTTATAGTTCATTTGAGCTCAGTGTTGTGTTCCACACACATTATCGAACACAATTTCTTTATTTTAAAATCTAGAGATATTATGGGAATATAATAAACTTAAAAAAAGAAATATAAATATCTTTATAATATATTAGGTTTATAAGAAGTGGTATCTGAATTCATAGAAGCCAATACATTTTTTTGTCTATACAATATGTATTTACCATTAAAGTATTCCTACAATAAATGATAAATATATAAAATTTAAAATGATAAAACAAATTCAAAACCAATATTAAATAAATGATATTATCTATTCATATCTCAATGGTAATTTTTCAAAAAATTCTAGAGGGAAAAACTAAAAATGGTCGATAATTTGTTTTGATGTTGTGATCTCATCTCTAGGAAATTATACACTTTTTGATCTATCTATAATATCCCATAAAATGACCCTAAGATGATCCATATCTAGATATTGATGAGGAATTGTATCCCCAATATAATATATAATCCCATATTCAATAATATTTTGTTAAATATCCTCAACATATAACTCATAATAGATAGAAAGCTATAGAGGAGGAGTAATAGGAGTTGGATAAGTAGAAAGAGGTGGATTGGTGGGATCAAAAAGAAAATATAGAAGAGTGGGATCTATAAGAGGAGGTGGAGTGAGAGTTATAACCTAAAACTATTTTTTCTTGTTTATAAACATCAACTATACCAAACCTCTAATCACGTCCTTCATTATCTCACTGATCTTATGAATTTTAGGTTCTAAATAATCTATTTTACTTTTATATACATCCTAAATTGAAGAATCCCTAGAATGAACAAAATTTTTTATCAATACACTCACTAAGTATCCTCTTATGTGACCTGGGTGTTTAGGATTTCACAATAAAGTATCTGAAATATCATTCCTACCCTCCCGTATGAAGGGCCCCTATGTGATATGCTCTTCAAGGGATTCCTGTATAGAATTTTTGAAAAATTCATCAATGAATAAAAATATATAAATATTTTAATTAACATAAATAACATAGATAAATTAAATAACTTTTTACAATCCTCATAGATATAGTCCTTGACCCTTACATAAGATAATTTATCTTTTTATCAATCATTATCTCTTCTATTTTCACGTATATCTAGGGGAGGAGGGTCAACCTCTGTGGAGTATGAAAACTTACCGCTCATTTTTTATATATTTTCTTTCATCAATTATTCTTACAATAACATATATCCTCCACAACATAAATTATGAGGTTATTAATTTTTGTATTGGGTCTTATAATGAGATATTGCTATTTTCTATAAATTAAGAATAAAAAAATCATTAATTTGATCATTAATATACGAAATGATTCTTAAAGCTAAAATTGGAATGATCTAAAACGATTCTTGTTTTCAACTCTCAATAATAAGATTTATTGTATCGTCATCAAGAAAAGAATATATATCACATGGATTTTCATTTTTTGTTTCCCCTAAAATGAAATTTTATGTGAGGGTTGATTTAAAATACCACTATATCATAGAATTCAAAGATAAAAATTTATTCTTGACTCCTCCAGTGTCAGGTATATCATATGTCATCTGATAAGGATGGCAAAAAGTCTTATATTAATAAAAAAAATTCATGATAAGTAAAATAATAACAAATTATCTTACCAAAATTTTCTCCCATAATTTAGATAATGGGGGTTTGTTGAAACTTCTTTAATTGAAAATATAAATAATAACTTTGGTTCAATCCTGAACAATAATTAATGTATTTTTTTTGAATTTAGACCCTTATTAATATCATTTCCATCCTAATTAATAGTTATCCTTTGGTCTCATATTTAGTAAATTGGGAATTTTGGTAAATGTGTGTTTCCACATTTTCCAACCCTGAAGGACTTCTTTATCCCTATGGAAGTAGATGGATCCTATAAGGAAGGATAAAGAGGTTCCTCAGTATGAGTATGTGTATGGTCCTCCCTAAAAGATCAAGGGGATTCTGAAATTTGATTTAACATTATCATACAAATCAATGAAACAAATAAAGTGACAAAAAATTATTACTCAAATATGCAAACCCAACTATTAAAAATAAAATTAAATAAGAAATGAAAAATAATCAAACAAAAGGTAAACTAAACAAAACAAATTCTTCTCCATATTTGTGAATGTAGTTAACGAAAATTATATCAACATTAATGAGAGGTGAAATGACAGAAGAAATGGAAGAAAATCCTATTGTTACATAAAAATTCAAATAAAAATTTTAAAATGATACAAACAAAAGAAAAAAATACAAAACAAAATACTCTATCATATTCATTAGAGTAGTTAATAATATTGTTAAAAATATTTCTAAAAACATTACTTATCTTATTTGTTAGTATTTAAAAATGTTAAAATAATATAGACAATATTTATGAAATATAAAATGATATAGACAAAAGAAAACAATGCATATGTAAAAAATAATAAAAATCCAATAGTTATATATAAAGTTGAATAATTAAAAAATAGTAAAAACTAAACTAAAATAATGTAAAAAATAGCATATTAGTTATAATACGTGTTAAAATTAAAAAATAAAAAAAATATATCTAACATTTTAGGAAATTTTAATAATCAAAAAAGAAAATAATATATGTTACCTATAATATTAAAAAATAACTAAAGGATTATTTTCCCATATTCCTTCCCCATGATCATTTTATATGGATAAAATGAAGTATGTTAACTAGTCATCAATATTCTCTATAAATATTTCCATGGAAGTAGGGACCTCACCTAAATCATCATTATCATCAAATTTTTCAACACTAAAATATGTTTTTCAATATAAAATGATAAAAAAATATATATTTGATAGATTAATAACATAAAAAAATTCCTATGTTTTCATTATAAAAGGATCATTTGTGTATTCCAATAAATTTAAATCAACTAGTGTCATTATAAATTCATCATTCCTAACACTATTATTATAGATAACCCATTTTTAGTTAAACACTAAAACTCAAAATTTTATGCAATCAACCTCCCATATTTCTTCAAAGACTCTGTAATATGGACTTGGTGTAGAGATTGGGTTTTTGTCTTTGGCACTATAAAAATGCATTGTTTCTAGAAACACCAATACACTATTATTTTGAGTTGTACTTCTATTTTTCTAATCTTTCATATGAAATTTATATCCGTTAGTGTAATACCTAAACCATGTTGTTAAATTTAATAATGGGATGCTCTTTAACCATATTAATGTTTCTGATGCATCCAATATAAAATGCATGGTCTCTTTATACCATGTCAAAAAGTTTTTTTATTATCATTCCAAATCCACACATCTTTCTTCTCTGAATAATATTGATTTAACACATTAATATGAAATTTTATATGTGGTATAGAATCATCTAAATTATTCAATATTTAAAAATGTACCATCATTATATATTCACCATTAAACGATTTTACTTTCAATCTATGGATCCCCTTTCCAACATAATTGAATAATTCACGGTGATATATAGGCAAACCGATGTGCTCCACTACAGACAGTAGCTTGTACAAAACTCTACAACCTCCATAGAAATATACTTATCAATAATGGAGGCTTAATATTGATATGGATTCTTATAAGATCCATTTAATATCTTCAAATACCTTTCCAAATTATACATCTAACATATATATTGGTCGAAAAATCATTATTCCTCACACCAAATGAACCGTTAAATGCACCATGATAAAAAAAATATGGGGGAAAATAAATTTCCATTTGAAAATTTATCAAAACTGTACCATTCCCCAAATTAATCGACGAATTAAGATAAATTAGTTTGTTAAAAATGTAATTGAAAAAATAACACACCTTCATAATATTCATTTTTAAATGTATGGGAAATATTCTACACAATGAAACTATTAGAAGTTGTTGCATCATGACACAATGATCAAGAGATTTCATACCTTCCAACATCAAATCTTTTAGTGAAAATATATTTTACATTTCAGGTATAAAACTATGGAAATTTGATACCATGGATAAATTGAAAATAACTAATTTTCTCCCTCTTGGATAACGTATGAAAAGCATAAGGCATGTATATTCATCTTCTATTAGGAGTAGGAGGTAACTCAAAATAAATCCCCACTGAAAGTATGGCCGTTATTGTATCAAAACCATATTTAGTATTTACTTTAATATCTAACAATGTTCCTATAAAAGTGTCCTAAATACTCTATTCCACTTGAATAAAATCAATGTTATGTTTGAAATCATGATATCTCCATTATGGAAGCTTAAAAAATATTGAACATTTCTTCCAAATATTTCAATAATTACTAAATTTTTTATTCTTCACAAATGTGTCATAAATATGTTTCACCCACTCCAAATATTGATCGGTGAAAAAATGTTTTATAGAAACATAAAATTCTCATGAGAGATTTAATTCATTGTTTCATCTATAAGAGGGATCCATTGACAAAATAAATCTAATGAACTATGTATAGAATTTTTATCCCATGTTGCAATTGATAATATGAAGTCTTTCATTCACAAACTGGACAATTTTTATGTCACTTAACACTGTATGAAATCAAATTTTCTTATGATGGGAAGTCATTTATAGTGAACATAATCATTACATGTAGTTAAAAATATTCCATTTTGAAAGAATCATACACCATAATACCTTCCTACCATAAATGTTTTGAATCATCAATTAATGGTGATAATAAAACACCAATTTCATTTTCAGGATGTTTTGGTTAAAAAATCATTAAACTCTACATGATATATGTTTGTTTCATACAAAATATGGGATAAAAGTTTTAAAATAGAAATATAAAATGCCATGAAATATTATTTCTATTAACACTTCAATATTGATTTATTTCATATTTTCAGAGTCCAAGTCTGATAATTTTAACTTCATTTCTGAATATATGAAATTTTTGATAAATTTTCTTCTACTTTGGACAATCAGTTAGATGACATAATTTTCCATGGAATATACTCTCTTATAAATTCAATCTATTACTTTTTTTTTTAATTTTCAAATAAATGTTTCCAATGAGTAATTATAAGAAGATACAAAATTTCCTTAGCACGAGTCTTTGTAACTTATAAATCAGCCTGTGATTTTTCTTTTAAATTAAACCATGATGTCCCACATTTAGGACACTATAATATACATTCTTATTCCTTATTATAAAGAACACAATCATTCATATATGCATGTATCTTCATATACCCCAAACTTATCAGACATAATATTTTCTATATATTATAATGTGAATATGGAAGATCATTGTCTTTAAGAATTTTTTATTTCAATAGATACAATTACTCTATAAAACTCTTTTCACTTCATAAATTTTTTCAATAAAATTAATTAATCTTAACAATATTGAAAAAACCAAAAATTCTTTATAACCTGAATAATTTTTTTCCAACATCACCATAAATATTCTCAATTTTCAGTTCTTTCCCAATTTCCTTTAGTTCAATATCTTGAATAATTTATTCATTTCACTCAAACTTATCATATTGAGAATCATCAACATCAATAGACCTTTAATTCTTCCTTATTTCACCATTCCAAATCCAGGGGATGTAATTAGGACTAAAACCATGGAAAATAAAATGATCTTTGATTTATTTACTTTTCAATTTTTCATATTTAGTAATTTCTTATATAGACAGAAAATAGGCTACTATTTGGATCATTTCACGTATAAAATTATAAAAAATCATCAACACCGTTCTCATATTCGTCACTTGTTTATAGTTAAGTAATAAAACTTAAAATATCATGAATTGGAAATAAGTTATTATATTTTCTAAATTTATTTCAAATTTACTTTTATAAATAAAAGTAAAAAATAACATAAAATATTTTATAAATAAATTAAATAAAAAATAT
The DNA here is from genome assembly GCA_963277665.1 of Viscum album. Classification (NCBI taxonomy): domain Eukaryota; kingdom Viridiplantae; phylum Streptophyta; class Magnoliopsida; order Santalales; family Viscaceae; genus Viscum; species Viscum album. Next base: position 1,455,314,295 of record OY728123.1, on the reverse strand, counting down.
TTGATAAACAAAAATATCACATTAAGATATTTAATTATCATTCATTCATAAGAAAAATTTAAAGTTATAATACAATCAGTATGATCATCTAATAATATATTATTAACACTCAATATTCAAAATCCATAATCCAATATAAATTAAAAATTCCTATTCAAAATATAGGGAAACACATACTATAGGAACACATTAATAAGTAAATTGACATTATTTATAACAAAAATTCATCAAATAATCATTTAATCACCCCCTAAACTAAAAATGATCATACATCAATAAAATTCCAGAGATGAAAAAATAGTATAAACTACAACTAAAAATAGTAATGAGATGAAAAATATTAGTGGAATCCAAGATCATTCAATAAAATAATCCAAAAACAACATTCCTAAATTAAAACATACCCTGGATGCATGGAAAATCCAAATAGTAAATACAAATGACAAATATATACCAGAATGGGGATAAATGAGAAGTCGATGATAATGGAAATATGGTGCATAGAGAGCATGAGAAAAGACCAATGATACTTAGGGGTGGATGGTGGTGATTAATGCTAACTGAATGAGATTTGAGCCCATTGGATCAAAGTATAAAGGGTTAGGGATTCCCATGCGATTGAAAACATGAAATAGTCACAAGATAAAATGAATGAAAAATGAGTCAACACGAAGTTTCATAACAATTTTAAAGATTTCTCATGTTGGTTATTCCATAACTAATGTAAAAAAAATTCACACTGGTTATATAATAGTACATGAATTTCAAAATTATTAATTTTCTAGTTCGGTGGTTTGAGGTATTTTAGAGGAGACATGAGGGGGTTTCGAGGAAGTTGGAGATGGAGGAGTACTATAGTAAGTAAATTATGATGTTAACTTGATTCATGTCTAGAGTTGGTGATTCAAATAATTTAAGTCCGATAATTCATGGATGGAATACTCTAGAGGATCAGTACATGAAACTTATTCACATCCTGAAAGGGGAATTCATGAAATGTATTAACTAAAGCCGAGACACGGTGAATTTTCATAGAATCCAAAACTTTGGGAAATTCATGCCTTGTATGTGGTTCACATATTGTTTTCACAGGCCCTATGGAATTCACATCATGAATATGTAATGAATGATGTGAATCAAGTGAGTTATAGAATATTTATAACACTAGGGTTTAGCCAAATCCTATTATTAAAATACCATTTCTTCTTAGCTTATTGGTGAACACTAGTGACTTTGGTGGATCTCCTAGCCCAAATCCTCTGGCGTTGATTCTTGGGTTCTGATGGTTGATCATTGGTGATCATAGGTGATATATTTTCCTTATCCTGTTGTTTTCTTTCATTCCTTTATGTGGATTTTTCGAGGAAATGTTTCTTTGGTTCAAGGTGAGTTTGGGTTTCATTTTTGATTATATCTTGGTGTGGTTTAGGTTGATTCAGTGATTCCTTGTGTGGTTTTGGTTTTTGGGATGTTTCTTCTTCTCCCTATGGTGTATAGAGAATCAAAAAGTTTCTTTATAGTAGGGGATTATTGTTATCTCTTTATTTATATACTATTTGTGGGGGGGGGGGTTTCATGATTTTTCTTTCCTATGGTTGGATATTAGGGGTCAAATTATTAAATATTATTAATTAGTAGATATAAAATTGGTGGGGATGGGGACATATCACATGTTTAACTAATTTGTTTATATTATTATTTATATTATATATCCCTATTAACAATACTGAAAATCAAATCTATAGGGAGCTGTGTGTGTTCTATATCTGATTTATGTGTGATTCCTTCTATTTAGTTGTTTTATTGCAAACTGAATAAAATGTTTAAAAACAAATATATGGATAATAACATGAAAATATATTTGCGTGAAAATACCCATTCTAGATAATGAAGTGGAATAATTAAATACAATAAAGTTAATTTGTGAAAGTCGGGATGCAATGTTTTTTATGTTTTCCTTACTGTGTTTCCTGGTGTGATGGTTGATATTGTGTAGTGATAGTGGTGACTAGGTGGGTTATGAAATAAGTGGGGAAATGGTGAGGTGTTGTTAGCCTAGGAAACAATGTGGCCAACTATATGATGTGGTTGTGGGGTGTGATGTTTTTATGATGTGTGGAAGTTGTGACATGCATTTGTTGTCATGATATGGCTAAACTATCGCGATATTATGGTGAAAGTTAATGTGTGTTTTGTGAGATGTTGTATGGTGAGGTTTTGTTAGTTACTTGTTTATCCATGTAATAAATTATAATGATAATGAAAAAAATTAAATGAATAGGTTGTTTTTTGTTGTGTGTAAATTGGTTAAATTAATTTTAATGATAAATAAATAGATTTTTTAAATGTGAATGAAGTGGATTAAGAAACATGAGTTAGTGAAAACTCCTTAAATTTGAAAAATGGTGGAACCTGAAATTTGAATGTGGGAATGTGTGTCTTGTGTGGTGGCTATGTTGTGTGTTTCATATAGTGGTGGTAGAGACTGTAAAAGTTGATGTGTGGTGTTGTGGTTGTATGGTAGTTTATGTTATTTTAGTTGTACTGGATCCATAGGTTAGATAATTTGTGCTATATTTATAGTGTATTTCATGGTGTTTCTATATGCACCCCACTCGAGTTGGATAGCCTTACCAATGCCCATAGGTTTTGGGTTCTAGGTGTTTCCCCAACATATATGATGGTGATCATACTAATGACTGACTACCCTCCACTTCCCCAACCATTATTTTGTAGTAGTGATGGACCTCTATTTCCCTGTGAGATGTAATTTAATGGACTAGGTGTTTTTAGGTGAGATGAGGTTTTCACGTGACGTGGTATTTGGTGGGGGTCATGTGTGGTAGGAGGAGGTCATAAGGTTTATGTACTTTAAATTAATGATACCTTACTTCTCTTGTTATGGGGAGAGATATGATGCGATGATGTCTCAATATAGCACTGAATTCTAGTCCTTTTAAGGGTGGGTAGGTAGGGATTCATCATAACCCCCATCATAAATGGATGGTTGTGAGATGTGACATGTATGGAAGGGATGGGAGCACCAGATGTTCAATGATGGGGTGTGAGAGTTGAAAATAAGAAGGGAAGAAACAAAATGGATCATTTTTAATGTTCATTATACTATGATACTCTATTGGTTGTGTTATTTGGTGATAAATCTATAGTGAGGATGATATTGGTTAGTTGAAATGTTTAGCTGCTTATTGGTTTTTTTATTTTCTCACTTGAATATTAGTATTTTTTTCACATGTGTACATGTGAATTTTGTTATGATCCTTCTGAGTATACTTGTATGTTCATAATACATATATAATTTATTTTTAAGGTTTACAAGATAATTTTGCCGACTAAGTTAGGAATTAATAGCTTGGGTTTTGGATCTGTAGTTGAGTCACTACTATTGGAGTTGTCTTTTGGTTTTTTAATTGGATACTTTTATTTGTATCTATTAACATTTTTCATGCATTGTGGGATGGTTGTGGGTTTAATTTTATATTATATGATAGAGTTTCTTGGTGTTTGTTTATATTATATCTCAATATCATATTATTAAAGTTAGATTCCTTCCATTTGTAATATTTTTATACCCTTGATGATTGCCACCAACTCGATGCCTACTAAAGGAAAGACTCATGGGTCATAATCGCTCTTTCTTCACTGATGACCCTAGATGGGTACATTTGAATGGAGGAAGTTGTGAAAGAGTGGTATCAGAGGTTTTGGTTGAGAGATAGGGTGGGTTTTGAAGTTAGGCACTGTGAAGATTCCATGGGTTGGTAAGGAAACTATTCCAGTTTACCTTAGTGTATGAAATCGACTAGGCATATCATATAGGGAATGGGATTTTTGACCCCCTGTGATTTGGTGTATGTAATCTATGTTTATTTAATAGAAAAGTGATGTGGAACTATTTATATAGTAATGACCTAGTAAAGGTATATGGATCATGATTTATTGTATTCTTATATGATTTGGGTGGTTTTGGAAATTTAAAATGAATTAATTGGATAAAATTTCATGCTACCATTCTTAGGGTTACTCCTTTATTTTAAGGAATAACTCTCAGTCATTTTCTATGATTGGATCAAGTAGTTGAGGTTTAGTAGGTTGGTCCAATAAATTATTGAAAAATTGAATTGACTTAGGAGGTTGAGGAATTGAAGATGGATTCTCAAGACATTCACTGATAGAGTGTGGGAAAGTATGGGGTGAGAATCTCAAATATTAATACATAGTAGTTGTTGGAGGAGCTTGAGATCTCTTTCAGTGTGATTCTTTCTTGTGCTAGGTTTTGGGTGTTTTTGGAAGTTATTCATTTTTGGGAAGCTTCACTTCAGTGGTAGAAGCTGCATCTTAGTGACCAAAAAGAATAAGAAGTGTTGTAGTTAGAATTTTAGAGGGAGTTCTATTAATTTATATCATCGACGATGAGGGAAGCGAATCAGGGAGAGTTTATCTCCCTTCATAAGGGGATCTATAGTGCATGGAGGCTTGGGATTAGGTTTAATGACCCATTTCACTTTTCCTAGGATGTTTTCCGAGATGAGGATTCTAGAGCTCAGTATTCAGAGGATTCTTTTCACCCAGTGATCAGGTACACAGTCACCATGTTCATGTTTCCTACATACCTAGAGGTGCATAAAAAATTAGAGGTTTTCAGTTGGTTAATTTTCTTGGGATTTGATCCTAGAAAGAGTGTCCATCAGGGAATATTTAGGATCATAGTTTCAAGTAGTGATTCTAATAAATTCTACTTGTTTGGGTTTCAACCAGTGGGAAATCAACTGCAAAGGACCCTCCATATCCTTTGGGGATATGGATTCCATGAATCCACCTAAGAATTTCTATTTCCATGCTATTTTTTTGAGTTAAATAGACACCACTTGGTGAAGTGTCAGACTACTCATGGAGGATAGTTTTAGATGGGAATCCATTACCCTTTTCAACAACAACAATAGTTTCCTCTAATACAGTTTCAGTGGAAGGGAGTGTCAGATCTTGTTCAATAGTTAAGGGTTGATGTTATTAGTATTAGTAAGCCTATTTATGGTTCCCATCCATAGGTACCTAGTCTAGATCATGTTTTTTGAGGTTGATAATAAAGAGTAAGTGGAGATGGGCATGTCCAGATGCATGTTTTGGAGGTAGTGGCGCTTGAAGGGCCATAGGTTTTTTCAAGTTATAATACAATTATCATCAACTATTATTTATGAATATTTTGATTTAAGAGACACACACTACTTTGTTTTCTCCTACTTTGGTCCATGGCTTGGGACTAGAGGTGGAGATACATCCAGTTCCTTTAGTTTTTTCCACACTAGTTAGAGGTTAGACTGATTTGTTTGATGTATACTTGGTATATGGACTTATGATGGGATGACACTAGTTAGTAGAAAATTTCTTATTACTATAGAAATAACCATACGATGTTATCATTGGTATATATTAGTTATATTATTTACATGAAACCATTGAATATTTCCAGAGGAAAGTTTCATTTTCTGATGTGGAGGTCTAGTGAGTGGCATTGGTTGGTGTGTAAGGTTATCAAATGGGAGGTAGAAAAGTGAGGTCTATTTTTTCTTAGTTGGCAGAGTTATTGGTGGAATCTAAGGTAGTGGACATTCCCAAGGTTGTGGAATAGTTATTTTATATTTCCCCAGATCAGGTTGTGGTACTACCCTCATGACATGATGTCTAGTTTGGGATTGAGTTGCAATCGAGCACGTCTTCAATATTAATGGATATCTATAGAATGACACCTATGGAGCTTTGTGATTTGAGGTTGTAGGTGAATGTTATGATATATAGGGGTTTCATCTGACCTAGTGTGTCTCCTTGGGGTAATCTAGTGTTGTTTTCCAATAAATTGGATGGTGTTCTGAGGTTGTGTGTAAAATACTAAGGGTTGAATCAGGTAATAGTCAAGAAAAATTACCCTATTACAAGTATCAACAATATTTTTGACTATATAAGGGGATCCATTTAGTTATTAAAAAAATGAATTACAGTTTAGATATCCCCTAATGAGAGTGAAATATGAGGATGTAATAAAGACAACCTTCATGTGCAGTTATAGGTACTTCAAGTTTTTGGTCATTTCATTCGATGACATGAATGTACCATCCATGTTCATGGGGCTCATGAAATCCATATTCTGTGAGTTCTTAGACCATTTTTTCATTGTGTTCATCAATGATATCTTAATCAACTTTAAATTACAGAAGGAGCACTCTAAGAATCTAAGAGATATCTTAAAGTCCCTTAAAATCTATCAACTCTATGAGAAACTATCCAAGTATAAGTTTTGGATGTGAGAGTTGTATTTTCTTAGAAATTTGGAGTCTCATTAGGGTGTTCTACTAGACCCAAAAAAGGTTAAGAAATTTGTTTCATGGGTAGTACCCTAGATCATGGCAGTGGTTTATAGTTTTCTAGGTCTTTTTGGTTATTATTGGAGGTTTGTGTTAGATTTCTCTTGGGTTTCATCCGCATTGAAAACTTTGAATATGAAGGACTAGGATTTTTTTTGGATTTATCTATGCTTGGGGGAATTTTTTATCTGAAGGAGAGGTTGGTTAACACTCTAGTGATTTAGTTTTCTATGGAGGGTGTGATGTTTGAGGTATTATGTGAATCTTTCTATTTAAACTTGGGACGTGTCTTGATGAAAAAAATTGTAGTGATCTCTTAGTGGGATTTGAATATACACCGACGGAGGTGGATATGGTTTATTTAGGATTTTAATTTATAGATCTATGAAACCCTTGTAATGGGGAATGTGATTACGGATGTGTTGAGTCAGAAGTCTTAAGGAGATGTGGTTTGGGAGTCTGCTGATGATTCGAAAGGGGTAGAAGAACTTGAAGTAATGCATAATGATGTTGGAGAGAGAAGTGTCCATGAATATCTTTATCAGATGACTGTAGAGTATTCCTCAATGTGGCATAAGGAGGAGTCTCAATGGGGATACATGGAGTTATAGGTGATGCATGACCATGTTGGCCATAGTGATTCTCTAGAGGGATGGTTGGAGGATGGTCAGAATAAGTTTTTTTGTTTTGAGGGAGGTTATTTATTCCATTGGGAGCACACAATAGAGTTATCTTTGAGTTTCATATTTTACCTTTAGTAGTTCATCTTGGCATAAAAAATATTTATCATATCATGAGGATATAATTATGGTGGCTGAGAATGAAATAGCTAGTGGCATATTTTTTGGATAAGTGTCTTGTTAGTTAGTAAATCAAAATAGAACACTGAGTTCTTAGAGGGTTTTTACAATCCTTGGATGTTACTATATAGAAATGGGAGTACATATCGATGGAATTAATCACTAGGTTTCTTTGGTCTTAGGGAGGTTATGATGAAATTTGGTTGATAGTGGTCTGATTGGAGATGTTGGCACATTTTCTATAAATCCATGAGTCAAGTCCAGTGAATGTTTTGGAGTGGTGGTATATAGATGATTTAGCTGTGATTTATGGGGTATTTAGGACCATCATATATGATTGCTATACTAATGTTACCTTTTAGATTTTTAGGGGATTATAACATGATTTTGGATCCTAGTTTTACCTTAGTACTGCTTTCCATCCTCAGACAGATAGGTAGAATGAGTAGACCATGCAGACATTGGATGATATATTGCAGGCTTATATCCTAGACATTGATAGATTGTCTATAGAGAATATACCTATGGTTGAGTTTTCTTACAAAAATAGCTATCACTCATCCATTTTCATGGACCTATTTGAGGTGTTGTATGGGAATATATTTTTTTCTCTATCGTGTTGGATAGAGGTTGGGGAGTTAGCAATGTTCAGTCCCAATTTAGTATTGAGCATGACCTAGAAGATTTGGTTGGATTAAGAGAGGATGAGGGTGGAACATGAACATCAGTGGGCCTATATTGATGTTATGAAGAGGAACCAAGAGTTTGATGGTGGAGACCATGTGTTCTTGATGGTTTCTCCTCGATATGGGAATCAAAGGTTTGGTAGGGGGAGTAATATTTCTCCTCGGTTTATTGGGCCTTTTGAGGTGTTGGGGCATGTTAGTGTGGTGGTGTATCAGTTGGCACATACTCCATAGATATACATGATCCATAAAATATTTCATATAACTCAACTTCATTATAATATTCAAAATTAATAGCACATCACTGAATACGGATATTTGGATATTAAGGATGACATAACGTTCATGGAGTGAGTGGTCTAGACCTAGGGACCTTAATGATTTTGGCATATGGATAGAGGAAAAACTGAATTATTAATCAAGAAACATTATAATATGACACATTTAAAACTATTTGGGTGAGTTAGTACTACCCAATATAGATAATATCTTGAAATAGAATATGGAATTCATTGATTTGGGATCTTGGGTAGTATTGTGTGTTGGTTGTGGTAGTTGTTGTATTGGGTTGTATAGAGGTTGAAATTATTGAAAGGAAAGGAGGAAGTTTTTGGATGTTTCAAGATTATGTAGTGTTGTTCTTATAAATGGATGGGTATGTGGTTATGAATATTGTTTGTGGACATTTTTGATTAGTGTTTTGGGTTGGGGGTAGTGTTTTAGGTGTAACGAGAACCTTCAAAGGTATCTTATGGGATGGTTATTTGGATTCATTTTTTTCTTTTTTGTTTAATTTTAAATTCTCAAGGATGAGAATTATTTGATAGTAATATAATGTAATGATACATTCCTTCTTACCCTATTACCTTTCAAGTTTTATAGTTAGAGGTGTTTCATAGGAGGCTTGAGGAGGTTCTGTGGAAGATGGAGCTATAGGGGTATTGTAGTAGGTCGTTCATGACCTGAACCTAATTCATGTCATGAGTTTGTGATTCATGTCATGTGAGGCCAATGATTCATGACTTTTATATAGTATAGGCTCATTTCATGAAACTTATTCACATCATGGAAGGGTAATTCACGATGTGTATTAATTTAGGGTGCCCGGAATTTTGACGGAAATTGAAAATTTGAGAAATTCACACCTTGTATATGGTTTAAGAATTTTATTTCATAGAACATAAGAAATAAATGTTGTGAATATGGAATTAATGACATGAATTAGTAATGTTTTAACTTTTTAAAACCCTATAGTTTTGAATAATTCTATTATTCCGCAATCATTTCTTCTCAACTTGTGGGTGAACCCTGGCGCCTTTGGAGGAACTCTCAGTCTTAATCCTCTGATATTAATTTTTTTGGGTTTAATGGTTGATCATTAGATATCAGAGGTAGGATATTCTTTATATACCCTTATTTTCTTTTGTTACTTCCATGGGTATTCATATTGAAAATGTTTCTTTGGTTTGGGGTGAGTTTTAATTAAATTTTTGATGATCTCTTGGTGCATTTTGGGTTGATCCAGGATTTCCTAGTGTAATTTTGGTTTTTAGGTTATTTCTTCTTTTCTATATGGTGTGAAGTGAATCAAAAATATTCTTTGAGATATGGGATCCTCATTCTCTCTTTATTTATGTTCTATGTGTGGGTATTTCATGATTTTTTCTTTTGTGTGGATTGTAAGGGTCATATTAAAAAAGATAATTAATTAGAATATCTAAAATTTATAGGGATGGGGAGAAATCAAATTTTTTACTTTCTTATTGATATTTTTGTTGAGATTGTATATACTTGACTCCAATACTTAAAATAAAATTTATTATCATCCTTGAATGTGTTATAGCTAATTTATGTTTGAACCTTGATGTGTTTTTTGATCGCAACCTCAATAAATGGCTAAATAATTCATATATTGATAAAAATGGTTTCCTAGGGAAATATGGTTGTGTGCAATACATGTTCTAAATAATAAATAGAAATAATTAAATCCCTTGAAATTAATTTATGAAATATGGGATGTGATGATTTTTTATTTTGTTCTTATTGTTTTCCCATAGTGTAATGGGGGTGTTGTGTGTTTATAATGGTGACTAGATGGGTTGTGATATAAGTGGGTAAATTGTAAGATGGTGTTATAGTGGGATGAAATGTGTGTAGCTGTATGATGTGGTTATGGGGTGTGATGTTATTGTGATATGTGTTGGTTGTAATGTGTAGTTTTTGTGGTAATATTTTTGGGTTGTTGTGGTGTTGTGGTGATGGTTGATGTTTTTTGGGAAAGTTGTATGGTGTGTTTATGCTAGTTACCTAGTTAACCATGGAATAAATTTTAATGATAAAAGAAAAAATGAAATGAAAATAATTGTTTTTTTGTGTGTCGAAAATGGATAAATTAATTTTAATGAAACATAAATGTGTAGTTTAAATGAGATTGAAGTGGATTATTAAATGGGAGTTAGTGAAAACTTATTAAATCTGAAAGATGGTGGAACCTGAAATTTGAAAGTGGGAATACGTGGATTTTTTGTTGGTTGTATGGTATTTTGCATATAGTGCATGAAAAGTTTAAAATGGTTGTCATGTCTTATAGTGGTGGTGTGGTAGTTTATTCCAATGAAGTTGTTGTAGACCCATAGGTTGGGTATTTTATACTATTTATATATTATTTATTTTTTTGTTCTATATGCACCCCAACCAAGATGGATAACATTACAAACGTCAAACAGTTTTGGGTTCTTGGTGATTTCCTTGACATCCAGGATTGTGGTGATATGTTTTGTTAGATACCACCTCTTTTTCACTCTTAATTCAGTTGTAGTGATGTAAAAGGTGTTTTCATATGAGGTGTGATATGATATCCTAGGAATTTTTAGTTTACATGTGATGTGATGTGGCTGTTATTTGACATGGTATGTGGTGGGGGTCATGTGTGATAAGAGGAGGGAACTAGGTTAATGTCCTTCATGTTTATTATACCATACTTCTCAAATTATGTATTGAGATGAGATGTGATGATGATTTATTATAGCACTAGATTCATGACCTTGTGAGGGTGAGGTAGGTAGGGATACATGTTGACCCACATCAGAGATGGTTGGTTGTGTGGTGTGATATGTATGGAAGGGATAAGAGCATATGACATTTGACATTGGGGAGGGAGAGTATAAAATCAGTAGGGAAGTGAAATCAGAGTTCCTCAGTTATGTTTAAAAACTATGATACTATATTGGATGCGTGATTCGGTGATCAAGACATAGTGAGGCTGGGATTGGTTAGTTGACCTTTTTTAGTGATTATTGGTTCTACTGTTTGTTCACTAGAACATTAGTATACTATTTTCAAATGTTCACATGAGAACTTGGTTTTGATCCTAATACGTATACTTGTATTCTCGTCCTACATATATAAACTATTTTTTACGTTTATAGAAGGACTTTGGGAACCAAACTAGACACTCCTATCTTGGGTTTTGGAGCTGCTATTGATTCACTACAATAGAACTTTTCTTTTCTTTTTTTACTTGAATATTTTTATTTTTATCGGTTTAAATTTGTCATGAATTTTGAAATAGTTTTGGGTTTAATTTTATATTATATGAATGAGTTACTTGGTGATTGTTTATCCTATCTCACAATTATATAATATTAGAGGGTAATACCTTCCATTTTTGAGATTTTTATCACTTAATGATTGTTTACAAATTAAGGCCTACTAATGGCAGGACTAGGGGGTTATCATCTCTCTTCCTTCACTACCATTCTAGGAGACGTACCTTTGGAGGGAGGGGGTCATGAAATGTTTTTTAATAATCAATATTGATAAAAATATTTTCAACATCTATGATCTAATAACCATCTTTGAAAATAAAATCCATGTGTTTCTCACTCTGGTTATTTTAAAACTGATATGAAAAAATATAACAACGATTATAAATAATTTAAATAAATATATGGTGCCTTAAATATATTTTCTACCAGTACACTCCTTCTCTTTAGTTTCTTTATAATCTTCAACACCATCAGTTATTCTTATTGTATAACTGATAACTTCTTCCACAGGGTGTTTACTAAAGAAATATAATTATTTCTTATCTCTCAACAAAATTTCCTAAATTATTTCTTTTAATATTGATAAATCATTATCATCTGAACACCTTCAAAATATTCAAGAATAAATTCTTTCTGAATTATAAGCAATATGGTATTTTGATTAATTTTTTTAGAGTAGGCATCTATTGAGAATATATAAAACTATTGTTATGTTTTTAATCCAAAAATATTTTATAGATTCATGATGTGATAGTATTATTATTACTATGTTCACCATGATACAATAATTCCTCTCAATAAATCTATTTTTATGGGTTTTGTATGGATAACTATATTCATTTTTTATCCCACTATTCTCAAGATATGCATCAAAAATTTCATTCCTATATTCAAATACACTATTAGATCACAATTTTTTAATTACATTCCAAGTTTGATTCTCATAAATCATTTGGAAATTATTTTAATCTCTCAAGATATTATGATTTACTTTACATAATATAGAAAATAGGCATATGATTAAAATCATCAAAAAAATTCATAAATTGATTGTCTTTATTGGTTGACTTCAGGACCATTGATTTACACACATTCAAGTGTACTAACCCAAGAGGTATCTTAATTTAGATTCCACTAAATTGTGACTCTTATTCACCATTTTTACCTTATGGAATTAAAACATGTGTTGAGTTTCTCACATTATAGATTTGATAGATTTATTTCATCATTAATCTTAATAATCATAGAAATATTCTTCTACCAAAAATAGCCAAGTCTTCTATTCTATAACTATTTTTCTTCTTTATACTCATGAAACATGAATTTTGATCATCTAGAATATAGACTAACTTACCATTTTTTCACTTTACCTTTATCATAATTGTTCCATAATTTGATATTTTAATAAAAGAATTATTATTCTAAAAGGTTACCTAATTCCCATTATCACAAAGTAAATAAACACAAAGTAGATTGTACATCAACCCATTGATAACCAGAACATTACTAAGCTTATTCTTTAAAATCTTGGTGTATAAAACTCCTTGAAATTTTAATTATCTATAATTCATTAAAGTGATAACACCTATTCCATACCATTGGATATCATATAAAATATTTTTTTTGTCATTTATATGGATTAGAAACCACTTCAAGGATCCATGACCTCTCTCCTTCTGTAGCCTTGTAAGACACCTAAATAACAATTTTATGCTTTTTATTATTCCTCTTATTAAAATATTTGTAACATTACTTATATTTTAGATACTATGGCAGCATATAAGAACATTTTTTGGTAGTTTTTCCAGGTGGATAACACCTCCAACAAAGTTTGTCAAGACAATCAAAGGTATTTTCAATTGTAACTTCTCTTTTGGATGCTAACTTGGATGGACTTTTGGAATTTCATATTTACTCCCCTTAGATTAAAAACCACTCTTGGATTGAGGGAGATAGTGATGATACAATCACACATAGTATTTTTTTTCATATACTCCACAAAACCAACATCTTCCATCAAAATGAAATCTCCTCAAATAGAAAATTAGTCCCATAATATCTGGTCATTTTTATTCCTTTTGATTTTATATCCGCTATTTTTTTCAATATTATCATGATTAAGAGACTTTAATTTCACCATAACCTTTACCATAGGATTGAACAAAATGTTTTTACCTACCCAAACCTATTTTCCCTTTTAATTTCTAGTAATATCATCAATCTTAGCAATGTGTATGACCTCTTTTTTAGGGGATATAATCACCTTTTTATTTCATTTTTTCTCTATTGCTATCATTTATCTTAAAAAATTGAGTTTTTAAAACAATTATTCTTGGTATTTTAGAATAATATTCAAGAAACCAAATAACATGTGAAAATTTCTCTACTATTTTGGATCTTCCACCAACTTTATTCACTGAATTTTTTAACTCTACAAATTTTGATCTTCTCAGATATTTTTTAGCTTCTACTAAATTTTCCTCAAAATCCTTTACCTCACAATTCTTAGTAATATTTTTAGTGGTAATATCAATAAGTTTTCCACTTTCCTTAATTATTGTGTTGAGATTCCATAATTATTTGAAACTCAACCTCTATCTCCAAATTTTATATATCTTTTGACTTGTTAGGGGATTTCATTAATGAATCATTATTTGTTTTTAATTATTTTTCCTCTTTGAATAATTATATTATTTTTCAGTTATATCATTATCTCTACTCTAAGTTGAAACACTTTTGGTGTCTCCTAATCACTACTTTCTTCTTTACTGCTTCCTTTATTTTCTTCTCCAATAATGGAATAATTGAGATGATTTTATTTTTCCATAACGGACATTTTCCCTTCATCCTACAAGGTTTATTGTTCTTGTTCACAGTCATCATCACAAGATATAGATTCATGTTTTTATACAATATTTTTGTTCTTTATGGAATTATAATTCCCTTTAACTTTTAATAATTTTGATCTATTTCATCCACTCGACATCTTATTCTACCTATATTATCTTTTAGGCTGATCATGCTTCTCCAATTATTTATGATTCTCAAAGATTTTTTTTGAAAAGTGACCAATCATTCCCTAATTAAATTATTTTAATGGTATATTTACTTTGTTTTTTACTCTACCACATTTTATTCCTTTTTATAAAAGGGTGATAAATTCTTCAAAGTTTGTGGAATCAATTTTTACATTGGTTTCTCTAATATGATACTTCTTTGACTCAACATTTTTTGATCATTTTGAATCATTTAATGAAATATAAAAGAATTTAATCCCTTACTCGTAATGGTTAAATCTTTGAGAGTAACACATTTTATGCTCTATCATCATATTAAATATTCTTCTTATCTAGTTGAGTATAGGCTATTCCATCTTCAGTAAGATTTATACAATTTTTAGTGATATCAAGAAAATATAGGACAAGTGATATAATATACAAAACCATCCTCTTTATCCAAATATGTAACAAAATTCCATTAAATATGGTTAATCCTTTATTTTGGAGGATATTCACCAACTCTATGGATCTCATCGATCAATCTCATAAGAAAATTAATGAAAATTTATTCTTCGATAATTTTACCTGGAACAACTTCTCAAGAATTCAACTAAAACCAATTAAAAGGAATCATATGTTCACAATGATAAAAAATATCTTCAACCAAAACTTATCTAATATCTATTTTGAGGCTCAATAGAGTGTAAAATTCCATTGATAGTGGGGATGGGTGAGTTAGTGGTTTCCAAAAACCCTAACACTCACAAACTACATTAATCTCGTTAGTAGATAGTGTGAATAAGTATCAACTAAAATGATATAATGATGAGAGGCTTAGTAAGAGAAAACAAACATATGCATATGGTTTTATTGATAATTTTCACTCACTCTTATTATCTTGTGGCTGGGCCTCAGTGTGTAGCGGTTGTGATCTCGCTACCCACATTCCAATTTATTATAAAATGAATAATTAAATGAACAAATTATTTCCTTGAAATTACAATAAAAATTTGAACAATGAGCATCAAACAGTTGAACAACCTTCGCCTCCTAGGCCTCCAGTTCCACCATAATTTGGAATTCATGTGAAAAATTGTTTTCCTTCTCAAAAAATTAAAAATTCCATCCTATAATGTAGGTTGTATTCAGCAAAGGCTCCTCTCTTCCTCAGAAATGTTTTTCTCTAGGCGGGTCACCACATAATTATAAACATAATGTGCATTGAAGTGTAATGTCTAAAGTTATGGATTGCTCAAAAAATCTTAAATATATGAAATAAAAAATCGAAAATATCTCAAAGTATCTTTTAATGTATTTTATAGGATTTACAGTGTGACCATTGTACTATGGTTTGATATCTTTTATTTTTTCAAAACCAACAACCCAAAAATCTCTGCTAGTTAGACTCCCTATGATGTGCATTATGTATCATGGTGTTTCATACATAAAATATCTAAAACTAGAAAAAATTACAAAATTTTCACCCAGGTAATTTTAATATGGTTTCTTCTATTGTAATGTGGTCATCTTCCCTTATAGTGCAATTATAGGTTTCATGGTGGAATATAATGAATTGAAACACGGATCATTGTACCATAGAGTAAGATCACAAGACATCCCAAACTAGCATTCCACTCAAGTATACTGGGGTATCTCTATGACACATTCAACTTCTTATTTACTCCTCAGTTAAATCATTGTGGAATAAACACTCCATCCATGGTGTGATTCACTTCACATTAGATTAACACCTTTATGTATCAGATTAACAACTCAAATAAAATTCCTAATTTTATAAAAACTCATTCACTAATTGAGAACATAAAAGTTTGAGAAACATATCCAAGATGTGATCAATAACACTTGAGGTTAATTTATCTTTGTATAAGAATAACTTAGGGCTTCTATCTTCTCACCTTAGATTCGGTTTTTATTGTATGATTTTGATTCAAAAATTCTATGGGGTGATCATCTCAATCATGCTGTAGGTTTTAATTTTCAATAAAACATCACTTATTTCATTCCTATGTATCTCCAATCAAATTCAGAATGATTCCAACTCATCCATGGTCATGTTTCTAATGAATACATCATGAAATCATCCTAAAATCATGAATTAATTTCCTTAAGAAAATAACATTCCTCCAATGAAAAATTCATTGATACACCTCACCAAAGGATAGAATGTGACTGTGAGGGAACTCTATACCTTGGTATAAGATCAATTTAATTTTGATAATATAGCTACCCGAGCCTTTTACATATAACATTTCATTATTTTAAGCATTATTAATCATCAGAGTACAAGCCAAGGATCGTTAAGTCTAGTGTCTTGGAAGACTAGGTACATATAACACAAAACATAGGTCTAAAAAAACATCTTTATTTAATCTCCATAATGAGCTCCTAACTTTATTTGAGCCCTTACATCGGCATAGGGTACCCTGGGGAACACATGAATAAAGGGATGAGCTAAAAATTCCCAGTAAGGGAATGAACATAAGGATACATCTCAAGCACATGATTTAAGAGGAATGACATAATGATATCTGAAGCATGAAACATAAGATATCGTTTAATATAAGCATGGGATCATATAAAAATGGAATCCTATAAATGTGGCAGAATCATAAATCATATCTTTAGTATGGGTCAAGGCTAACTGCCAATCCTGTTTCCCATTTTAGTATGGGTCAAGGATAATCGCCAATCCCGTTTCACATCGCATCTCATGAGAATTAACCTTACCCAATGCATTGGAGTGCTATCTGGGTGCACCCATCTCAAAATTTTCATGAATATTCTTTCCATATAACTATTCTTATCACATATAAAATCATACATAATCAACCATACATAAACATAAGGGAACCCATATAAATAATTAGGTACCACAATCATGACATAAAACATATACAATGAGTATATCATGAAAGTGTCCATGAAAGGAAAGTATTAGAACATACATGGATGTTAATAGGGTAAAATAGGCATATAACATGGTAATTTCTGTCAAATAGAAGTGACAACATATTAGAAATATATTTTAGAAACATTAGCATTAAAACATTTTTGTGCAGTTTTAAGGAAACCACTCTAGAGCTTTTCAAATAGAAAAGAGGAAATTATTTTATATAAAACCAGAATTAAACCAAGAAGGTTTTCATAATAAAAATACTGATTTTATAAAGACAATGGTGTCTTAAAACATATGATATAGTGAACATGAAATTTGGGTAAAAATTTTGGGAAGTCCCCTTAAAACAGATTTTCTTATCGGAAAGTTATAAGGAGGGAATATTTCAAAAACAAGTATATCCACAAAAGAAAGTGATGAAAGGGTATTGACATTATAATATTTTACAACTATCCAGAATTCATAAGATTCACATAAATATATATGATAACACCATTTTGAAAGATAGATAAGGTAACCCGAAAGAACGAAGAAGGTTTGGGTAGAATTCGTTATGATTTTACCAGCATGGTGTCGGGTGTACCTAAGAGGGATTGATGAGAGAGATAAGGGGTTTATAATCACTTATAAAACATTATGGAAGTATAGGGAAGGTGTATAAATATACTCCATCACTTGGTATAATACAAAAAATTCATATAATAGAGAACAATCCTGATTAAGAGTGAAAGGGGAGGATCCCTTACCATAAATCTGTTGGTGTTCTCCACCTGTTATTAATGACCTGAATAAAAAAATTAGTATTATTAATTAATAAGTAGAGAAGCTATATTATATGTAATTGATTTATTATAACCCTTTTTAGTTCATTGAAATCTTTTTGATTAGTTATAAGGTTTAATTTCATTGTTCGGGCTCATTTGTTTACATGGCTTTAAAAGATCGGTTCACTTATATTCATGTTTGGATTATATGCAAGATGAAAGTTGTTTTCTAGAATTGAAGTTACATTATTTAGTTCATATCCAGAATATTACATGGTTTTAATTTTAATTAGGTTACTTAGAATGATGTTGGATTATTATATATATAACCTTAGTGATAACTATTTTTGTTATTCGGTGGGTTTGATTACAAAGAATGTGTTTTGATTTTTAACTTAATTACATTTGTACCAAAGAATTATAGAACCAAAAATAGGATATATTAAATATATAATAATCTGGTTCAACCCTAACCCAAATGGTTTCATGACTATAATTAAATATAATAATCGAAATTGATAAACTGTTGTCCTTGAATGTGCTAAATTAGCACATCTCAAACGGTGTTTTCATTTCATTAAATAAATGGTGGGGAAAGGAGAGAAGATAATGAAATATACCACTAGAATGAAGAAAATACAGTAAATTTATGTTACTGGATTTATCATACTATTATGGTGAAGGGAGACGAGTAAAGAAATAAAACAAGAAAAGAACTTAAAAGAAAAGAAGAAATTTGGGAAGAGGAATTTACCTCTTGAGACTTCCTCCTTTGAGAACCTCTTAAAGGGAGATGTTTTGGTATTTTGAGGAGGTTGAGAGC
The DNA here is from genome assembly GCA_963277665.1 of Viscum album. NCBI lineage: Eukaryota > Viridiplantae > Streptophyta > Magnoliopsida > Santalales > Viscaceae > Viscum > Viscum album. Next base: position 1,455,295,381 of record OY728123.1, on the reverse strand, counting down.
TTTTGGACGTTGGGAGGACCTTGGGGAGTGATTTGGGAAGAATTTAGAGATGTCTTGGAGCTTGAGAGGAGTGGAGAGAAGAGGGAGTGAAGGGGGAGTTTTATAGTGGAGGAGAGGAGGGATTTCATGATATTATAATCCTTAATTTATTATTTCATCACAAGAAAAAGAATAGTAAGTATTACATGACCAAGAATAGTAAATGGGTCATGTGAATTCGAACCATGGGTGGTGACATCATCCATGATTCCAGGAATGGTCTATTTTTCTTATAATGTATATATACGGTAAATTACCTTATTTTACTATTCATCAAAAAATTCAAGTATTTCAGAAAAAATCTTAAAAATTCACCCTAACAATTTTTTGATGTGTAGAATCCAAAAATGAAGTCTATTTTTCAAAAATAATTTTCTAAATATGGATATTTTAATATTTAATTAAAATCATAATTTATTATCAAAAATGAGTTTTAAAACACTCATTAACTTATTCTAAAATATAGGTATATTGTACTCACAACTTGAAAATTATTTTTATACCACCATAAGTGAGGTTACTATTCATTAGGGTATATCACTATTCATAAGGGTATGTTACTATTCATTAGGGTAGGTTAATATTCACCAAAAATTCAGTTTTTCTTATCGGACTCAAAAAAACATCTTGAACACAACCGTGTATGTCAAATTTTCAAAATTCCAAACACAGAAGTGAAAAAATTATGTTTAAAGATCACTTATCACTTATTAGTTCATTATTATGTGATTATATGGAATATTTATAAGAAGGTAATTTCCATTAAAAACATTTGGTCGTTACATTCTTCCCCCCCTTAAAAAATTTCGCCCTTGAAATTTCATTTTACATTCTAGGCCAAAAACAGATGTGGGTAATTTTCCTTCATTTCTTCCTCCAGTTCCCATGTTTCTTCCTAAAAATTATGGTTCCTATACAAAACATTGACAAGATGAGTTGTCTTGTTGCGTATAACCTTATCTCTTCAATCCAGAATGTTTATTGGCTACTCCTCATAGGAGAGATCATCTTCCAACTGCACCACCTTTGAGTTTAGTACATGTGAGGGATCGGGTATGTACTTTATCAAGAGTGATATGTGAAAAAAATCATGAACTCAAGCCATATTTAGTGTATGTTCAAGCCGATAGGCCACAGATCCTATGCGGTCAAGGATCTCAAAGGGACCAATATACATTGGGCTTCGATTCCCTTTCTTCCCGAATCGCATAAATCTCTTCCATGGAGATATTCGAAGGAAGACTTTATCTCCAATGTTGAACTCCAAGTCCCTTCGACGGTTGTCAGCATAGCTCTTTTTCCGACTTTGAGTAGCTTTGATGTGTTTATGGATGACTTGAACCTTCTCTGTCATGTCTTGAACAAGATCAGGTCCAATTAGCTTTCTTTCTCCAACTTCATCCCAACAGGTTGGAGTTCTACATCGCTTTCCATACAGAGCGTTGTATAGAGCCATCTAAATACTCGAGTGGAAGTTATTGTTGTATGATAACTCAACCAGTGGGAGATGATGATCCCAACCACCTTTGAATTCTAGAGATCAGGCTCTAAGTATATCTTCAAGCATTTGAATAGTCCTTTCAGATTTGCATCAATTTGGGGGTGATAGGCTGTGCTGAAATTTAATTCATTACTCAAAGCATGTTGAAGACTCCTCCAGAATTTAGATGTGAACATTGGATCGCGGTCAGAGACAATTGAGAGTGGAACACCGCGTAGTCTCACCACTTCCTTCACATATAACTTTTCAAGTTGTTCAAAGGAGAGATCTTCCCAAATAGAGATGAAATGGGATGTCTTGGTGAGTCAGTCAACCACAACCCATATCACATTATTTCCCTTCGACTTCTTCAGGAGACCCATGAAAAAGTCCATAGTTACATTTTCTCATTTCCACATGGGTATAGGAAATGGCTGCATCATACCTTTGGACTTTTGTCACTCAACTTTAATTTGCTGACATACCAAGAACCTTGATATATATTCTGCAATCTCATTCTTCATGTCATCCCACCAGAAGTGTTCTTGGAGATCACAGTACATTTTGGTACTCCGAGGATGGATAGAGAAGGTTGAGATATGTGCATAACTCAATATCTCCTTCTTTATCTCTGGATCAGAAGGTACACATAATCGTGTCCCAAATCTTACAAATCCTTCCTCATCAATTTTGAAATCAGTGGTGTTCAGATTTTTAACAACTTCCACCATTTTCTAAATTTCCAAATCCTTTCTTTGAGCATCCATTATTTTCTCTAAGAGGGATGGTTGAGCAATCATTTGAGAAAGGATTGATTATGTTCATCCCTTAATTATTCCCATGTCCATCCTTTGAAAATCTAATAAGATAAGATCCCTTTCAATTCTCATCATTCATAAAGACACATGATCCTATCTACTTAGAGCATTCTCCACCTTGTTTGCCTTACTGGGATGGTAGTAGATTGAGCATTCATAATCCTTGATGAGCTCTATCCATCTTCATTGGCACATATTAAGCTCTTACTGTGTGAATATATATTTGATACTCTTGTGGTTAGTATATATCTCACATTTTTTCCCATAGAGATAATGCTGCTAGATTTTCAATGTAAATATCACAGCCGCCAACTCTAGATCATGGGTGGGATATTTTTACGCATGGATTTTCAGCTGCCTTGAGGCATAGGCTATCAATTTATCATTTTTCATTAGCACAAAGCCTAAGCCTTTCTTATAAGCATCACTATACACCACAAAGAGTTCTCCACTTGAAGGAAGTGTGAGTACCAACGTAGTGATAAGCCTCTTTTTCAACTCCTTGAAACAACATTCACATTCTTGTGTCCATAAAAACTTTACTCCCTTCCGTGTTAGCTTGGTCATTGGGTTTGACAATCATGAAAAGTTAATAACGAATAATCGACAATACCTAGCTAGACCTAAAATGCTGCGGATCTTCCTTACAGAAGTTGGCCTTGGCCACTCTTCAATTTCCTTTGTCTTGGAAGGGTCCACAAATATCCCATTCCTAGTGATAACATTCCCCAATAATGATACTTCCTCCATCTAGAGCTCACATTTACTATACATTTCATACAACTTCACCCTTCCCAAAGTCTTTAAAACAGTTTCCAAATGCTCATCATGTTCCTCCTTGCTATTAGAGTATATCAGAATATCATAAATAAAGACCACCATAAATATGTCAAGGTAATATTTAAAGACTCTATTCATTAAATCCAGGACAATTTCTGGAGCATTAGTGAGTCTGAAGGGAATCACTATGAACTCATAGTGTCCATACCTCATTTGAAAGGTAGTCTTTGGAATATCTTCCTTCCTCACCTTCAGTTGGTGATATCCCGACCGAAGGTCCACCTTAGAGAAATAACTGGCCCTACAAAGCTGATAGAACAAGTAATCTATCCGTGGAAGGGGATACTTGTTATTTAAAGTGATTTTATTGAGCTCACAATAATCAATGCAGAGGCGCATTGATCCATCGTTCTTCTTGACGAAGAGGACTGGAGAACCCCACGGTGAAGCACTCAGGTGTATAAAACCCTTCTCCATATTCTCCTGTAACTGTTTCTTCATCTCTTCCAGCTCTACGGTGGCCATTATGTAAGGTGTCTTTGAGATTGGTAGAGATACAGGGATAAGTTCAATTGAGAACTCAACCTCTCGATCAGGAGGAAGTCCACGAAACTCTTCAGGGAATACATAAGTGTAATCCCTCACAATGGGCATGTCTTCTAGCATGATTCCCTCCTTTGTCTCAATTATTTGAGATAGGTATGCATTCTCATAAGGAAGCAATATCCAAACTCGAGATGAAGATTCTAAAGGAGACTCATCTTCCTCCTTTCACTTGTAAAGAATCGGAGGATACTTCTGGATGTGAAGAGTAATCTCCCTTTCCTGGTAATTGATGTTGGCCTTGTGCAAAGATAGCCAATCTATGACCAAGATAGCATCGAACTCCACTAAAGGATGGATAAAAAGATTTTCTGGGAGGTACAGTCCACAATAATTAACCGAGGAGGAGTTATAAAACATAGATGCAATAATTTCCCTATTCGCTGTTCTCATAGATAACTTTTCCCCCAAATTTTAAGGTGGAGTTTGAATAGTTCTACTAAAATTGCTTGATATGAAATAATGCGTTGAACCAGAATCAAATTGTATGTTCGCTATTCATGAATGAATAACAAGAATAACTATCACCACATCATTTTCTGGCTCCACCTCAACAATAGTGATAGAATAAGACCTTCCTTGTTGCCTTGGAGTTTGTTGCATATTGCCTCCGAAAACCCTCTGCTTAGGGAAATTGTTCACATAATGCCCAAGATCCTTGCAGTTATAACACTGCACTGCAGGTTGAGTGTTGATCTGAAATTTCCTTTCTTCTTCAACATTAGCAGGATTTTTCATATCCCTTCAACAATTCTTGTCCATATGAACAAACATTCCACATTTGAAGAAATTCCTTGTTCCCTTGAGACAATCACCAAGATGCTTCCTCCCACAATTCTTGCAATGGGGAATGTGAGGATTCTTTCCATCATGGGATTTGTTTGATGAACCACCCATATTGTTCTCCATTTTCCACTTCTTTTCACTGGCCCATGAAACCACTGAGATTCAATAATCTCCATTTCAACCTTGAGGGAACAATAGACAATCTCTTCATAGCTGTCAAAGTATAGAATCGCCAACACTTTTCATAGACTCATCTTTAGTCCGCTAAAGAAGCAATCCACCATGCTTTCAGTGTTTATGAAAAAGCCAGACGTGTACCTTGCAAGCCTTGTAAAGTTCTCTTCATACGCCTCGATGGACTCATATTCCTTCTGCTTGAGTCCAAGGAACTCTATTTCCATCTTGATATGGAGGGTTTGAGGAAAATATTTGTTGAAAAACATCCTATTGAATTCCTCCCACTCTATGGAATCAATTTCCTCTTGGGACTTTGTATTCTTGATCAGTGTCCACCACTAATCAGCTTCCCCGTCAAAACGATAGACTACCAGTGCAACTCTCTCTTCTTCTGAGCATTGTAGGATAGAGAAAATATTTTCAATGGAGTTAATCCATTATTCTGTGAGGAGGGGATCAGAAGACCCACTAAACATGGTAGGCCTTTGCTGCATGAAGGATTCTATGACAACATTATCTTTCCTTGGAGGAGGGGGATGTTCCACCTGATTCAATTTATTATTCATAACTTGAGCCATCTGATCATGTAATGCCATGATGTTTTGAGAACCCGCTTCCATCACATTAGGCATGTCATTAGGGAAATCATTACATTGCCTATCACATTGGTTGTTGGAATTTGTTCTTCTATTTCCCGTTATTAAGTAAGAAAAAGAACGTATAATTAGAGGTATTGAATACATAGCTATTGAGAATAAAAAGAAAATTTTAACATAAAAGTATGAACTTATAAAGAAGAAGTATATCCTGGATTGTGATTCCTGAGGTTTATATCAAGGATTTCCTCAATATATTTCTTAACTTATATTCTTATGGGCTTCTTTTTTTGTCCCTTAATAATGGTTTGTACTAAGCTCATGAATCCACCAAAGCATATCCCCCAGGAGTGTCGTAACCAAGACTGCATCAAGGCCCGTTATCGCGCACCATTTCCCATTCGAGTCTATATCAATGTGGTGGTTTCAGGTTTTACCCTTAGATACATCTGTGCCAGAGCCGCCTCTACCTGCTCGTATCTAGACAAGGATGTATTTTCTTGATAAACCACTTACTCTATACTCACCAAAATTTAAGACTGTTTTCTTATACTTAGTCTCATCCTTAAGGTTCTCACTCTGGTTCTCTATTCCTAATCTCCAAAAATAACTAGACTATTCTCTAATACCAACTATTTCAACCCGAGCCTTTTACATATAACATTTCATTATTTTATGTAAAATTAATCATCAGAGTACAAGCCAAGGATCATTAAGTCTAGTGTCTGGGAAGACTAGGTACATATAACATAAAACATGGGGCTAAAAAAACTTCTTTATTTAATCTCCATAATGAGCTCCTAACTTCCTTGGAGCCCTTACATCTACATAGGGTACCCTGGCGAACACATGAACAAAGGGATGAGCTAAAAATTCCAGGTAAGGGAATGAACATAAGGATACATCTCAAGCACATGAGTTAAGAGGCATGACATAATGATATCCAAAGCTTGAAACTTAAGAAATCATTTAATATAATAATGGGATCATATAAACATGAAATCATATAATTGTGGCAAAATCATAAATCATATATTTAGTATGGGTCAAGGCTAACTTCCAATCCCGTTTCCCATTTTAGTATGGGTCAAGGCTAACCGCCAATCCCGTTTCACATCGCTTCTCATGAGACTTAACCTTACCCAATTTATTGGAGCGCTATCTGGGCGCACCCATCTTAAAATTTTCATGAATATTCTTGCCACATAAATATTCCTATCACATATACAATAATACATAATCAACCATACATAAACATAAGGGCACCCATTGAAATAATTGGGTACCACAGTCATGACATAAAACATATCCAATGGGTATATCATGAAAGTGTCCATGAAAGGAAAGGATTAGAACATACATGGACGTTCATAGGGAAATATAGGAATATAACATGGTATGTGGTTTCAAATAGAAGTGACAACATATTAGAAATGTATTTTAGAAAAATTATCATTAAAACATTTTTGTACGGTTTAAGGAAAACACTCTAGAGATTTTAAAATAGAAAAGAGGACATTATTTTATATAAAACCAAAATTGAACCAAGAAGGTTTTCATAATAAAAATACTGATTTTATAAATAAAATGGTGTCTTAAAACATAGGATATAGTGAACTAGAAATTTGGGTAAAAAATTTGGGAAGTCCCCTTAAAACAAGTTTGCTTATCAAAAAGTTCTAAGGAGGGAATCTTTCAAAAACATGTATATCCCCGAAAGAAAGTGGTGAAAGGGTATTGATATTAGAATATTTTACAACTATCCAGAATTCATAATATTCACATAAATATATATGATAACACCATTTTGAAAGATAGATAAGGCAACCCGAAAGAATAAAGAAGGTTTGGGTAGAATTCGTTACGATTTTACTGGTATGGTGTCGGGTGTACCTAAGAGGAAGTTATGAGAGATAAGGGGTTTCAAATCACTTATAAAACATTATGGAAGTATGGGGAAGGTGTATAAACATACCCCATCACTTGGTATTACACAAAAAAAGTATAGAATAGATATCAATCTTGATTAATAGTGAAAGGGGAGGATCCCTTACCTTAAATCCGTTGGTGTTCTCCACTTGTTATTAACGACCTGAATAAAAAAATTAGGCTTATTAATTAATAAGTCCAGAACCTATTATATATTTAATTGATTTATTATAACCCTTTTTATTTCATTCAAATCCTTTTTGATTAGTTATAAGGTTCAATTTCATATCGTTTGTTTACTTGGATTTAAAAGATCGGTTCACTTATATTCATGTTTGGATTATATGCAAGATGAAAGTGGTTGTCCATAATTGAAGTTAAATTCTTTAGTTCATATCCAGGAGATTACATGGTTTTAATTTTAATTAGGTTACTTAGAATTATTTTGGATTATTACATATATAACCTTAGTGATAACCGTTTTTTTATTCGGTGGGTTCGATTACAAAGAATGTGTTTTTATTTATAACTTAATTACATTTGTACCAAAGGATTATATAAACAAAAATAGGATATATTAAATATGTAATAATCTGGTTAAACCATAGCACAAATGGTTTCAGGACCAAAATTAAAGATAATAATATAAATTGATAAACTGTTGTCCTTGAATGTGCTAAATTAGCACATCTCAAATGATGCTTTCATTTCTTTAAAAGAAGGGTGGGGAAAGGAGATAAGATAATGAAATATACCACTAGCATGAAGATATTCCAGTACATTTATGTTACTGTATTTATCATACTATTATGGTTAAGGTAGGTGGGGAAAGAAATAAAAAAAGAAAATAACTTAAAAGTAAAGAAGAAATTTGGGAAGAGGAATTTACCTCTTGAGACTTCCTCCTTTGAGAACCTCTTAAGGGGAGAGGTTTTGATATTTTAGGGAGGCTGAGAGATTTTGGACATGGGGGAGGACCTTGGGGAGAGATTTGGGGAGAATTTAGATAAGTCATAGAGTTTGAGAGGAGTGTAGAGAAGAGAGTGGAGAGAAGAGGGAGTGAAGGGGGGTTTCTATAGTAGAGGAGAGGAGGGATTTCATGACATTATAATCCTTAATTTATTATTTCTTCACAAGACAAAGAATAGTATGTATTCCATGACCAAGAATAGTAAATGGGTCATGTGAATTCGAAACAGGGGTGGTGACATCATCCATGTTGTGAGGAATAGTTTATTTGGCTTATATTGTATATATACGGTAAATTACCGTATTTTACTATTCATCAAAAAATTCAAGTATTTCAGAAAAAATCTCAAAAATTCACCCTAACCATTTTTCGACGTGTAGAATCAAAAAATGAAGTCCATTTTTCAAAAATAATTTTCTAAATATGATTATTTTAATATTTAATTGAAATCATAATTTATTATCAATGACAAGTTTTAAAACACTCATTAACTTATTCTAAAATATAGGTATATTGTACTTCCAACTTGAACATTTTTTTATACCACCATAGGTGAGGTTACTATTCATTAGGGTATATCACTATTCATAAGGGTATGTTACTATTCATTAGTATAGGTTACTATTCACCAAAAATTCAGTTTTCCTTATCGGACTAAAAAAACATCTTGAACACAACCGCATATGTCAGATTTTCAAAATTCCAAACACAGAAGTGACAAACTTATGTTTAAAGATCACTTATCACTTAGAAGTTCATTATTTTGTGATTTTATGGCATATTTATAAGAAGGTAATTTCAATTAAAAACATTGGGCCATTACAATTAATTTCTCAATTGAGATCAAATCAGCCCCTCTTTGTAAATTTATGTCATGAGGGATCTTTAATATCTAATATTCTTAATGGTATTATCATATACATCCTTCTTTGTGAGATATTTTTTTGATGAAGGGATTATATTAAATAGTTGTGTTTGTAGAAGGTTTTCATTGATAAAAAATCACCCTTTATATTTAAGGACATTGATGTTTCACTAGATACTACTCATGGTCTTCAAGTCAGACTATTTACCTTCATGAATTGGGTATAAATGGTCAAAATGTAAGTTGATCGGGATGGTCATTAGATGTACATGATCTAATCGTTATAGTGGAATCAATTAATGTTTTTGAATTGATATTTATTCAAGTTTTTTTATCATAATTAAATCCCAAGTAAGGCTTTATTGAGAAGAGGGTGGTGAATTATATTTATTAAATATTTACAAGTTTTCTTGTTAATTAATAAGTGAATATTTATTCATGGGATAAGTTAGGTATATTTAATGATTCGATTATGTGAAATTATTTAATGGATTAAACTATTTAATAATTTGGAAATGTTATTTAATATATTTGTTAATATATTTATTTATTTATTTAAGAAGTAATTTATATTAAATAAAATTAAGTTGATGGTGATCATTTATTTATTAATTAAATAGATCAGTAATTTTGGCTTGAGGTTTATTTTTAGAATGAGTAAAAGGACATAGATCCTTTTGTAGTTTATATATCTTAAACCCTAGATTTAAATTCATCATTATAGCATGGATTAAGTTAAAGATCAATAGAGTTATCTAATAACTTAATGAGATAGTTTTTTACATAACAAAGAGAATTATCCCAATTCACTCATGTTATAGGAGAATCACACACATGTTGTGTGTGTGATCAATAAAAGGATATTAGAGGTATATACATCCTTCATGTTAGAAATTTACACATCATGACCGATATCCTAATATTTTTTGATTCATATGTGGATATACCTAGAGGGATTCAAGTTCAGATCTGACGGTAATAAAAAATAACAATAATGTGTGAAAACAGATCAATTTGAGGTAATTTTTTTTAAAAAAATAATTAATTATAAAATGACACACAAATAAAATTATTTTACTCAAGACTTAATATTATTGGTCAAATATTATGGAAATAGGGGGTGAATTTTACTTTAAAGATGTAAAGTTGAATAAATGGAAAATTAAATTAGAATATGAATACTTGATAGTTGATAAATTAAAATTATATTTAGAAAGATATTTTTGAAAATAATTAAACCAAAAAAATGTTTGAATCAAAATTATGAAAGTATGTGAGTAAATATTAAATGATTTAATATGAAAAATTAAATATGAGACAATAAAAATTGATAAGGAGTTCATCTAAAGTAATATGTGTGCCCCCATGTATCCAACCCTTGACTCAAGAGGTCAATGATATAAATCCCTTGGTATTAATGGTGTCCAAGAACCCATCCAATCCAATTATTGTTTATAATCACCCCCTTGATAATCCCCAATATCCAAGTGACATATCCCATGCTTTTTCAGAGTGAGAACGATTATAGAAAAGAGGTTGTGTAAAGAGATGTTTTCATTAGGAAAACCCTTTAAAAATTGATCATTAATCACTTTGATGGAAGGATGTATAATAAAGTAAGGTTGATTGTGAGAACGGTTGGAGAGCCTTGAAGAAATTATAACATTGAAGTTAGAGCTTATGAGGATTAGATTGAACTATAGCATAACCACCAAAGGATATTTTGAGACATTTTCTTTGGAAATTGGTGTAAAAGGTGATATTTAAAGGAGTGAAGGGAGTACTTTTATAGGCTCTAAAATGATCAAGAAACTTTTGGAATTCACCAGATGTAATGAAGTTGAGGTCAAATGCATTTATAGACTTTTGACCATAATAAATGTAAACTTGTTGGAGTTCTCTCGATGCCACTGGGTACCTGATAAACTCAACTGGGTAGCCAGTTGGCTACTTAGAAATTTTTGTTTTCTAGAAGATCACCATCAACATTCCACTACTAGACAATGGTTGTCCAGTGGCCTTTAGGAAAGAAGATACTTCACTATTCAAGCAATCGACTGGTTGGTGCTTCTCCACTAGGTAGTCGATTGTACTGCCAGACACCTAGGAAGCTTCCACCAAAGCACTAGGTAGCTGGTGAACAACACCAGCTAGTTGATGTTTTATACAAAAGAAAATAATCAATAGGTGCCTCCTCTATTTCATTCCAATTACTTTTATGGATCTTCTAAGGTGATTATAAGTATTTGAAGGATGGAAATACATATGACTAATCCTTCACCTAGGATTTAAAGGAACTTAAATTTGTCATTTAATTACACTAATTTAACTTGAAAGTTAATATTTAAATTTACATAATTTGTTTTAGTAAGATAGATGAGAATTTGTGATCATGAAAACACCATGAGAGAGATGAATAAAAAATTATATAAATTTGAATGTTTTATATTAGATCAGTATAAATTTTTTAATGTTTCCACCCTACCAGCATTCTTCCACAGCCCCTCGGTCCCCCATGTTGTTATTAATGAATTTGATTATATTGTGACTATTATTTAATGGTCATTGTATCAACTCTAATAATAAGGGATGTTTTTTATATATCCTATCATGGTAGTACCCCACGGAGAAATATTCTTAGTTCTATAATAAAGATGAGCATGACCCCAAAATTCTGCCTCCAACTGGCCATAGGTTTGTGGCCAGAACTGAGGGAATAAAACACACACATAGGAGGCATTCCCCTTATAAAACCTAGGATTATATGGAAAATATAATTAAAATCCATATATAAAATAAAACCATTATCCCACATGTTTGAAATATCTAATATATATAAGTCTCTAAATGAAATAAAACAAAAAAAATACGAGGTAGTGACTCATATAAAAACCCTGATCTACAAGTTAATAATCCCCACATTAGTTTGTGAATCCATCATGGAAATATATATATATATACACACACATAGGGGTGAGTATACATGTACACTCAATAGTATCATCTTTATGAACTCTCTGGAAAATGTGGAACAATCAAAATAATTCTTCAAAAAGAAAACACAAGAACTAACATTAAACTATACAGGGTGAATTACCACCCAACCTCACCAAGGAACCCTCATAAAAATTGAATCCAAATTTATAATATACTACCAAAATAATATAATAAAAATGTTCCCTATAATCACTTTACTATTGATTTATTTCTATCACACCCAACAGAAAATATCCTAGTTCCCCTCAATCACTTATACAACCACAATATTTCATCATATACATATACCCCACATCACAACCACATGATACATATCACAACCAAATCATCATCACATATATTGTATAAAATTCAATATCCTAAATTCATATCACACCTCATCTATGCATCACATCTATAGTACAATAGGGTATCATGAGTAGTTTGAAATTAACCTTGTTCCGTCATCCTACCATATACAACCCCCACCATATATTATTATATGAATATCCCAAAAATTCTACTAGTAAACTATATACATCACCACCATCCATATGATCATACCTACCATGATCTATCACAAACCTTAATTCACCTAGAAGGGAGAGAGAGGAGATTTAATAGTAGCCAACCATCATTCCCTTCACTAATCAAATGTGTAGGAAAACACCCATAACCCAACATATTTGACAAAAAATAAGAATACATGACTCAAGTGGGGTGGATATGAAATAAAAAGAAAAATAAAATTTATAATATATTCATACACAATATGAACCGAGGGTTTGTACTAAAATAGTATCATCATACACTGTATGGATATCACATCACTAATATCACTATCCCCAACCACTGCGATGTCTACAATATCAATGAACTAAAAATAGAAAAAAAAACATTCAAAAAGTATCATTTACTTCCCTTGCATTACAAAATTTATTCCTTTCAAATTTTATCAATTTACATGCCACATTTCATTCATTATGTTTTTTAATTATATATTTAATAAAAGAACCATTTGATAGCCACAAACCATTCCTATTTCCAATCATTGCCTATTTATTTCAGGAATTAACATTTCATTAACAACCATAGTTCAATAAAATGTTGACCATTATACATTAAAATATTCATCATTACTAATATCATTCCATGGCCACCAAGAAACTATAATATTAGCCCCACAATACTAAAATAACCATGAAAACCACCCAACATGTAGTGGTAATCACTTCCTCACATGCCAACCATGGAAACCAGACACAACCCCACTATATAAAATATATAAACAACTAATGTGTACCATCACATTAATTCACTATCTCTTACATGGGAGTCAAAAAAATTATAGATTTCATAAATATGGTTCTTTACCATCTTTAAATTACTAACCTTTTATGAAAGTTGATTCCAATAATTAACTTTTAGAAAACAATACACTCATATCATAGTATCAATAAAAATTATCACTAACTAGCAGAAATATTCATCAATCGCATAGAATATCAGAGAATCATATAAATAGATAAGAATCATCCCCTTACCCATTAAATCTCATTAGGTATATATAATTATCTTTATTAAGTTAATTATTACCATCCACTCAAAGAAAAATAGGTATACTTATTTCACATTATATGAAAAATAAAAGAGATTTATCAAATTCACCACCTAAACCAAAGAATCACTATAACTATGAAAGAACAAGTTGAGGAAGAGATAATAACAAGATCAAAATTACAAAACAATTCGTCGAAAACCTAGACATAGAAACTACCATTATCCACTCACCCAAACATCAACTAAAATAACAACTACCACTATGAAAACCTTCTCTAAATGATGAAAAAAGTGGTAACCAAGGATAAATGAAGAGTGAATCACCTAAGATCACCAATAATTGATAATTATAATCTAAGGATTATTTAATGGAAATTAGGAAATAAAATACCTCCCAAAATCACACTTGATGCTACCTAAGAGTTAGGGAAAATATAACGAACTAACCCGGGTCAACAAAACATGTCATCCAAGATTACTCAATATGAGGTGGAAATCAATAAATAAAACATAAATTTTATCAAGTTTAATTGAAATGAGATAAAAAAATGGTGTATAGTACATAAATAGGTACACATAAATTAGATATACTAGGAAAATCCAAAAAAAAAACTAATCTCGGAAGAAAAAATCAATAATAAAAAAACCATGCCTCTATGTGAAAATTGCTCACCACCAACCTAAATCAATATGAAGATTATATCAACCAAGAGAAAATATAAATCCACCTGATAACCTACCCTTTAAATGTGTCCTAAAAACCTAGATCTTTATATACCTAAAAGAAAATACAAGGTGTGAGGAAAACTCCAAGTAAGATAACACTATGAATCTATACAAAATCTATCTATATAAACCCATTAGTTATATATTTAAAACAAAATAAGGTTATAAATTAATTTCAAATGGATATGTTTTACAAAAAAATCACTTGGTTTCCATTAATGTATTTAATATTCATATAAACCAAGAATATGAAAATCACATAAAAGATAGTATAAAGAGAATAATCAGAATAATCCATCGAAATAAAATATGATAAAAATGTGAGAAATAAAACATGAAACAATACCACCATATATAAAAAAAATCATAAATAGCCCCTAAACTATGGTAATATGTACTCAGATACATAAAGGATCAATAATAAATAAATACTATGAATCAAGTTGATATCAATTCCCACCATATTTAATCAATATCAAAATCATAACCCCTAGTGGTACCATACTATCTAAGGTTTTTAAATGACCATAACGTTATGTTCCCATGGTTCATAATGTTATCTATTTTCTAATAAATTTATGTAAAAAATGCTAAAAATTTTATAAAACATTTCCACATGAAAAATATTACAACATCCATGCTTGAAAATTCATTTTACATCAATATTAATCTTCGATTAATTTCATAAAATACTTGAAGTGAATAAATTTGTTTTTAAATAAAACCCTTTTTTCATGCAACCTAATATGCCATTTCATAATGTTACCCTTGAAAATTTAAAATAAATCAATTTATTAAATGAAACAAATTGAATTTACAAAAAACAAAAGTTAAATCACAAGATAGAATATTTTCATAAATAAACATACATCTCTAATAGAGGAAAACTAAATGACAATGAGAAAAGAGATCAAAATTTAAGAGATCAGGTTCCCAAAAGAATAGATCCAAAAAAAAATCATGAATACTCCATCAAACCCACTAGATCTAGTAATCACAACCTAATAAATTTTAAAATAATTATGGGGAAGAGAGATTTAGAGAAGATGTAGTAAAATGAGGGTAAAGAGGTGAAAATTGAATCATAACTTAAAGAGATCCACTAATAATGAAAAAATTCAAATATCCAAGGAGAGAACCCTCTACAACACCAAGGAGTAGTTAGGTCGACCTAATAAGATATTAAGAAGATATTAGACATAAAATTGACCAAGGGTATTAGGTTAATTTTTTAATTTTAATAAAATAATATGGGGTACATAGTTAAGCTTCACAATTAGACAAACCATGTCTTAACCATGTGGTAGACACTAGACCTTGAAAATAAAACCACACAGGTACCTAGGAATAAAAACATAGTTTGAAAAACAATTCTAAATTCATGTGGTACCCTTTGAAAAAAATCCCATTTACCCATATAATTTTCTTGGTGAATCCCATGGTTAGAAAAACCATGTTCAAATCAAGAAAATTACCTTTGGAACTTATAAATCCATTCTAGATGATTATAGTAGGGTTAATACTAACTATGCATAAACTATGTGCCCAACCTATTTTCCCCAAATCTCTAAAATTTCAACCCAAAAAACCAAATCCTTTAGAACCTCTAAAGAGATAAAATAAGTTGGAAATTAAACATACATATAGCCCATGGGGTTTCACAATTATCCCTTCAAATAAAACTTATGTCCCTAGAAAGAACTCCTGATTTTGGACTCATAAAAAAAGAAGGCCACTAATAAATCATCGATGATCCGTCTCCCACATCTCAAGGTTATACCATATGCACTACCATAGTACAAAAAAGAGGAATTGTTTTACCACGTAATACCTTATACTGGCTATCCATAATTTGGACTACTTTCTAAACCACTGAGGTGTCTATATCAATATTGATATCCTCCCACTAAATCACATGGGACATATCTTGGTAATACCTCATAAATTTGGAAACATGAAACAAATCATGAATTGATGTTAAGTGAGATGAAAAGATAAACTACTAATCCACCTTTCCAAGATGTTTCATGACCTTGAATGAGATAATAAACCTTGGTTACAACTTACCCTACTCACCCAAATGATTATTTCCCATATGAGGTGAAACCCTTAGAAAAACCTAATTAGCAATCTCAAACTCAAACGAGAAACAACAACAGTTATCATAGGATTAATAATGACTCTGATTTTTCTTTATTTTTTAGATAAAATATAAATTTTCCATCATATCTTTAACAATATTCAACCCAACTCTTACCAAAACAAAGTAGATCTACATGGACACCCAAAAAACACCTCTTAGGATACCATTATAATCAATGTTTTGTTTCTATTGTTATATGATAATTAAACTAATGAAATATGGATTTAAAAATAACTAATGAATTCTGTAAAGAAAATTTGAATAATTTACTGAAGAATATGAATGGTTAACTCAGTCTTTCTATAGATACGAGGGAGGTATAATGTGATTAACATCATTTGGGTTCCCATTTCCTCTTATAAAAACTTCAAAAAACTAGATATAAATTTAGGACCGCTATAAGAAAAAATAGGTAAAGTAATTCCATGATTCTTAATGATCTATGAGAGTGTAGCCGATTGTAAACTATCGACCGGTCAAAGTTCTGATGCTCTAATAATGTGTATAGTAGCATTCGGGTTGATTCCTCAATGATAATAATTTTTAATAGTCATTTGTTTTTAGTTGATTGTATTCTGATTGGGGGGTTTGTTTGCAGAGCTTATGAAATGATTGATTGATTAATATTTATTTAACAAATTTAAAAATATTGGGGTTAGTTCATCATTAGGTAGTTAAGCTTGAGATATCCTTGAGATTTTCTTTATATTGCATTAAATTAACACCCATCTCACAAGTTGACATTGATTGGAATTCCTAAGTGTTAAATCTTTAATCCAAGGCTTAAATTAACTAGGATTATAACCTCAATCAGTACATGATTTTGGTAGTTTATTTATGGTTCCAATAATCCATGGAATCTATATGTTAAAAAAAATAAGTCATTAATCCATGACATGCTAAGTCCAACATACACAATGTTAATTTGAAGAATATTCATCGAGAAAATAATCCCAATCACTTAACATCCCTAAATTTTGACTCACCCCAATAATAGACTTAATCCGACATTAATATTGTTATTAATATGGTAATATAGGTTAATGGTGATGAATTATAAATATAACAAAACGAATGGTATAAGAAAAGATTTGTGCGTTGAACACACACACACACACGAAGGGTGACCAGAATTAAAAATGAACATTAGATTGAATTAGAAAGAGAAATAAGGAAATGAGATTCAACTGTATTAAAACTATTTTAAGAAAATTAATACGAAACTACATAATGTGGATGAGAATAATAGATGAATAAGAAGAAACATACCTTAAAATAGAATTACATAAACCATGACTTATAAGATTACAAACGAAGAACAACACAAAAGTAAAAGGAAAAAAATAGAGTAAAGGTATATCAAGTGAAAAATTGAGTATGGAATGTCCTCCCAGGCCTTTGGTAAGGATTTTTTTCATACCAATATGTGCTTCTATATTCTGAATTACAACTCTTTTTAAGGAGAAGAGGGGGATGTATTTATAGCCCAAGGATGTGGACTGTTGGCATTCCCAATCTGTCCCTCCACTTGGCTCGACGATTTTGACATCCAGATAGCCAAATCTAGAGATATCTCCTCTTCAATGTTGTAGATAATAATTTTGGATGACTTATCTCAAAATTTGGAGTCTTTTGTACTAATGTTGCCAAATTTATGGCGGTGTGATTAAACAAAGTTAAACTGTCCATTTCAATCCATGCTTTTTCGATGGCAAAAATGTGAATGGATTTTGGAATAGGAAGATGCCTTCAAATCCGAAATTCTTTATTCAACAAAGTCGGACACCTATATCTTTTGTTTCACACTGAGAAATCTCAGCTTGATTTGATGACTATATCAGGAGACATTCCATGAATACTGTACTAATTTTAATTCCCGTCCAGAATGGGGGGCAAAGATTAAATGAATCAGTTGGCCCCCATTTATTTGGATTTGGGACTTGAAATTTTTATCCAAGACTCCTTACATTGTCCCCCAAACCATTGAGGAGAATGAAGGGATTTTAACTTCTATATTGATCCCAGTAATTCAATATTCATGGATTTTTCAGTTTCCTCATAGATTCTATGGTCCTTCTTGTGTGGTCCATATGAGCCTTCAAATGGAAGAATTGGCCCATGATCCCTTATATTGAAATGTTTTATATTGAATTTGGAATCCTAAAAAACATGAACCACACAATTTGTATTAGTAGGGGGAGAGTTATAAATAAAATAGTAAACTGACTCAATTGGACTACTTTTAAAAATGCTAAAAAATTATACTTAGTATTAAAACATTAATATTTCACACAAATTATGCAAATTTCATATAAAATAAGTAAAGGGGATATATAATAAGTCATGAAAATATTAATAACATAAATCTCTCATAAATATAAGTTATAAATTTCTTTCACCTTTATTTTATCTTTAATAGGAAGGAAATTAGATGATTTCATAAATCGATCTATGGTAATGAAAATCACATCTTTCCCACTATGAGTCCTTAGTAAACTTAAAATTAATTCCATGTATATCTTACCCAAATTCCAAACCAAAATTTGTAACTGAATAGTCTCTAGTGGACCACCTTAATCTTTTGGAAAGTAAAGAATCATGACATGAAGTCTACAATCGAACACCTCATCCAGGGCCATAGGTACCGATGTCTCAAATCATGATGCATATTGGTAGTCCCAAGGTACACCAAATAACTAGACTACTGTCCACCATCAATAAACTTCTATATTGATGATAATAGAATAACCATACTACCTTGGAAATTCATTACACCATTGGGAGACTAAGATCAATAACCTGAGGTCACCACACCATTTACGATTTTACTTAAGCACTGATATTTAGTTCTTGTTTCCTATCTAAGACAAAACTTGTCATAAAATAATGAATTAGCATTCACATAAGCTACTAAAACCTACCAATAAACCTCTTCCACTTCCAAAATCATCTCAACAAATAAAAATATCATATAACATCCCTAAAATGATTATTTCAAGTATTGAATTGATAACTTCCTATTCGAATCATCGATGACCATATTATCTTTTCTAGGTATATATACAATATGAATATTGGAATTATAACGATAAACAACCCAAAATCCCTATTTAAAGTTCATATCCATCTATGTAAAAATATACTTCAATATTTTATGATCTAAATATACCATAAATATCTCCCCAAATAGATAGTGATTCCATGTTTTAGGAGTGTGTATCACAGCTTCCAACTCAAGTTAATGTGTATGATAATTCTTCTCATGGAGACATAATTGGAAAGAGCTATAGGCAACCACCTATTTTACCTAGTTCAAGATACAACATAATCCCATAATTGAGGCATCATAGAAAACTTCATAGTTTAAAATTGGTTCTATAAGAGTCATAATTGGAGTCAAAGTCAACCTCTCCTTCAGTTCCTTGAAAGATTTTTGAAAATTTCCATTCCACATAAACATAGCACCCTTAATAGTTTATTCTATCATCAAAGATAAAATTTTGAATAAATATAGAAAAAATCACTTGTAATAATCAAAAAATCCCAATAAGCTTAAAATCTCAAATATAATTTGGGGTTTCTCCCAAGATATCACCACTTTAATCTTTTTAGGATTCATTAATAAATAATCTAAGATACAAAATATCCCACAAATTTCACTTCATGGATGAAAAAATATTATTTTGAAATATTTACTTAAATAAAATGTTCCTTCAATGTTCAATAAAAAAAATGTATATAATCCCTATATTCTTCCACTAACTTGGAATAAAACAAAATATCATCCAAAAAACAACAAGAAAAGAGTCTAAGAATTGGTGAAACATCTAATTCATTATTTCTATAAATTCCAAAGGAGCATTAGTGAGACTGAATGTCATAACTTTTAACATAAAATTCCAATTATGAATTTTACAATCTATTTTAGATATAACTTATTCTAGTACTCTCAACTAATGGTTCCCCGATCAAAGGTCAATTTTAGAAAACCAATGGGCTCCTCTGAGTTGATAAAATATATCATTAATTCTAAAAAAGTGATACTTATTCTTAACAGTCACCCTATTAAGCTTTATATAATTTAAACAAATACTAAGGATTCTTTATCCCTTCTTCTCAAATAGAATTATTGAATATTAGGATGACACACTAGGAATAATAAATCAAATGACCTTAAAATCTAGAGGCTGAACTTTAAGATCCTTTAACTCAGTAGACGTCATATGATAATACGGTAAGGAAATGAAGCTTTCACCCATAAGAAATTCAATATAAAACTCAACATACATATGGGGAGGTAACCCATAAAAACCAATAGGAAAAACCATATGGTAATAATCCACTACAACTAGAAGTGAACCAATTTAATGCTCGTAATCAACTTGAAGAAACATTTCCAAAAACTAGCATGATATTGTCATAGCCTCATGAACAATTGGACATAATTTCCAAAATATAGGATCCCACCCATTGTGAAAGATGTTGTTAATCCCCAAATAGAGATAAGAACTGAAATTCGTGATGATAAAAGTTTTTCTAGGATTTAAATTTTACTATCAAATCCATACCATTTATGAGTTCAAATATATCAAGAACATGAATTAGAAAGTCCCGCATGATCTGAAATTCAATGATCATAACTGAAAACTTAGAATATTTAAAAACCCAATCCCTTATTCTTCCTCAGGGAGTGGAAAGATCCATCAGGAATGCAATAATTTCAAAGCTTAATCTTAACTTATCAAAAAAATTATATGATATAAACTAATGATATACACCTGTATCAAATAAATCTATAACTACAAATGATTTTTATAAACACTGTACCTATCACTACATCTAGCTCTACATTAGATTTCTCTAGTATATACTCTATTCAATAAATAAGTCCAACCTCATATCCTCCATGAACTTTATTTTCTATGTGAGAATCCCCCTTGGAATTCGAATGATATCCACCACCCTTTAATGCATCTTAATGAGCTTGAGAACCACTAGTAAGAGTGAATCTAGCTCTGCTGGATTAATAATATCTCCCACAAAAAATCATAAGATTTCTGAATTGTCCACAACGATGACATGTCCTAGGTTCTTATATATAGTTAGGCTTAGTATGACCAGGTATGTCACATTGATTACAAACTAAATAATTAATTCCTAAAGAATCTACAAAAATTAGTCTCATTGTAATGTAATCACCCTTACTATGCTTCCTTTTCTGCACAGATGACACACCTTGTCTACCCCCGATAGTAACTAAAGTTATACATAAACTTGTCTTCCTGATTATTTCTACCTCAACTATAACTATTTTATCAACTACTACTGTAAAGGTTGGTAGGCATAATAGAATCTAAATTGACTGAATATTATCCCTCAAACCCATCTCAAACCTCCAAAATTTTAGGAAGTCATTACAAATAAAGTTAGGTGAACAAGTAGCATACTCCATAACTGAACACTCACCTTGATCTAAGGATAATATTTTATGATACTTTACCACTTGAAACATTTTAGGATAAAAATATAGATTCAAGACCTTCATAAAAGTGGTCTAATTAAGATAATTGTGTAACTTATATTTTACAATGGAGTCTGACCATTTTCTTCCCATTGCATTAAGAATATAAGTGAAAAAAACTACCTTTGAGTCCTCTTGAGTTTTCAATATGTGGAATATACGCTCAATATGTTAAATCCACTATTTGAATTCTTGTGTTCTCCTATAACCACATAACATTGGAAGACTTTTCTCAGTAAATCATGAGCCATGATCTACCATTCATCCCTATTTTGAAATACCCACCTGACCTAGATTCTGATTAATGTATATAATGTCTTCCAATAATGAAGGGTATACCAGAGGATTATCCTATGAAACTTGTACCCTAATGTTTTCTATTGGATTTTTAAGATCTCTTATTGGAGGAATCATCTAATAAATTGAAAAGAAAACATATAATTAGCTTAAGAGTAAATATGTAAATTAGAATATCAACTTCAAGAATCCGTATTAACACCTTTAAAAAATAAGAATTTGAAGCTACCATGGACTCAATGATTGAATGGATAAAAAAGAAAAAGTTCATATAGATAACCCCAAAATACTTTTTATCTAAATAACCCTAAAAATATTGACCAAATTTTGATGAAAATCCCTAAACATCCACGGTAATTCAAGATCATAAAAATTAGTGAGCTGGCCAGGCACCCTTCTATAATTACTACCTAAATTTTTATGGCCCTAAATCCTATCTACTATAAAACCTAAACAAAAATCAATAATATCCTCTATATTGTTGTCCATGCCTTCCTTTTGATACCATTTTGTAACGAACCAACTTGGGTTGACATAAGACATCACCCAAGATAACTCACTATGAGGTGGAAATCAACAAATAAAACAAAAAATGTCTGAAGTGAAATTTAAAGGTGAAAAAAAACATATTAGAATAATGAATATTAGTACACATACATGATGAAAAAACTGTGAAGAATAAATCAACCAAGAGAAGACGGTGAGATACATGATACCCTTACCTTTACCTTTGTCCTAAAAACCCATAATTTCGTATGCCTAAATTCATATGTAGGGTATGATGTAAATTCCCAGTAGGATACCACCATGAATCTATATCATTTATATCTCTATAGAACTATTATTTCTATATTTAAAATAAAATAGGTCTATAAAGTAATTTCAATTAAAAACATTTTATAAAACATCCTTTAGTTTCCTTTAAACAATTTCATATTGATATAAACCAAGAATATGATAAGTAAATGAAAGATAATATAGAGGGAATAACTTTAATCATCTATGGAAATACCATAAGATAAAAATGTGATCAATGAAACATGAGAAAATACCATCCTATATAAAATCAACCACAAGTGCGCTCTAGACTATGGGAAAATGTACTCAGACATGTAAAGGAACACTAAACAAGACATATCAAGAATCTGACTGATATCGAGTACTTTTATAATCTACCAATATCAAAATCATAAACCCTAGTGGTGGTATAATGACTATGGTTTACATTTTTCCATAGCCTAATGCACCCAAGGATCCAAATGTGCTATGTTTTCCAAAAATATTTAAGAAAACTATGCTCATAATTTTACAGAAAATTTATATATAATAAATTCGTCACCATTTCCATTTTCGAGTAGAAATCATCTTTGAGGAATTTTTTGAAACACATAATGTGAATAAATATGTTTTTAAATAAAACCCCCTTAAGACCCCCTATTTCATTCCACCCAAGATTCAATTTCATTAAATAACCCTCAAACATTTCAAATTAATCAATTTATTAAATTAATCCAAAGTAATTTATAATAATGTGAGGTAAATCAATAGATATAACATTTTTATAGAGAAACCAATCATTTTATGGAGGAAAAGTAGTCACCTTTAATAATAGATATTATAATTAAATATATTGGGTCCTCACATGCCTAAATCTATAAGAAACATCATCAATTCCCCATCAAAGACACTAGATTTAAAAATCAGATCCAAATAAATTTTTTAACAAAATAAGGAGAAATAGACCAAGAGAAGATCCAAGAAAAGGGGAAGAAGAGAGTTGAAAATGAATCATACCTTAAAGATATCCACTAATGATGTAGGATAAATACCAAATATCCCATTAGATAACCCAATAGAGTTACTAGGAGGGGCTAGATTGATATAATGAGATATTAAGAGAGGATTAGGCATACAAATGACCAAGGTCATCAGGGTAATTTTCAAATTTTTAGAAAGTCATACTGGGTGCACAATTATGCCACACGATTAGAAAAATCATGCACTACAATAAGGTATCCACTGACCTTTGAAAACCATACCACATATTTACCTATGAGTAGTTATGTGATCTTAAAGTCCATTCTCGAGCCTATTGAAAGCCTCTGGCCAAAACCAAATTCACCCACATCATTTTTTTCTAACCACATATTTAGAAAAACCTTTCACACACCTTGAAAAACATATATAGAACTTACAAATCCATTCTATATAGTTACTATATGCTTACTACTATCCTTTTTCTATTCGTGCTATTGGATGTTTCTCAACAATCTCCAAAATTTTAACCCCCAACTCCTAAAAGCCTTTAGAACCTCAATATATATAAATTAAAATGAAAATAAAACATACCTGTGACCTAGAGGGAATCATATAAAAAAAGTTAATGAAATGAATTTTGGAGAAACATTTAAATTTTACTTAGTCTAGAAAAATACAAAACTATAATGCAGTGGTTAATGTCCATGCTGCAATGGGCTTGGTCAACCCACATTTTAGAAACCACATCATCGTCAACCACTTGACCCAATAAATCTGAGGAAATATCACAACACAAGGCTCATCACCACACCAAACCATCCAATTCCTTGAGACATGAAATGGAATAACCAAATAACCATGGTGAAATGTCATCCAAAATTTTTGGTTGACCAAATCGATGACACAATAGTGATAACTACACTAAAATACCCTAAACTTACCTTCATCACAATCAATCCATAGACTGAATCCATGGAACATACAAGGGAACATGGGATAAGGGTCTCTAGAATGTCAAAACCCATGATATTGACCTATAAACCACCATAGTTTGTTTCAAAGGATCAATTCCACACCCATATCCTCCATGGTGAAACATAAACCACCACACCGAAAATATGACCCTCCAATTGGAATTTTAGCATGAACATTAATTTTTTCCCTGATCCTCCTTCCACAACCTAAAACACCTAAAACATGCACAATAAAATTCCATAAAGGTTGTAGTTGTTACATTAGATACCTCTTAAATGACCCTCATCTTCCAGAATCAAAACCAAACCCAAAAGGAAATATTGAATTCCAACCCAACACTCCTTGGGAGATACCTCTCAAACATGGATGACCCTATCAACACAACATAAAATTATTAACTCTAATAAATCAAAACCAATTAGAGAATTATATCATCAAAAAATCAAATATTATGGGATAATTAACATGATTCAATGAATTGCATTCTCACATACTATCCTTTAAGCCACCATGCATCCATAATACATGGACCAACATAATAACACACCAGTATAGTGCCTTCTCCTAATGATCCTAAATCATAATCAGTAGCTCCATAAATATTATATCATCCTTGACATCTAGATCTTCCCAATAAATGATTTGAGAGTTATTATAAAGATATCATTGAATATGAGATACATGGGATAAATTATGGACCCTTTCCAATTGTGAAGGAAGATCAAACTGATACACCACCCCATTAATGCACTATAACACATCAAGAGGCCTGAAAAACTGAGGAGATTGTTTGATCCCTCAACCAAAACTATAATACCCTTAATAAGGAAACAAACTCATAAACACATAATCCCTAAACATGAAATCCAAAGGCATCCTCCTCTAATCCCAATAATCTTTCTAACATTCTTATATAACATCCATCCACACACCAACCTTATAGATCTTCTATTTCATAAATCATACCACATCTGGTTCAATGACCATCATTTCCTAAACCCATCCCAACTCAATGAAGACCAAATATTCTGCCTATCCAACACTAAAAAATGATCCATGATAATGGAAGAGTGATATTAGTTATTATTTGAAAACTCAACCAAAGGAAAATGCTTCATCCACAATCCACCAAAATCCAAGATGAAATTCAATAACACATTCTCAAGTATCCAGATAGTCCACTCAATTCTCATGTCTATATATGAATGGAAAGTAGTGTTAATTCATAAATAATAGTTAAATGTATGATACAATCCTATCTAGACACATGAGGTAATGTTTGGATCCCAATCAGAGATGATGATCCTTATCAACCTATGAAGGCAAACAATCTCATCCATATATTCCCTTGTAAGAGCATC
Source organism: Viscum album (assembly GCA_963277665.1). NCBI lineage: Eukaryota > Viridiplantae > Streptophyta > Magnoliopsida > Santalales > Viscaceae > Viscum > Viscum album. The sequence continues at coordinate 1,455,269,021 of OY728123.1, read as the reverse complement.
CATAACACTCAAACCCCTAACTTTCAAGAAGTGATCTGACTTCATCAACTAGTTTATAGTCACTGGAATTGCATCATAACAACCCAAAGACCGAGGTAATTAGATGATGAAATCCATAAATATGTCTCCCACTTCCACTTGGGGACATTCAAAGGATACAAAAACCTTCTAAGAACGTGATGTTATACTTTTATCTACTGATAAATCAAACATCATTCGACGAACTCTGCTATAGACATATTCATATGATACTACCACAATTGACTCCTCAATCCAAGATACATCTTGGATTCCCATGAATATACCACCAAGGGTAAGCTATGAAACTCATAGAGGTCTTATTCACACATCACCAATCAAATAAACAACCTCCACTAGAATAACATCTGATGTCAGTTATCCTCTAAAAATCATCAGGAGAATCTCTATGAATAACATGGTTCTATATCACGTCTACCTTCGATTATCCCCTATAAGACTTCTCCAACTATTGAGATAAGGAGAATTACACTATTATATGATACAAACATCCTCTACCACTAACTTCCTATACATTTTGATGAATAATAATGAAATACTTCATCACTCTCTAAGCATCTATAGAATCTTAAACTATATCTTCTTGCAATATACTATTCAGAGCATTTACCAGAACATTCCTTTTTCCAAGGCTATAAATGATCTCAAAGTCATAGTACATTAAAAACTCCATTAACCTACACTATCTAAAATTTATATCATATTGAAAAAAATACCACAAGATATTTCGATTTGTAAAGAAAAAAATTGATCACTAATGAAGTAATTCCACCAAAACTTCAGAGAAAACACCTCTACAACCAAATACCGATCAAGGGTGGTGGATTTATTCTCATGGGGATTTAAATGACTAGATATATAAGAAATAAATTCCATTTATTAGATAAAAAACATCCCAAACCAAGGTAGAAAGCATCCAAATATTCCTCAAACATTAATCCCTCTTTTAGAAACTGAAGCACTGAGTTTCCAATCATCTACTCCTAGAAGTTGTCAATGTATGCATTAAATTGATTATTCCAAAAAAATATTATTCCTTCTTGTTTATGGTTGTCAATAGGGATGAAATCCAATATTATTTAGATACAAAACTCTGTTAATATCCCAAAAGAAAAAGAAATCTATGGACCTATACCATATTCTTAGGTGATTCCTAAGAAATAACTACTTGGATCTTCGATGGATCCACTAATATTCCCTAAAAAGATACCACATGTCCAAGGAAATTCACCTCACATGACTAAAAATGAACTTTGAAATCTTCTTATAGATTTTATGGTGTCAAAGAACCTATAAAATATCCCTAAGGTACTCAGTATTCTCCTCCTTAGACGGTAAGTAAAGCAGGATTTTATTGATTAAAACCACTAGAAACAGATCTAGGAACTCATGGAACATAGATCTCATGAGTCCCATGAAATGTTTTGGGAAAATCATGACACAAAAAAATATTTCCATGAACTAAAAGTTCACATGTTAATAGAAAAATTGGTCTTCTATATATCTTCTTCTATCAACCTAATCTGATGATACCTAAATCAAAAACCAATATTTAAAAACAAGTTGGATCCTTTCAACTAGATGAAAAGCTCATCTATTCATGAGAGAGGATAACGGTTCTTGAATATTACCTGGTTTAACCTCTGGTAGTATAAGAATAGTCTCCTAATTACATTTTATTTTATATACAACAACACTGGATCACCCCCAAGATGAAATGTTGGGGAAGATGAATCCCTTTTATAATCAATCATCAACATATATCCTCAAATATCATAAATTAAAAGTTTTTATCAGATAAAGATCCATAAAAATAATAAAATCACCACGATGAAACTATATCCCAAACATAATGCCAAATTTAGGGGGTATTTTCATAAATTTATTAGGGAAAAAATTTAGTAACTCTTTGAAAACTCTAGGGATATAGACTATATGAGTATCTAATTGAAAAAAATGAAGCTCTAGAATCCTTATACCTATTTAATAACGTTTGTTACCAACAAACACCACATGTTTACCTTCCACATAGGAAAATTTCCCAAGAATAAAAAATAATTATATCATCATAATCATAGAGTATATCAATTTCATTCTAAGGATAACATTTTATGGTTGTATTAAATAAAAATTATGGCATCTAACTAGCATTGTAAACACCAAAGACACCAGAAGCCTCCCCACCTTCACTACTAAGGAAAATAATATGATGAGTATAATAAATGGGTGTGATACTCCCAAATTAAACAATAAAAAATAAGGTATATGATAAAATGATTATATTTCAAATGATCTCTAGTCCCTTTGGCACTAAAACCTCTGTGGTATAAAACTGACCTCACCTAACTCCTCTTCCCCTCTACTGTCACCCACCTCCATGACCATTCTAAAATATATGACCCTAAGGATAAGGAACATCACATTACTACCCCTAACGTTACTATATCCCCTATAATAATCATTATCTGACAACTCCTTGTATAGATATGACATCAGAGGGAGTTGTTATTGAGGTTGATAAAGAACATCGCTACTGATACAGTGATAACATCTGTGAACAATTAATCACTCCAAGAAATGGTGACCATAACATCTATAAGGGAAATAAATAGTCACATAGCTAACAATAGATATATGGGAACTACTAGCCCATGAAAGTGTGGGTTAGACTGCTGAGTATTCCTCCCTCATAGCTAAATCTAAGACTACCTTTAAACCAGAGATCCACTATATGGGGTTTTTGATCATCTAAAATCACTCATGAATCCACTCCTAATATGATCTTTCCTGAGAATTCATATTCTTATCCACCTCATCATTCTTTTTCGCCTCCTAATACATAGGAAATGTAAATATGGTGACTTCATATCAAATAACTAAATTTAGTTCCACTTAAGGCATCATGCTTTGGACTCTTCTTCAAGATAAGGATATGGGGAAAAGTATAGAAGATCCTTGAACCTGATCATATGCTACCACACACCCAGGCTCCCCTACTAATGGGAGAGAAACTCCAACCACTTTATTAATGAAAAACTCTACATAGAGCTCCCTCTAGAAATTCATCCATGAAACATGTAATTCCTTGTATTCTCTAGGATACAACATCCATAAATGATGATCTCATCCTCTAATCAAGTTGATATCTAACAAAACCCAATACTCATTTGAAGAATGAATCACGATAAAGACAATATCAAGATACTTTAACAAGCACTTCATCTATAAATTATAGATTCTCCCCTCACACTTCACCAATCCCTGATATTGGTACTCATGAAATGAACTCCATGATTCATCCTCCTTAACTAGATGAACCCTCCAATGGTCAACCTGATTATATTATTATTCCTCACCACCCTAAGATACACATAGAATATTTACAAAATCATGAATATAATGATTATAATAAGATACTTTGATATCAATCTTGATATCAAATATATTAATACACATATCTGTCTCTGAATCATTCTTGGAAAACATAAAAATGTTTTATATATGTTGGGATGAGAATAAATGTATATTTTTTAGGTTCATCCTCATTACCTCTCATAAAAATGTTGATGGATCATACTAATTATTAAATGAGAAAACAATATAACTAATATTAAACTATACAGGGTCAACTACCACCCTCACTCACTAAGGCACACTCACCAAATATGACATCCAATATAGTGAATTATTCCAAAATAATATTACAAAAAGATACCCCACAACTACTTCCCACTAATTCTTCACTCTCATTCCTTAATGATATACATTATGGTTTTCATAATCCTTTTTTAATCTATACCATAAAACAATATATATATATATATATATATATATATATATATATATCCCACATCACAACCACATGACACATATCACAACCACATCATCGATACATATCCACCATCAGACACTATATCCCAAATGCATATCACATCTCATACATGCATCATATGATTAGTATAGTAGGGTATCATGAGTATAAAGGACATCAACCTTATACCCTACTTATACCATACATGAAACCCACCATATATCATCATATCCATACCATAAAAGTTTTTCTAGTAAAAAACATACACCAACACACTTCACATGGTTGTACCTATAGTGATCATTCATAAACTAAACTACACATATAAGGAAGATAGGATAGGAGGGAGTAATTATCCATCAGTTCCCTCACCAATTTGAAAGTTGGGGAAAAAACTGAGAACCAATTTTTTTGCATTGATAGTAATACTTGAATTATATGGGGTGCATATGAAATTAAAAGAAAAATAAAAGTATATTAACAAACAATCCCTACCTATGGGATCACACTGAAATAGTAAAATCACATCCCTTATGGACATGATGTAACCAACACTACTAACCATAACTACTACCATCTTTACAAATTTAACTAGTCCAAACTAAGTATAAATGAGTCACATTTTATAATAAAAACCTATCACCTGATGATTGATTTTGGGGGGTTGAATGTGTTGCAAAGTTATTCACATCGATTTCACCATTTTTTTCACACATGTTTGTGACAGGTCAGTTTCCAATGGTGTTATTTAGTAGAATTGAAAACACCCAATGGATCTCTTATCTGTGATGACTCATATAACTTCTTTCCAAATGCATGAGTTCATTGGGAAAAATCTCCAGAGACACTTAAGCACCCACACTGTTAAAAGGATTATATATTGGTCTCATCACACCCTTTTGGGGAGGATTATTTCTTATTATGGGAGTATCTTACATTTTTAATTTAAGACATGTTCATGAATTCTTTATTTATTCCCAAGTATGACATGGGTCTCCCTTGAATTAACAATAACTTATTAACATGAATGGATTCAGGATCATCTATATGTATCTAAGGTTCACCATTAATGGAACCATTTATATTAAGATTAGATATTCTTATTTAGTTTTCCATTATTATATTTTTTTAATCTATATAATGGGGCACTCTAGAATTTACTATTATATAGAAATATGGGAATATTTTTGTTTTTAGGATTAGAACCATACAATGGGATTCCTACATATCCTTGTAAAAGGAATCAATACCCAAGTAGTTCAGTTACACATAAGAGGACACACTATACATTTTAAAGTCATGTTATAGGGACCAAACTCTATAGTTTAATGTCATGCAGCAAGGAAATCTAGGTGGAAGGTGATTATCCAATGGCCGGTGTGGGACTTACACTAAAGTAGCCTAAAGAACTAGGAAAGTATGTGTTTATCTAGGTGGGGTGCATGATATTATTAGAAATATAATCTAATAAGGATGGTGATGAAAGAGACCCAAAATTAATATAGCTCACTGGGTTGGATGTGACCCTACTAGAGATGTATCCTAGAGAACATTAGGTTTAATTTGAGTGTTGGGTTTGAACCTCAGAGAGGCTTCCTGTGTATCCGAGTTAGTCAAGAATTAAATCCCATTTATTTCAAAATTGATAGGGGGTTACACCTATGGAGTAAGGGCCAAAGGCGCTTCATTGGGAATATGGACCTTTGAAGGTTTGTCTCGCAGAAAATATGTCCTTTTGAGAGGATGAAAACATTATTTTGGGGACTATACCTAGTAGGATATCTAATTTCTAGGATCATACAGATGTCATAATCATCACTATATTCTATGACCATGTGAGTCATGATCGGTGTGATAAATAAGGGGAAGTGGTAGATCTAGAAACCACATGGTGGAAGAGAGGAATAGGATGGGCCTATAGACCATATATGTAGATGTGCATCCTGGGAAACTATCTAGAACCACACCTAAGGTTAATACCCTTATTACCATGGAAATTTGCGCTCGAGAAAATTTTGATTATCCCCCTTGCTAAGTATGTTACCAATGGTACCCCATTTACCATGGGTATATATACTCAAGAGAACATGCTGGTGTAAACTTTGATTTGATCATACATATATAGTGAATTTGGGAGAGGATTTTTCCTGATACCTCAAAAAGAGGCCTATTTAAGGATTAAATATCTTTACAATGGAGGTTGATGGAGATGTCCATTAGGATAGTTCGTAGAGAGTCCATGGTGGGGATAAATGACACATCGGGGGAAATCATTGAGAGTAGGAAAGCAGAGCACCCCAGGATTCCCCATTCCTCATAGTGTTTTGTTATACAAGATGAGGTTCCCTCTATATAGAATTTTTCGACACAGGTTCAGATTCCTTTTGCGTAGGATTTTACTATATGGGTTCAATTTCCTTCCACATAGAATTTTTCTACGTGGGTTTAATTTTCTCATATGTACTGTTTTTATAGATGGGGTAGGGATCCTTCCATGTAGCATTTTTCTATATTGGTTGATTTTCCATGAAGATTTAATCCATATATTCTTTTTGTAATGGCATCTATAAATTATTTTAGGTATGCATATGTTCAAGTGACTTCCCTTTCTAACATAGAATTATACCGTAAATTTACCTTCTCAAAATCAGTGGCTTTTTAACATATTCTCCCATTTTTCAGTATTTCCCACTAAATCCCCCTTGGGATTTTTATAGAGGCACGTTTGTAACCACATACCAGTATAGACAGTATTCCATATTTTACCACATAGTTTCTTTATTTTTAGAATCCTACAAAAGACATAATTTTTGCAAAAACTATTTTCTTTCATTTGCAAGAGACGGAAAACACCATCAGGGCCACACATTTTTTTTCATTTATAGGATCCAGAAAGCAACGTCACTTCCCAATTTTTTTTTCATTTTAGGATCTCGAAAATAGTTTCATGTCCCATAAACAATAATTTCATTTATGGGATCCCATGTTGATCGGAGGTCCGTATAGTGAGATTGTAATGTGAAACCAATCCCACCATTTTTACTTCACAACCTATTAAAAATTTTCAACTCTTTTATGAGTTTATTATACACTTAAAAAAAGTATTTTTACATTTAATGAAGATTTTTCAAGACCTAATAAATTCCCCCATCGGAATAGGCACCGATCAGGTTGAAAAAAAGGTGATTCTAATGAAGAAGTTGGTCCCATTTAGGTTAGTTTGTGGTATGCATGTGGAATTATAACAGGTCCCCCATGCTTATAAAAATGGATCAGATCTCATTCTTCATTTATCAAACCTCTATGTGAACTAACATTGTGTGAACCATATCTCACTCATTTTACCTCACATAGTATTCTCCCTTTGAAGAAGGATTTTCCACAAACTCAAAGGGAATCGAATATGAATAATATTACTAAAAATTTCATATGATGCATTGAGGCTCAATTATTCCTACATAGAAATCTTTTCCATGGTAGTTTTCTTCCCCATGGACCGACTGAGTGGCTCATGGACCAAGAAACTCATGAACCGAGTGCCTCATGGATCAAGTGCCTCATGGACTGAGTTCCTCATGGCCACATAGCATGTTATGTAGTTTTAATAAAATTTCCCATGAAACCATTTTAATAAACATACCAACTCCTTATTTCCATTATAAATTGAAGAAAATAATAATAATGAAACCATTGAAAGTTATTTTTAATGATAAAATGAGGAGAAATTCCATGGTTGATTCTATTGATAATAACGCCACACAACATCTACCCATGCCATCAATTTTGGGTAGGAATTATGGGTTCATACCTTCTTGGGTATCTAGTCTCAAATAGGATGCCTCTCTATGGGTTTGGAATTACATCAGATGTTCCAATCCCAACATCACATTGAAAAAATAAACTTATTACCTAGATACTCAAGAATAGAAATATTCCCCAAGAAAGCATCTCATCAAAGGGGTCTTTCATTCAGGAATGATACTCCTAAGGGTTTCTTTTCAATTAAGCTCCTTTTTCACTAGAGGAACCCATTTACGCACCATAAGAAGATGTAAAGTAATATTATATCATCACAAGGAAGGACACAACAAATGAGAAGTTAGTTTAGTTATCAAAATGGGACCTTCACCCTGGGAGCATATTCAGTATCGACTGGGGGTGGCCCTTCTAGCTCAACAAGACCTCTGAGTATTTCAAAACTGAGTTGAAGGCTATGGGATTATATGAATCTATTTGGGTATCACAAAACTATTCTCATCAAAACCAAGGTGTTATTCCATAACTTCTTAGTAGATGTAGTTCATACACCGATACATTCCATTTGGTGCAAGGGGACGTTTGTATTAACCTATGGGATATGAAGATGATCTCAGAGGAACTGATTATGAGAGATGTCAATGATGAATTTTTTCCTCCCTTTCTAGTTTGGGATGACACAGAGAGGATTCCATTACTTTAAAAGAAACTAATTGATAAGGAGAAAGATCTTATTAAGGCTAACCCTCACCTAAAATAGGATATTATGTTATCTGATTGGATTAAGGATTTTTCCACACCAAGTGGACATAAACCCCATGCAAGAAGGATGAGGACATTCCCAACCCTTGACACTATGAGATGTGTTGGTTCTTATTGGATGATACTTGAGGAGGGATGATTCACTATGTGGGTCTAGAAGATTATCCCTAATGTTGATCGTTTGGTTCAATTAAAACCCTTTATCACCATGTTTCTTAGTAGTTGTTAGCTTATAGTGCGTGAGTCTGAAACAAGAGTTAGAGTCACAACCTTTTTGATCAAGTCCTGGTTAGATATTAGAAAATGTGTTAATCTTTTTATCCCAGTGATGGAAAAAATATATTATCTTTTGGGATTTATAAGCCAAGGGAAGGCACTATACTGGCTTGAGGGCCCATTTTAAGTTATTTGGGGTTAGATAGAATCTCACATAGGAGGATATGAATTTACCAAAAACCAATGAATCCCAGAATCTTAGTTTTGGCCTTATCTGCAATGTATAAGTGGTTTTTACCCATTAGGCTAGAAATATCATGGTGTAGGGGGCTATCTCAACCACCGTTACTATTTCACTAATTTTCTTTATCCCTCCCCTACACATGGCTTGGTGAATGACATGTTTGGAGGTCATTCCAAGAGGGGGAACCTCATATCATTAAGAGAGGGTGTATTGGATTCTAGAATAGATGGGAAGATAATATGTGAAGGGTATTAACCCTATAGGTTTGGGTGTTAAATTCAATGTGTTTCGATGAGGTGTCCCCAATCCATCAACAGTGCACACAAGGAGAAGAATTTAATAATGGATCAAAAAATCTAGATAATGTTCTCCTGAGAAGATACATGTTGTCTGAATTACCTCCCTCCTTCTCAAGGTCTTTATCCTTTACTCACCAAGACTTATGTTGAATCATGGATTAGATCATATCTTTGTGACTAACTTGAAAAAAGGATCTTGTTCTTAAAGATCAATTATTTCCCAAGACTGAGGGGGTAAAATAAAGACAACTAGACCTTCTAGTCTTGGGTTGAAACCAAGAAAATATCTTGTTTGCAACCCCACCTCCACCCCCACCCCTATATAAAAATGTTGAGAATATGGGGTTCAACCTCCTAGGATACTGGCACTGCTTCTCAAACTCAAGTACCCATCCACCCTGGGGATTCTTATCCAATAGCTAGGAGACAATGGGAAAATTTGAGTAATTATATTCCTATTAATGACATATGTATCCTTATTGAAGATAAATATGTTGAATTTGAATTATATGTATATATATTAGTGGCTAAAAATACTTCTCACACTAACGATCCTGAAGTGGAAGAATCCTATATTCATGATCTTGATACCTATGTTCATTCAATACATAATCGACATGTATTTTATATGTGAGTAATTGAAATGATGAGTATTGATGTTAGTTAAAGTGAAGAGGATAATAGATGCACTTTTGAGGGGGAGATGAGGCCATCCCACCTACTTCAACCAGGCTTAGGGACATTCCTTCTTCCTGTTCAGGGCCTTGAAAGGACCTAACACCAAGGGGTCTCATGGAAGCTAATATGCCATGGAATAAAGTGAGGTGGCTAGAACCCACCGCATATCCAAGGTAGGAATCTTTTAAACTTTAAATTACAATTACTACACCCTTCCTTGAATATTGGAGAAAATTGGATTACAGGAGATTGAGCACATGTGCTGAAGAAATTTGGAGAGCACTTTAGTCCAACGACATTGATTTTCTAGGATTCAAGCTCATCGTTGATCTAAAACGAATTTATTTCTGGGAGAACCCCCATGAAGTGGGTATACACCTCAATGATATGAATTCTTGTATAAATTTATTTAATGTAAGAGTTTACTAGTCCAACCAATTTTAGGATGTAGTGATAACCATGGTGGAGGAAGATGGGCCAGATGATGAGGTAATATGATCCTTTGTATCAACTCTTCTTTCTATTATTTTCATGATCATGAATCCCTAATAATTTTTTATATAGAAGGATAGGGAGATTCAATCATATATTCCTTCCTTGAAGTATACAAAAAGGGATACTATTGTTGGGGTGGACATATCTTCGGGCATGTGAGCCATAGTAGAAGGATCTCCTAGGGTAATTGAGCCCATATTGGTGGCTCTTACAGATCCTATAGGAGAATTCCCACCCCAATATCACACATTTTTCTCCCTAGGAGATAATCTCCATGGAACATTATAAAGTATCAGCATGAAATAAAGAAGCTCACACATATTAGATTTGGAATAACATGTGGTTTTAGCATCTCTTTACTTAACAATCTTTGTGTGTGATTACCTATGATGATTAATTAACTTTTTCATGAAATGGTATAGGTTCGGTGATCCAACTAGAAGTAACTGCATGAGGGACTATATCCCCTTCTTCTTCAAATATAGATGTGACAAAAATGACGGTTTTAACTGGGTATGATGGGGGACCAAGATCAACCGAGGATGTCATGGAAGTTCCAAGCCCTAGGGTTTCAACCCTTCCCTGTCAAATGACCACTTTCCCATTAGGAGGGGAGCCTTTAGGGTTCGATGTTTCTGTCAGCCGTACTAATCTTGATCTGCTAGATATGACATCCAGGGAAGATAAAATGATTCAGGATCAAGGAGAGTCATACCCAACTATCACTCCCAGTTCTATGATCATCATTTCCACAAGGTTTTTATCTACGAGTGACCTTAGAGAGGCCACTGATTTAACAGAACATGTGTGTGCACCCTAAGAATCCCCATAAGAACATGAAAACATATTTCAAATAGAGGATTTAACATTGATATTTATATTCATTGGGACAATAGAGGTCACGAAAGTCGATATATTGAAAATTGAAGCTAAGTTCTCCAACCTTCCATATATTCCTTCCATTTAAAAGTTTAGGTATTGACTGCTTCAATCATCTGAATCTAGGAGTACTATCACAAGACTTTATAGTTCCTAATACTTCTCTAACGTTTAAACCTATTGAAGTTGAAAAGGAGTTGGTTTCCATAGAGCCAACCCATGTTGAAGGAGTTGAGTCAAGACCTTCTCTGGTTTCACTAGCTCCTGAATAAATTCCACTATCTGAGAGTGATTCTAAAGAAGATCAAGAGTTACCCATTGAACTATATAGAAGACAACTAGAAGCAGATTTCTCAGACCCCCTGGTGACTTTTCCAATGAAACATCCTAGATTACATTGCATGTTTTCAATTATCATGTATGGGGGGTTTCAATATCATACCATACATGATGTGGTAAAAAGGTTATTATTGAAAAAAAGATGGATAGTGTGTTATAGTATCATCTCTCAACTGTGAAGTCCATATCCCATATTTCTATAGCCAAGAATATTCTTATTTCCAAATATATTGAGAATATCAGGGTGATTGTGACACAATAAGTTCAAGTTGCATATAAGAGAGCCTTATTGGAATGGATTTTTTAGGAATTACATCATCTTAAACAAGAATTGGATCATGCTTAGGAGAAATTTGATGAAGGTAAATTACTATTGGGAGAGTCATAGAAGGAAGAACTAGATACTTCTAAGAGGGAAGATTCATTGTGATTTGATGTAGATGAAGAGATCACAACATTTTCTAATCTGTGAAAAGTCGTAGATGATTATGATCAGGCGATGATTCAATTTTATGAATCCACCAAGTAGGCTTTGTAATTGAAATATTTTACTCATATGGAGAAAATACAAGATTTTTATGTTCCTAATTTATTTCTATCTAGAAAATAATTGAAAACTTGTTATTCCTCAAAAAATTATCCTTTATCTTATCCTACAGTTCCAATCAATCATAACTTGCAATGTTTTAATAATCAATTTCCAAGATTACCTGAATGGTTTCTTCACTGAATAAAAATCTTGATCATGATCTAGGACAATCATGTTGAAATTATCTCTTCAATATCATTTCTTATGGATGGTTATAAGTATAATCAATATCACCATAACACCAGAGTCGTCTCATTTGGATGAAAGATAAGGCAATTCTCTATTTTTTTTTCTAATCCAATGCACCACACAAACATATTTTTGACTATTGTTAGGGTTACATGGAAAAACCACCAAACATTGTGTCTTTCCTAATCCAATGCACCCAATATGTTGAAAACTTAGTTCTTTTGACTCAAAATTTATCCAGGTTCCCCTTTTTGGGTTTTCAGCTTGGTGAGTACTATGTATCCTTACATGGGCTCTTTAGAGTCTTACAATCTAGACTAACATGACTGTTGTTTTAGGTCAAATAGATATGATTGTGAGTTATGGAATGAATACCTGAGAAGGGATATGTATCCAAGAATGTATCAATATTCTTAAAATATATAAAGGGTAATTTCAAGCCCAAATTTTTTGATTTTATAATACAAGGAATGATATGGGACAAGTATGTAAAGAATGACCAGAGACCATGTTTAAAAATAGGTTTTCAATATAATTTCTTTAGGGATTATAGTGAAAGAAGAGAAATTTTCTAAGGATGAATAAGACTTTGGTTAATAGGCCTTTTGAGGGAGACTTATGTAGATCCAAACTAGGAAAATTATATATAGTCTAACAAAGGTGTCCTCTGGAATTTGAAATCTAATTAACGATGGTCAAGGGAAGCTTATAGAGATTTGGTTTTCTCAAGACCATGGAGGGTGGTTTGTAAAAGAGAATGTGTCTAAGAAGGAAGGGAGAATATTTTTTGGCACTATAAATAAATGGGAAACTACTCCTTGACAAATTTAGTTTGTGTAAAGGAAGGGGATTTTTTTTCCAGATGATGATAAAGGAGGGGTTAGGGGAGAATTATAGAGCCTCTATCCTTGATTGGGGTTGTTTCTATGAATATAGGAACAAAAATGTTTTGGTTATTGTGGAAACTGAGAAAAGAATGGAGGATCTAGGCATCACAATGAGTCTTCATGGAATGGGTATCAATTTTTATGCAGTTCTTTGGGGTGATGAGGTGGGTGAACAAAATCAAGAAGAAAGGATCCTTTCTAACAAGGGTTGACGTATCCTACATTTTAATTTCATTTGATCAGGAGATGGATTATGTAGTTTATCATCTTATGGAGAGGAACTTTGGGGCTATAATTTAAGGTCACTTAGCTTTGACCGATAAATTAGTATTTTTCCATTTTATGGTGATTTGGTTGAGAATGGTCTTCCATCTACGAGCATGAAGGTGGAAGATTGTATGATGAAATCTAGAGCCTTCCAAATCCGATGAGTGATATGGGACACGTATGTATAGAATGACCGTGGACCATGTTTGAAAATTGGTTTCCATTATCGTGTTTTTAGCGATTACGGAGATAGAATTAGTATATCCTAAGAACTAATTTTATTTGGTTTATAGTCCTTTTGAGGGGTCTTATGGAGAGACAAATTGGGGCATATTATACATAGTCAAAACAGGGGAGTCCTTAGAAATCTGAAATTCCATTATCAATGGCTAGGGGAATAGTATGTAGATTTGTATTTTTCCATACATAGATTTTAGTTTGTGGAAGGGAAGTTCCTAAATATGGAAGGATAATTTCATATCAGAATTACTCAAGAATTGATAGGAATGTTTTCCCTATACGGTTCTGACCCATAAATAAGGAGAGGTATTTTTTTGTTATAGTTAGGACCAAGGCATTGGGTTCAGGTGTCACAACATATCTCATCAAAGAGAGAATCATTCCATAAATAGTTCTGGGAAATACTCCCTACATAGATTGAGATCTTGTGTGAGGAGGGGCATTTTTTATTTAAATATGAGCTCCCTGGCATGGTTATAACCTATATTGGTCCCTCCTATGAATATTTGACTCATACCTAGAAGAATGGGTAATTTTTATATTTTTATTGGACTAAGAATTTAAGATTCAGGCTTTACTGTGTATCCTATGATAATAGGAATCAATCCATACATAGTTCCTGGATTTACGTATTTCAAGAGATGTCAACTATGTAGATTAATGTTATGTGGTAAGGACATCTGGTATTCCATTTAAGGTCATGATACTGGGGCCTAGGTGACCTTGATGTGGATTGATATACCTTGGTCATGCTGGAAAGCCCCCTTCAAAAATTCCTAAGCCCACATGTGCTATGTTTGGTGAGGGAAAAACTAGTACCAAAGGATATTTCACCACATAAAGGTGGTTAAAAGGAAGGATATAATAATTTAGATCCTATGGTGGATAGACAAGGATATAGGATCTGGGTATCCTTACATATCTCTTGGGAATGAGGATCAAGTCATACATAGTTCTAGGATTTTAACGCCAAGTAAGAGGGACATTAACCATGCATTTTAGCATCATACGGTAAGGAAGTAGGCTTCCTGAAATAAAAAAGAATGCATAAAGAACCATAATTACTATTCAGGTATTTTGGGAATTTCATTATGAGAGGAATCACATTCTTGTGACATGAGGATTCTTGATATGGTTTGATAGGTCATCATATTCTTAGTACACATGGTAAGACTAAATTTTAATGTCATCTGCTGAAGATGTTGTTGTATAGTTTAACATCATATTACTATGCTTACATGGTGTCTTGTGGTTTTAGGCCATAAGGTTCGGACCATATGTCATGGAAATAATGAGTGATAAAAGGCTTATTAGGATAACATGTTCTAATGTTCCTCAAACATGAAGAGGTAATTCATAAACCCTTATCTTAGGGTTCTTAGATCAGGAGAAATGATATGGGACAAAAATGAAAGGAATGACCATAGACCATCTTTTAAAAGTGGGTTCTAGCATGATGTTTTTGGATATTATAGAGATAGAACAGTTCTCTCCCAAGGATTACTTTTCATTTGGTTAATGGGCCTTTTGAGGGATACTTATGAAGATCCAAATTGGGGTATATTATGTGTAGTCAAAAAAAGGTGTCCTATAGAATATGATATTATATTTGTGATGGCTAATGAATGTTTATGGAGATATAAAATTTCCTAAGAAAGTGATTATGATATGTTGAAGGAATGTTTCCAAGCAGCCAACAAGCATTTAGACTAGCAGTAAATATAGATTGTGACGTTTCCTACATAGATCTATCACATGTGAAAAGAATATGACATTTTTTAAGTAAACTTTGACTGATCATGGCAAAAGGATCGGAGAATCATTACATATCCTATGTGTATAGGAATAAATCCATATGAAGTTCTGAAATATGACATGGTAGAAGACCAATGCTAGAAATGGGGACGTACTCTCTAGATAGGATATTGAGGCATCCCATAGCTGTTATGACGTATCCTATATTTATAGGATCAGGTACGGATTCCATTTATCATCATGTACTAGGGACACTGTCATTTGTTCCTCTCATACTCAGTTGCATGTGGTAGCCCTAATTTTCCATAGGGTAATGATTTAATTTTAATTGCATATATTCAATTATGATGGGGTGAAAATGTCTTAGAGGGATTTGTGTGGCTAATAAGTGATGAACTGACATGTAAAGAGGGTGAGGGGGACCCTTTTCTGGAAAAACTATCAAGAAATATTTCTCAGGGTCCACCATCATGATGAATAAGGGAAAAGACCTCATTATAAATTAATGATGAGGCTGCACCTAGGATAAGGGACCCATGAATCTCTATGTATCTCATGGGGATGGGAATCAATCCCTACGTAGTTCGAGATCACATCATGGTGGGAGGCAGATTCTAGGTGTGGTGTACTATCTAGTGAGGACATTGGAACCATAAATTTGTGACCTAAGGTATCCCATGTTTATTACATAGGGAAATGCTACAGTTTAATTTTATGTTCTATGGAAGATTTTCCAAGTAGTTTAACATCATTTTGTAAGGAAATTTACAATCCAGTTTAACGTCATGTAGTCGAGATGATATGGTCACGTGTTTACATAAAATATTTATTTAGGAACCTCATGTTGGTGGGAGATGTGGTATGTTTTCCATCCATAAATATCAAAGAATAATCAATATTGGAGTAGAATTTGTGTATGAAATAAGGTTACTACAATTCGGGATCCATATTTGGAGGTTTCTTTTTTAGTATCATCAGAGTCTTTAAGACCAACACCATCTCTCCCTCAAGGAATGACTGTAGGTGGACTTTTTTTCTAAAGTCCCACACAATCTAGTTTTTGTGGACATGTAAATGATGAAAGGTATGAAATATTTTTTCATCTAGTAATTAAAATTAATCTAAAATCTTTTGGAACTACTCATCTATGGAAAACATCTCATGGATGGTTATTCAAAGAAAGGGAAATTTAACCGTGATGGGTAGGACCACCTTTGTCCTGTATACCAATGAGTATGGGGCTGCTTGTGTGGTAGTGTGAGTTGTATTCTGGTAATCCAAAAAGGCACGTAGGATCTTTTTTATCTAAGAATATTTATCCTTGTATACCATATTTTGGGGTATATTTGATAAGGTCTTATTGAAGGACACTATCTATCCATTCTCCACTACCTGATAGTGAGATTAATGGCCAGATTTGTTGTTATACTACTAATACAACCTTCTAAACCCATTAGAGTTTTTTTCCATTATCCATCAGTATCATATGAGGGAAACCAAACCTAGTGATGATATTGGCTCACACAAAGCGGAAAATATTCCTTATCCTAACTTCTTTGAGGGGTACAACTTCATCCCACTTGGAGAAAAAGTTCGTTGTAGTGAGGATATAATTGAACTTATTGGATATGGTAGGAGGATATGGTTCCAAGACACTCATTCCCCATATAGAAAATTTCTAGGAGTACTTGGTAGTGTGCATAAACTCTTGTTGTTGATGAATGAAGTTGTATTGTACCTAGAAGAAATAGAACTTTCTGGTGAATTTAGTGCAATCATGCATCATTGTGGTCCAGTTGTACCAAATCCTTTGTATTTGATGATAAATCTTGAATCCTTACTAGTGGGTACCATTGGATCCAGTGTGAATGTATTTCATGAAAATAACAGTATATTCCCTATCAATGAAACTGAGAAGGATCCTCTCAAGCCCCCACTTATAGAGGACCTTTTGATAATTTATGCCATCATTAAGGAAAAATTTAATTTCTATTTATCAGATTCTATCTTTCCCAACTCTGTCTAATGGGAGTAATCCATTTTGAAGGTAGTCCACAATGGGTGTCATCCATACAGTCACACCACCCTCTGGTTCGAGGATGAGATTGACCTAATTAATCTCTAGTATGTTATTGTGAAAAAATGTTTCCTTGAAATAACAAAGCACAATGTTGATGATTGTTTTTTCCTAATATAGATCTACCAAAGCTATAATTGAATTTAATAGGGAATCCTCTAGGGAATTTTGTGAGTGTGGTACATGGGATAATGTCATTTCTGAGGTAAATTCATCCATCAGTACTCGAACGTAGTCAAATAGGGGGATTAACTCTTCTTTTTTGATAGTGTAATCATAATTAACTTACATGATGATAAATTCTAAATAGACCTTTATCTTTAAGTGATTCAATGGTACATATAGTTTCAGATCTAGCCCAAAATTAGGACCTGATATTCATCTTCATTGTTTGTTCACCCTTCTAATAGTATAAATTAGTAAGGTAGAACTACCTTTGCTGGTAAAATGAGAATGACTCCCAAAACAACTTTGTTGAGCTTAGGGACATACATCCTCTTCCTTGTTGGGCTTCTCAATGCACCATCAAAATACATCTCCCATATCTTGGGGAACTATTTAATGGAGAAGATATCTATATAAATTAATCCAGTATCCAATGACGTCATTTATATCGATGGATGTTCTATAAGGAAGTCTTCCAACACCTAGCCTTTTACGGCTCTCTGAAAAGAAAACTGAATATAGAACTGCTATAAGATGACTGCCCATCATGACAGATGCTCATTTAACATAGAACTATTAAGAATGTATTTGAGAGTGTTTCTATGAGAGACCAAATGGACTTTATGATGCTATAGGAAATGCCTCAGTTTTTTTACTTCAAAGATTTGTGTTGTAAAACTTTTTTGATATTTGAGTAATGAGTCTTAGTATCGAGCATGGTTTTACTGAGATAATAAAGGATATTTTCACACCTGGTTTTATTTTTTTATGCGAGGAAGGTTCCTAGTGAAAACTCTATGGCTATCACATATAAAATAGGTGGTCTTACTTAAATCTGTATCATCAACACTGGAAGGCTCAATAGATATTTCTTGAGATTGTCAAATGCTTCCTGATATTCATTAGTCCACTGATATATAATACCCTTCTTCATCAACCTGGTGAAGGGAATTCATTTTTCTCTAAGACTGGATATAAATCAATGAATTTCAGACATGTTTCCATGAATTCCACTAAACTATTTGAGTTTTTTAGTATGTGACATGCAAAGGATAAGATTTTTCTGTTTAGGCTTGACTTCGATGACATGATGGTGTATGATGAAGATGATAAATTTCACTAAGGTAACATCTAAAGCACATTTCAAGGGGTTTATCTTTAGTTTATGTTGTAGTAGTTTTTTGAAGATGGTTTCATGATTATCCAAGTGGTCATAAAATTTTCAAGACATAACCTCCAAATCATCAATGTTGAATTCAAAAAACATACCCATGAATGGTTCGAATATGTGATGCATGGAACATTGGTATGTAGCATAGAAAATGTTCATTCTAAATGGTACTACTAGATATAAAAATACTCCCTGAGGGGACCTGAAGGTGGTGTCTTATTCATATTCTTAGGACATTCAGATTATATTATACCCCAAATAACTATCCATGAAGTAGAGAGAAGATATCCATCTGTTGCATCAATTAGTAGTACTATGATCAGGACTGGGAAATCATCCTTCTGATAGTGCTGGTTGAGATATCTAAAATTGATACATACTCTAATTTACCATTATTATTTTTGAAAAGGACTATATTGGCTAGACATTTTGGATATTGGACCTCCTAAATGAAGTTGGACCTGATGAGTTTATCAACTTTAGCTTCGATTTTGGCATTGGGAGTTATATATATCCTTATGGATGCCTGCTTATAGACCTATTGATTCTATATAAAGACTAGGTGGTGAGTAGAAACCTCAAGATCTAGGCTTAGAATTTATATATAGTTATATGAGAACACTTACCAATGTTTCAATAAAAAATATATATATACCTCTTTTTCTTTGGCATGAATGGTTGCACTGATCAAAGTGTGATGTGGGTCCTCATTTATACCGAGATTTATCTCTCTAAGTTCATTAATAGTGGTAGATAAACATTCTTATAATGTTGGAGGGGTGTCTCTGAGGTCCTATTCCTCCTCCTCTTCCCCCACTTCTTCAGCCTATTCTTCCTCATGTTCCTCCTCCTGTTCCATAGTGGGAAAAAGTAATGGAGTGGCATTTTTAGTGTGCTAAGTGGAGTCAATATTTTGACATCCAGAAATTAAAGTGACTTTCTATGACCCAATTGATGATGTGGGGTCTCTTTGAAGTTATATATGGGAGATAAGTGATGGATAATGGGTATCTTAACTTTATCTTTGTGACATAATGGATTCTTCTAACTCAGCTGATGAATCAATGATCTATTGAAACTCAAGGGATAGAATGGGGGCACTATCATCTGAGATTGTACCACTGTATAGAGATTTAGTGGCCTTTTAATCTCTATTGGGATCAGTTTTCATGACTAATATCATGAATATTATTGAATATGAATCAAAATTTGGACTCCTATTCTTGATCTTATTGATGGTATACACGTAATCTTCACTAAGATATTTGAAAGGGTTGGTCAGGGTCATTTCTAGATCATTCAGGATAGTGAACTAAGTGACACAGTTTACCATGGTCTATTTACCCTCCCTCTGATAGAATCCTGCATCAATATAATTCAACTTGAAAGATTCAAATGGTACCTTATTACCATGAATTTTTTTGATTTTCTCATTAATGCAATATTCGAGGAATTGATAGTATAATGAGGGGATTATTTCATGTTGATGAAACTAGGGCTTTCCAAGAAAAACATTGAATTTCATATCCTATAAGACAACTATAAATTCTAAGTCAGATACAAGGTCCCTAAATGGAGCCTTGATCTTAATTTTTTCCCAGGGTATTTTAATCAGTTTTTTCCTAACCCTGTAACATCAAATCATAAGTTATTAGGTTAGTCTCATTATAGCCCAACTAAATAAGTGTCCATACTAGAATGAGATTAACTATCAATCCATTTTCAATGAAATCCCTTCGAACATTGATACCAATTATCTCGTTGGACATGTACAAGGTTCTGATGTGTCCTTGTATAACAACATATTTATCTTTTACTATAATCAAGATGATCATGTGACATTCTACAGGATCTATCTCTTCCCGATAGACCTCATTAGTGGAAACCTCAGCTTCAAACTCCTAGGGATGTAGAAAATATACTATGGGTGCTTCCTTAAGTTATTTTGATAAACTCGAGGCATCCAAGATTGAAAAATTGGATGGTAACAAGGAAAATTTTATCAAGATATCATACTTTTGGGATAATGTCATATTCTTCCTGATGTTTATATTCTCGTTTATATGCTCTTTTAGAGATAAATTACTTAATGTAGAAGGATCGGCCCTTGAAATAGGAGTTGAAGGTGCTCCTATTTTAGGTGGGTTTGGCCGAACATGTCTACCTTCCTTCTGAGGGTAATCATACACTTGTACAACCACTAATTGGTATTTTAGAATGATCAAGTTAGGGTGTATTTTGGAATATGAAGGTATATTTCCCTACTTTTGTTTGACTCACTAAAGCGATCTTCCCTGAATTTACAAAGATCTGACAGTATGAGTAGGTATAGGGCTAGAAATTTAGTTTCTTCCATGACTGTATCTTCCCCTATACCCTTGGCTCCAATAGTGTCTTCCTCTAGTTCCCCAATTAGGTGTGGGAAACTCAGGTTCATAGCCAAAATCTTCATTAGAGAAGGGATTTATAAAATTAATGACATTAAGGGAACAAAATACCAATTCTTATTCTAATAAATTTTATGCCTCATGGGTTGATTTTGGTGGTAACATTTTGTAGGGCAGCACCAGTGGTTCCAAACATGAAGGCATGGAGTCTGAGAGAGTCAAAGATGACTTTATCCTTGGTATGGGTTCATCTTCATATATTTTCTCCCCACCCATCCCACCTTGTCATTTTTTAAAAGACCATATTTTTTAGGACTATGGTGTTAGTGGAGTCGGTTGTGTCATAGTGAAAGTGGATGAGGGTATAGTTGGTTGTTTCAACTATGCTCAAGGGATAGAATGATCTTGATTGATTGTATTTCATTTCATCCAATCTTCAAACTTCTACGTTTATTTTCTAGAAACTTATTTCCACTCAGCTTATTACTCTAACAGAGTAGTGGAAACATGCACTATTTTTTCTAGTGGTTTCCCCAACTTTACATTCCCAGAGTCTACCATTTTTTACAGGATATCTCCTAAAATGAAGCATTCATAAATAATATACCTCGGTATCTAGTGAAGGGGGGAATAATCTATCCAATCATCAAGACCATCCTAGTTGGTCCTATTAGGCTCTAACAGGTAGAGTAAATCATTGTCCTTGGATTTTATAAAGTAGTTTTGGAATTCCTCATCTTGGAATAATAAAAATTATTATTTTTCTCCTCAAATTGAGTTTACATTGGTCCCCTCTGATCTACCTGATGAGGCAAGGGTTTCTATTGACACATAGGGGGTCCGTATGATATGGTGTGGTTTTTGGAGTTGGATCTAGCATAGAGGTTGGATTAAATATGATGGATGAAGCCTTTTTCTTTCTTGTTAGCTTCCCTAAGGTTGATAGAATCATTCCAGACTTGAGCTTATATCATTGTATAGAATCTTCCATTATTTGAGAAATTGCAGTGTGATCTTAAAACCCACTTGTTATCTTACCAAGATAAGAATCATTCACAACTAGTTGTTGTAACACACCGAGATTTTATAAAAAATATTCTTTTTAATTTCATTAATGTCTTGTGTTGTAGGCTACACTAAAATGAGCTTGCACAACACGCATCCTTGACTTGCCTTGTATTACACGCAATCACGACCTTCCTCGATAGCGTGTGTAGTACGCAATAACGAGTTTCACTAAACAACAATATGCTATTAAAATATTATTAATTCTAGCCGTTATGAATAGTAATAACCAGTTTTTGAAATTTTGAAAATTTTATTTTACAAAATGGACATCATTTTTGGATTCAGAATATCAAAATTAGCTAAGGGTGAAATTTTGGTAATTTTCGGATAACTTTCATATTTTGATGAATAGTGAAAATTACTAAATTTTAATTAAAAACAACTTTTTCAATAAAAATAATTAATAGTGATAAATTATTTATTTGAGTGGTTTTAAAGTATATTTAAAATATATTTTTACAATTTAATACAATGTTGGTCATTGGATGTAATTTCACATTTAAACCAAACATAAACAAGTGTCAATCTTTTATTAGTTATTATCTCTTAAGAACACGCTATTTGTTTTGACGACGAGAATTAATTTTTAAATTAATTAATGAAAATGATATGTTTTGAATTTGGTAAAATTGATATCATCTTTGAATTCATAATACCAAATATAGCTTAGGCCTAAGTTTTGGTATTTTTCTGGAAACTTTCATTTTTTGATGAATAGTGAAACCATTAAGTGGTAGTTAAGAAAATTGAATTTTTCATAAAACTTAATTTTACCGCTTCTGTGAGTGGAATTTCAAAAATCTGAGAGACACGGTTGATGTCAGTAAGTAAAATGTGCTTCAATGAGATAAAAATATTTTTTGGTGAATAGTAACTTTTTACTTTTATTTACCACAGTTAAAAGTAAATAGGGTAATTAAGGGTAAAAATGATATTATTATCACCCTAACACATGTCCTAATTCTATTGGACAGGTGTAATTCGACCTAAAACAACCTTAGGAATAAAATATAATCATTTGGCCCACTTGGATTAGATTAGGACTTTTAATATTAATTTATTTAAAGAAGGGTTAAAATAGTTAAATTCAAAGTTTAATAAGTATATAATTTTTAATATAGGGTTATACATAAGATAAATTCGACTATAAATATTCATTAGAAATATACGAAGATTTAATACATAATGGTATTTTAGTTTTAATTTTTAGGCATTAAATAATTTAGTTTATTTATGACACAAATATGATGCAGTAATTATCTTATTAATGAAATATTGACATAAGTGATGTTATAAATACCAAAATAAATGTAATTTGAGACTTTTTATGAATTAAACTAATTTTAAAGGTTAATATGACAAGTTAGTATGGATTTAATTTACTTTTTTTGAACTAATAATTCTGTTATGATTTTCAAAAAAATCAATTACTAAATAGTGTCAAAATTGACATAAAATAGTTTTTTAAAAAAATATTATATTATTAATTGATATTTTATTCCTCAAAATCTAATGTTCAGACAAATGACTTATATAAGGTTATATATATTAATAATAAACAACTTGGGGATCTTTTGGCTGATTATAGTAAGTTTATTAACCTTATAGTATAAGAACACAAGAAGACACGATAAAAGTAAAATTATTTAACTTAATGTTAAATCTAAATTATAAGGCTACAATAGGTACCTAAACTTCTCTAAATTCTATTGGATGAGAGGATTTCGACCCATCCCTACCTTATCTTAGAAATAAATCAATTTGGAGCTATTTAAAACCGAATTTGACTTTATAATAAAATAATAATTTTAGTTATTCCAAAGGTGCCCCTCTCCTCCCTTATAAAAGGGAACCTCCTCGCTCTATTCCTGACACCACTGTGAGCCTTCATGCTCGGCCAAACCCTGCCAAATTCTCTTGTACACATCCTTAGAAACATCCTAGAGGTTATGGTCTTCCTGAAAGACCAATATTAGTGCCCTAAAAGGAGATCTCAAAGAGGCGCTTCAAAGAAGAGGTAATGTCCGTTACCGATTCTTTCAACTTTATTTATTCTTCCACTTCTTCTTCTTAGGTTGTTTCATTACGAAGTAATAACATAAGTATCAAACATAAAATGATATGTTATTATATGTATGAAACAAACCTATTTCACCATCTATCCTTCCTACGAAAAACGAAATCACCGCGCGTGCGTACGTACGAAATACCGTCTCCACGCCGTGGTGTAATCTATTTTCCACCACCACCTTACTTGGATGGGTATAATGGTGTACATAATAACTATATATTATTATTGTAAAGTGATATTGATTCTGAAATAGTATACATACACTCCAATACAATTCCACTATCCTGAGAATGATATCATCGCTCGTGCGTACTTAGGGACTACCGTCTCCACAACGTGATGAGATTCATTCTCCACGTTAACCATTCTTGATTGATTATAAATTATATATAATAAGTAATCATGAAATATATGAAATAATAATGATACTGGATTTATGTGTATATATATGTATGTCATCAACTTAATTCCATTCAACTCAATAAGGAAACGAAAACAGCGTTCATGCGTACGTACGACCTACCGTCTCCATGAATGATGTATTTCTTTCTATTAAGTGGTCTATTATATATATTTATATTCTGAATATATATTATATATAAATCATGTTTTATATTCTGGAATTAAGTAATCATGATCTAAGTAATCATATTAATAATTACAAGTCAAAACACAGAGGACAAATGAAATGATTTTACCCAAAACGCTCTTTAACATGGAATTTACAAAAGAACTGGTAAAATAAAGTCATAAGTGAACCATATATGACATCATAAAAATTATTATGATTCTGGAATAAGTCAATGACATTATTTAAATCATTATACATGAGGTTAGGACAATTAAGAAGCAAATCAGGCCTAAGGTAAGGGAAATATCAGAATCTCATTTTTATCCGAGATTATTTATACTTTGGAATTTACTGGGGTGTATTTTATCATCCACATACATGTTTACTCAATATTTCATATTATTTACATCCATATAAAATTGTTTAAATCCAATTTTACCCTTCGGTGAGTTTTTAGTAAAAGATATGAAAGGAATCTTTTGTCGTTTTTCGTACGAGGTACTTTTTGACTTTTCCGACAAAAGTACGAGAAGCATGTTTTTTTAACTTATACGACATGAATGGATTTTTAAAACATTATTTCCAAGAAGCTTCCTTTAAAAGTTTTCAAGTTTATTTTTAATCAACTTCTTTTATTTTATAATTTTATGGCATGTTAAGAAAGGAAAAGTGTTTTTGAAGTAGAAATGATATTTTCCTCAAGAATGGAGTTCAAGTGTTTTATCAAAATTATTTTCCATCTAAGATAATAAAGGGTTCTATTTCTATCCCTATTATTAAATTGATTTTATTATGTTATGATGGAATTATTTTTATGAATTACTTTATCTTGTATGAATTGTTTTATGATGTCACAATGTTTAAGATTTCCATTTTTATTACATGGGTTATGTTATGATGTATGATTTATGATTTTGTGGCACACATAAGAATGGTATCATTATGAGATGGGTGGGACCTATATCTCCCTCCAATGCACTGGGTAAAGATTTTATATCTCATGAGATAGACATGGCTGGAATGGATGGTTAAACCGGTTCAGTGAAATAAGACTGAAACGAGGAGTGAACTCGGTTTAGAAATGGACTTTGTCCACTAAGATAGTCTTGGCAACAAGTATTGACTAATAAGAAATTATTCTCTATGATTATGTGTGTATGCCACAAAGTTTCATGTTTTAAGTTATGATTATTGGGATTACATTTCACTACTATGATTTATCACATGTTATGAAATTATGATTTCTTTTGCAGGTTAAGATTTCCAAAAGTTATGTTCTTTTGTATATGATGTGATTGATATTTCTTTTGTTTACCCTTACTGAGAATTTGAGCTCACCCTTTTATGTTTTCTTTTCCCCAGGATATAAATAAAGGTTTTAGGTAAAAAAAGGAAGATCTTTATGGGAGATGTTGAAGATCTTTCACCACGATTAGAAGATTATATTCTGAGTTTCCAAAGACACTAAACTATTACGGTCCTTGTGTGTGTTTGTTTTTGTTATGTACTAAGTATTCCACAAAAGTAATGTAATGTCCATGTACGCTAAACTTAGGGTCTCTACAATTGGTATCAGAGGAATGTTTTAGTCCTCCTTTGGAAACTAGGATGCGAAAACGTTAGTGAGATCCCTAGAGATATTTCTAAGGTATGTCTAGGGATGTCCCTAAGTATAAGTATACGTATAGGATATAGTCCTAGAACTATGGTAACGATATTAGATTAAACCAAGGATGTTAGATATTGAAGTTACTCCCCCTTTATTATGATTTTTTCCTCTCACACTATTCTTTTTGGGTTTTAGAAAATGGCTGGAAAGAAGATGATTCACGATAATGGATGATATGATGGACAATGGAATGATATTCTTCATGAGCAACCAAATGAAATGGGATTTGGAAGTTCAAAAATCATTATTATGCAGAATCAGCAATCTCATAATATGATCAATAATATAAAATTTGGTAAGTTTCCTGACTTGGATAATAAGAGAAAGATGGAGTTTAATGATGATCATAGAGGAAAGAAAGTTCAATTTCCTCTATGTAAATCATGTGGGAAGAGGCATCAAGGAGAATGTTTCAAAGGAACTGGAAGATGCTTTGGGTGTGGAAAAGAAGGACACAAAGCCATTAAGTGAAAAGGAAAAGGTTCAATTAACACCAGGGATGAGGATAATGGTATTGCTACGACATCAACAATGGTTAAATGTTTTAAATGTGGAATGCATGGGCATTATGAAAACCATTGACCTAAGGTAAAGTCTCATGAAGAGAATTAGTATGGTCGTATGGGTAGTATTTATGTTGATGATGATTAAGACACTACAAATGATATGTGAGATGAAAGAATTGTTGAAGCTCAGTCAATGGTTTAAGAATGTAGTGGAATTATTACATGTTTATCATGTGTAATGTTGTATAAGTAATCTCATGGTACTATGGAATAAAGAGACATCTAAGGATTGTTACACTGTTGTCTTTCCTTGAGTTTTGAAAGTTTATGATTAATGGTACTAGTATCCATGAAAGGTTATTCAGATATTTTTGGAATGTACATGATATGCGCATAATGAAGGGATAAGGAGAAAATATAATGTTTGATAGTATTCATGATCTCATGACTGATATAAGTAGAAGGTTATATCATAGTTTGAGTATATATAATTTTTGGATTTTGGTATGTGGAAAGAGTTAACTTTTGACAGCATTCATGTTTTCACTAAGGTTTAATGGGTATTCATTTTTCAAGAGAATACATGATTATGGTATTCACATGATTGGAATGTGACCAACAAGATATATGGGGGATAAATGATGGTATTCACATGCTTGGTTGATGACATTTCAAGTAATCGTTTTCTTTATACTATGAGCCTAGACCGAAGTATTTTAGATAATCCTAAAGATTGGAATGGATTATGTTGGACATAAGTTAGTATTGTTTAAGGATATAACTTTTTATGTGATGTTATAGTAATATAGCTTTAGAAAAAGGACAACCTGCAGGATGGGCGACAACCCAACACGTCGGACAAGGCTGTGGGAATCGAACCCACAACCAAAGTGTGACTGGCCTTTATCGCCTACCACTGGCCTACAGGAAGTCCCTGTTTAGTAGAAACTAGTTTTATTATATTAAGCAGTATAATATAAGAAGTATAAGTCCATTTTAGGAACCATATATGATTAATCTCACTATAGATGGACTTACGTATTTTTTGATAACTTTTCTAACCTTTTGTTTGAGACAGATGGAATGACCCCTCATTCTATCACATGATCTGCTAACACATCACGAATGACAAATTCAACTTCATTTATTTAAGATATGAAGTGGAAATTGTCCAAAGAATGACTAACGGTGAGACTACACCAAAATCACGAATGTATTTCTTCTAATTCCAATTTCATCAACTTTAGGGGAAATGATCTTGAAAACCAACTTTTTTCCTAGTGCTCTTATATCTGATGAATCAGATGGTACCTTAGATCATCACAAATTTATGGCTTTGTGATTGCTGGCTTTTCCATAGCCATGTTCTCTACCACTCTCCATCAGAACATGATGGTTAGGTTTCTCTTCCATATCCATATTTTCACTTATGTGGAAAACCAATGATTAGTTTACTTGGGTAACTGTTACGTTTCATACTTTTGTTTTTAAATATTGGTTTTGGTATTCCTTTTTACGACGTGGGTTTCTATTAAAGAAACTTTCGAGTAGTAAACCATTTATAACCCTGACGAATTTCGAGGGCGAAATTCATTTTAAGGGGGGTAGAATGTAACACCCCGAGATTTTATAAAAAATATTCTTTTTAATTTCATTAATGTCTTGTGTTGTACGCTACAGTAAAAGGAGCTTGCACAACACGCATCCTTGACTTGCCTTTTATTACACTCAATCGCTACCTTCCTCGATAGCATGTGTAGTACGCAATAACGAGTTTCACTAAACAACAATATGCTATTAAAATATTATTAAAACTAGCCGTTATGAATAGTAATAACCACTTTTTGAAATTTTGTAAATTTTATTTTTTAAAATGGACATCATTTTTGGATTTGGAATATCGAAATTAGCTTAGGGTGAAATTTTGGTAATTTTCGGATAACTTTCATATTTTGATGAATAGTGAAAATTACTAAATTTTAATTAAAACGACTTTTTCAATCGAAATAATTAATATTGATAAATTATTAATTTGTGTTGTTTTAAAGTATATTTAGAATATATTTTTACAATTCAATACAATTTTGGTCATTGGATGTAATTTCACATTTAAACAAGACATAAACAAGTGTCAATCTTTTGATAGTTATTATCTCTTAAGAACACGCTATTTGTTTTGATGACGTGAATTAATTTTTAAATTAATTAATTCAACTTATATGTTTTGAATTTGGTAAAATAGACATCATTTTTAAATTCATAATATCAAATATAGCTTAGTCCTAAGTTTTGGTATTTTTCTGGAAACTTTCATTTTTTGATGAATAGTGAAACCACTGAGTGGTAGTTAAGAAAAATGAATTTTTCATAAAACATAATTTTACAACTTCTGTGAGTGGAATTTAAAAAACCTGAGAGACACGGTTGTTGTCAGTAAGTAAAATGTGGTTCAATGAGATGAAAATAACTTTTGGTGAATAGTAACTTTTTACTTTTATTTACCACGGTTAAAAGTAAATAGGGTAATTAAGGGTAAAAATGATATTATTATTAACCTAACACATGTCCTAATTCTATTAGACAAGTTTAATTCGACCAAAAACAACCTTAAGAATAAAATATTACCATTTTGGCCCACTTGGATTAGATTAGGACATTTATTATTAATTTATTTAAAGAAGGGTTAAAATAGTTAAATTCAAAGTTTAATAAGTATATCATTTGTAATATAGGGGTATACATAAGATAAATTCGACTATAAATATTCATTAGAAAGATAATAAGATTTAATACATTTTATTATTTTATTTTTAATTTTTAGACTTTAAATAAGTTAATTTATTTATGACACAAAGATGATGCAATAATTATCTTATTAATGAAATATTGACATATCTGATGTTATAAATACCAAAATAAATGTAATTTGAGACTTTTTATGAATTAAACTAATTTTATAGGTTAATATGACAAGTTAGTATGGATTTAATTTACTTTTTTCGAACTAATCATTCTGTTATGAATTTTTCAATAATCAATTACTAAATAGTGTCAAAATTGACATAAAATAGTATTTAAAACAAATATTATATTATTAATTGTTATTTTCTTCCTAAAAATCTAATGATCGGCCAAATGACTTAGATAAGGTTATATATATTAATAATAAACAACTTGGGTATCGTTTGGCTAGTTATAGTAAGTTTATTAACCTTATAGTATAAGAACACAAGAAGACACGGTAAAAGTAAAATTATTTAACTTAATGTTAAATCTAAATTATAAGGTTAAAATAGGAACCTAAACTTTTCAAAATTCTATTGGATGAGAGGATTTAGACACATCCCCACCTTATCTTAGAAATAAATCAATTTGGAGCTATTTAAAACCGAATTTGACTTTATAATAAAATAATATTTTTAGTTATTCCAAAGGTGCCCCTCTCCTCCATTATAAAAGAGCACCTCCTCCCTCTATTCCTCACACCACATTGAGACTTCAAGCTCGGCCAACCCCTGCCAAATTATATTCTACACATCCCTATAAACATCCTATAGGTTCTGGTCTTCCTCAAAGACCAATTTTAGTTCCCTAAAAGGAGATCTCAAAGAGGCGCTTCAAAGAAGAGGTAATGTCCGTTACCGATTCTTTCAACTTTATTTCTCCTTCCACTTCTTCTTATTAGGTTTTTTCATTATGAATTAATAACATAAGTATCAATAATATACTGATATGTTATTATAAGTATGAAACAAACCTATTTCACCATCTATCCATCCTACGGAAAACGAAATCACCGCGCGTGCATATGTACAAAATACCGTCTCCACGCCGTGGTGTAATCTATTTTACACCACCACCTTACTTGGATGGGTATAATGGTGTAAATAATAACTATATATGATTATTGTAAAGTTATATTGATTATTAAATAGTATACATACACTCCAATACAATTCCACGATCATGATAACGATATCATCGCTCGTGCGTACGTACGGACTACCGTCTCCACGATGTGATGAGATTCATTCTCCACGTTAACCATTCATGAATGATTATAAAGTATATATAATAAGTAATCATGAAATATATGAAATAATAATTATACTGGATTTATGTGTATATATATGTATGTCATCTACTTAATTCCATTCAACTCAATAAGGAAACGAAAACAGCGTTCATGCGTACGTACGACCCACCATCTCCATGAACGGTGTATTTATTTCCATTAACTGATCTATTATATATATTTATATTCTGAATATATATTATATATAAATCATGTTTTATATTCTGGAATTAATTAATCATGATCTATGTAATCATACGAATAATTACAAGTCAAAACACGAAAGACAAATGAAACGATTTTACCCAAAATGATCTTTAACATGGAATTTACAAAAGAACGGGTAAAATAAAGTCATAAGTGAACCATATATGATATCATAACAATGAGTATGATTCTGGAATAATTCAATGTCATTGTTTAAATCATTATATAGGAGGTTCGAACACTTACGAAGAAAATCGGACCGAAGGTACGGGAAATATCACAATCTCATTTTTACCCTTCAGTGAGTTTTTAGTAAAATATCTAAAAGGAATCTTTTGTCGTTTTTCGTACGAGGTACTTTTTGACTTTTCCAACAAAAGTATGAGAAGAATGTTTTTTTAACTTATACGGCATGAATGGATTTTTAAAACATTATTTCCAAGAAGCTTCCTTTAAAAGTTTTAATGTTTATTTTTAATCAAGTTATTTTAGTTTATAATTTTATGACATGTTAAGAAAGGAAAAGTGTTTTTGAAGTAGAAATGATATTTTCCTCAAGAATGGAGTTCAAGTGTTTTATCAAAATTATTTTCCATATAAGATAATAAAGGGTTCTGTTTCTATCCCTATTATTACATTGATTTTATTATGTTATGATGGAATTATTTTTATGAATTCCTTTATCTTTTATGAATTGTTTTATGATGTCACAATGTTTAAGATTCCCATTTTTATTACATGGGCTATGTTATGATGTATGGTTTATGATTTTGTAGAACACATAAGAATGGTATAATTATGAGATGGGTGGAAACTATATCTCCCTCCAATGCATTTGGGTAAAGATTTTATATCTCATGAGATTGACATGGCTGGAATGACAGGTTAAACTGGTTCAGTGAAACAGGACTGAAACGAGGAGTGAACTCGGTTCAGAAATGGACTTTGTGCACTAAGATAGTCTTGGCAATGAGTCTTGACTAATAAGAAATGAATCTCTATGATTATGTGTGTATGCCACAAAGTTTCATGTTTTGAGTTATGATTATTGGGATTAAATTTCACTACTATGATTTATCCCATGTTATGAATTTATGATATCTTTTTCAGGTTAAGTTTTCCAAAAGTTATGTTCTTATGTATATGATGTGATTGATATTTCTTTTGTTTACCATTACTGAGCATTTGAGCTCACCCTTTTATGTTTTCTTTTCCCCAGGATATAAATAGAGGTTTTAGGTAAAAAAGTAAGATCTTTATGGGAGATGTAGAAGATCTTTCACCACGATTAGAAGATTATATTCCGAGTTTCCAAAGACACTAAACTATTACGGTCCTTGTGTGTGTGTGTTTTTGTTATGTACTAAGTATTCCACAAAAGTAATGTAATATCCATGCACGTTAATCTTAGAGTCTCTACAGTCGTGGAGGTTCTCTATATAGATAGAAATAATTTGTTTGGGGAATATTTAGGTTAAAGGAATAGGGGAACCCCTTCGACCTAGAAAAGAAATCTGAGACCCTCTCGGCCTCCCATTTTTTTATGTTGTAAAGGTCAATGATCATTATATTTTGAAACTTTGAGATAAATTGAAATATAAACTACTGAAGGAGATATAACCATCATGTGATTAACTGATCTAAAAAACTAGTATTCCATATAAATTCCAACTCTTGAAAGGTTTGCACGAAGCATCTAAGTTTCACTACTTATTATTGTGTAGGGTTTCCCATCACGGGATCACAATCGGACGAAAAATGTGTCAAATTTTGTTCTTGGTCTCTTGATCCATTGAATACTAGAAATGCAACACTCCTAAAATTTGGATGGGTAGGATAACAACCACTCATTTATGGTAAGTCTTTTGTTATGGTTTTACTGGTGCACACCTTCCTCCACATCTTCTAATTGAGTTTCCAATAGTTTGATGGTATCGAAAATCCCCTAATGAATGTTTGGTTGAACAAGATCTTGAATAGGGGAAACAATAGGTATGAAATGATGCACTAGATCCACCAATGTCTTGGGCTGATATCTGGTAGGGGACATCATTTAAGGATTCCCCTAAATCCATTCTAGTTTTTCCCTAATGTTGGTAATTCTTGATTTCCTTCCATGATTGGGTCTAGGTAAACTGTTGGCCTGGGTATAGGGTTGAGCAGATTTCCTAGCTTTACTAAAGTCGCTGGGTTGAACCCTCTTTGTTGAGGTACACTAATTGGAAGTGCGAACTGAGGCTCTGTTCATGAAAAATATTTGGTAGGAATACTATCTCAAATAAATTCTTCATTGATTATTCTCAAATCTTTCATCTCATTTTATTTTAAAGTGAATATTTATTCAAGTGTGATGGGTTAAACCTCTTTGGGAGGTGTGTGAGACACAACCTTACCTTTAACCTTCACTTTGGTGGATTCTTATTAAGGATTTAATAATGGATTGGTCAAGGGAAACCCTAGATTTAGAGAAATTATCTGGTTCTGGGTGTGCACACCTATATCATTTACCTAAGTGTGTATCATGTTTTAAATGGAACAATCCTCTCTTTTATCCTCTATGTCGGTGTCATCTTCATCCCCATCTACAATATTGAAACCCATGAACTTCATAGACACATAATACATTATAGGTTTCATATTGGTCTTTCAATGATAGGAGGGTTGTTTATGGCCTTTTCTAAACCTCTTCATTCTTTTCCTGGATCCTATTTGAGCATCTTGGTATTGAGTGACTCAAAGGGAACCACCACACAAACTTTTCATATGTTTCCCTTCTAAGGGAAATTGGTCGCAAGATAGGACAGACTGGGAGAACTCATGTCTTAGTGTCCCCCCTAGATGGGAAAATATTGATTTTCATTGAATATGTGGTGGAGTTACAAATTCCCCCAACCATATATTCTAGGTTTTCTCCCTTTTTTTGTTTTCAGGACTCATGATAAATTTGTTCCATTTTAAGGGGCTCTTTGTGTTAATAATTTCCCCAACCCTAAAAGTTGGGGCTGATCCCATACTATGGTAGTATCCAATACTCTCACAACTCTCTTGATCTTGTTCATACTTATTTAAGAATGATCTTGGTGCAATGAATAATCTAAATCTAATTTTATTTCTTCTAAGGAAAAATGTAGTGCCTGATGAGAGAATACCCTTAAGCAAGAAGCCTTTTTAATGTTCTTAGTTGTCTAGTTTAGAAGTTTTTTTTATAGATTTATATATTTTATACTAGTGATTTTAAGACCTATTTAGGGATTATTAAAAAAGATTATTCCATATTTCCTAAGTGGGGTTGTTTTCTAGTATCCTCCCTAGAGCAGTGACATTACAAGGTGTCACCCATAGTGGATTTTATTAACCGAGGATGAGGTTAAATGAAAAGCTCCATGTTTTTCCCATCCTCAAATATAAACACCAGGTAGGAAATTTATGAGTAGGTGATGTAATTTATACAATTCATTGAGGCATGCTAGTTGAAGATATTTCCACTTATTCTCCAATCATGGTCACCATGTAGCTGGAAGGGATTTCAAGTTGATTTTATGAAAAAGCACTCCCAATACTTTAATATGGTATTCATACCCTTTAAAAGGAAAGAGAATTGATTTTGGGTGGTGGAGAGTTTTCTAAATATTTAAACAGATTTTGTGTATTCACTTTTCTAATAGAACCTCTAGAATGTTTAATTGAGAAGTTGATGAGGGCTAAAAAATGATGGGTATATCATCCCTAGCCAATTTTCTTCTCACAAGTAACATATTTTGTTGTTGTTCTTCTAGATATTCCTCCACTTGATCATCCCAACAAGGGAACTTCGCTGATTTTTTTCAAAATTAGTGAGGCTAGTAGGGTTATCATTAGAATGTAAAAAATCTAGAGGTGTTTTTGAGAACTACTATTTACTTATACTATCATCAGGTTGAGAATGAATGTATCATATCATGGATAGTGTGTTAGGCATTACTGACCCCATATTTACAAGTGCCTCAAAATATGAGGGATTTCTTGTATTTTATCTAGTAATTGGAAGACCTCCTTGTTGATTGATCTTCTTCCCATGAGGAGGTCTTCCATGGTTCTCATCAGTAGATGAGCTCTCATGACCTATTAGATTGTTCCCACAAGTAAATCCATCATGGAAAACATTCTAGGGAGGACCTCCAAAGCTGCTAGTAGTAGTTCTGTAGGGAGGACCTTCACAACTACTAATACCAAATACATAATTTGGAAATAGATTTCAAGGATCCTAGGATAGCACTGATAGATGTTTGATGGCCTCAAAAAATCATCCTTAAACAGAGTTGGGTCATGAATCTGCTTTGAAATTTTGAACTACCCTGGGTGGGATTGATTTTTTGATGATATCTTATGGGTAGATAGAACCATGTAATTTGAATGATAATTAACATTAATGGAGTGGTTTTAGGAGAATATTATGTTGTTATCAAATAATGATAAAGTTTTTTTGGAATTTTATCAAGGATATATGCCAACCCTAGAGGATCCCTTGAAATGGGTCGGTGATCCATATTGAAACAAGTATGCACTCTCAATCTGGTCATCTATTTATCATTTAATGTTGTCAAAGACCTACTTGGTTAGGATTAGGGATATATGAATACTCTTGAGAGACACTCCCATTGCGTGGGTGAGTCACCAATCTTTAGGAGGTGGGATCATGTTCTTGACTCCTAGCTATTTCCATTGATGTGATTACACATTGGTAAGTTTGTAAGATATGGTCTGAAATTGATTTTTGAGATTCGATCATTGTTATAACATGATGAGAAACATCCTTAATAGGAAAAATGATATATAATAATTATTATTTTAGGGAATAAATATGATTTTTCCCTGGTTCAGAGTCGATGTATGCCAACTATGTCCTCCAATTGCCACCATATTTGACAGGAAGGCTTGATATACATGACAAGAGATTTGCATATGCTCATTTTTTTCTATCATATTTGACTGGTAGGCTTGATATAGATGATAAGGTATTCTAATATTCTCATTGTTTGTCATTTTATTTTACTAGAGGAATTGATATGTGTTAGTAGATATTTATCTTCTAATAGTTTTCCATTGTGTTCGACTAGAGAACTTGATATATATGAGTTGGGATTTTAATCTGCTCTCATAGTTTTCCTCCGTATTTGACTAGAGCGCTTGATAAGCTGGAGTAGGGATTTTTATATTTGCATTGTTTAATTCCATATTTTATTTGTAGACTTGATATGCAAGAGTATGGATTTGCATATGCTTGTAATTTTTCACTGTATTTGACTAGTGGGCTTGATATGTGTGAGAAGGGATTTTCATATACTCATAGCTGGCCATGGTATTTTATCAGTGGTCTTGATATGAATGAGAATATATTTTCATTTTTTCATTTTTTTCATCGTATTTGACTAGTGGGATTGAGATTCAAGATAAAATATTTCCATCTACTTATTGTTTTCCAACATATTTGACTAGCAGGATTGATATGCATGAGTAGGGATTCAAATCTACACATTGTTCACCGTTGTATTTGACTAGATGGATGGATATACCGGTTCATGGATTTTATATGCTCATTTATCGACACCATATTTGACTGGTGAGTTTGATATGAATGAGTAGTTATTTTCATCTTCTTATAGTTTTAGCTGCATTTGACTGGTGGGATTGATATGTGTGAGCAGGGAGTTTTATATTCTCATTGTTTGATTCCATATCTGACTACCATGCTTGATATGGATGAGTAGGGGTTTGAATATACTCATAGTTTTCCACTATATTTGACTAGAGGTCTTGATATGCATGGGCATGGATTTACATCTGAATTGTTTGCTGTCGTATTTGACTGGAGATCTTGATATATGTAAGAAAATATTTGCATCTACTCATAGGTATCCACCATATTTGATGGGAAGGCTTGTTACGTGTGGGATGGTATTTGTATAATCTCATAGTTTCCCACCATATTTGACTGGATAACTTGATATTAATGAGTAGGAATTTTCATCTACTCATTGTTTTTATTTCTATTTGACTAGAAATCTTGATATGCATAATCATGGATTTGTATCTTCTTTTAGTTTCCTAATGTATTTGACTGGTGGGATTCTTCAGTAGAAATAAGAATGATGGGATGTAACTGGTTGTTGTATTTTTTCCCTCTTCAGGATTCCCTAGGGTTTTGAGTCTAAATAACTTGGGATGGATCCCATGGGGTGATGTCCTCTTTATGTAGAGGATGATAAGCCACGTGGCATTGGCGACGATGACGACTAGAAGGATACCTTAGGTGGAACCTCTATATTGCTAGGATAAAGTCACCGACGACCTCTCTATAAACCTCTCTAGTGTAAGCAAGGAACTTAGGATCACATTGTGGGGATATGCTCCTGAAATGATTTGAGAGGGCTACTGGTTCCAACTACCTTTGGAACAAAAATCATCAATGTAGCGATGGTTGGTGGGGATTTATAAACCAGAGGGCTTGTCGTCTAGCCTTTAGATTCCAGAGATTTCTATTTAAGTGGTAATCCTAATTTAGTTTATTTGACACCATGTAATGAAGTATACGGGTCAGTGATAACATAAAATGATTGTAAGATGGTAAAACATGTGCAATGGTCGGGTCATATGTCTGATCGAACTGGTGAGACACCATTTGTATTGAAGGGAGTTCTCTTGAAGGTACCTTTTTGATATCACAAAAGAAACCCAATTAGATCAACATCCTAACAAGAGCACATGCATAGTTGATAGTTTTGGAAGCATATTTGGACCTCTTTCATTTTATGAGAGTTTTAAAGGGGAATAACATGTGGGAAACACAATCATCTTGGATAAGGATTCACGTCAAGTTCACCATTTTTGTTTTTGATGAAAAAATAGCACTCAATGATTGATTGTGTGTATGTCGGATGGGGGTTAATGTGTTACAAAATTCTTCACGTCAGGTTCACCATTTTTTCATGCCAATTTGTGATGGGTCAGTTTCAAATGAGGTTTGTTCATGGAATTGGAAATACCCAATGGATCTCATATATGAAATGACTCATTGAACTTATTTCCAAAAGAAAAAATTTGTTGGGGAACTTGGATAGTGACACTTAAGAACCCACATTTTCTAAGAGCATGGGAGTTCGGGATCATCACACCCTTTGGGGGGGATTATTGCCTATTTTGGGACTGTATTACAATTTTGATTTAAGGGATATTTAAGAATACTTTATTCATTACCAATTATGACATGGGTTTCCCATTAATTATTAATCACTTATTAGCATGCATGGATGTGGAATCATTTGTATGTATATGAGGTTCTCCATTATTTAAACCATTTATATATGGATCAGATATTATTATATTGTTTTTCATCATGATTATGGTTTTAAGACACATAATGGGGCACTCTGGAATTTATTATCATCTTAGAAGATGATAATTGTTCTGATGCTGAGATCGTACCCATAAGATGGGCTTCCTACATATCCTTTGGTGCCGTTTAACATGAAACATCATTACTTTTATGTACATATAATAAGGACCAAACCACATAGTTTAACATCAGGCAACAAGGATGTATGGGAGTAGGGTGCCTAGAAAATGGATGATGTGGGACTTACACCAAAGCATCCCAAAGGACCTAGAAGGGATGTGGTCCCCCCATGTGGGGGAATGATCTTACTAGAAATATAGACCAATAAATATGGTAATTAAATAGACTCAAAAAGAGTATATACCTCTCGATTGGATGTGATTGTACTAAGGATGTAGCCTAGAGAACATTATGGTGAATTTGGGTGTTGGGTTTAGACCTTAGAGAGGCTTCTTATGTATCCTAGTTAGTCGGGAATAAAATCCCATGTAGTTTGGAATGTGTTGGGGATTACACATATGGAGGGAAGGCTAAATGTGCTTCATCAGGAATATGTCCCTTTGACAGTTTGTCTCATATGGGATATGGCCCTTAGGGAGGATTATAACATGGTATTGGGGTTTATACCTAGGAGGAGGCCCAATTATTGGGATTGTGTGGATGTGATGATCATTACTAACCCCTAAGACCATGAGAGTCATACTCGGTGTGAAAAAAAGAGGAAACATTAGATATGGAAACCACACAATCTCCTTGTTCTACTATTGGATGAGGTCGTGGTGATAGGAGAGAGAGAGAGAGAGGGATCTGGCATCTAACTCCTCTCTTATTTTCATAACCTAGGAAGTTGAAGAGGAGTAGGGGTGTGACCTCCTACTATGGGATTACTCCAAGAGGTATTATCTTATGAAGATCCTCCCTTCTTCCCCTTTATATGGGTGGAAGAGAGGAAGAAAATAGGCCAGAGGTCATAGATAAAGCTGCTCGGATTGGGGAGACATCTCGAACCATACCTATGGCCCGGACACTCGTTACTATAGTAATTCCTGATCAAAAACATTTTGAGGATCCCCCTTATTAAGTAGGATACTAATGGGACCCCATTTATCATGGGTGTCTATTCTCTAGAGGACACACCAATGTATCTCTTGATTTGATCATACATATATTTTCACTTTGGGAGATTCATTATCCTGATACCTCACAAGGAGTCCCATTTAGGGCTTAGAGCTCCAAAAAAATAGGTTTATAGAGAAGTCCATTAGGTCAGTTTTTGGAGGGGTTATGGTGGGGATAAACTACACACCAAATAAAAGCAATGATAGTGGGAAAGTAGAGCACCCCAATATTTCCCATTCTGTATAGCATTTTGTCATGCGGGATAAGGTTCCTTCTGCATAACATTTTTTTACTCAGATCATGGTGCCTTCTATAATGAGTTTATCTATTAGGTTTTTATTTCTATCCATATATCATATTACTATGTGGGTTCAATTTCCTTTTGTATATTATTTTGATATAAGGGGCATGGATCCTTCCACATATCCTTTTGGTACATGGGTTGATGAACCATAAAGTGGTCATCTGCATATGATTCATAAAACGGTGTCCACAAAGGATTTTTGTTATTTAGATGATTAAGTGACTTCCCTTGATAACTTAGATTTATGTGTTAAATTTTCCTTCTCGAAATCAATTGATTTTTCATTTCTTCTCTCTTTTTCATCCTCTTTCCCCTGACTCTTACTTGGTGGTTTTATAGAGGCATGGATGTAACCACCTACCAGTATGACTGATAAAAACAATTATTGAAAATTTTAATGATAATAAATGAGATAATTTCCTTTCATTGTTTTAAAAATGTTTATTTATGTAATATTTGTGATTAGATCATTCATTTGAAAATTTAATGAAAATTGCATTTTGTACCCTTTAAATTAAACTGCAGTATTTTGGCCATAAATATTTTAATGGGACTTATTTGAACTTAAAATTTTGTAATAGTGTTACTCACTCAATGGGATACAAGTTAAATTTAGGAAATTTGATCTAGATCATGAATTTGTTTAGAGTAAAGCGTCTATGAATTCAATTTTGGATAGGAATCACTAAATTGGACACCACTTAATCATTTGGGCCACAAATTATTTATATGAGTTTGTATTGGGAAAAATTTTGGGTAGAATATTGAAGAACCAATTATGAAAGAATCATCATTATAGAGGGACATATGGTTTACATGTTTTAGTAGTCATTAATTTGGTTCAATTTGGATTAGAATATTTGTTTGAATTTCCCATTCACACTTGAAATGTCTTGAAACCCTACCATACCTGACACTCTATAAATATATATTTTTTCCTTTTTTAGGGGAATAGAAATGAATTAATAAGTTTAGGGAAGAGTATAAGTGGATCCATTCTAATTATACAAGCATTTCAAGAGGGGTATCTCTTCAAAAAAGGATCTCTTTTTCAACGTCTTCCTCTTCTTTTTAACATTATAATTTTATAGTTTTTATAATAAAACACCTTTTATCTTCCATTTATTATATTATTTTAAATTTATTTATTCTATATTCTTCCTCATTTGGTTCGAAATCACGATTAGAAAATTTATTGGGTTATATTCTTTCTATGACCTTTTGCGAATGAAAAACGTTTCTTCGATGACAATACAACCCATGAAAGAGTAATTTTTCAAAGTAATTGATCCACCTCTAACATTATTAATTTATTTATTTTGAATTAATAAAATAATTTAATTCACACAATATGATATATTAATTGAATTTTTAGCTAAAAATAAACTAATAAATCAATTAAACAATTAACACAAAACACACGAGGTCAGGAATTGTGTGAATTGTGAGAGTGCAATCTTAATCGGTAAAAAACAATATGGGATCAATTTTTACAGTTCAAATATAACCCCTAAATTCAATTTATCCTCAATTACATTATGAATATGATACCTAATTCACCAATAACCATAATCTATCCTTAGAAAAATAATTAAAGCAGTGTTCTATGATTTCATGTTCCGAAGCTAGCATAGGGTTTAATTCATTTCAACTTTTTGGTTGAGGTATATTCTCATAAGATTTGGGGATTAAAAAATTTGGGGATCATAATTATGTGGACTTTTTTTGAGTGAAAATATTAACAATTAGGTGAATAGATAGAGTTATATTGATTACTCTTTTTAAAAATAGTTTTCTAAAAAAATATATTCTCATTGCATTTTCTCAATCTCATTTAAAAAAAATACAATCTTCTTCAAACATACTTATTATATATTTATAAAACTCAAAAAAACCAATCCATCTAATTTTTTCATTTATTTTATCTTTAGTTTCAAAATACCTTTCAAATTTTGTTTTAATTACTACCTTTTTGAGAGACAACTTTGGTCAGCCACTTTGCTACACCCATGTACCCAAAAACTACATATCATTTGAGAGCACCCATGATAGCACCTTTCAAATTGACACCATTTAAAGGGATGACTGTAATTTATTCAACCAATTAGAGGTTTTTTTATTTTGTATCTCATTATATTCTTCTCTTATTTCTTCTTTCATTCCCCTTTCTCATTTTCTTCTTCTTTTTCTTCTTTTTTTAGATCACCAACTGAATTTAATCTTATTATATTATGCTATACTTTTCATCATTTTATTTTTATTTGATTTATGATAAGAACTAGTCCCATGGATATATTATATCATGAACCTAATATTGAACTCACCATTAGGGCCTGAATCATATAGTCTCATTTTATGGGAAGTTTTAACATTTACCCAATTGTGGAATTCCTTCATTTTGGGAGCATTGAAATTGGAGAAAATTCTAAATAAAAATTAAAACATGAAAAAACCTATAAAAATAAAAACAATGAACTTAATAGAACTATTCAAGAATTGGATGCACCAAACATTAATTACTATCCAAATTGTATTATATGCCCAAGCCTCGAATCAAGATTTGAACTAAAATATAGGTTAATTGACCTTCTTCCGAAATTTCATGTCTATATAATGAGGATCCAAAAAAACACATTAATGAATTTAATGTGGTTTTATCAACCCTAAAACCAAGAAATGTCTCTGAAGATCAAATCAAACATAGTGTATTTCCATTCTCATTTTATGGAACTCTAAAACATTGGATTTATTATCTAGAACCTAATGACGTAACATGGTGGAATTAGTTGAAATGGATTTTCTTGCAGATATTTTTTCATGAATAAAGGACCAATTCCATTTTTAAAGAAATCTAATGGATCTAGTAGGCATAAGGGGAGTCAATGTTTGAGTATTGAGAGTGATTTAAGAAGTTGTGTGTAAGATTCTCACATCACCAAATTTATGAGAAACTTTTCATCCAATAATTAT
Source organism: Viscum album (assembly GCA_963277665.1). Classification (NCBI taxonomy): domain Eukaryota; kingdom Viridiplantae; phylum Streptophyta; class Magnoliopsida; order Santalales; family Viscaceae; genus Viscum; species Viscum album. Next base: position 1,455,225,844 of record OY728123.1, on the reverse strand, counting down.
ATGCATGTATCACACCTACGGAGAGGAGTATGGTGGACATTGTAGATGGGTGGGAATCGGTCGAAAAAACACCAATAGATACACATGTGTTGATGGACAAAATGGAACAAAACTCCCAACAATATAGTGATCATGGTATCCCACATGTTAGAGGAGTACATTAGGTAAGTCATTATTCTCTTGAAAGTCATTTAATTGATACTAAGAAGTATGAATTGACCAATATGGTGAGATGGATTACTTTGGATAAAAAGAAATAGAAACCCACACCTACAAGGCCTTGTGGAATTTTTATTGAAACAGACCACCCAACTAACTATTTCCCCTAATTATAAGAGATAGAGGATTGTAGAGCCATATTTCATGGGATACCATATCAGCAGCAGCAACAACCACATCCCAAGAATAAGTATCATTCATTTGTACCAAAATATAACCAAGGGTGGAAGGATCAATTGAACATGAGTATGGATATAAACAACAAAAAGGCCCTCTTTTCAAGAAAAACATCCAATAGCCTCCTCCTTCCCTATAAGGTTTTCAATATCCCCAAAGGGGATTTGAATCCCAAGCATAAAAAAGTCGACAATAAGGTAATTCTCAACAATAGTTAGATTCTAATATTAATGATCTTTATAAAATAATTATTCTTAATCAACAGAATGATCTGAAGAGACAAGGTTTAGAGTTGAGGGATTTAAAAACTCAAATGAGCTAGATTCCCATCTCCCTCTATGAACTGGTAAGTAAGAACTCTAGATATATTCCTTCACAACGTACTCCAAATCCTAAGGGTAATTTCAGTGATATCACATTGAGACGTGGGGATAAAATGACTGATACATTTAAACCTATATTTCCAATAGGATTCACTACAAATTCAGAGAATACCCATTCAAGAATAATAGATGATAAACCCAAGGAGAAAGATAAATATAAGAAAAATATTGAAGATTTACCTCATAAAACCCTTACATTTAAAAATTGAGTTTTATTAAATAAGAATATGGATGAAGAGATGATGGAAAAGGAGGTTTTGGATACATTTAAGTGCATTGAGATCAGCATCCCTCTACTTGACGCAATCAAGGAAATTAGATGGTATGCTATGTTTTTAAAATATATGTGTATAAATAGAAGAGGGTAAATGGAAATGAGAAGATAAACCTAAGGACCAATGTATCTACACTCATCACACCAACCTTATCGATGCTGAAAAAGTAAAAATACCCCAGACAGTCACTATTCCATGCACCATAGAGGAGTTACATTTATTTGATGCTTTATGTGATTTGGGTGCCTCCATTAATTTCATGCCTCACTCTGTTTTCTCTTCCTTATAGGTTGGGGAGATAAAGTTGAAAAGGGTGGTGGTGTAACTAGAGAATAGGGTCATAGTGTACCCAATGGGAGTCATCAATGATTTCATTTTTCAAGTAAGGGATGTGATCTTTCCTATAAATTTCATTATTCTAAATGTGGAGGATGATTAAGTAAGTTCCCATGCTTCTATCACTATTTTTATAACCTTCCAAAAAACTACAAAGATAATCATAAATGCCCATGAGGGTATACTTTTTATGGAGTTTATAGATGAGATCATATGATTTAATATTTTAGACACCATGAAGTACCCCTTATAGGACCATTATTCTTTCTTCATCTCTCATTCTAGCCCATCATGTAATTAATCTCCAAATTTTTATTTTCAATATTTTCCAAATGGGGGTCATTCTATTCTTAGAGATCTTGAGTATTGTTTCTAGTTTGATGTCCAAAAATAATGTCGCACCTTTTTCTCATTGTGAATCCACACTCAATTCTAATTTTGATGTATATTCTTATTTTTACTCTAATAATATAATTTCTAATTATGAAACGGATGTATATTTTGAAGATTGATTTGATGAAATCTTCACTACGGATGATGATTTATATTTAGACCCTAACATTTATTGTGCACATATATCAGTTCCCACATCATTTCCATCAACATATAAACCACCAAAACTAGAACTCAAACCATTAGTAACAAACCTAAAATATCCATACTTGTTGAATGATGAAAAATTACTAGTAAAAATTTCTAATAATATCCTACTTGTATAAGAAAAATAAATTTTAAATCCTTTAAGGGAGAATATTACGTAAATTGAATGGACCTTAGAAAATATACCATGTATTATCCCCTCTATTTGCATGAATAGTATTATTTTAGAGTATGGGGAAAAATCAGTTAGGTAACCACAAAGGAGATTTAACCCTACACTATTATAAGGTGTGAAAAAAGAGGTGGAAATGTTTCTTGAAGAAGGTATCATTTTCCCCATTTTTGACTCATAGTGGGTCATCCTTGTCTAGGTCATACCCAAGAAAAATAGTTTAACTATTATAATGAATAAAAATGATGGGTTAGTTACCATGAGAGTACAAAACATTTGGAAAGTGTTCATATATTATAGTAAATCGAATCAATCCACTCATAAAGAATATTTCCCACTTCTATTCATTGACTATATTCTTCATATACTTATAGATAGGACACACAATTACTTCATGGATGGTTTATCTAGTTAGTTTTAGGTTCCCATTGCAACAGAGGACCAGGAAAAGATGACATTCATATTCCCATTTGGTTCATTTTCTTATTGAAGGATACCTTTTGGACTTTTTAATACCCTAGATACCTTCCAGAGATGCATGGTAAGCGTATTTTCTAATTTACTTGAGACTTTCATATTGGTATTTATATATTATTTTACTATGTATGATTCCTCATTTTATGAGTGTATCTTGAATTTGGGTAATGTTTTACATCATTACATTAAGAAAAATATGGTTTTGAATTTTTAAAAATGTCATTTCATTGTAGAGAAGTGAATTTTCCCAGGTTATGTAGTGTCAAAACATGGTATTGAGGTTGATATATATAAGGTATATATTATTTAATCCTTACTATATCCTACATGTGTGTTTTATGTTTGATCATTCCTTGGAAATGTTGGTTTTTATTGATGCTTCATCAAATATTTTCGAAAGATCGCTCTATACTTATCTCAATTGCTTCAATAATATATTGAATTTTTTTGAAGATTCATGCAGGGAAACATTTTATGAGATAAATAACAATCTAACCACTCCACCTATCATACACCCCCATGGTGGGAGATTCATTTCAAACTAATGTGTCACCCATCCAACTTCACAGCTGGAGTTGTCTTCTCTTGGAGGTGGGAAGGGACATCCCATGTTATTGCTTATGTATAAAGAACTATGGATTCAGCCCAATAAAATTAAATCACAACAGAAAATGGGTTTCTTATTTTTTATATTTTCTTTAGATAAATTATATTAATATTTATTGGGATATAAAGTAGTTGTTTTTTTATGACTATACAACTTTGATGTACCGCTTGAAGATGCCATATTCAAAGCCTAGAAAAATCTAATGGATTATCCATCTTTAAGAATTATATATTGAGATAAATGATTATAATGTGTTAGATAACTTTGTGGAAAAAGCAATAGTATGATTTCCCACACACTAGAGGCTAACACCTTGGACTAAATACCAATTCTTGAAAATTTCCCCTAGGAGAATCTATATGTCATCTCAAGTACACATCCATAGTATACAGATTTTGTGAACTACCATGTTGCCTAGTAAAATCAAGAAAATTTGAAGAAACACCAATTCAAAAAAATTAAAGAGTGAGTCTAGGTTTTATGTGTGGGATGCTCCCTACCTCTATCAAAATTTTAGTGACCAATTCATTAGAAGATGTGTGACTGATCATGAGTTTGATTTTGTTTTTCATTTTTGTTGTAACGCCCTGACCCCAGTTACCCAGAGATGGTGCATTATTACATGACATTGGAATGATCACAAGAAATATCAAATCTCGAAAGACCGATTGGTTTAGTAGCCTTGGAAACACTAGATATATTCATAAGGTTTACATTATATCATAAAATGAAAACTAAAACTACATAGTCTCCATAGTCCACACTCTTATCCCCTCACACTATCCCTACAGGTCATTCATAAATTACTTCTTCAATCCTGGGAAAAATAAAACATAGAAAAGGGGTGAGCTCAAATTCCCAGTAAGGATAACAATGTAGCAGAAACTTCCATAAATAAAAATAAAAATTTAAGGCAATGTATAACTAAAACAAAAGCCTTTTAAACTTGAACTTCAACATAGTATGGCAAAAGAAAAATGAAATAATTCCATTTACTTATTCACATGGATATTCTACTAATCGAATAATCACATTCAATATCAATAACCACTTTCATAATGATGGAATGCGTAATGCCAGACTATCATAACCACATAGCCAAGGCCTCATGCCAAGAATACAAATAAGATTTTTTTCAAGGCCTTGTTCCAAGACACTAGTTTGTCTCATGAGACCTACTGATGCATCGAGGAGCTATAGCGGTCTCCACCCGTCACATATTAAGTCCAATGCATTCCCATATGAAAAGGTTTAAACATAACATAAACATTCGTATTAAAACTAGCATAAGAAATGTAAATAATTCATCCATAAACCATGAAAATAACATATCCATAGCCAAACATATCACAAAACCTTCAATACAATATGGATGTTTTGTTTCATAATAAATCATCTCCAAATAATCTTAAAATCCATCAAAGGATATTGACATAGATGAAATCTAAACTCTTTTTAGAGAAATATCTCCTTTTATTTTGAAATCATTTAAGAGTCATATAAAATGAAACATTTTATTTTAATGTATTCTTATAATCTTGTAAGGTAAGATTCGATGATTTTACAACGGTGGAAAATAGTCGCACCCGCCGTATAAGTTAAAAAAACATTCTTACCTTAATTCTGTCAAAAGGTTAAAATTCACCTTGTTTAGAAAACGATGAAAAGATTCCTTTATAAACCACTTATAAAATCCAAAAAAGGGTATAAATGACTTTAACCCATATTCTTGTAAATGGTAAAAATGTTTTGAAATACATTTTGGAGAAACATGGATGTGGATGATAATGAAATCCCAGTAGATTATTACGTATAAACAACCTCAGATAATGAAGAGATTGAGAAATAAACCCTTAACTTGTACTTTTCCTTGGTTGAGGGTAGGTTAACATTCTGTATAATGGTGAAATAATTGTTATTAAATTATACAAGAATCATATATATTAATATGATATCATATATGATCTTTTAATATTGCTTTGTTAATAATATCTTAGTATTATCGTCGTTACGGGTGTTATCTTACTCATTTTCTTTTATATGTTTTGTTACGTAAGCCATGTTTGTCATGGATAGGTTGTATCTTATTCGTATCCAGAATGATATCAAGTCCTTAAACATTATTTTTAAATCATCAAATGATAATTATACTTGAATAGATACGATGGAGAATGAATTTCATCGCGTTCGTGGAGATGGTAGTCCGTACGTACACACGAGCGACAATATCATTATTTTGATATTAAAATAATATATAATTGGATAGTATATCATATATAAAGATTAATTATCATGTTATATTTATTATTTACATGAGTTACACATCATTATTATACCCATACAAATAATAATATATTGAATAACAATTACACCACGACCTGGAGACGGTAAGCCGTACGTACGCACGTATGGTGACATGTTATTCAAAGGGTGGATAAAATATTGAATATGCTTGTACCATATTTATAATAACATCACAAAATATATAAGATACAGGAGTTATTATTTTAGAATGGTAATAACAAAGAATGAAGATGTGTAAGAAGAAATGAATTTGAAAATGGGTGGTGAAAACATTACATCTTTTTCGGGTTCTTCCTTTTGATTTGATCAAAAGGGCTCCTTAAGTTGGCTTTAGGATCAAAATAAGTCCTCTAGGTTGTATTGACAGAAGTTGAGAGAGTATTTGGGCAGATTTTGGCCAAACCAAAAGGCTTTGAAGGTGTGAAGTAATGAGAAGGGGGAGTTCCCTTTTATAAGAGGGGTGAGGGGCATCTTTGGAAAAACTAGAAATATTAATTTATAATAAATTAATATTTGGTTTATAATGGCTCCAATGTTAATTATTAAAAGTTTAAGGTGGTTATAGGTCAAAAACCATTAAACCAATAGAATTTAGACAGTTTTGGGTTACAATATCAACCTTATCATTTAGTTTTAACTCTTAGTTAATTAGTTTGACATTTACCATGTCACTTTGTATTTTTATATTATATAGGTAATAAACATACTATATACATCCAAGAGACCCCCAAGTGGTCCATTAATGATACACCTATCATGATATAAGTCTCTTGGCCTATAATTATATTTTTAGGAATTTAATATCAATTAATAAAATAATATTTGTTTTAAAAACTCTTTTATGTCGATTTTGACACTATTCAATAGTTGATTTTTGTGAAACTTATAACAGAATTATTACTTCGAAAAAAGTTCCTTAAATCAATCCTAATATGTCATATTATCCTAGAAAATTAGTGTAATTCATTAAAAATCTCAAATTATATTTATTTGGGTATTTATAATATCAATTATTTTAATTTTTCACTATTATGGTAATTACTGCATCATCATTGTGTCATAAATAAATTAAATTATTTAATGTCTAAAAATTATAAATAAAATATCATTATGTAGGAAATATTTTTATCGTTCTAATTAATATTTACAATAGAATTTATCTTATGTATAACCCTATATTAAAAATGTTTTAGTAAATAAACATTGATTTTAACTCTTTTAACTCTTCTTTGAATTAAATAATAATAAATGTCCTAATCTAATCCAAGTGTACATAAATGATAATATTTTATTCATAAGGTTGTTTTTGGTCGAGATACACTTGTCCAATAGAATTAGGACATGTGTTAGGGTAATATTAATATCATTTTTACCCTTAATTACCCTATTTACTTTTAACCGTGGTAAATAAAAGTAAAAAGTTACTATTCACAAAAATTATTTTCATCTCATTGAACCAAATTTTAATTCTTTATATTAACTATGTCTCTTGGATTTTTGAAATTCCATTCACAGAAGCGGTAAAATTATGTTTTATGAAAAATTCAGTTTTTTAACTACCACTTAGTAGTTTCACTATTCATCAAAAATTGATGTTTTTCATAACAATGCCAACATTTCACATTAAGCTATAATTGATATTCTGAATTCAAAAATGATGTCTATTTTACAAAATTCCAAACATATAAGTTGCATTAATTAATTTTATAATTAATTCCCGTTGTCACAACAAATAGCGTGTTTTAAAGAAACAATATATACCAAAAGATTGACAATTGTTTAGGTCCAATTTCAAAGTAAAATTAATTCTAACTAACACCATTGGATAAAATGGTAAAAATATATTCTAATTATACTTTTAAACCACTCAATAATATAATTTATCACTATAAATTATTTTGATTAAAAAAGTTGTTTTTAAGTATTTTTCACTATTCATAAAAATTGGAAGTTCTTAGAAAAATAACAAAAATTCATCATAGGTTAATTTCGATATTGAGAAACCAAAAATGAATTCCATTTTGAAATATATAATATATATAATTTAAAAAAGTAGGTATTACTATTCATAACGGCTAGTTTGATTGGTTGTGGTGTGTTAGAACTCGATGTTGCGTACAACACACGCTATCACATTATTCAAAGGGAAGCGTACCATAGAAGCTTGGGGTGTTACATTCTCCCCTCCTTCAAATAATTTCGTCCTCAAAATTTCTATAATATTATCGCATGAAAAGACTCGGGTGGTTCTTCATCATAAGTTTCTCTGGTTCCCACGTTGCCTCTTCCATCTTATGGTTTCTCCACAAAACTTTTACTCGACGCGTCGTTCGGTTTTTCAGTACTTGTTCTCTCGTATCAAGAATCCTGATGGGCTCTTCGCAATAAGACAGATCAGGTTCCAGTTCTAATTCCTCATAGGTGAGTACATGCGTTGGGTTAGGCATGTATTTCCTCAATAGAGATAGATGGAACACATCGTGAACTTCGGAGAAACTTGGCGGCATTGCCAATCGGTAAGCTACAGCCCCCATTCGTTCTAGAATTTCGAAAGGTCCGATGTACCTGGGACTCAATTTACCTTTCTTACCAAAACGTATGACTCCATTCAATGGAGATAACTTCAGGAAAACATGATCACCGACTTGAAATTCCAAATCCTTCCTTCGATTATCGGCATAGATCTTCTGCCTACTTTGAGCTGCTTTGATGTGATTTTGGATTACCTTCACCTTTTCCATTGTTTCCTCCACCAGTTCTGGGCCTACAAGTTTTCTTTCACCAAAATCATCCCAACAGGTTGGTGTGCGATATCTCTTTCCGTATAACGCTTCATATGGTGCCATCTGAATACTTGAATGGAAGCTATTATTCTAGGAAAATTCTACCAGAGGTAAATATTGATCCTACATACCCTGAAAGTCAAGTGAGCAAGATCTCAGCATGTATTCTAAGGTTTGAATAGTCTATTCTGATTGTCCGTCTATCTGTGGGTGGTAGGCAGTGATCAAATGTAGTTCAGTATCCAGGTATTTCTGAAGACTCTTCCAAAATCTTGAAGTAAAATGGGGATCACGATTAGAAATAACCGATAGGGGTACTCCATGAAGTCTCACAACCTCATTAATATATAGTCTTCCTAGACGTTCCAGTGGTAGATCTTCTCTTATAGCAAGAAAATGTGACGACTTGGTAAGACGATCAACAATAACACATATTGCATCATTCCTTCTAGGAGTCTTTGGTAGTCCCATGCCAAAGTCCATCTTAATATTGTCCCATTTCCACTCAGTTATGGGAAGAGTTTTCAATAATCCACCAGGCTGTTGCCTTCTAGTTTTCACTTGTTGACAAACCATACATCTTAACACAAAATCGGCAATATCCCTCTTCATGTTGTCCCACCAAAAATGTTCCTTGAAATCTATATACATTTTGGTGCTCCCATGGGTGTATAGAGAAATTGGAACTATGAGCATCATCCAGCAATTCCCTTTTTAGATCAGGTATATCGGGAACACAAAGTCTCTTCCCGAATTTCAAAATTCCATCTTCATACACAAAGTCTCTCAATCTCCCATCATTCAATGCTTTAATCTTCTTTTGAAATTTTTCTTCATCGGTCTGAGAACTCTTAATCCTTTCTAGTAAATATGGTTTGGCAACCATTTGAAAAAGCATTTATGTTTCACCTTCCTTGGTTATTCCCTTGTCCATATTCACTAGATCTATCAAAATTGGATCCCTTTCAATTCTCATCACATTCAAAACTCCATGGTCTTTTCTGCTCAAAGTATCTGCCACATAGTTTACTTTCCCCGGGTGGTAGTGTATCGTACAATCATAATACTTGAGTAATTCAAGCCATCTCCATTGCCTCATGTTGAGTTCTTTTTGTGAGAAAATATACTTCAAACAATTGTGATCAGTATAAATCTCACATTTTTCACCATAGAGGTAGTGCCTCTATATCTTCAAAGAAAAGATCACATCTACTAACTCGAGATCATGAGTAGGATAGTTTTGTTCATGAATTTTCAACTATCATGATGCATAGGCAATAACTCTATCATTCTGAATAAGGACACAACCAAGTACTTTCATCGATGCATCACTATAAATAACGAACCCAGCATTCCCTGATGGTAGAGTCAAAATAGGAGCATTGACTAATCTTCTCTTCAATTCTTCGAAACATTCTTTACACTCTTTTGTCCAAAAAAATTTAACCCCTTTACATGTGAGCTTCGTTAATGGGTTTTCCAATCGAGAAAAATTATGGACGAAACGTCGATAATAACCTGCCAAACCAATAAAACTGCGTAACTCAGTTATACTCGTTGGTTCTAGACATTCATGGATTGCCTTTGTCTTAGAAGGATCAACATAGATTCCATCTTTAGAGACAATATGGCCAAGAAAAGAAATCTCCTGAAGCCAGAATTCACACTTGCTAAACTTCCCATATAATTCATGTCTTCTCAGAGTCTTCGGGATAATGCGCAAGTGACTTTCAGGATATTCGTAGCTTATAGAGTATACCAAGATATCATCAATAAATACCACCAAAAATTCATCGAGATATTCCTTGAAAACTCTATTCATCAGATCCATGAATACAGAGGGTGCATTAGTCAATCCCAAAGGCATTACAGTAAACTTTAAATGCTTGTACCTGGTTCAAAATGCTGTCTTCGGAATGTCTTCCTTCTTTACACACAACTGATGGTATCCAGATCGAACGTCAATCTTTGAAAAGTACTGAGCTCCATGCATTTGGTCAAATAAATCGTCAATTCATGGTAGGGGATACTTGTTCTTTATTGTTATGGCATTAATCTCCCTATAGTCAATACATAACCTCATAGATCCATCTTTCTTTTTAACAAAAAGTACAGGGGATCCCCATGGAGAAACACTAGGGAGAATAAATCCCTTATTACTCAATTCCTCTAGTTGTTTATTTAGTTCGACTAATTCCATAGTGGCTATTCTACAAGGGTTCTTCGATATAGGCCTTGATCTAGGAATTAAATCAATGGAAAACTCAACTTCTCGTTCTGGAGGTTGTCCAGGTAAATCTTCCGGAAATACATCTACAAATTCTTTCACAATAGGTACATCCTCTATTTGAACATTCCTTTCCTCACCCACATTTATTTCATTCTCTTCCTCCTCAATAGTTGAATTTAGTTGAGCTATTGGGGGTGGATCTAGATAAGAATTTGGCGGTGGTGATTCTGCTCTAAAGATAAGGTGTTCCTTATCATCATCATAAAGAATCGTAACCTCTTTCTTCTTACAATAAATCTTCGCATCATAGTCTGAAAGCCAGTCCATACCAAGGATTATATCAAACTCAATCATAGGTATGACGATGAGATCAGCAGATAAAGAAAATTTATGTGCTCAAATGGGGACTGACTCACAAAACATTGTTGCAATGATACTTCCCTTAGGAGTTTTAACTGACAACTCCCTTGTTAAATTAAATTGGAAATATCTAATTTTCTTAGAAAACTGGGAATATATGAAACAATGCGATGATCCGGAATCAAATAATCCATTTTCTAAACTTGAGGAAACCATTAAATTACCTGCCACCACGTCTTTCAGAGCATCTACCTCAGCAGTAGTGATAGCATAAGCTTGGCCTTGATCCCTTGGCATTTTCTGAGGTATGTTCCCCTGACGCTTAGGACATTCTTTTTCATAATGCCCCATCTCCCTGTAATTGTAGCACTGAACATTGGTAGCTTCCTTCTTCCCTTTGCAATCCTGAGCTTGGTGGCCTTTTTCACCACGCTTGTAACAGACTCTTGTTCCCTTCAAGCAAGTACCAGGGTGTTTCTTCCCACATTTACCACAGGTTCGATATTCAAAATTTCCCTTCTTCCGCTTATTTCCATTCCCAGATTGATCAGTAGATCTCTTCTTCTGTTTCTTTTCTTTAAAGTCATAAGACTTAGAGAATTCCTTTTCGGTCCTGATAGCACATGAGACAATGTCTTCGTATGACAAGAAGGATTGTGATACTAATGCTCGATGGAGAAATGGTTTTAACCCATCAACGAAATGATCAATATTACTTCTTGGGTTATGTATATAATCTCGATCATACCTTGCTAACCTTGTAAAGTTAGCCTCATACTTTGTGACATTCTCATCCTTCTTTTTTCTCAGACTCAGAAACTACCTTTTCATATCTGCTCGATGGTCGCGAGGAAAGTATTTTTCTAAAAACAGATCTTTGAACTCCCTCCATTCCATATTTGATATTTCATTATCTCCCTTCGTATTTTGAATCAATGACCACCATTGATCAACATCTCCAGTGAGGAGGTAAACTGCCATGATAACTTTTTCCCTTTCACTACTCCCCAAAGCCTGAAATATTTTCTCTAGGGAAAATATCCATTGCTCAGCTACTAAGGGATTTGTACACCCATTGAACGTTGGTGGTTGTTGCCTCATGAATCGATCTAACATTGATCCTCCACGCTGCAGATCAGGGTGCTCCATACGGGTAAGGTTATTATTCATAACCCGAGTGAGTTGTCCTAGTATGGTGATTAGCTTATCGGCACCAGTTGCATCACCAGCGCCACTATAATTATCTTGAGTAGGAGGGAAATCCATACATGGAGTGTGTGCATTGACACAGTTTCCATTTCTTCCACCGGGCACTATTTATAAACAATGGTATAAACTAGACCAGTTTATGAATCAAAATACATAATCCCATACTTACAAAACACTTAACATAAATTGAACTATTTATGGATATAATCCATAATCATAAGAATGTTTTCTTTGAGGAAGTATATACTCATAAACCCTTCATAATGATTTGTAAAGAAAATTAGAGTTATCCTAAGAATATCCCCCGGGAGTGTCGTAACCAAGAGTATAGCAAGGCCCGTTGTCGTGCACCAGTTCCCGTTCGAGTCTAGCTCAAAGTGGTGTTTTTGGGTTTTACCCCTAGGTACATCTATACCAAATCCACCTCTACCTGCTCGTATCTAGACATGGATGTATTGCTCGGAAAACTCACAAAATCTCTACAATACCCAAATTCTAGGAAGTTATTCTATACTAATCCTGAAAGTCCATCTTAAATCTATGTGCTCTAATCAGAGTTTATCTAAATCTAGCTTCCAAGGTTTGTACTAAACCTCCTCTGATACCAACTGTAAATCCCCGACCCCATTTACCCAGAGTCGGTGCATTATTACATGACATTGGAATGATCACAAGAAAGATCAAATCTCGAAAGACCGATTGGTTTAGTAGCCTTGGAAACACTAGATATATTCATAAGGTTTACATTACATCATAAAATGAAAACTAAAACAAAATATTTTCCATAGTCCACACTATTATCCCCTCACATTATCCCTACAGGTCATTCATAAATTACTTCTTCACATCCTGAAAAAAATAAAACATAGAAAAGGGGTGAGCTCAAATGCCCAGTAAGGATAACAATATAGCGGAAACTTTCATAAATAAGAATAAACATTTAAGGCAATGTATAACTAAAACAAAAGCCTTTTAAACTTGAACTTCAACATAGTATGGAAAAAGTAAAATGAAAAATTCCATTTACATATTCACATGGATATTCTACTAATCAAATAATCACATGCAATATCAATAACCACTTTCATAATGATGGAATGCATAATGCCAGACTATCATAACCACATAGCCAAGGCCTCATCCCAAGACTACAAATAAGATTTTGTCAAGGCCTTGTGCCAAGACACTAGTTTGTCTCATGAGACCTACCGATGCATCGAGGAGCTATAGCGGGCCCCACCCATCACATATTAAGTCCAATTCATTCCCATATGAAAAGGTTTAAACATAACATAAACATTCGTATTAAAACTAGCATACGAAATGTAAATACTTCATCCATAAACCTTGAAAATAACATATCCATAGCCAAACATATCACAAAACCTTCAATACAATATGGAAGTATTATTTCATAATAAATCATCTCCAAATAAGCTTAAAATCCATTAAAGGATGTTGACATAGGTGAAATAAAAACTCTTTTTAGAGAAATATATCTTTTTATTTTGAAATAATTTAAAAGTCATATAAAATGAAACATTTTCTTTGAAAGTATTCTTATAAGCTTGTAAGGGATGCTTTGACGATTTTATAACGGTGGAAAATAGCCACACCCGCCGTATAAGTTAAAAAAACATTCTTACCTTAATTCTGTCAAAAGGTCAAAAAGCACCATGTTTAGAAAATGACGGAAAGATTCCTTTATAAACCTCTTATAAAAGTCAAACAAGGGTATTAATGACTTTAACCGATATTCTTGTAAATGGTAAAAAAAATTTGAAATACATTTTGGAGAAACATGGATGTGGATGATAAAGAAATCCCAATAGATTATTACGTATAAAAAACCTCGGATAATGAAGAGATTGCGAAATAAACCCTTAACTTGTACTTTTACTTGGTTGAGGGTATGTTAACCTCCTGTATAATGGTGAAATAATTGTTATTAAATTATAAAAGAATCATATATATTAATATGATATCATATTTGATATTTTAACATTGGTTTGTTAATAATATCTTAGTATTATCGTCGTTACGGGTGTTATCTTACTCGTTTTCTTTTATATGTTTTGTTATGTAATCCATGTTTCTCATGAATAGGTTGTATTTTATTCATATCCAGAATGATATAAAGTCCTTAAACATTATTTTTAAATCATAAAATGAAAATTATACTTGAATGGATATGATGGAGAATGAATCTCATCATGTTCGTGGAGACGGTAGTCCGTACGTACGCACGAGCGACAATATCATTCATTAGATATTAAAATAATATATAATTGGATGGTATATGATATATAAATAATCATTATCATGTTATATTTATTATTTACCTAAGTTAAACATCATTATTATACCCATCCAAATAATAATATATTGAATAACAATTACACCACGACGTGGAGACGGTAAGTCGTACGTACACATGTATGGTGACATGTTATTCAAAGGGTGGATAGAATACTGAATATAGTTCTACCCTATTTATAATAACATCACAGTATATATAAGATACTGGAGTTATTATTTTAGAATGGTAATAACAATGAATGAAGAAGTGGAAGAAGAAATGAATTTGAAAAAGGGTGGTGAAAACATTACCTCTTCTTCAGGTTCTTCCTTTTGATTTGATCAAAAGGGATCCTTAAGTTGGCTTTATGATCAAAATAAGGCCTCTATGTTGTAGTTAGGGAAGTTGAGGGAGTATTTGGGTAGAGTTTGGCCGAACCAAAATGCTTTGTAGGTGTGAAGTAATGAGAAGGATAAGTGCCCTTTTATAAGAGGGGTGAGGGGCACCTTTGGAAAAGCTAGAAATATTAATTTATAATAAATTAATATTCAGATTCTAAAGGTTCCAAAGTTTATTATTCAAAGGTTACGGTGGGTATAGGTCGCTAACCATTCAACCAATATAATTTAGACAGGTTTGGGTTACTATATTAACCTTATCTTTTAGTTTTAACTCTTAGTTAATTAGTTTGACATTTACCATGTCACTTTGTATTTTTATATTATATAGTTAATAAAATTACTATATAAATCCAAGAGACCCCCAAGTGGTCCATTAATGATACACTTATCATGATATAAGTCTCTTTTCCAAACCTTATATTTTTAGGAATTTAATATCAATTAATAAATAATATTTGTTTTAAAAACTCTTTTATGTCAATTTTGATACTATTCAACAGTTGATTTTTGTGAAACTTATAACATAATTATTACTCAGAAAAAAGTAATTAAATAAATCCTAATATGTAATATTATCCTAGAAAATTAGTTTAATTCATTAAAAGTCTCAAATTATATTTATTTGGGTATTTATAATATCAATTATTTTAATTTTTCACTATTATGGTAATTACTACATCATCATTGTGTCATAAATAAATTAAACTATTTAATGTCTAAAAATTATAAATAAAATATCATTATGTAGGAAATTTTTTTTTTCTAATGAATATTTACAATCGAATTTATCATATGTGCAACCCTATATTAAAAATGTTTTAGTAAATAAACTTTGATTTTAAATCTTTTAACTCTTCTTTGAATTAAATAATAATAAATGTACTAATCTAATCTAAGTGGACCTAAATGATAATATTTTATTCCTAAGGTTGTTTTTGGTCGAGATACACTTGTCCAATAGAATTAGGAAATGTGTTAGGGTAATATTAATATCATTTTTACCCTTAATTACCCTATTTACTTTTAACCGTGGTAAATAAAAGTAAAAAGTTACTATTGAAAAAAATTATTTTCATCTCATTGAACCACATTTTACTTCTTGATATTAACCATGTCACTCGGATTTTCGAAATTCCATTCATAGAAGCAGTAAAATTATGTTTTATGAAAAATTCAGTTTTTTAACTACCACTTAGTAGTTTGACTATTCATCAAAAATTGAAGTTTTTTAGAACAATGCCAAAATTTCACCCTAAGCTATAATTGATATTCCAAATTCAAAAATGATGTATATTTTTCAAAATTACAAACATATAATTTGAATTAATTAATTTTATAATTAATTCCCGCTGTCACAACAAATAGCGTGTTTTTAAGAAACAATATATACCAAAAGATTGATAATTGTTTAGGTCCAATTTCATAGTGAAATTAATTTTAATGAACACAATTGGATAAAATGGTAAAAATATATTATAATTATACTTTAAAACCACTCAATAATATAATTTTTTCACTATAAATTATTTTGATTAAAAAAGTTGTTTTTAGGTATTTTTCACTATTCATAAAAATTGGAAGTTCTCAGAAAAATACCAAAAATTCATCATAGGATAATTTCAATATTCAGAAACAAAAAATGAAGTCAATTTTGAAATATAAAATATAAATAATTTCAAAAAGTAGGTATTACTATTCATAACGGCTAGTTTTATTGGTTGTGGTGTGTTAGAACTCAATGTTACGTACAACACACGCTATCACATTATTCAAAGAGAAGCGTACCATAGAAGCTTGGGGTGTTACATTTGTCGTTAACTTTCTAGTGGTGGACACTTTTAAACCCAAAAGAAAAATAGGAAGGTATTGGACTCTGGATTATATTGGCCTACCTTATTTCAGGATGCCCATGTGTTTTGTAAGTCATTTTATATTTCCAACACACTAGGAACTTTTCGAGGAGACATGAGAAACCCCAACAGACCATATTATTTTTGAAATTTTTTATGTATGTGGAATTGATTTTATTGGTTTTTTTCAAAGTTAATTTGGTTTATTTTACATTTTTTTCAATGTTGATTATGTTAGTAAATGGGTGGAGGTGAAGGACACTAGGATTGCTAATTCTTGTGTTTTAGTGGATTTTATCATGGATCATGTTTTTTTTGTAGGTTTGGAGTACCAAAAGATATCATCAGTGAAAAAGGGACACAATTTTTCAATAAAAATTAGCTTACCTCCTTTAAAAGTATGGGGTGACACACAAAACAGTGACACCATACCTCCCTCAAATAAATTTCTAGGATTAGGTTTCAAATTGGGAGTTGAAACAAATTTTCGATAAAACTTTTTTACTGAATAGAAAGGATATGACCATTAACTTGGATGATATTCCTTTTTATTATAGTATTGAATAAAAAAACTCTCATTGGTGTGTCCCCAAACTTGATCATTTTTTGGAAATAATTCAATCACCTTGTTGAATTTGAGAATTAGGAATATTGGGATATAAATAAATGAAACATAGATTTATACTAAGATGGTGATAAAAGGAAGTTAAAAATTTAAGATATTTAGGAGATTAAATTTTAATCATATGATAACTAAAGGATTTACAAGGAAATATAAAAAGATACTCATGATATAATGATCCAAAATAAGGAATTTCCTGTAGGGGGAAAGTTCTGTTCTATAGATCACAACTAAATTTGATGCCCTGTAAGTTGTGTTCTATATGGTTAAGTGCTTATTTTGTCACTAATTTTCTTCTTTATATTATTTTAGAGATCAAAAAAGGAGAAACAATAATGATATATACAATAAATAGGAAATTTTTGAAGTAATACATTGAGGGACTTCCAAATTGTGCAGTTTATTTCATCACACTACATGACCCCGCCATCACTTAAGAATGGTTGCTTATTCTTAACCCTATAACTTTTATATTATTTTTCCTATTTTAAATTATTAATTTCACGAGAACATATCATCTAATAGGTTCACATTAAGGGAAATGAAAAATTTTAAGTGTGAGTTATGGGATAAAATTTTCTGGTAGCTTCTTTAGGTTTTTCATTTGTGTGTTTTGTGTGTTTTTGTTGTTAATTTTAAAAAAAATAAAAAAATAGAAAACATAGCATGTAACATGGCCATTTACATGTGTAACCTATAAAAATTTGTGTTTATAAAATTCATTATTTTCATGAAAAACATGAGCAAGATTTCATTATTAAGGGTTGATTTTTAAAAAAATTGAAGTCATTGATGATTCTATTGGTTATGTAATTATATAACCTTTTATATTTTCATACCATTAGTTATGATATTCTTTAAAGGTAAATTATTCCATTGATTTTTTCACACATATTTTTATACAATATTGACTTGTGAAATTTTTCCTGCTCAATTGAAGTTATATCCAAATTAAGTAAAAAATCATATTATTTAAATGATTGATCCATACATTTGTTTATCGACCAATAAGTTTCATTATTGTTTTGAATTGACTAATGTGTGTTTGCCTAATATACAATAGTTTTATGTCCTAAAAGAAATAAAAAAAATAAAAACTTTATAAATGTATTATCTTAATAAAGAAGTAAGTGATGAAATGTACAACACGTGGGGTTATTTAGGATAAGAGCTTAAGGTTTGAATTTTAGGATTTCATAAGTGAGTGGGTCTTGAAATTTGATTACAAAGTAATATAGATTAGGTTTAGTAGAATTAAAATAGGTAAGAAGAAATTTTTTATATAACCTGAATATACTAAATAAAGGGCAGTGATATGAGCTTTAAATGGTTGGAACACACACACATGGGGAATTAATGGCATGGTAGACCCATAACTTGTTTCACTATGAATAGAATGATTAATATAATTGGATTCTATTTTGATAAAATTTATGAGACAATTAATTACAAATTTATTGATATTGACTCTAAATTAGATTCTTAATTTGCTTATATTGACGATATGGATTGGGAAATATAATCATGAATATCTTGTAATTTTTTTTGGAATACAATACATGTGACTTTTCCCATGAGTGAAAAAGATAAAGTGTAGGGGAGTTGATAAAATAAAATTTTCTTCAATATTTAATTGATAATAGATGAAATAATTTCCTCACATTGTGTTAAATATTTTTATTTATGAAATATCTAAGATTAGATCATTCATTTTAAAATTGATGAAATTTTTAGTTTTTCCCATTTAACATGATTTGTAGTATTTAATCCCAAAATATTCTTCTATGAATTATTTGGAATTAAAATTTTGTAATTTTGTTACTAACTTAGTGGGATACAACTTCCTTTGAGGAAATATGAGTTGGATCATGCATTTTATTTGAGTAAATGTTCCATGAAATTAGAGTTATACTAGACTCTCTAGATTGGACACTGCTTCACCATTTTGGCCATATCTTCTTTATAAGTAATTTTATGGGAATAAAATTTGGAAATAATGTAGATAAACCAATTTAGAAAAAATCACCCTTCTATAATGATAGTTGTTTCACACGTTTTAGTGGTCCAAAAGTCATTGAAATGTGGATTAAAATATATTTTTGAATTCTCAATTTACACTTTTAAAGTCTTAAATCCCTAGCCTCCCCTCCACACTATAAATGTGTGTTTTTATCATTTTAAGTAGGTTTTATGTGAATTAGGAAGTTTAGGGTAGAGTAAAAGTTATTCCACTCTAATTTTTAAATCATTTCAAGAGGGGTAGCTCTTGAAGCAAGGACCCCTTCATTAAAGCCTTCTTTTTCTTCTTCACATTGTAGTGTTTATGTTTTTAAAATAAACTCTAATTTTATCTTAAATTTATTATGTTATTTTAAATTTATTGTTTTTTTATTTTTCATATTTTGGATAGAAATATAGATTATAAATTCGATTGATTTATACCGTTTCTACGACCTTTACGAATGCAAAACGTTTCTACGATGACTACACCACCTGGGGAAGAGTAATTTTTCATAATAATCTATCTACATCTAACATTATTAATTAATTTATTTTCAATAAATAATATATTTTAATTAAAATAATATTATCTATTAATTTAGTATTTTAATGTAAATAAACCAAGAAATAAATTGAAAAATTAACACAAAACACATGTGGTCATGAATTGTGTGAATGTTTAGACCACAATCATAATAGGAAAAAAACAATATGAGATAAATTTCTAGAGTTAAAATATAATCCTTAAAATCAATTAATCATCAATTAAAGTTTTTATGTGATCCCTAATTCACCACTAACCATAATTTATACTTGGAATGAAAATCAATGTAAGTCTTTATGAATGGATGTTTCAGAGCTTCCCTATGGTTTAATTCATGTCAATTTTATAGTTGTGGTAAATTATTGTAGGGTTTGGTGATTAAAACATTATAGAATCATAATTAAGTGGATTTTAACTTGAATTATAATGTTTAATAATTAATTTAAGAGGTATAGTTATATTTATTAAGGCTTCTAAAAATAGTTTTCTAAAAAATATATTCTCGTAGCATTTTCTCAATCTCATTTTAAAAACAAAAGAAATACAATCTTCTTTCCTAATACTTGTTCTTTATTTATAAAACTAAAAAAACTCATCCTTTTAATTAATTTATTTATTTTATATTTATTTTCATAATACCTATAAGAAGTTTTTTTAATTACTTCATCGTTAAGAGATGGCCTTGGTCAGCCACTCTCCTGTACCTAAGTACCCAAATACCACACATCATTTGAGAATTCCAACGATAATGACTTTCAAATTTCTACCATATACAAGAAGAAAATTAATTTATTTAACCAATTATAGGTATTTTTCATCTCATCCTATTCTTATTTTCTTTCATAATTCTTTCCCCTTTCTCATATTTTTCTTCTTTTTCTTCTTTTTTGGACTATCCACTTATATTTATTTTCTTTATATTAAGGTCCAATTTTCCACATTTAATTTTTCTTTAATTTATGACATGAAATATTCTCTAATATATCTTAAATATTGACCCTAATATTGAACAAAACCATAGGGATTGAATCAAATAATCTCGATCTATGGTAAGTTTCAAAATTCACCCTATTGAAGAATTACTTCAATATGGGAACATTAATATTGTAATCCATTCTAAATCAAACCTAAACTAGAACCAATGGATGAAAATAATAAAAATGAAATTAATAGAACCATTTTATAATTATATTCACTAATAATTAACTATCATCCAAATTACATTTCATACTCAAACCTTGAATCAGACTTCAAACTATAATCTAAGTTAATTCACCTTCCTCTAAATTCTTTTGGCTTATCCAGTGAGGGTGCAAATAAAATCCTTAAACAATTTAATGTGTTTTGATCAACATTGAAACCATGAAATTTATATGAAAATCAAATCGATCTAAGAGAAGTCCCATTATCACTTGATGGAACTACCATTGATTGGATGTATTATCTTAAACCTGAATACATAACATGTTGGAATGATTCGAAACACCTTTTATTAAATAGATTTTTTCCCGTATCAAGGAAAACTTCCATTCATAAATATATATCAAGGATAAATTGGGCATAACGGGAGTCAATGTGTGAGTATTGGGATAGATTCAAGAAGTTGTGTGAAAGATGGTCGCATCACTATATCAATGAGAAACTCTTAATCCAATACCTCTATGAAGGTCGCACAATTATGGAGAGGCATATGATGTAAGTTTCATCAATAGGGGAGTTGGTCGAAAAAACACCAGTAGCTTCATGTGTGCGGATTGACAAGATAGCATGAAACACTCAATAATTTGGTGGTCGAGGTACACCACATTTTAGAGAAGTACGTCATGTAAGTCCTTATTATCTTGGAAATAATTTAATTTATTATAATATTTAATAATTGAACACTATGTTGAGATAGATTTATTTGGATTAAAATACATCCCAACCCACTCCTATAAGGCATTGTGGAATTTGTATTGAAACAGACAACCCAACCAACTGTTTCCCCCCCAATTACAAGAGAAATAGGATTGCACAGTCGTATTCTCTGGGAGACCATATTAGCCATAACAACAACTAAATCCCCAAAAAATTATTATTCCTTTTCAGCAATATAAAACCAAGGGTGTAAATATCAATTGAAAATGAGTTATAGCTTTGGAAAACAACAAATACCCCCTTTTTTACAAAACTTCTAGTAGCCTCTACCTTACCAACATGGTTTTCAACAACCCCAAGGGAGATTTGAAACTTAATCATTAAAAAGTCAAAACAAGGGAATTCTCAAAAAAAGGTATATTATAATATGGATGACCTTTTAAAAAAAATTCTTAATCAATAGAGTGATATTAGGAGTCAAGGTTTGGAGTTGAGGGCATTGAAGACTCAAATAAGCCTGATTGGCACCACCATCCATGAACTAGAAAGTAAGAACTTCATAAATCTTCCTTCCCTACCTACTCTAAATCCCTAGGTGAATCCAAATATAGTCACATTGAGAAGTGGTTTTGACTGATACATCTCCACATATCATTCCACTATGATTCTCCATAACTCTAGAGAATCCCCATTCAATTCCAACTAATGAGAATCCCAAGGTGAATGGAAAAGGTAAGAAAAATATTGATGACATTCCTCTTGAACCCCATTTATTTCCAAATAGAGTGGTAAAAACAAGAATATGGTTTGTTTTTCTGATTTTTAGAATATACTTTCTGATTATAACATGGATGTTGATTTTGGATATAGATTTGACGAACTATTCACTAATGATGATGATGATTTATATTTATAACCTAACATTAATTGTTCACATATACAAATTCCCACATCATTCCCATCAATACAGAACCCACCCACACTAGAACTCAAACCATTGATATCAAATATAAAATATTTATACCTATTTAATGATGAAAAATTACAAGTAATATTTTATAATAATCTCCCACTTGAACCAGAAACACAACTTTTAAATATTTTAAGGGAGAATATTAGGGAAATCGGGTGGATGTTAGCAAACATACTTGGTATTAGCCTCTCTATATTCATAAATAGGATTATTTTAGAGGATAGGACCAAACCGGTTAGGCAACCATAAAGGAAACATAAGCCTATACTATTAGAAGTTTTGAAAATATATGTGGTAATGTTTCTTGTTGTAGGTACCATTTTACCCATTTCTGACTCTCAGTGGGTCATCCCAATCCAAGCCATACCCAAGAAATTCAGGTTAACTATTATAAAGAATGAAAATGATGAGTTAGTTCCCATGATATTACAAAATAATTGGTGAGTGTGCATAGATTATATGAAACTAAATCAATCCAATCGTATGGACCATTTCCCACTTCCATTCATTGTCCAAATCCTTGACAGACTTGTAGTTAGGGAACATTATTTCTTCTTGGATGGTTTATCTAGAAATTTTTAGGTTCCCATTGTATAATAGGACAAGGATAAGACAACATTAACCTTCACATTCGGTACATTTTATTATCAAAGTATGCTTTTTGGACATTGTAACACCCCAGGTAACTTTTAGAGATTCATGGTAAGTATATTTTCTTATTTACATGAGACTTTAATAGAGGAATTTATGGATGATTTTACTATGTATGGTTCCTAATTTTATGAGTGTCTCTTGATTTTGGGTAATGTGTAGAATCATTACATTAAAAAAAATATGGATTTTAAACTTTGAAAAATTTCATTTTAGGGTAGAGAAGGAAATTTTCATAGGTCATGAAGTGCCAAAACATGATATTAATGATGATAGATCTAAGGTATATATTATTTCATTATTTTTGTATCCTACATGTATTTTTTATGTTCAATCATTACTTTGATGTGCTGGTTTTTATTGACACTTCATCAGAGATTTCAGAAAGATCATCATGCCCTTATCTCAATTTCTTCAAAAAGATATTGGATTTTTTTATGATTCATATAGGGTATCATTTGATGATCTAAAGAAGCTTCAAACTACTCCATCGATCATTCAGTCCCCATAGTGGATGCTTCCATTTGATCTTATGTGTGACGCATCCAAATTCATGGTTGGAGTTGTCTTATCTCAGATGGTGGAAAGCTTATCCCATGTGATTACCTATGCATTGAGGACTTTAGATTCTTCCAAAGAAAATTACACCATAATGAAAAATGAGTTTATTACTATTATATTTTCTTTATATAAATTACTTTAATATTTATTGGAGTCTAAATTAGTTGTTTTTATGGCCATACAGCTCTTTGGTACCACTTAAAGAAGCCAGATGTAAGTCCCAAACTTATCTGATGGATACTCTTTCATCAATAAATTTATTTTGAGATCATAG
Organism: Viscum album; assembly: GCA_963277665.1. Lineage (NCBI taxonomy): Eukaryota > Viridiplantae > Streptophyta > Magnoliopsida > Santalales > Viscaceae > Viscum > Viscum album. Next base: position 1,455,201,679 of record OY728123.1, on the reverse strand, counting down.
ATAATAAAGGTTTAGATAACGTGGTGACATACCACATGATTAGGATTACTCACACACTAGAGGCTGACACCTTGGATCATGTACCACTCTGGGACACTTTCCGTAATGACAATCTCCATGTCATCTCAAGTACACATCCTTGGTATGTAGATTTAGTTAAATACCTTATTGTATATAAAATAACTGAAAATTTTAAGAAACATAAATTCTAAAAATTAAAGAGTGATTTTAGGTTTATTGTCTGAGACGATCCCTACCTCCGACGCATCTGTAGTGTCCAAGTCATTAAGAGATGTGTGCCCAATCCTAATTTTGAGTCTGTTTTTATTTTTTTCATATAATTTCTTATGGTGGAAAATTTGGAACCCAAATGAAATATATAAAGGTATTATACTATAGATTATATTTTCCTACCTTGATTTATGATTCCCATGTATTCTGTACATCATTATCTCGTTTCCAACAAACTATGGACATTTTGAGGAGTCATGAGATTCCCTAATATCCCATATTATTATTTTAAATTTATGATGTAATGGTAATTGATTTTATGGGTCCTTTTCCAAGATCAATTTGTTTATTTTACATTCTTCTTTATGTTGATTATATTTTCAAATGGGTGGAGGCCAAAGTCTCTGGGACTAATTATTCTCTTGATATAGTGTATTTTTTCAATGCTCAATTTTTTTATAAGTTTAGAGTACCAAAGGACCTCATTAGTGCCCAGGGGGCTCACTTTTAAAAAAAATTAGCTTCACTATTTTGAAATTATGGGGTGACACACAAAACCTCCACACTGTACTAACCTCAAAAAAATTTCTAAGACAATGTTTCAAATCTGGATTTGAAATAAATTTTTTGAGAAAACCATGTAGCATAATAGTAAGGACTAGGGAAAGAACATGGATGATGAACTTTGGGCTTATTGGATGGCATACGAAACTCTGATTATTATATTTACTTACTAGATCATTTTTGTGAAAGTATGTCATCTCATTGTGAAATTCAATCATCAATAATATTGGGATATAATTAAATGAAACTTGAGTTTATCCCAATTTGGAGATCAAAGGAAGATATAAATTCAATACATTGAGGAGATTCAATTGTCATCATATGAGAAATCAAGGTTCTATAAGGAAAGATAAAAATCAAATCATGATATAATGATCTAAAAAATGGAATTTCATGTAAGGGAGAAAGTCCTATCTACAGTTCATAAATGAATCTAATGCCCGATAAGGTGAATTCAAGATGGTTAGGTAATTATGTTGTATCTAATTTTCTTTTTTATGGTGTAGTATATATTACACAACAAGAAACATTAAGGAGGTTTATAGTCAATGGGAAATGATTGAAGTAATACATTGAGGGAATTCCCAACCATGTAGTTGATTTTATCACACTTCACGACCCCATCATCACTTGAGAATATTAGGCTATTCCTAACCCTTTCACATTTATATTATTTTTCCTATTTAAAATTATATATTTCCTTAGAACATATCATCTCAGAGGTTCACATTGAGGAAAATTAAATGTTTTATGTTTTGGTAAGAGGACAACATTTTGTGGTATCTTCTTTAGGTTGTTCATTTGTGTGTTTTGTGTGTTTTTGTTGTTAATTTAAAAAACAAAAACAAAAAATTATATCATATAACATGTCATTTACATATAGAACATATAAAAAATTCAGTTTTTCAAAATTCATTGGTATCATGATAAGTATGTTAAAGATTTCATTATTAAGGGTTTATTTTTATAAAAATGGAAGTCATTGATGATATGATTGGTTGTTTCATTACAAAATATTTTAGATTTTGAAACCATTCATTTGGATATTTCTTTAAGGTAAATTGTGTCATTTATTTCTCTAAAAAACATTTCATGAAATGATGACTTGTGAAATATTTCTCACTCAATTGAAGGTATAGTCAAGTTAGGTAAAAAGAATTCATCTCATATCAATGGTGGATCCATATGTTTGTCTCTCTTTCGATCAGTTTCATTATTGTACCAAATTGACATATAAATATGTGCCTAACATCTAATCATTTTATTCCCTAAAAAAAATAAAATAAAATAATAAAATAATAAAATATATTATTTTAATAAATAGGAGAGTTATGAAATGTACAATACATGGGGATATTTTTGACTTTCGGTAATGCTTAAGTGAGTGGGTCTTGAATTTTTTTTCAAAGGAATATAGAATGGGTTTGTTTCAATTAAACTAGGTAGGAATGAATGTTTTTCACAACCTGGCTATACTAAATAAAGGGTGGAGATATGAGCTTGAAATGGTTAGCACACATAGGCATGGGGTATTGATGGTATAGTAGACCCATAACTAATTTCATTATGATTAGTGTCATTAGTCTCACTATATTTTGTTTTGATACAATTTATGATATAATGAATTTAAAATTTATTAATATTGACTCTTGATGATATTTTTACTTTGCCTATATTTGCACTATGGAATGGGAAATATGAATATGCATATCTTGTTACAATTTTCAAGAATACATGACATGTAACTTTGCCTAGGTGTTCAAAGAGTAAGTGTGGGGATTTGATAAAAATACAATTTTATTGAATATTATAATGATAATAAATGACATAAAATCATTAAATTATGTTAAATATGTTTATTTATGGAATATTTTGGATTTGATCATTCATTTGAAAATTTTATGAAAATTGCATTTTCCCCCTTTAAAGTTCAATATAGTATTTTGACCATAAATATTTTAATTTGAATTATTTTAACATAATATTTTGTAAAAAATTTCCTCACTAAATGGAATAAAACATTGATTCTGGACATTCAACCTAGACCATGCATTTTATTAGAGTAAATAGATGAGGATATCAAAGCACGAATGGACCCTCAAGATTGGAAACCACTTCACCATTTGGGCCATAACATCTTCATATAAGATTGTATTGCAATAAAATTTGGAAAGAAGATAATAGAACCAATTCTGAACATATTATCCTTATGGAAGGATATCTTATACACACATTGTTTTGGATAATAAGTCAGTTTAAATTGAATTAAAATATTTCTCCAAATTCCCCATTAACACTTGAAAATTCTTGAAACCCTAGCCTCCCCTTCACTCTATATATTTTTTTATATCAATTTTTGGTAGTTGTAAGTGAATAAGTAATCTTAGATCATAGAATAAGTTGTTACACTCCAATATTCTAAGCATTTCAAAAGGGTAAACTCTTGAAGTAAGGATCCCTTCATAAAATACTTCTTCTTCTTCTTCTTCACATTTTTTAGTTTTTTATAATAAACTCCCATTTTATCTTCCATTTATTCTATTATTTAAAATTTATTTCTTCTCTATTTTTCCTCTTTGGGATTTAAATATATAATATAAACATGATTGGGTTATACCATTTCTAAGACCTTTTCGAATGAAAATAATTTCCATGATGACTACACCACCCATGAAAGAGTAATTATTCATAGTAATTTATCTACATATAACCTTATTTATATATTTATTTTGAATAAATTAGATACTATAATTTAAATAATATGGAATATTAATTGATTTTTAACATAAAATAAACTACAAATCAATTAAATAATTAACATGAAACATACGAGGTCAGGAACTGTGAGAATTGTGAGAGAGCAATCTTAATTGGTAAAATAAAACAATATGTGATCAATTTTTAGAGTTAAAATATAATCCCTAAACATAATTCATCATAAATTACAGCATTTATATGATCCCTAATTCAACATTAACCATAATCTAACCTTGGAGTAAAAATCAATGTAGGGTACTACCATTGCATGTTTCGAAGCTATCCTTGGGTTTAATTCATTTCAACTTTGTGGTTGAGGTAAATTCTCATAGGTTTCAAGGATTAAAAAATTATAGGATCATAATTAAGTGGATTTTAATTTGAATTATAATTGTTAATAAATAATTTGATAGGAATAGTTAGATCGATTATGTTTCCAAAAATAAATTTCTAAAAAAATATATTCTCATTACATTTTTTCAATCTCATTTAATAAAATACAATCTTCTTCCCATATACTTCTTCTTGCTTTATAAACCTAAAAAAATATCATCCTTCTAATTTATGTATTAATTTTATCTTTATTTTTATAATACCTTTAAGAAGATCTTTTAATTACTTCATCTTTATGAGACTACCTTGGCCAACCACTCTGCCACACCTAAGTACAAAAAAACCACACATCATTTGAGATCACTCATGATAGCACCCTTTAATAGATGGTCATTCGCAGTCGACTGTGGGGTTTCTTTATTTTTTAGTGCCCAAAAAAGATTTCATGGACCCACAATGTTTTTCATTTTTGGGAGCCACAAAACCCCATCATGACCCCCAAATAATATTTCATTTGTGGGAGAAAGAAAACACTACCACTTCCCATAAATGATTTCTTGTTTGTGGGATCACGAAAACAACATCATGTCCCATAAACAGTTTTTTTGTGGGATGCCAAGTGGATTGAAATTACACACATCAAAATTACTATGCATAACTGAGCCATCATTTATAAATTTGTAGCCATTTGAAACTTTTCAACTCTTTTATGGGTTGATTCTACACTTACCAGAAGTCTTTTCACATTCCATGTAGAATTTTTAGGACCCATAAATAGAAATGAATCATTTAATTACCTTTCTTCACAATATTTATGCCTTTAAAATTTTATTAATTCTTTATATTCATTATGTGGTTTAATTCCATATTTAATGAAAAAAAATTGTTAATTCATAACCCAAGTTTATTTCTAACCATTCACTATTTATTTTGGACACAAAAATTTCATTTAAACAAATAGTTTAATTCAATACCAACCCATAGACACTACTTAATTCATCATTACCAATATAATTCCATTTTTATAAAAAAATTAATGTCATCCCCACAACACACAAACACCTACCACATCAACCACCTCACATATCATGTCATAATTCTCTAAAATAGCCTAGCCACCACACAATGATAATCTCTTCTTCCCATGCCAACCATGAAATCCTGCCACAACCCCACTGATTAACATATCCTAACACCCAAACTCCAACCATCACAAAACTATAAAATCATAAAAATTGTATCAAGAAAAACAAGCATACTAGAAATTTTTAACAATCAGTTTTTCATAAACAACCACTACTTATATTCCCATTTTATTCATTGCCTTTATATTAATTCAGCATCACTTACAAGGTAGTCATCACAATAATTCCATATTTAACCTAACCGGTTCTTTACCATCATTAAATTATTAACCACTTATAAAAGGTAATTAAAAAAATATATTAAAAAAAAAATACAAACATATTATAGTAGAAATAAAAATTCTCATGGGTCCCCGTAAAGATTTATCAATCCCAAGGAATATCAAGGAATCATATAAACACATTCAAATCACCCCTTTTATCCTTTTCAAATTCATTATGTTTATTTAATTATATTAATTAATTAAATTCTTATTATCTACTGAAAGAAAACATATGAATGTTACATCCAAATTATACAAAAAAACAAAAGAGATAGTTCTTAAATACTTTACCTCAACTAGAGATTCACTACCATTTTGTAAGAACAAAAAAAGGAAGAAATAATCTGAAGGCCTAAATCATAAAAATAAGCCTCAACAACATGAAATGCAATAAACATCATCATATAATCACCCAACATTACTTGATCAAACTAATAATACCATCACGACCATCCCTAGATGAATAAAAGATGGGCACTAGGAAAAAAGAAGAGGGACTCACCTTAGATCACCAGTAATTGATCTCTATAATCCAAGGATAAAATCCAATATAATAATCACTAAAATACCTCTCTAAATAAAACCTGAGGTCTTCTATGTTTCAAGGAAAACAATGGAATGAAATAAAGTTTATATGGGCTTTTGAATTTATATTTGGGATAGACAAATAGGGTAAACATATTGAAATAGTTAATATCCATTCCATAATGGTCTTGATCAAACCACCCTATGGAAATCATGATGTGGTTAACCAATAGATTCAAAACATGTAAGGAAAGACCATGAAACATGGCTCATTACCACAACATAATTTCACATTCCCTAATCTAGTCCAAAATGCATCCAAACCAAGGTAAAATGACACCAAAAATTGAAGGGTGAAAAAATTAACCACTCCAATGTCCATGTTATAGTTGTGAGAAACATGATATAATCCATAAAACTTATCATTATCTTGATCAATCCCTAGACCAAACCCACGACACAACTAAGGGACCACTATGAAAGGCTCCCTAAAATAGATGAACCCCCTATATTGTCCTCCATATCACAATGCTATTGTTCAAAGGCTCTAGTCAATAACCTCGACTACCATGATGAAACACAAACCATCACACTAAAAATATAATCCTCAACTATTATATTATATTTAACTTCACATTTTCCCATCAATTATCATTATTGAACTACAAAAACCCAAAGCATTCAAAGTAACCCACCAAAAATGTTTGGGCTATTTCATAACCATTAAAGGTAGAGGCACCATGTGACATCAATGTATCACATTTAGAATCCATGATACAATATATTAGTTTTCTTATACTAATCTAGAAGAGATCCTCATGTATATAAACTATTAATAATTCACCTAAAATTAGAACATGAAGAGTATAGAAGGGGAATTATTATTTCATGACTCATCCCTACTAGATACCCTCCGGGATCAGTAGAAAAGTTGAGTGTGATCCCTCTTGGGTTAGTCTCCCACCTCTAAATGGTCACGGGTTAGTGACTAACATCAAGGGTATGAAATATACATATGGGAGACATTACCATATTAAATACTAGGAATAGATAACAGTAATCACCAGTCAAATCCATATAATATAAAATAAATTTAATTCAGTAATACATATATTATTATATAGAAAATATAGTCTCTAAATAAATACCCAAAATAAGAAACTCCTATGATAGTGAATATATGAACACTAGCCAATGATATGTCACAAGAGTGTAATGTAAATTCCAACAACCAAATTCTACAAATACATAAATATATGATATATAATATATGGTTTATTGTAAAAGCATAGTCAATATGCTCCTCCCCAGGCGATCTCCAGTAAATGTGAAAAAATCATACTAAAGTATTAGTGAATAAATAAAGAAACCAAATCATCACCTAAACTAATTTAAATACCACCCATCCTCACCAACGACCTCTTAAAAACTTTTTATAGAATTTATAAATAAAATAATGAAAATAATATATTAATAAAGATAACCAAAACAAGATTCTATACTAAACTTTTCACCCTCTCACCCCAATAACATACATCCTAATCCTCCCATACCTTCTACATCCATATGATCATATAACACATACCAAAATTCTAATCATAATCTGTACATGATAACCACATATTCCATACAACAAGCATATACCATAACTCTATCATGTACCACATTCATTATACCACACTTCATTGGGAGCAAGATACATATTGAATAATATCAACCTTATGTCCTCTTCCCCATGTGCATCTAAATTACATAACCACACCACTACCTAATCATTATTATTTATCATAACCTTAATCTACCATAACCTATATGATGCCTAAAAGAGAGAGCATGGAATAAAGAGTAGTCAACCATTAATATCACTACTATCCATGATGTTGGGGGTATACCTGAATCATATAACCTAATATAGGTAGTAGTAAGGATATCAGACTCTGGTTTTGGTGCAAAAAATAAAAAACTATAATGAATAATGTATAACACACATTCCCATCCTAAGGGTCAAATTAACAACCCAACACATATAGAACTATAACTTACAACACTATCCCCATTGAACATAAACATGTTCCACCTCTAATCAAAACACTTACAATCCCCACAACAACCACATAAAAAATATACAAATTCCTTTTAATAATATCATTTCTAATCCCATATTTATCAATTTCCATACACATTACATTCATTATAAATCTTATAATTTTAGACATTATAATTTCATATAACAAATTCTATTTTAATATTTACAATCATATTTACAACATAGAAATTTTCAAAAAATACACTTATAATTTCCATCCTATTATTAATTTAAAAATTACATGTTCTCATCCTTCGCTTCATTTTTAACACCATTCCATATTCCTTGGATAAAAACCCACTCAAAACCACATTATATACTCTACAATACTAAACAATAGTCAAACAACCATATCCTCATTCTCAAGCACACCAAACCAAACTCAATAAGCCACCACCACTATTGAAATCATCCCATAAATATAATAACAATGGAACAACCATTAAATATATCAACAGTTATGTTATCTCTAGAAAAACAGGTTTATTTTCTCCATCTACTCTTACCAGAATAACAAACACAATAATTAAATAAATAAAAATTCAATAGAGAAAAACAATTCTCATAATTCCATCCTTTAGTTTTCATTATCATATTTACATTGAATGAACAATTTTAACCTGATTCAACACATCAATAATCAATATAATCACAATAGAAATTTATTCAAAAAATAAGAAAAATGATTAATAAAAAATAGTTATAACAATAAGAATAGGTAAAGAGTACTTAATAACACTATTCTCCCCATTTATTCATATCCAATTTATTATGTTCATTAGGTAAATATTAACTATTTACCCAAAGATAACTAAATCAAGATATTTTATAATTATATTGTAAAATAAATAAATATGGACTAAATAACCTATCTAAAATTGTAGTATCAACAACTATAGTATAAAAATGACAATAAAATAATTATAAAACACCAATAAACTCATAATAACTACCTATTATCCTATACAAGATAATAATCCATCCAATAATCAACTAAATAGTGAAAAAACTAATCCATAAACTTTTCTATATCATTCATAAGAAGAAGAAACAATTGAAGGACAATGGAAAGACTTTAATAAAGGAACCTATGAACACAAGACATCAATCATGCATATATAATGCTTAAAATCCATAAAACTATAATAAACGAACACTAAAAAACCAAAGAATTCCTATATTTTAAAGATATTTAAGGACATTTAAGATAATTTTAAGGCATACAAATTTATATTAAAAACTAAGGGATACAAAATCATAGTGTGATGAGAAGAATCATAGTACAATGTGGGTTATCTATGGGAATCATGACACAATTTACCCTTACAAATCCCATTAAAGTTCACTCATATCTATTAAAAATCATTATAATGAAGGAATATCATAGTGAAATGAATTCCAAAACACCATAATGCTTGAAAATATGAAAATAATGATGCAAAACTCATCCTCCTTCCTTAAAACCACAAAACAACCAAGACCACCATGGCATAACCTAATTAGAGAGATATTGAAAAATTACATACAAAGACATCACTATAGAGACCCAATCTTCTCATACGTGGATATTACATTTTTTAGTTGAATATTCATTACATTATCAAACCACTTTCCTAAGGACCATAATAATTTAGTTCCTCTAGAAACCTAGAACACAATCTTCTTAATTCATGAAATATATTCAATATCTCCCATAAATATCTTCCCACATTTAGTTATACTAGTTTAAAAACCATTATTCACATCATGAATAATGGAAACATAAGAAAGGGAGAGCTTATATGTTTAGTAATGGTAGAAAGGGGAGATACGTAAGCATAACATGAGCATAAGGTTATGATAACATGAGTATATAATTTAAAAACCATTCTCTGCATATCAAAGATAATAATATTGAGTCATGGAAAACAGATTTGTAGTTCATAAGACTGGAATCATAAGGGAATAAATGAATCTAATCGATGATAGGATGAAATTGGAATACGACATAGAAATGTGCCATATATATAAGAAGATAAAATCATTTCCATAGTATTCAAGGCTTATTTCCAAGGCCATCATAGTATAATGGGTTCACTCCAAAAACCATCATAGTAGTCAAGGTTCACTCCCAAGACCATCACAGTAGACAAAGTACCTTATGGAACTAGGTTCACTCCCCATTCCATTTCTGTATATCTAATGAGATATAAATCATTAATCAATGCATTGGAGGAAGATATAGGTCCCACCCATCACATAATGAAAATCTTATGGACGTGTGACATAAATTAATAAAATATTCCTCATATCATAACCCAATAAGTAAAATGGGTTTTAGAAACATTTCCTTATGTCACAACCTATGGAAAAGATATCAATTTCATAAACATTTCACAATTTTATAATAGCATTACCCATGGAAAAAATAAGTGGTTTTCATAATAATTTTATCATGGTATAACCTATAGAAGATAAATAGGTTTTTTAAACATCAATCCATCGTAAACATAAACCATTTAGATAAATAATAAGAATGGTACCTATTGATAATATCCTGGGTAAAGTATGAGTATCATCAATGGATGTCATCTGAGATCGAAAATGATTTTTAAATATCACATGAAACATTTATTATGGAATATAAATTTTATATCAAAACCAATTTTTAAAAATAAGAATTTATAAAAAAATTATAAATCATTTTTCTTTTAAAATAACCTTGAAATTATAAAAATAATTTAAAAATTTTCTTGAGGAAAATAACATTCCTCTTAGAAAAAAAAATTAAAACATAAAACAATTTCAAAATACTTTTATCTGAAAATAAAATTCAATACTTATAAAGTTAGATTAAAATAAAAGACTAGTCATGATGTTAGGATATTCTACTCATTTCTTACACATTAAATAAAATATTCCATTCATATTTTTGATAAAAGCTAAATATGTATTTTTTTTGAGAAAGACATGAATATTTATTGTAAAACATTTTTTATAAATTCAAACATGAGTAATAATTTACTTAATAAATCATTTTATAAAATCATAAAAAAAATTTGAAAAAAAATTAATACTTTTTTCCTAGAAATATGGTTTTCAACTGAAAAGGCGATTTTTATTAAAAACAATCAAGAATTACCTTTTGAGTACAAAAAGAGAGGAAAATGAAGGGGGAAAATATATTACCATGATTTAAATAGAGGATAATAAAATTAATGAGTTTATTGAGAGGTTTTTATTAATATTCTATCCTTGAAAACAAAATCATAAACAATCCTAATAAATAATTAGATTATAATATAAAATCATTTAAACATTGGTAACATTGAAATATAATCCCCATGAAGGAATATTATTTAATAAAACTTAAAATATCATGATTATAAATAAATTCCTGATATTACATGTAAAGGGGGATTTATATACTCATATTACAATAAGATAGGTGTTTAATATAATCATATGTCTCAATGAAGGAAAATTGATACAAAAATACCTTACCAATTTGGTAACTTTTTACATTATAAACCCCATGAAAGAGTGATCCTAAAATGGATATTTAAATAAAATTAATTTTATTTTTGTGAACCATAAAATAAATTAATTTAAATTATATAAATTACATAAAATAAACACATGGTAAATATGGAATGTGTCTCCTATAAAACTAAAAGTGTGATGGAAATCCCCTACAGATTTAATAATATTTTTAATCATAATCCCCAATAAAAAATAACCTCAAATGAAAAATTAAATATCAATAAAGTAATGATATTAATTATTTAATATGTTAAAGGGGCAGTATATTCACCACACAAAAGAAAAAATTAGTTAATTTTCATATGTCTCCCATAAATAAAAGAGAGACTAGATTTTCCTTACCTTAATTATTAACTTCCTTCATACATATTCGAACCTCCATTATAATAAATATAATTTTTTTATACTTCTTATTATAAAAATAAACATATATATATATCCTACAATATATTATTTACATATGTTCTTTTATTACACAGTTTTGAAAATTTTCATTTTAAAGCTATATTTTAGGTAATAACTGCTTTGTTTTTTTTAATATATTTTGATTTTTTATTTTTTATCCTCTTACATTGATCATGGATCCATAATAAATAGAATAATAATAATGAGATAATTATTATATTTTTAAATCAATTATAATTTTAAGAATAATCATTAAATATGGTTTTTAGAAATTAAGTATGTTACAATCATGAAGATGGTATTATATTTATACGCACGAGTAACGTTTCCATTTTTCAACGATCATTATGGAAAGGAGGTAAGTAATATATTATCTTTATATAATTATAATAATATCAAAAATACCATATTATTTATTTATAAATTTCATCCATTTGGTGTGGTGACGAAAAGAGAGTCACATCGCTTCTTTAAAGTGGTAGTCCACACATACATGAATGACATTATCATCATTCAATGAGTGAAAATGTAAGAAATAAAATGATATATTATCTTTAAAGAGTGGAAAATATGTCATTAATATCATAATTATATAATTTATATGATATATATATCCTTATTATCTTGTATGTAAATTGTTAGTTAAATATGAGTCGCATCGCTTCGCGAGGCGATAGTCCACCATAACACAAGCGGCGTTATAGTATCCCCAATAGAATGGAATGAAGTTTTTTATATATTATATAATGAATCTAGTGGTATAATTATTTTAAAAATATAATATATATACTTTATATCCATAATAATACCCAACTATGAGAGGTGGTAATGGAAACATAAATGAGATTAGTTTACGAGGCGGTAGTCCACTTTATATAAGAACGATGATTTTGTAACACATTTTATGGAAGTGGAGATTGTTGTAGGTCATGAAATTAACAAAAAAAATAATTATATGTAATATAATTATGTTATTATATCAACATTTTTTAATATTAATTTAACTAGGTGGAAAAAGAAATAAAATATAAGCGCTCGCTGAAGAATGTTACCTCTTCTTCGGGTAACGTCCATATGTTTTCACCAAAAGCCTTCTAGATTGGTGTTATGAACAAAATAAGGCTCCTAGTATGAGATTATGGATTTTGTTAAGTGATTTGTTCAGTTATTTTCTTAAAAAATTGTTTTAACATGTGAAGAGGAGATAGGAGGGGGTGGCCTTTTTTAAGTGAGGTGAGGGGCACACTTATAATTTTAAAAAATAAAAATGTGTAGCCACATTTGTCTCATGTTACAAGGATAAAAATGGATTATTATAATTACTTATACATTTTAGTGTATATATATGTCCATATGATAGATTTTAGAAATTTGTTATTTCATTTTAACCCTTATCTTTTTAGTTTAACACCTGGTAAACTCATTTTTTCTGTAATCACAGTAATTAATTTTTATTGTTTTCACTATTCATTTTGGTAAAAAATTTAATTTGGATTTTATATATGTTATAAATTATGTCGAATAAAAATATAGAATCCATTTTTCCAAATTAAATTCACAAAAGTTTCAAAATAATATTTAAAATTAATTTCAGTGACCTGATGAGAACACGAGTTTCCAAAGAGAAAATGTTCAATTTTTTTTAATGTTTTTCTATCCAATTTCAATAGGATATTCATTCAAGTGAAATAAATTTTATTAGTAGATATATGAATTTACTAATACTCAATTTAATAAAATTTAAAATAAAATTTAAAATTATTAATAATTTAAATGAAAAGGTAGTTTTCAATTAAAATTTTGTATTTTCACTATTCATCAAAAAATTAATCTTATTTGAAAAGTCTAAAAAATTATTCATAAGATAATTTTGATATAATTATTTCAAAAAATTAGTTTATTATTTAAAATAAATTTTCCAAAAGTTTCTAAAAATTATTTTTAAAATAATTTTGTAAAAAAGGTGAGAAAACTGGTTTTAGAGAAAAAATGCATTATGGATAAAATTGGATTTACTCTTATATATTTTATAGAAAACACATAACATGAATTATAAATAGTTTATTTAATATATATATAATAAATTTCCTTAAATAATTCACCAATTGTGGTTATTTTAATTTATTGATCTAAAACTTGTTTTTTACATAAAAATGGTTTTTTAGAAACAAATATTTCATTTATTTACAAATGGTTTTTAGTTTCATTTTTAATTAATTCTTAAAAAAAGAATTAATCTTATAATCATGTATATACCATATAATTTCATAATTTATTTAATCATATTCATACGCACCATTCCAACAACTATTTGATAATTATCATATTAAAAAATAAAATTTTAATAATATTTCATGTTTCATTTAAACTCAGTGTTGTGTGTAATGCTAGCTAAAATCAATGTTATGCATAATTATAGATAAAATTAAATTTATATGTAACTCAAAAATATTTAAATGAATAAATTTTTTTGAATTTGTTTCACAAAAACTCAAGGAATTACATTATACCCCACTAAAAATGAATTTCACCCTAAAAACATTTCACTTTGGTATAAAAAATGAGGATATTTCTGTCTCATTATTTCCTTTGGTTCCCACATAGATTCCTCAAGCTATTGGTTTGTACATAGAAATATGACCATGTAACTGGACTTTTTTTCATAGGTACTTCTCAATTTTGATCCAAAATCTCTACAGGTTATTCCTCATAAAGAATATCATGATCCATTAGTACGATCTCTAATTTTAATACATGTTATAGATCAGATATATACTTCATTAAGATAGATACATGTAATAAATCTTGAACTTGAAAATGGTTTGATTAAAGCACCAATCAATAGGATACCATCCTGATATGATCAAGAATTTCATAGGGGAATATATACCTAGGGCTTATTTTTCCTTTGTACCGTAAGAAATATTTCATTCTTTGGTTATTCTTTGATCAGTTTATAGTTCATATCATACTCCATGAAATTAATATGAATGTTTATTCCTAAATAACTAAGGGATCAAAAGATAAATAATAGAATTATAAATATAATGATAATCCATTCCTTCTATCTCAAGTAAAATAAGGGCAATCAGTTGTTATCCAATGTGGATAAATCTTCATATAGTGATGTAATATGTTAATCTCAAAAAACTCATCCAAATTTCAACTTAAAAAATTCCATAAATGGTTAATATTATAAACCTTCCAAAATTCAAAATGTATAAATGTAACTAAATTTCTAAAAACTAGATTAACATTGATCCCCTATATATCATAAAGTAGATCTTGATTATGACATACCAAAAATGTGAATACATTCATCATGTATTCCCTTGAAACATGGTAATAACTAGAATTACCATAAAAACTTATTGAAAAAATAAATAATTCCTTATTACTTAAATAAAACATAGATTATTAGATATATTACTTAAATCCAAAAATGTTGTAAAATCCATCGATAATAGCATAAACCACATTTTAAAAAAATTATTGATCACTTACAATGTAATCAAAATTATCTAGTTTTCATTATCCGTTTCAATCATATCTTTATACCAATATCATTATCAAAAAACTAATAACATATTAAGAATTATATATCCCTTCATAAAATTTTTTCTATAAAATATCACCGATCCATTAAATCACTTTTATAGGTCATCAGCACCATTTAAAATATTCTTTGAAATCCTTAATGAAAAACTTATACTAAGATATCCTTATATATTTCATGATTAATATAACAAATTCCTTGAATTCAAATAGATTAACAATTCAATCATCCCACTTCCTTCTCCAACCATTAACTATGATTGATCATATTATTCCTTAATACCTAATTCTTTTCATATATCATTTATATTGTCTTCCTTTTCAAATGGAAAACCATTACTAGTAAACCTTTCTGATTCTATTCATGATCATTCTCCATAGGACATTGATTTTCATAATGCTCATACTTATCACATTTAAAACATTCATTATTCGATGATAGCTTAGGTATATCATTATTATCATCCATTTCATTAACTAAACGTTTCATTTTTCCATTGGAGTTACTTGCTTCAAATCCTTCTTTTCCACAACCAAAACATCTTCTCATTCATTTGAGATATTCCATAGATTGATTCATCCCACGTTCTCGATATATAGAAAACTAAATATTCTTTATTCTACGGTCTCTACCGCTATAACTCTCAATGGACTCTATTATTCTCTTCATTGGTGAGTCCAAGAGTTGGTTATTGTTCAAATTATTAAAAATATATCATGATAACTGATTAAGAATAATCACAACATCTTTTAATCCATTCATCATCCCATTTGGATACTCACCATAAATTGTTTGCCACATTAAATTTTAACCTAGTTCCTTCTAATTCTCTTTATTGAATAGAACCAAAAAGCATAGTGTGATCAACAATAATTATAATGGGAAATCAAATAATCATAAAAATAACTTATTGTATGAATCATGACACATTATTTTTAATCTATAAAACCTTAGGTTTATCCTCGGTAATTCATATTCATAATCTATTTAAATCCTTTATGATGGTTTTTAAAGAGTTCTAAAATTTACAAAACATATCTCCTATGAGTGTCAAACCAGGTGTGCATTAAGGAAAGTTTTCAGGAACTAGGTGATGATAGATTCTAGTTTAATGATCCCTTTTTGAAGTTATTACCCCTAGGTACCCATATTCCAGAACCACATCAAATTTTAGTATTCAAAAATGGATGTAATTTCTAGGAAACCACTTCTTATTTCCTTTTATAAAATTCCAAGACATTTTCCTATACTTTCACTCATCCTTATACTTATCCTTAGATAAATCCCTAGAAATGTCATTAGAAAAATCCATAGGGATCTCACTAAATGTTTATCTTCCTAGTTTCCAAAGTCGAACTAAAACATTAATCTAATACCAAATGTAGCAATCTAGGCTTCTCATACATG
The DNA here is from genome assembly GCA_963277665.1 of Viscum album. NCBI lineage: Eukaryota > Viridiplantae > Streptophyta > Magnoliopsida > Santalales > Viscaceae > Viscum > Viscum album. The sequence goes on along the minus strand of OY728123.1, from coordinate 1,455,184,885 downwards.
GATTTAACATATTTTTAGATGAATATTCACTACATTACACAAACACATACATGGGGACAATAATTGTTTAGTTCCTTTCAATACATGGAACAAAATATTATTAATCCATTGGCGATCTTCAACGTATCCCATAAAGAACATCCCCCTTTATTACTCCAACTTAAAAAAACATTCTTTATAACCTCGGGAAAGGAAACATAAGAAAGGGTGAGATCAGATTCTTAGTAAGGGTAAACATGGGAGATAAGTATGAATAACATGAGCATAAGGGAATGATAATAGGACCATGACATTCGAAAACTAACCCTTTATATCTATTATTGTAATATTAAGTCATGGAATTAATATTGTAAGTTTATAAGGCATGAATCAAAAGGGGATCAAAGAACATGGGCCATGAGATCATAAAAATGACATAAGACATAGAAATGTGGGATAAACATAGCATATAAAATAATTTCCATAATATTCAATTATAATTTCCAAGATTATCATAGTGAAATGGGTTCACTCCCCAAACCATCATAGTATTTAAGGTTCACTCTCAATACCATCATAGTAGACAAAGTCTCATACTAAACTAGGTTTAGTCCTCATTATAAATCTATCAAACTCATGAGATATAAATCTTTACCAACTGTATTGGATGGATATATATATATATCACCCATCACATAATTAAAAACATATTTATGTGTTTTATAAGATCATAAAACATTAATCATATTGTAACCCATAAAATGAAATGGGTTTTATTAATATTTCATCATGTCATAACCTATGGAAAAGAGATAGGTATCATAATCATTTAATCATTTATTTATAGTAAAACTCATGGAAAAAGAAGTTGGTTCTGTAAGAATTTTATCATGATATAACTCATAGAAGATAAATGGGTTTAATGGACATCATGACATCATAAACATAAACTATTCAGATAAAGGATAAGAATTATATCCTTAAATTATATTCCCATTAAAGAATACATAACATCAAAGTATTTAATCTTACATGAAAAATGATTTTGGAAGATCACATGGAATATGTATTGAGGAATATAAATTTTCATTAAAAATAACATTTAAAAAACTAAAGATTCATAAAACATTTAGAAATACTTTTCTTCAAAAATAACATTCAATGCTTAAAAAATCAACGAAAACATTTCTTGGTGAAAATAAACTTTTTCTCTTTGAAAAAACATTTTAAAATATAAAACATTTTCAAAATATTTTAATTTTAAAATAACCTTGAAAAATTATTGTATATGCTTTTATGAAAATAATAGTCATGACAGTGGGAACTTATGTTCATGTCATTCAAGTTAAAACAAATATTCCTTTCACGTTTTCAGTAAAATCGAAAGAGGAATTGTTTTTGAAAAATACATGAATATTACATTTTAAATTTTTAAAAATTAAAACATGGGTAATTTTTTTTTAATAAATCATTTAATAAATTTAAACAATTTTTAAAACAAGCTTATTAAACATGGTTTTGGAAGAAAAAGTGTTTTTGAATGAAAAGATTATTTTTTAAAAACATTATTTTTAAACCCTTGAGTAATTAAAAAGGGTAAAATAAAGGTAAATCATGTATTAACATAAAATAAAAATAGAAGATTAAAATTATTTATTTTCTTTGGATATGGATCATAATATTCTATCATCAGAAACATAATCATAAACAGTCTCGAAAAACGATGAGATTGTAACATAAAATATTTACCACTTTGGTAACTTAGAAACATAAGCCCCGTGAAGGAATATAATTAAATGAAACTTTAAATATCATGAGGAAATATAAATTCTTGATATTAAATTTCAAAGGTGATTTATATACACATATTATAAGAATATAGTTTTATAACATAATAATATGTATCAAAGAAGGTAAATTGAGACAAAATCCCTTACCAATTTGGTTATTTCGAAACTATAAACCCCATGAAAGAGATATCATAAAAAGGATATGTAAATAACAATAATTTTATTTATGATATTCATAAAATAAATTAATTTTCAGTATAAACACCTCATAAAATAATCATGTGGTGAATATGGAATGCCTCTCATAGAAAAATAAAAGTGAGATGGAAACCCCTTACTATTTATGTAATTTTTTGAATTGTAATTCAAAATAAATAATAACATAAAATTAAAATTCAAATATTATAAAAATAATTAGATTCATTATATAACATGTAAAAGGAGTTTTATATGCACCACAAAAAACAAACAAGTTTTGAATTTTGATATGTCTCCAAGAAATAAAAGATAGATTATAAATCCTTTACCATAAGTATAAATTGCCTTCATACACATATGAACGTCCTATATAATAAATATAAGTTTATTATAAATAAATTATATAACCATAATTATATATATATAATACCATATATGATTTACTTATTTCCTTTTATTACACATTTATTAACAATTACATGTTAAAGTCACATTCCGGGTAATAATCACTTTTTTTGTATATGTTTTGAGTTTTTATTTTTAGTACTATTACATAGATCATGTTTAAATCATATAAATAATAATAAATATGAAATAATATAAATATTTTTAAATCAATTATACTTTTAAGAACAATCATGAAATATAGTTTTGAGAAATGAAGTGTGTTATGATCATGGAGATGATAGGTCGTTCACACACATGATAAATGTTTCCATTATTCAATGATGATTATGGAAAAAAGGATAGAAATATATTATTTTTAAATAATGATAATAATATCATAAATACCTTATTATTTTGTTATACAAATCATCCATGTGGTGTGGTGATAAAAATAGAGCCACATTGCTTCATGAAGGTGACAATCTACACGTACACGAACAACATTATCATCCTTCAGTGAGTGAAAAGGTAAGAAATAAAATGATATATTATCTTTTCAGAATAGTAAATACTTCATGAATATTATAATTATTTCATTTATATCACAAATAATTATCCTTATTATCTTCCATGTAAATCGTTATTGAAAAACAAATCACATTGCATCAAAAGGCGGTAGTCCACCTTGCACACGAGTGATGTTATCATATCCCCTATGGAATGAAAAGTAAAAATATTATATATGATATAATGAATAAAGTGGTATAATTATGTTATATATATAATATATATACATTAACTCCTTACTAATACCTGATTTTGAGAGGTGGTAATGGAAAAGTGAATGACATCGGTTCGTGAGGCAACAGTCCACCGTACACACGAATGATGATTTCATAACCCATTTTATTGAAGTATAGATGGTTGTAGGTACCTCCCTTAACATAAAGAATATAATTTTATGTAAGATATTGAGTTTATTATAATTTAATTTTTAAATAATAATTGAAGGAGGTGGAAGGAAAAATAAAATATAAGTGGTTGTTGAAGAACGTTACATCCTCTTTTTGTAACCTCCTTTGGATTGCACCAAAATCCTTCCGAGAATGGTTTTATTCCAAAAATAAGGCTTCTAGGATGAGAGGAATGATTTTTTGAAGTGACTTGGTAAATTATTTTCCAAAATAAAATGTTTTTATGGTGTTATGAAGAGAGGATATGGGTTGGCCTTTTTGTAAGTGAGGTGAGTGGCACACTTGTAATTTTAGAAAAGAAAAAGGTGTACCCATGTTCTTGTTATGACCAAAGGCTCTAAAATGGATTATTCCTGAGACTTATACATGAAAAGGATAGAATATTTCAATAAAATATATTTTAAAAAAAAATTGTGGCCATTTCAACCCTTATATTGTTAGTTTAACTCCGAGTAAACCCATTTATATCTTAACCAAGGTAATTAATTTTTAGTGTTTAAACTATTTATTTTGGTAAAAAATTAAGTTTTAATTATTATAATATCTAAATTATTATTATTAGAAATTTTAAATCCATTTTTATAAATTCAATTTATATAATATTCCAAATTTTATTTAAAATTGATCTTGCGGAGAGGACGAGAAAGTGGGTTTTCAAAAGGAAAATGTTCAAAATGTTATAAAGTATTTATATCCCATTTCAATATGAAATTGATTACAAGGAATTGAATTATATATATATATAATTGAATTAGTTTTAATTTAAAATTAATTTAAAATGTAATATCAAATTATAAATAATTTAAATGAAAAAACTGTTTTCAATTAAAATTTAGTAATTTTCATTATTCATAGAAAAATTTACCTTTTCAAAAAATTATAAAAAAATTATGTATAAGATAATTTTGATATAATTATTTCATAAATTAATTCTATTTATACTAATAATTTTTTTATAATTTTCAAATAATTAGTTTTAAAATAAGTTTTTAAAAAAGGTGACAAAACTGATTTTTATAAAAAAATAAGGTTTTAAGTGTAATATTTGATTTAATATTATATCCTTTTAAGAAAACACATAAAGCTGATTTATAAATAGTTTATGGAATATATACTATATATATATCATTAAAATGATTCACCAAAGGTGGTTTCTTTAAAGTATTGTGGTAAAATGTGTTTTTTACATAAAATTAGTTTTTCAAAAAAGGATTTCCGTTATTTTCATATTGTTTTATTTTTATTTTTAATTAATTGGTAACCAAAGAATTAATTTTATATACATTTTTAAACCATATATTTTAAAAATTTATTTAATAATATTCATTCACACCAATACAACACCAAGGTGATAAATATTATATTGAATAAAATTATTTTAATAAAATGTCATGTTTTTTTTGAACTCGGTGTTGCATGTAATGCAAGATAAACTAAATGTTAAATGTACTGAAATATAAAATAAGTGTTGTGTGTAATATAAAATATTTAAAAGATTAAATTAATTTGAAAAATATATTTCCCAAAATGTTAGGGTGTTACATTCACGTTACAACACAATTCTTTATGTTGCACCCCATTAGATCATAACACAATGATCCACCCACTCATAAATAGAAGAACATTGAATTTTCATGACACGTGCCTTATTACACAATACCATACTTCATATCATGATCCCATGAATCACAATACAGCCCACTAGATTAATCCAACCTCCTTTCTCTAACTAACAAATCATGGCGAAACACCGCCTATCATGATATAATTTAGGTTATCGGTAAGAATTCTAAACCTAACACTAATTTTACCTACGTTTTTACCCATGATTCCTCTCAACACCTCAAAATAAAAAAGTAGAGGTTTATGGAAAATAATTTCCACTATATATTCTTAGATCGGTATTTTTTCATATCTAAAAAACTTGTATAAGTTGGGAGCCATGGTGAGGAGTGACCTCTCCAAAATCATTTTATTTATGAAGACATAGTGTTAGAGTTAATGTTTGATACACTAACACATCATCATGTGTATGATTATTTGGCATATACTAGTGTAGGTTAACTAAGTAAAAAATCATGTTTTCTTATGTGGGTTGCCTTATTCATATGCTTAGATATTTAGTGTGGATGCATTAAGTAATCAATAGGACACATAAACAAGATCATATTAGGGATGATGGTGAAATGAAATTTTTTATTTGGTCATCACCATAATTCAATCTCCCCCTAGGGTACCTTATCTATCACTTCATAACCTAGCAGACCTAAAAAAATATAATTTCTACGTGTTATATCTATAGGTATAGGTTTAATTATCATGTATTAATAATTCACGATGATTGCAAGTTCAAAATATTAAATAATAGTTCTTATGAGATGAGAATTAATATAATATTATCATAACATACTCATATATCCTTGGAATGAAATATATTTTCAAAATTATATCTATTCAATTTTTTCATCATAATCATGAATCATCAGTTCAGTAGTAGTATGAGGAACTAGAAGTTAATTGCTAAAAGATATACCAGAAAGCTATTGAGGCTTAGTGGGTAAATTTATAGGAGTTTTAATGACATTAATATACTAGAATATAAAGCATTATTCCTTTATCAAGTGACTGAGAAATGGATAAAAGTGTCAGTGAAAATTTTTCATCTTATTTAAGCAATAGAGTAATATTATATACTATTAGAATTTTTTTTATATGAAAAGAAACTTATAAGTGGTTGATTATTTATTTAGGATATTATTATGTTTTCATGATTTGATATAACTTATTTTTGTACTAGTTTAGAAATGTATTTTTATAATATACTCTTCCATTTCTGCATCTATAAAAACTATTGACTATTTTCTTTGGAAATTCCATTGTTTTGGAGTATGGATTTAAATTTTTTATTTTTCTATTATATTCTTAAGAATTATTTTCATAAAAGGAGTGGGTAGATTTTCACTTTGAGAGAGGCCCACACTCAGTGATTCAATATCAAATTAACTCTTTCACCTTAAGTATATATATTAAAGCCATAAAGAAATATGGAATTATTAAAAAAACATTAATAAGTATAGGTTCTATTTTATAGGGAGGATTTCCAATATTTGTTCATAGTAGTGTTTGGAGGACTTAAAATTTCTCTATATAACTGGGGTCATGGTATAGACAACAATCACCATATGATTATTTGTTTTAAATAGTTAATAATTCTTATATATCAAGTGTTACTCTTGATGTTATATGATATTTAGGTGAAATATTATCTCATTATCAATATATGAGTCTATCTTACTAGGTGTTCAATATATACTAAATCTTAGCATGATAATAGATGAGACTCTATATATGTCATAGTATCCTCATTGACTATTTCCATGGTAACTAGTTCAGTAAACCATTGGGATAATTATGTTTAATGAATATGGTTATGGATAACAAAGGAAAATTCTTTATAATTAGGGATTGATATTTAAGTAGAGATGAGATGGATGTAGGGAACCAGTATGACACAAAGGGGGATTTAGCCTTTGAAAACTCCATATAGTGGAATTTTGTGAGGTTAACTAACTAGAGGTGGTATGAGGTGTGATATATATTTTCATAACTCTTGCACCTATTTTTATTAACAGTGGTTCTTTATATTTATTCATTTGAACTACCATAATCAAATTGTTAGAGATTTGTGGTGAGATGCTTTAAGGACCAGTAAAGTTAACCACTCTAATAGAAGATCAATTGAGATTATTTTAGCTATGTAATGGTTGTGATATGTATGATGGATGTAATCAATTATTATTGGATCTATCTATATAAAAAATAAAGAAAAAATAAATCATAATTGACATGGAAACAAATTATTTTGTTTGGGGTTATTTTTATTATTATCATGGAAGATTGATCTTTTACAATATCGAAGGGGGTTATATAGTTCTCATTTGTGAGAAAGATAGATGGAATGGTTTATTTCATATTGGGATTAGAACATCATATATAAATTATCCAATTTTATAATTTGTTCATCTTAAGAAATGGTTGGGGATTTCATCATTATGGTATGAGATTTTATTGATTTACTTCTAGAGGATATTATAAGTCTATCTCTATTTTGATAAATTAGGTTTTTTATAGAATTATAATAATGATAATCTCATGTTTTTATGAAAAAATATTCTAAATAAAAGAAAAAATTAGAAACTAACATATTGAAATATATAAAAATTTGTAAAGAGGTTTTATTAGTATTGTGTATCAATATGGGTTAACCAATTTTTTTATAAATGTAATATGGTAGTTTATGTTTATACATTGATTATATATGGTTAAATCTATTGATATTAAAAAGTAAAAAACCATTTACCTATAATTAATTATTTTTTGAAAATTTGATATGGAAAACAAGTTTTTATAAATTGATTTATGGTTAGACTATCATCAGTTGAGGGTGATGGATGGGTTCGAGTGATCGGGACGGCCCCCCACTCTCTGAGTCTCCCCTCTCCTTGTGCGCTAGGGTTTCTTCCCAGCACTTCCACTGCTGCTCCCTCCCTATCATCGCCCCCACTCAGTGAAGGTCCCTCTTCGGCATTCCTTCTCCGACGTTCCTCCTTCAGTGTTCCTTCTCCGGAGTTCCTCCTTCGGCGTTCCTCCTCTTTTCTCCTTCTCGTTCCCCTGCTCTCCTTCTGGCCTTGTTTCTCTCGGGGCATGCTCTCTCTCGGAGATTAGGGTTTCTCCTCTTCCCATCGCCTTCCTCTGCGTGGCGACGCTCCTCTTCGCCCCTTTCGCATTACTGATTCTAGTGCATTAGCCTTCTCTTCTCATGGCATGCGGGATCCCTTGCTGGTCGTTCCCCTTTCCTCTTATTTTCGGTGATTCGAGGCCTGTTATCCCTCTTTCGCCTCTCTTTCCTTATTCCCCATCAAGTAAGGCCCCATCTTATCCATACTCGAAGGGTATTCGGTAGCTTGGGTATGTGACGGAGGAGGCTTACTTGGGTAATTCTGGATTTGTTGCAATTCGTTGGTGTTCTTCCTATTCTACGTCGTTTTCGGATGGTTCATTTCCTTTATATGTGTTTCTTCAAATTGGAAAATGTTTGGATGCTTCTGGTGATGGAGATGAGTCCAAGGTTTCCTCCCACTGATAAGGATTATCCACCTCAATCTCTACTCTGGCATCCTGGTTTTTTGTCCCAAGGAAGGTCGTCCTGGTGCGATGGTTATCGTGGAGGCTTTGGGATTTTGCTGTTTGTGTGGTAGTCGGAATTTCTGGAGGCACAACCTTGAGTCGGTGTTTGTTTTAGCCCAGGATTTAGTGTTCATGCGATGATGATCCTTGTTGGATGGGTGCTCCGAAGCTGGTTTATTTCTCCACTTTGACCATAGTAGTTTCTAGTTGATGTGGTTCCATTCAAATTTCAATTTTTCTGTGTTCTAATGAATCTACACAGTGATTTAAATGATCTTCAGCCGAGTCCTCACTGGTGCTGGGATGGGTGATGATGATGATGGCTGGTGATTTAGTGCATCAGGTTGTGTAGCTATGTATCTCAAGTGGCATGTTGTCGATGGTAATAACGTCTCCTATTTCTTTTGATATTTGAAATTGTGGATTGGGTGTTGTTTTCCGATTGTGGTATTTTTTGTGTTTTTGAATTGGAATCCAGTAATTTGTGAGGTTCCCACTAATCCCAAAAGTGGTTTATTCAGAAAATGAAAAAAAGGATTCAGAGAGAGAGGGTGAAGGATGAATATATTCCTATATGACCTTTTAATGTTTGTATAGACATTTAAAATTCATTATAATTTCATTTGGAGTTACCAATGCAGTAATTTTTTTATGGAGTTGATGAACTAGGTATTTCAACAATTTATTTATCCATCTATTTCAATGTTCATTAAATTTTTTTATTTATTACAAAATAGAGGAGAATCACATATAATATTTGTTGGGTTAGTTTTACTATTGTTCGGTAAACATTAGTTAAATGGGAAGATATCTAATTATCATTTCTAGAAACATAGAGTTGATTTTCATAATCACATTGTATTTTAATAAGACTTTTTTTGTTCCAATAAATATTAGTATGGTCGTATATTGGTAGTTAATGAATAATATTTTAGATCCACAATGTTTCATAGGTATAATTTATTATTATTAGTTATTTTTATATAATATTTATAGATTATCTACTATATTCATACATTTGAATAATAAGAGTCTATTTTTTGAGTAGTCTGATTAGTTTTAAATATCCTTCAAATGTCATAATGATAAATTAACTGTCACACCCATCCTTTAGTTATCATAAGTAAGAATACCATTTTTTGTGTATTTTGATGCTTCACACCAAGGATTGAAAAGCATGATAATTCATGAGAAAAATTTATTTCATATAGATCAAGATATAAATAATTATATGCATGTAACTATTCTAACTATGACCATGAGTTTGAAATGATAGTTTTTAACATGAAAGTATGGATTCATTATTTTAATGGAGGATATTTCAAGGTTTATACAGATTATAAGAGCCTTATGTTGTATTTTATCCTAGAAAGACTTAAATAAAAGATAGAGTGGATGAATGAATTTTTATTTAGGATTGCGATTTGAAGATCATATATACTCTATAAAAGAGTAACATGGGATTTTATTCCTCAATTTATATGTATTATAATAATATTAATCATTAGGTGAATGAGAAATTAATTATGATGGAGATACCAACAACTTTTCACCTTGATCTTCAGGTGATTGGCACAAAATTATGTATCTACTAGAATATTGTGAATTATTCATTAGTAAAGTGGGTGATAAAGTCTTAACTTAGTGTTCTTATGATTTATTTTTGGAGGCGTTTTATAATTCATGATGACTCACTCATGGTATGTTCTTAAGGAGTACATAAAATCACATTTAGAGGAAATTATTATGTTCCATTAGTATGTGTGAAGAAGGAATATAAATAAATTCCATAGTTTATATTTAATATTATATCATGGAGTTGGGAATATATATCATATCATTTTTTAATAGAATTTTTGAACTGTAATAATGAAATTAGTAAGAGGTCATATTGAAAAATATTTTATTTGTTAGAAGGCAATGGCTAGTGGCTGGGTAAATACAACCATTGTGTGCTACCTAATTGGTGTGGGAAGATATATCTATAAAATATGTGTCTTGTTTATGTTGTATATCTATGTTTTAATATATTTTTTGGTCGATTATCAATTTATTTACAAAATTGGATGATTTATTTCCAATTAAGGAACAATTTACAATTAACAGTTTAACTAAAATTTTCATTGTGTAGATATTAAAGATCAATTTTGTTCCTTGGATGATTATATCTAATAGGGATAATCAACTTACCTATCATATATTTAGTGGGTTGTAATGTAATTTATCACCTAGTTATGTCTTAATATAATGGTATATAAAAAATAATAAAATTTAGAGGGATAATCAAACTTTAAAATATATATTTAGAGCATGTGTTTAAGGATTAATTGGATCATATAGCTTAAACATTTAGCCTGGTTAAATTTTTTTATAAAAATAATTAACATTAATCCCTCGGCATGGAACCATATGAGGTGTTATATAGATAAACATATCGATCACAATTATATTGAGTTTAGTTTAGTAAGTCAACTATCATTGGTTTATATGTATTGAGATATTTGAATCAATATATATGGATGATATAGGATCATATGAAGACCCTAAAATATATAAATAAATTATATGAATCATATAAAAATTTCATTAGATTTTATAGTGAGGGATCATGTGTTTCTATGAGTTTCTCTAAAGTGATCCATTATAGGTTTAGAAAGAGAAGTAAATTATCACTATGGTTAATTGGAACTTTTGAGGTGCTGGACTAATTTGGTGATGATGCTTATCACTTGGAACTCCCAGCATAGTTAGAGAGTTTGTAATGTTTTTTAGTATCCCGGCTATAAAGATATATTAACAATATATTACATGCGGGTGATTGGAGCATGATTGTTTTTGAGTTGTTGTTTTATGGAAATAGTGTGGTCAGTTATGTTTTAATTAATTTTTGATATGATTATTGGAGTGGGTTGGAGGGATTGTTTGGTTTTAGAATTGAATAATAGTAGATAAACACATATTTCTAAGTCAAAAATTTGGATGAGTTTGTGTGTGACTATTATATTAGTTTTATTTTACTTAATATTTTTTATAAAACATCACCCAATATGGGTAAACTTAATTACACCCACATTGTTTTTGGTTCTAGGAATTTCCACCAACATCCATATTATAGAGGGAATGAATAACTGATTATTCCATTTTTCCTATTCTCTCTTCCAGATAAAGAAAGACTATGATGAAATAAGATTTATGTATACGTATATGAGTTATAGTAGATAATTTTTATAGTACATATATAATGTTTGATATGATTTTGTGGTACTGATGTGGAAGCATGTTGAGGGATGTGCATGGATGGGGGAGGGAATGTGGTTGATGTCCTTGTTGTTCACATCACCCAGCCATCATAAGGGTGTGATGTATTGTTGTGATATAGTGGTATTACATGTGTCTGTGGTTTTCAATATATGTTTGTGGATATGTTTATGTGGTATGTGGTTGTGGATATGTATTTGTAACATGATGTGACTATGCGGATATGGCTATAATGAAGTTATGTGGGTATATAGAGGGGATGAGAGTGTCTGGACATCTATTGTTGGGTCGTGAGATTATCTTAATCGATGGGGGATTGTTTGTGGGGAACCTTATTAACATATTATTTTGATATTATGATATAATAATTACATTCATTATTGGGTGAGTGAGCCTTAGTAAGGTTAGGGGATAATTGTCTTTGTTTAGGTGACATGTTGATTCTGTTGTTTATTTACTAAGGTATGAGAATATTTTATCCACATTTGCATTAGAGGTCTTAGAGAGGATCCTAATAATTATTCTTTTATTCTCACCCCTATGTATGTATGTATGTATGTATGTATGTATGTATGTATGTATGTATGTAAGTATGTATGTATGTATGTATGTATGTATGTATGTATGTATGTATGTATGTATGTATCTATGTATGTATGTATGTATGTATTTATTTATTTATGGATGTATGTATGTATGTATCTATGCATGCATGTATATACGTATGTTTGCATTCATGAAAGTATGTATATATTTTTATAGTTTTCTAGTGTGATTTAGTGTTTGGGATAGATATTATTAGCACATGGAGATGATGATATGTATTGGTGTTTCTACCATATGAGTTATAATTAGTATTTTATTTGTAGACTTTATTTATTTATAGCATTACACTAATTTTGGTTTTTTTTTATTTTTATCATATGGAGTTGATTGATGTTTTATTTTATATTCTTATAATTATAAAACAAATGTATCCCAAACATGTGTTTTCATACACTCAGTGGTAGTTACTAACCTATGACCTATTAGAGGTGGGCTTCAGAGCTCACTCTAATACTGGTATAGGAGGATTTCTAGTGTGAGAAGGTATTAATAAAGTGGTATCAGTTATTTTTTTAAGATATGGGATAAATATTAGAGATAGGCACTAGTGAGGATTTTATGGGTTTGGTTGGGAAAGAATATCAATAAAAATTAGTATGTGATATAGCAAGGGAAAATGATTACAAAACATGTATTTAAGTACCTCTATGATCCAATTCAAGGATATTAAGTTTATTTTATTCACCAGGTGATACGATACTGATTACTTTCTAGAGACCTAGGTGTGGTAATTAATCATGCTTGTTTACACCTGTTATTAAATGGGGTAAATTATGATGAAATTAAAATGAATATAATTAAATTATTTTAAATGAATTATTTTTTTTCTAACATAGGATTTCCTCACTCCATGATATGGAGATGACTGTTGAGATGTTTACTCATTCTTTTTAGGTAAGATAAGTGCATCAATATGATTTTGTTGATCTTTGGAGGTTTAACCATTTAGAGGTGGATGATTCTTGAAGGAAGGAACTACATGAGTTTTAGTTTCATGGAATAAAAAAGTATGAGTGTTCTATGTCTGATTAAAATATAGTGTAGTAGTTAGAGGAACTCAATATTTATTTTAATATTATTTTTGCATGAAAGGAACATTTTATGATGGGAAGATTTTTGAAATTAGTTTCATACTGAGTTCAGGTCCTCAATGATAAAAGATTATAGTAAATAGGATTTTCTCTTTATTTGGTAGAGGAGATTATTTGTTTCAGAGCTTAGATTCTACTTTATAAATCTTTTTTGTTTTTATCCAGATTTTCATCCAAATGAAGTGACAAAATTGTGATATTTTGAGGAGCCACTACATCCCAAGATCTAGGGCTAGGTCACTCTATTTACCATACCTATATATTTTTAGGTTCCAACGAAGGAAGATGTGATATATATTATGCATGTGTGGACCATATTATCTCATAGGAAAGTCATCAAAACTTCCTAAGGAGTAAATAAAAGATGAAATATCTTAATTATCTTGGTAGTCAACATTCTGACTAGTAGTGAGATAACATCATATTCTACATCTCTCTCTCGATTAAATCATGCTACTATACCTCAAAATACATGTAGACTACCTATTCCTTAGGGGTAGTTGGATTTCCATGGTCTTGGAGGAGGCCTTCATCAGGTCCAGTGAGGTAGAGGAGTATGATATGATTATTTACATGATATGGAGATTTCAGTGTCAATTAGACTAGAAATCATGTTTTGTATTGTCTTTATCTTCCACATTGGTTTATAAATTATTTTTTTAGGTAATTTTTCAACCATTCATTATAAATACCTTGATATATTATTTAGGAATCAGGGTAGAGAGGAATTCGGTAACCTTGTTGTTTTCTAATATAGTGGAAGTTTAGTCAAGTTTTCTTGAGGTGTGTCAATGATAGGAACTGATGATGGGGAACATTATTAGTTGGGATATTATATATAAACCTAAGTTTTTCATATATAAATATTACATATTTTTTATGTATATTCAATATATTTCACATATACATGCTCGAGGACCATAAAGTCGTAATGCCTTTGGAAACTATATACTTAAACAACTGGTTCATAAAAGTTCTTCATCATCTCTAATTTAATTATTCATAAATAGAACTCTTCTTAGACACTTCATTCTTAAAACATTTATTCATATCATGGGGAAAGGAAACATAATAAAGGGTGGGTTAATATTATCAGTAAGGGAAAAAATGGTGATATCAATGATCACTTAGGCTTAACATGAGCATAAGGGTATGAGAATATGAGATTAACATTTGAAAACCATACCCTACATAACATATATCATAATCATGAGTCTTATAATAATTCTTGGAAGTTCATAAGATATGTATCATAAAGTAAATAAATGAACATGATTCATGATAGAAAAACATAGGCATAGTTATATGGTATAAACATACGCTTATAACACGGTGAACATGTTTAAATGGAGATGGGTTCACTCATTACATTAAGGATATGAAATCAGGACCTCATATAAACTTATGGACATGAAAAACAAGTCCATGAATAATATTATGAACATTAAAAGTAACACTCTGGGTTTTTTTCAAATATATTTTTTCTATTAATTTAATTTCTTAGATATCTTGTGTTACATGCAACACCAAGTTTTAACAAACCACTAAAAAACCATTAATATTTTAATTTAACACAATAGTTATTACTTAACTATTAAAATTGGTTGCATGAATAGGAATAATTAAATTTTAAATATTAATTATAATGGGTTCATATAATGAAAAAATATTAATAAAAAAGTAATTATTTTTTTTAAATCCAAAATATGTTTAAAAAATAATATTTTCTAAAAAAATGTTTTTATTTCTTATTTGTGAACATATAAAAAAGTAATTTTTGAATTTTTTTGAAAATTTAGTTTTAAAAATAAAATTAATTTTTTAAATCTACATGTAAAAATTATTTAAGGGCGAATTTTTGAGAAAAGATTAATTTTTTTATGAATGGTAAAAAATTTTAGATTTTATTGAAAACATATGTTTCATTTAATGAATTTATAATGTAAATTTTATTTTAAAATAGTTTTTAAAGTAAAATTGGTTATATTATATATTTATTAATCCAATTTAGGTCATTAGAATGGATTTGATACTGAATTTTAATATAAAAATGTTTTAAACTTCTGAACATTTTCTCATTGGAAATATACTTTCTCATCGCATCTATGAGTTTAATTTTAAAATAAATTCTATGACTTATTTGAATTAAATTTTTAAAAATTGGTTCCATATTTATAATAATAATAATTAATATCATATAATAGGGTAAATTTAATCTTTAAATATACAAAATATTAAAAAATATTAAAAATAAATTAACGTGGTTAAGGTTAAAATGGGTTTACTGGGGGTTAAACTAAAAATAATAGGTGTAAAATAATATAAAAACCTATCTAATTACTAATGTATGGTTATATTGAAACACTTATTACCATAGGTTCTATTTTTATGTGATTTTTAGACACTTTTCCATGAAAGTGACCAATTTAATAATTTAAGTAAAGAAAATGACAAAATATTACCCCCTTGAATTTAAATTTCAATAATGAGTTCATATAGGGGAAAGGTAACATGTGAATGAATATTTGTATTAATTAAGAGTATAATGAAATTAATTTCATGAGGTTAATTTATTTTTAAATTATAGTAATTGTATAATTAATTTAAAATCATATGTAATTCCAAGATAATAATTATTAATTTATAGATAATTAAAATAAATGATACTAAAAATATAAAAGTAATATAAATTGAATAAATTATTGTATTAAATTAATTTTTATGTAAATATCACATTTTATGCATGTTTTCAAATAATATATTCTAATTCCATAATTGTATTGATAATTTTAAAGTCAAATTAAATGAATAGTATCAAAATTGATATTAATATTATTTTATAATAAATAATATTTTCTTGTATGGTTTAAAATTTCTAATAATCCTATATTACGCCAAGCTATTTATAAATTTTTAATAATATAAAATATATTCAAATTGGGGACCAAGTTTTATTTTATAACAATTATATTAACACATAAGAAGTAAAAACTTTATTACCATAGAAAGGGGTAAAACAGAGTTTTGTGTGTTACATGCGTTTGTGTTAAAATTAATTTACCACACACATAGGGTTATTATTATTTAAAATTATATTACATATTTATAACAATTGGGTAAAAATTATATAATTATTCTCACTTATATATAATAATAAATGATAAATTATCTAGGTAAAAATACTAGTTACCGTAGTGGAAACTAAAATGGTAAAAGTAAGGAATCTTAGAAGTTTAATAACAACATGTTTTAAACATGGGTTTTGTGTGTGTTATAGGTGTTTATTGATACTATATTCTATGAAATCCATTAATTTTAAATCATGGATTCACTTTAGAGGAGGTTGACTTCCCATTATTGAATATGTTTGGGTAATTACAATAAAAAATGACTCCCCCTCAATTATAAAAGGCCGCCTCTTCCCCTCAATTATTCATACCTCATAATCCATTTTTCTCAACCAAAAACTAAAATAATCAATACAAAAATACCTTAGGTAAGTTCTAGATTTTTTTTAATCCCAAAATATTAACCTCACGGTCCTTAAAAAGAGATCCAAAGGGGGTTATTCTATGAAAAGGTAATTGTCTTAACTAAAATCTTACTTTTAAATTATTCTATTACCACCTACATTAATTTAATAATAATTAAAACATAATAACACCAGATTTAATATATAATAATTTTTTTATGTTTATGGAATAACCTATATGCATATCCTCTTTCCTAAAATGGGAAATGAAACCATCGATCGTGTGTATGGTGGAGTATCGCCTCACGAATCGATGTTATTCAGTTTCAATCACCACCTCTCATGGATAAATATAATGATATATTAAACATATTTGTGGGATATTTATGATATAATTATAATTAGATAATTATTTTTATAAAATATATCTTCTTACTTTCAATTCCATTGGGGTGTGATAACATCATTTGTGTGTACGACGTACTACTGCCTTACGAAGTGATGTGATTCATTTTTCAACAACGCTTTGAATGGAAGGTAATAAGGGTAAATTTAATGAATATATGGGATATATATAACTTAAAAGTGAATAATTAAAGGTTATATATTATTTTTACTTCTATGATTTTATTCATTAAAAATATTGAAATAATGTTCATGTATACATACGGCTTACCATCTCAATAAACTATATATTTCATTTTCTATATCTAAATTTTATGGAAAAGTTTAAATAAATATATAATGAATATATACTATATTTATATCATGATTTAAATTATTTATATGATGGATTTGTGATTAAAGTAAGAGTACTGGAAATAACAAATCAAAACATACATGAAAAACAATGCAGTTATTGCTCAAAATGTGATTTTAATAGGGAATTGTTAAAAAATGGGTAATAAAATGTCATAAGTAAATAATATATGGTATTAAAAATATAATTATGGTTATATAATATATTTATAATAAACTTATATTTTGTTATACAGGAGGTTCGTATGTGTACTAATGAATTTGAGACTTAAGGTAAGAGATTTTCGTCTCACTTTTTACAAATGTGAGATACTTTCCATATTCACAACCTATTTATTTTATGTGGTGTATATAGTAATAGTGAATGTATTTTATGATTATTCTCCTAAAAATTATTGTGATTTAAATATCCATATTAGTACATATAGTTTATGGGTTTTACAGTTCATAAGTTACCAAAATGGTAAGGGATTTTTGTCTCAATTTTCCTTCATTGGGACATAAGTTATATTAGGAACATATTTTTTTATATGAAGTATATATAATACCTATTTGAAATTTTTTATCATGAATATAATTATTTTCATGATATTAAAATTTTCATTTGATGTTATTATTTAATGGGCCATACTATTCAAAAGACACCAAAGTGGTAAAGGTTTGATGTTACAATCTCATTATTTATCAGAATTGTTTATGATTATGATTTCGATGATGAAATATTGTGATCTATATTACAAGAAACTCGTGAATTTTATTCCCATATGGTTATTTATTGAGAATATATTTTTTCTATCATTTTTTTCTCTTTATAGAATCATGATTCTAAAAAACATTTTTAAAGAAAAAAGATAGTATATCTCTCTTTGGTTAAAACCTTTTTTATTACATATCTAGTGTTTATAAAACAGTAAAAAAAAGTTTTTATGGTATTTTTAAATTAATTTTTACTATTTTTTACTTTTTAAAAAATATTTTAAAAGGAATCTTCATTTATTTTTCAAAACAAGGCATGTTTGGATTTTACCAAAAATGTGAAAAGAATCTTTATTGTAACAATTACAAAATTTACTGATATCATGACCACTCAATGCATTAAAAATTAAATTACATGTTTCAAAGTTTATTTTGAAAGAAAAATATTTCTAAAAAAATTATAGATTTTTTATTTTTAAAAATTGATTTTCAATGAAATGGTATATTCCTCAAGAAATGTCCCAAGGGGTCTTTTTAAAATCATTTTCCATCTAAGATGACATACATTGATGTTAATTATACTCTACTAGGTACATAATCCAATGAAATAAATTTATTTACCATGGGTTATTCTATAATAAAATGTTTGTGAAATTCATTTCTTCTAATGGTTTCTAATATGTTAAATGTTTTAGGAAACACATTTGTTTTCATGGATTCTGAGATGTTGAATGTTTTATGATCTTATGGAAAATAAATGTATGGTTTATGTGATAAGTTTTACCTATATCTCCATTCAATGCATTGGGTAATGATTAATGTTATATGATCTCAAAGGGTACACATGAGTTTATCCTAAAGCCAAAATAGGGTACACATAAGGTTATCCCAATCTTAAAAGAGGGTACATGAGAGGTTATCCAAAGACCAAATAAGGTACATGCGTGTTTATTTAAAGCATGACATGTTACGAATGTCTTGGTGGATAGCCTTCACATTATATTTTTTATTCTTTTGTGTATGTCACAAATCTATATCTTATTCCAATTTTATGCACTCATGGATCATGTTATTTGATTCCATTATGATTCATGTCTTATGATGTTCCATGATTTATACTACGACTCACATTTATTATCTATGAAATGCAGTGTATATTTTTGAAATGTTTTTCTCATTTTATCATACCCATATACTCATGTAACTTTTATATCTCCCTTGTTTACCCTTACTGAGAATATGAGATCACTCTTTTTTATACTTCCTCTCCCCATGAAATTAATAAAGGTATTATGTATGATATGTCTATAAAGGGTTATAGTTATGAAGAACTTAATGGGAGATAGATTATATCACTTATAGACCAGTTGTTTTGGTGTCCATGTTTACAAAGGTATTATACCTAAACAATTATAGCATGGATAATTGTGCTATGTAATGAATATTCATCTACTAATATATAATATTAATATATGAGAAAATTGGTTCTTTATAGTTGTTATTAAAGAAAGGTTTAGTTAACCTTTGTAAACTAGGATTATAAAACTTTAGTGAGATCCCTTGGGATATGTATAAGAATATGTCTGAGGATAATTCTTAGTATAGGAAAATATCCTGGAATATTGGTGAAAGATAAAGAAAGTGATTTTCAATAAATTAATACAATAAGTGGATGTGGTTCTAACATAGATGTAACCTAGGTGTAATAACTCTGAAAAGGGAGTGTTGAGTTTGACTCGAGTATTACCTAGTAAATGATAATAGTCCAAACTGCGCACCTATTTTGAAACTCATAGGGGATATGTTTTTGAAATTCACAAACTCTTTACAAACCATACTGATTTATTTTAATAATGACCATGACTTGCCTAAGTTAATACTAAGGTTTTAAAGACTAAAAATAGGGTTTCTTGATTTAGAAACATTATAAATGATCTTTCATGACCATGTGTTTTTTCACTATTATTATTATTACTCACACTCTGATTTTTGTTTTTATTTGATGGCTAGAACCCAAAAGAATCATATTAATACTGATTTTTATGGAAAATGAAATGATTTTTCTCTAAAGAAACCAAATGTTATGGGTCCTACAAAGCAAAATATCATTGTTATTCTTACACAAATTTATCAAACTATGAATCATACTAAACATCCAATCACAAAAATTAGAAAATAAAGTTATGTTGAGTCCTTCACGAGGAAACAACCACCGTATTTTAGTGGGTCCATAAAACCAATAATCACTGAGAAAAGGATCAATACCACTGAAAAGTTTTTTTTTGGTCTCTATTACTTGGATCCGGAAAAATTAATTTTGGTTGTCTATCATTTGGAAGGTGAATTAGATCAATTATGGAACCTTATTAAGAATACAAGTCAAGAAGAGGAAATTGAATCCATAGAATGTATGCGTTTAAAAGTATATTTTTAATAAGCACTTACCTTATATTCTCTATACAAGGATGGAGAAATAATTTCTTGATCTTAAACAGAAGGATGAGAAATATATTGGAACTCATAAAGCTAATTTTAAAATACTTACAATGTATGTATCTAGATTAATCATTAACCATGAAATAGAAATTCACCAATTGTTTTGGAGAATAAAACCAAGTAATTTTTTGATGTCATATATAAGAGACTTTAGTATCTATGGATAAGTTTTCTGATTTTCACTGAAGGTAGAAATGGAAATATGGGATTCCAACCATTTATATAGTTGTGATAAGAAAATGAAGATTAAGACTCATGAGAACTCAAATAAATCACATGGTGGAAATAAATTTCAATCACCAATATTTCAAAATTGTGGGAAAACGAACTTAGGTGAATTCCTTGAAGAAATAAGATCTTATTATAATTGTGGGAAGCTTGAACATCGAGAAAAATAATGTATAAGTAATGTGAAGAGTTTAGTAAATGAAATTAATAGAGATAGATCATAATAGAATTCACCAACCACACTACAATGTTTCAAATGAATAGATTTTTCGAATTATGAATGTAAATGTCCTAATAAATAGGATAAGGAGGATGATAATCCAAAACAACCACTAAAGACAAAGAAAAAAATGTAAATCTTATGCAATCACCATAAATTTAGTGAATCGTGATAATTGGGGCACTCCACAGTGAGGAATTTCATATTGGATTTTATATAAATGATATCTATAAAAGTATTATTATACATACTTTAGTAAAATTTGATGTGATTATGAGAATTTTTTACCTCTATCTACATAGATTCTAGAATAATTAAATCACTTTTGTTAATCTTAATCAACCTTTGATCATCGATCGTTGTAAGGATGAACCCAAATTTCCAATGGGAATGTTTTTGGCTAAGATAAGAGCTAATATAAGGAATGAAATGTAAATTATTTTTAGGAATAATATATTTTTTTGTGACTTTTTGGAAGTTATTATAATATATATATATTAGTATGGGACTTTATGGGTGAATAAAATTATGGTTAAGTTGATCATGGAAGGATGTTAGATCAATTCATTCCAATATTTGGATACAATTTTGGTTATACATACCTTGGGAGGATCCTTAAGGTTAATTGTATATGGAATGTATTAAGTAAATATTTAGATATTATTCGATAACTTTTGATACCCATATTTGTTTTGTAAAATAATTAGAGTCTTAAGTAATGTATTAATGATTTTATAAAGATTTTTTTGCATCATGAATGAATGAAAAATCATCATGGATATTCATTTCATAGAGTAAGAGATGAAGTGGAAATAGATCAAAAAACAATTAGAGGATGAAATTTTTTTTAGGATATAAAGGTAATTTGAGACATATATATATCATTCACTGTGAAATTCATGATCATATTGGGAATGTAGCTTATTGATTAGAACTTCCACCAAACCTCTGTCAGGTTCACGACATGTTCCATGCATCTATCATGGGAAAGTATATACTAGATCTATAATATATACTAAACTCGGAGGTTGTACCACTAAAGAAATATATTTCATTGAGGAATAACTTGTGGTGATTCTGGATTGTATGGAGAAAGTTTTTATGAAATAAGGCCACCCACTTGGTCAAAGTTTTGTGGTGAAACCACTAGCTAGAGGAAGCTACGTGGGAACCTAGGGATGTAATGTGGCAGAAGTGTCCTTGTTTTTAATTAGAGTTATAAATTTCAAGGAATAAATTTATTTTAATGAGGGTATAATGTAACACCATAAAATTTTATGAAATATTTTATTTTCAAATAATTTAATTTTTTTAGCAGCTTTTATTACACACAACGTCAATTTTTAATGAAACGCGATAAACTGTTAATATTATTATTTAAACACTGGCATTATTACCTAGTCGTTAAACCTGTTTGTATGAATAGGAATAACCAAATTTAAAAATAATTATAATTTTTATATAATGAAAACATATTGATCAAAAAGTCCACAATTTTTGGAAAAGTCATTATATGTTTCAAAAATATGATATTCAAACAAACTGTTTTCATTAGTTTTTAGTGAAAAAATAATAAAAGTAATTTTTGTAACTTTTAGAAAAATTATTTGAAAAAATATGATTTATTTTTTAAATCTACATTTCAAAATTATCTTAGGGTGATTTTTTGGTTTTTTTCTGAAAAAGATTAATTTTTCAATGAATAGTGAAAAATACTATTTTGTATTGAAACTACATTTTCATTAAAATAATTTATAAGGATAATTTTGTTTTAAAATGGTTTCAAAAAGCAACATTATTTCAATTATATATTTATTAATCCAATTTAGTTCATTTTAATCAATTTTATATTGAATTTTGATATAAAATATTTTTAAACTTTTGAACATTTAATATTTGGAAAACTGCATTCCCGTCAAGTCTGTGGGTTGAATGTTAAAATAAATTATGCCAATTTTATGGATTGTATATGGAAAAAATTTAATAAATATTTATAATAATCATAATCATCATAATATAACGAGTTAAACATATTTTTTGACAATAATGAATTATAAAAATAGTAAAAAATAATTATCATGGTAATGGTTAAAATAGATTTATCGGCATGTTAAACTAAAATGACAAGGTATAAAATGACCTAAAAACATGTAAAATTTATATTTTATGGTAATATTATTAGCCTTATTACCTTAGGATTTATTTCTTTGTTCTTTTGGGACACTTTTCCATGATAGGGAGCAATGTAATAATTTAAGTAAAGAAAAAGATAAAATGTCACCCACATGCTTTAAAATTTCAATTATATGTTCATATCAAGAAAAAAAGAAACATGTGAATTAATATTGATATTAATTTTTAGTATAATGAAATTAATTTCATTAGGGTAATTTATTTATATATTTTATTAATTATATAATTACATTAAAATCTTAAGCAATACCAATGCAATAATTATTTAATTAATAGAAAATTAAAATAAATGATTCTAAAAAATAAAAATTAATATAAATTGAATTAATTATTATATTAAATAAATTTTTTATATAAATTTGACATGTTAGGAATGTTTTAAAATAATATATTCAAATTCCATCATTGTATCAATAATTTTAAATCCAAATTAAATGAATAGTGTCAAAAATTACATTAATGTTATTTTATAATAAATAAAATTTTATTAAATGATTTAAAATTCATAAACAAACTATATTCTGAAAATTGATTTATACATGTTTAAAAATATAAAATATTTTGAAATCCTGGACAATTTTGTATTTTATAATAATTATATTTACTCCTAAATAGTATAAAATTTATTACAATGGTAAATAGTAAAATAGAGTTTTGTGTGTTACATGCACTTGTGTTAAAATTAAGTTACCACACACATATGTTTTTGATTTTTTTTAAATTTAATTTCATAATTATAACTGATGGGTATACAATATTTAATTAGGATCAATTTTCTATAGTCTTAAATGATAAATTACCCAGGTAAAAAGACTAGGTACCATAGTGAAAACTAAAATGGTTATGTGGTGGAGGTTTTTATTTACCATATATTCACAAAAATACATTAATTATTACTTTTTAGGGACTTTAGGGTAGAGTGAATTACCATTATTGAATAAGGTAGGGTATTTACAAAAATACCACTCCCCCTCAATTAGAAAATGTCACCTCTTCCCCTCACTTATTCACACCTCCTATTCCATTTTGATCAACAAAACCCTACCAAAATCCATCAATAACATCCTTATATGTGTTTTAGAGATTCTTTTAATCCCAAAAGACAAACCCTAGGGTCCGTAATTAGAGATCCAAAGGTGGTTGTTCTAATCGAAGGTTAGTGTAATCACTAAAATATTCAATTTTTATTTCTCCTCTTATCACCTACATTAATTTCCTAATAATAAAAATATAATAATTCCATTATACACCATATAATTAGATTTTATTATGTTGATTGTATAAACTATATTCATCTCCTCTTCTATCAAATAGGAAACTAAATCGTCGATTATGTGTATAGCGGACAACCACCTCATGAACCGATGTTATCCAGTTTTCTTTACAACCTATCATGGCTTGATATGCTGATGGATTTAAAAAAATTATATGATATTTAGGATATAATTATGCTTTTTTAATTATCATATCACATATTCCTTCTTAATTTCCATTTTGCGGGGGATACAATAGCGTTGTTCATGTATATGGCATACTACTGCCTCACAAAGAAATGTGATTTGTTTTTCACTAAGGCTCATCTTAGAAGGAAGTAAGGGTAAATTAAATATATATATGTGATATATGTGACATAAAAATATTCTTTAATTATATTATATTATTTACCGTTTTGTTTCATCAATTGAAAAAATGGGAATGATTTTAATGCGTACGTACGACCTACCATCTCCGTGAACGGTGTATTTCATTTTATATCTCTAAATTTCATAGATTAATATAAATAAATATATATTACATTTATATAATTTTTAAAATTATTGATATGATGGAACCATGATAATAGTAATAGGACATAAAATAAAAAATCGAAGCATACATGAAAATAAAGAATTTATTGCCCGAAACGCGATTTTAACATCGAATTTTTAACAAACGTGTAACAAAAGGCCATAAGTAAATCATATATGGTTTGATATATATAATTATGGTTCTATAATATATTAATAATAAACTTATATTAATTATAAATGAGGTTTTAATGTGTATGAAGGAAGTCAAGACTTAATGTAAGGGATTTCTGTCTTACTTTTTACTTCTATGTGACACATGACATATTCACCACCTATTTCTTTTATGTTGTGTATATAATAACCATGATTGTATTTTATTATTATTATCATGATAATTATTTGGATTTACTGATCCATTTTAGGATCTCTCTTTCATGAAGTTTATAGTTTAAAAGTTACCAATGTGGTAAGGTATTTTTGTCTCAAATTTCCTTCTTTGGGAGATTAGTTATGTTATTCACATACTTTATTCTATGTTGGGTATATAAAAACCCTCTCAAATATTTTATCATTAATATTATTATTTTAATGATTTTAAAAGTTTCTTATTATTTTATTCTTTAATAGTTCCTAAAATTCAAAATATACCAATGTGGTAAAGGTTTGATGTTACCATCTCATTGTTTATCATAATTGTTTATCATTATGATTTCAATGATGAAATATTTTGATATATATATTAATAAACTCATGAATTTTCTTCGAATATATTTATTTATTGATAATATGTATTTCCCTTTAATTTTACTTGCTTTATGTACTCGTAATTCCAAAAGAATAATTTTAAATAAAACAAATTTTATTTCTCTCTTCGGTAAAAAACCCTTTTTTATTCAATATCTATGTTTTCTAAAAAAAATCAACTTTTTTTAATTTTAATATAGGATTATTTAAAGTAATTTATTTACATTTTAAAATTTTTCAAAATTATTTCGAATGAATCTTTATGTTATCAAAATAACTTTTATTTAGAAATTATCGAAAATATGAAAGGAATATTTGTTTTGAGAAATATAGAATTTCCCACCATCATGACCACTCACTATTTTAAAGATTCATTTATAATTTTTGAACTTTATTTTGAAGGAAAAGTATTTCAAAAAAATTATGCATTTTTTATTTTTAAAAATTATTTTCATGGAAAGGATATTTTCCTCAAGAAATGTTCCAAGTGGTTTTTCAAAATCATTTTCCATAAAATATATCATACTTTGATGTTAATTATTATTTATTGTGAACATGATAAAATGATATAATTATTATTCTTTCTTAGGATGCTTTATTTTTATGATGACCAAATGATTATGAAACCCATTTCTTTAATGTGGGCTATGATATGATGACATGTTTATGAAACCCATTTCATT
Source organism: Viscum album (assembly GCA_963277665.1). Lineage (NCBI taxonomy): Eukaryota > Viridiplantae > Streptophyta > Magnoliopsida > Santalales > Viscaceae > Viscum > Viscum album. The sequence continues at coordinate 1,455,158,134 of OY728123.1, read as the reverse complement.
TCATAGGTGATAATGTGGTGAATATTTTATAAAAACCATTTATTTTCATGTTTTCAAATATGTTTAATGTTCTATGATCTTTTTTAACACAAGTGTATGGATTATGTGATAGGTGAGACCTATAACCACCTCCAACGAATTGGATAATAATTAATATTACATGGGATTAAAGGGTACAATGGAGGTTATCCCATGCTTGAAAGAGGGTACATGGGAGGTTAACTGAAGCCAAAAAGTGGGTACACAAGAGGTTTTACCAAGCCCGAAGTAGGTACATGAGTGATTATCACAATCCTAACATATGACTACTATCTTAGTGGATCTCCTTGATATAATATTTTTGATACTTATGTGTATGGCACCAATCAATTTATTTTTAAAATATTATTCCCTCATGGATCATGTCATTTGATTCCATTATGATTCATTTTTTATGAAATGCCAATATTTATTCCATAAATCATGTTTATGATATATGAAAGGTAGGGTAAGGTTTCAAAAGTTATTATAATGTTCTCATACCCATATGCTCATGTAAAATTGATATCTCCTTATTTACCCTTATAGAGAAATTTATCTCACCCTTTATTATGTATCCCTTCCCCAGGATATAGAGAAAGGTATTGTGTATGATATGCCAATGAATGGTTCAAGTTATGAAGAACATAGTGGGATATTACATAGCTCACCTATGGACCAGTTGTTTATGCGTCCATGTTTCCAAAAGAACTAGACCAAAATTATTATGGTATGGATCTTTATGTTATCTAATGAATATTTATATACTAAGAAGTAATACTTATGTATGAGAAGTTCATGCATTTACAAGAAATAAAGGACTACACTTAATCTTATTGACATGAAACCCATATCCATGCTAAATTTTATGGACATGAAATCCTAGTCTATGCTTAATCTTATGGAGTTCAAATCATGTTCCACACATGAAATTGTGAAAATGGAATAAGGTTTTCAAATAATATATTTACTGTATGAGTTATCCATATTTACCTAATGCATTAGTAGGATTTAAGGAACCCAACCATAACATAATAATAATCCAAACATATAAATTCCAAAAGATAATAAATCATTCATCATAATGTCATAATATATCACATGGATAATAAATAGGATTCATCAAAATATAATCAACATAATCATAAACCACCCCTAGAAAAAATCAGGATGGTATTATTGGATCATATCTCCATTAAACCATAATTAACTTCAAATGATGTTATCATGGATGAAAATTTTCTTCAAAAGATCCATTGGTATATTTCTTAAAGAAAACATCATTTTAATTTTGAAATTATTATTTTAAAATATAAAATAATTCAAAATATTATAGAACAAAATTTTATTTTAAAAGAACCATGGAAAATTGTAAAGGAAGATTTAGAGCATTAAGAAGTCATGAAGGTAGTAAATTCATTTCATACAGTAAAAGTTAAAGGAAAAATATTCTTTTCACACTTTTATAAAAAGTTAAAAGTACTGTATTTTGAAAATGATAAGAAGAATTTTTTAAACCATTTTTTAAAAATAAATCAAGGGTAAAAATTTATTTAAACAATCATTTTATAATAATAAATAAATTTTTATAAACATTTTAAAGAAACATGGATATGGTTGAAAAAGATTCATGACTGAATAGTAAAACATAGTCGGTTTTACATAAAAATGTTCATTCGGTCTCTTGAGTATTTAAAGAGAGGAAAATCAAATAAAAGAATTATTCTTTGGATATAAAATTAGGAGATTATAAATGAAATAGACTAATCATATAATGATCATATAATTTCCTCTAATGTAAATTCAACTATAAACAATTGTGATTAAAATGGGATCAAAATATAAACACCGTACCTCTTTGGTAAATTTTGAATCATAAAAACCATGAAACAGATAATCTTATATGGATATTTATATCTATATAATTTTCTTGAGAATAATCAAAAAATACAGTCATGGTAATTTTATATACCATATAAAATAAAAAAGTGGTGAATATGGCATGTATCTCGACGAAATAAAAGTGAGATGAAAATCTCATACTTAAAATATAATCTTTATAAATATATATTAGAAACCCATATATAATAAATAAATTTTTTTTATAAATTTATCATAAAATAATAATAATATATATATAATTCCATATATTATTTTCTTATAACGTCTTATAAATAGTTTATTATTAATTTTTATTAAAATCACTCTTCTTGGTGATAAATGCTTAGTTTTTCATGCATGTTTCGGTTCAAAATTATCGATATTTATAATTTGATCTTGGTTAAATAATATTTATAAATTTAACCATGATTTTAATATTACATATATTCATTATATATATATACATTTATAAAATTTAGATCTAGAAATATTAATTACACCATTCATGGAGTTGGTAGGTCGTACGTACACATGAAATTTATTTTCACTATTTGTTGGATGGAATGAAATAAAGGTAAATAATAATTAAAATTTTAGAATAATTACTATATCATATAATTCTTATATATTTATTAAATACATATTTATTAGCATCTATATTAATCAAAAATGAAAAATGAACCACATATCTTCATGGAGGTGGTAGTCCACACGTACGCACGAGCAACATTATCATTTTCCAATGGATTGGAAGGTAAGAATGAATATATATGATATTATCATTAAATATTTGTAATTATTTAATGAAAATTATATATACACATTACACCCATCATAATAACCATTCATGAAATATAGTGATGGAAAATGAATTGTATTTCTACATGGAGACAATTAGTCATATGCACATGCGAGCGATACATTCACTTCTCATTTAATGTAAAGAGGGTGAATAAAGGTTTTATAAAATAATAATATCATTTAACTATATTTATTATACTGAAATTATTATTTTATTAATAATTTAACATATATAGATGAATTAAAAGATGAATTTAAAATAAAGTGATCGATTAAGGTGATTACCTATTCTTTGGAACAAAACCTTTAGATATGTTGTTAGGGCCCTATGGTAGGTTTTTTTGAACCTTTAAACCTCTATAATGTGTCTATGGTAGTGGCGACGATAAGTTTTTAAAGTTTTGTCTAACTAGAAGGCTCAATTTGGTGTGAAGAAGATAATGGAGGTGTTCCATTTTATAATTGAGGGGAGGTGTACTATTCGGATTTCTATAAAAGATTAAAATATAATAACACCACTAATTAGAAAAATGATTCCAAATGGAAATGTATTAGAATATAAGGTATTATGGGGTTGAAATAACATCAATCGTTAAAATCTATATAGGTTTAAGTTCAGTTTTAAACACTATCTTTTGGTTTAACCCCTTTGTTAACCTATTTTAATATTAATTTCAGCAACATCTTTATCACTTTTAATGGGTTATAATTTTACTTCAAGGAGAAAATTGATTCATAAATGGAAAATAGATTAAATTTTAGAACATATTTTAAAAACCATATCCACTTTTAATATTTTTATGATTTTTCAAAATTTTGATAAGATATTATTTTCATAAAATATTAATAATGTAATTTTGACACTATCTTTTAATTTGAATTTAAATAACGCAATAAAAAATCATTTTGAATATAATATTTCAAAATATCACTAAAAAATTATATTTACCTAAAAAATTCATGTTAAACTTTAATTAATCCATAAAATATTATTTTTAGAGTTTTTAAAAATAAATTTCTTGATCTTTATACTTCTTGCACCAAAACTACATTATCGTTGTGTAAGCATTTAAGCTTATTATTCCAACACTAACTATAAAAAAAATTAACATAACAAAAATAAATAAATTATGTTTTATATAATTATTTATATTATTTAAATATGTATTTTCACTGACATATATGTCTTGAAAACATATTTAATATATTATTTTGACTTTTTCAGACTTTCACTAGCATTGCACATGCATTTGGACAAGACACTTGTTATATAACTCAAGAATTAATATATAACCATAAATTTAATAATTAATAATTAATATATAATAAATATTTAGATCATGGACTTATTAATTCTCTGATATTACCTTTAATACACCAAATTTGACTTATATAGTGTTGTGTAAGCACCGATGCAACACTAAAAATGTTTTGTATATTTATCATGAAGTAAAATATAATTTAAATATTTTTAATTATTAATTTATTATATTTGTATTATATTAAAATTAATGGTTAATTACATAAGTTTAATAAATTTTTATAAAATGTGTATGTCTGAGCTATATCATAAAAGATATCGTATTTCATAAAAACAAGTGAATTTTTTAATATTAACCAAAAATTTTACATCATTAGAAAAATATAAAAAAATTTAATCCTAGGATAAATTTGACTTTATGAATCCAAAAATAATTAAATTTCATAAAATTCAATTACTATATTTGAAACAAATTATTTTTAATATAAATGTGTAAAACACGACGAAAAACAGATTTTAGAAAAAAAACTTTTTTAATCCCAAAAATGAACTTTTACAAAAGTCAATAACATTGTCAAATAATTTGTAATTAATTATATTATTTAAAAATAAATGATAAATATGTTAATTTAGTATTAAATTAAAATAGTAAAAGGATATTAAAATGAAAATAACTTATATTTTTACCCAAAAAACAAACAAAAACGGTATTTTTACTATTCACTTAAAAATTGACCTTTTTGAAAAAATCCCAAAACATCACCCGTAATATAATTTTTATATGATAATTTCAAAAATAAAATTAATTTTATCACATAACATTTGAAAAAATTCCAAAAAATAATATTTTCTCTCAAAAAGCAATAAAAACATTTTTTGAAGAAAACACATTCTTAAAGAATAAAAGGACTTTACTAAAATACAATTGATTATTTCCTAAGAATTTATCAATACCTATATATATAATTCATAATGTATTTAATACTATTCATACCTATCAATTGAATGTTTAGGTTATAACTAAAAAATTTAAATAATAATATTTCATGGTTTGTTTAAGATCGGTGTTGCGTGTCGTACATGCTATTGAACATAATGTTATTTTTCTAAAATCATATAATTGTAATTTTTTCTCCCCTTCAATAAGTTAATTCATCAAAATTTTAAATTATTGTTGGTAATAAAGGGTTTGAAATTTGAAAATCCCTTTATGGAAAACCCACATTGTAAAACCGGTTAATAAAACTTCCTCTTGAAATGTGGGAAAGGGAAATATAATGGACATCAGAAATAACAAAAAATTAGGTTTCAAAAAAGTAGAACATTAGTGGGAAGTGAAAATATGGATATTTAAGATAATAATAATTCACAAGGATTAATATAGAGTGATATATAACATAGTTAGGATAAAGTTAACCACCATAAAACTATAAATATATGACGGGTTAAAAGACCATTATTTCATCTAAAATGAAAGTAAACGACTAAATTTTTTATTTTGAAGTAATTTTCCGAAAGTGTAGGGATTATTTTTCTATAAAGATAAAGTACTCAATAGAATATACATTCTTTATTTCTTTCCATTATATAATCATAATTCTATCCTTTATTTATGCTTTAATCAATTCCACTACTATCTCATCTCTTACCCCAAAATGGATATTCAAGATGAATTTCTCATGCCTGAAGAACTAAAAGAAACTTCTAAGAAATAATAAGGTCCATAAGTATTTAATTGAGACTCTAAATATTTACCAAAACCATAAATTGTATCACAAACTATCCAATGACATCCAAATATTAACTTTATATATTCCATAAATAGTTAACCTTAAGGCTCCACCAAAATATGTTTGAGAAAAATTGAATCCCAAATATTAGAATGAATGAATATCATATATTTTCATGATCAACCTAACAATAAAATTAATGAATCATAATGACTCATGGAAAAATGTATATACCCTAACTATTTCCCAAAAATAAAGTCATAATAAAACCATATATTCTTTCAAAAGATAATACACCTTTTATTCCTTAAATAAGCTCATATATTAGCAATAAAAAAAATCCATTGGAAACCTGTGTTTATATTTTCACCTATAGATGATCCTAAGTTGATTAAAAATATCAAATGTGAATTCCTTATTCCATAATTAATGTAGAGAGAACTAATAAATGCTCAAAATCACATCAATCGTTACTAAAAGATGAACAATAATATTTTCATAGTGATCATTCCTACACACTCTAACATGAAATACCAAAATCTATAGTGGAGGATAAGTGTGCCATAATTATCATGATTCACACCATATATTTTGATTTTATATGATTTCCTTTTATTCTTTGTATTTATAGGTTGTTGTATATTATTATCTTCATTAGCCCATAGATTAGGCATTGATTTACATAACACCCAAACTCCTTGAATACTTAATAATGAAGTGTGGATGGTGTATTATTTTCAACCAACTATTTATTTGTTTCATTGAATGTCTTATTCATGTTACTTTGATAAAATTTAATCAATTACTTGGTTTAACACACTTGAAACAATTTATTGTTCCTTTCAAGCATTCACATAAGTGTTCCTTCTCACATTTTTTCAATTTAAAGGTTGAAATGTTTTATTCCCTCCAAGTGATATGTAATTAGTGATTCCATGAAACTAAATCTTCATTTTATTATCACAATAACCATTAGGATTTTCAACATTCATTTCTACTTTGCGTGCACATAAAAAAATTCTTAATTGCTTCCAAAGTCCCTAATTGCTAATTAATTTCAAAGACTTTGTTTTAAACCACTAAATAATTGATAAATTTTACTTTATAGGATAATTATTAAACTAGAATAATATAATGAAAGTATTATAAATATTTTCCCACAGACCCTAATGGATTCATATTCTTTTGATTTGGATTAGGGAATTAGTTCTCCATTTTTGTATGAAAAATATTTGAGAAGTACTTTCTGAAAAATATCCTATTAAAATCATCACATTCCATGGATTTAATTTTATCCCCTTTCATAATATTCTTTATAATATTCCACCATGTATCCGCTTCATCTTCCAAAAAATAAAGTGATAGGATAAATGTTTCGTGACCTAAGATCTAAATAGTGGAAAATATATTTTCCATAACATTGATTCATTACTACGTAATCAGTGGATCTGAAGTACCATAGAAGGAGGTTGAATGTTGTCACATAAAATACTAAATGGCTTGTTTCCCCCTCCTTGGTAAATTTGTAAGTTCTATATAAACCATTTTACCACTTATATGTTGAGATATTTTAGTGAGAATAGTCAAAAAATATTTTATCTCATCTTCTAATAATGTTGGTTACTTATGAGGATGGTCATTACATTACCCATCATATTCTCTGTTCATATGATTCCTTCAGGATCTAGCCATTTTTTAAAAGCAAAAACATTGTGTAAGCATCAAATTATCAATATTAGATTGAAAAATCACATATTAATGAAAATAATTCCTGATATTCCCTAAATTATTACATATAAATAATTCATGGTCATCATCTATTTACATCCATTATAATGGTTGATAAATAAAATGTGAATTAACCCAATCATATCCCCCAGAAGATTCAATCTAGGTGAATAGTAAGGGAAAATTGATCAAGCACCATAATTATGTTCAATATATACTTAATAAACTATTTTTGAGGTTATTCAACCTATATGTATCTTCTCCAAAACTATATCTAATTACATTATCCAGATAAAGATTTATTATTTGGAAAACCATATAATCTCTTCCATAACAAGGCTTTATGATGCTATCCTATAATTAGACTTATCCTATAGGTTTTCAATAAAGTTATATAATCATAATATCCATATATTAACTAAAACCTTATCTGATACCAATTATAGTGACCCATGATTTTAATGCATAAATTTTTCATCTTTTTAGATATATATTCAATTGATTTCACAAAAACATGCCCAAGGTCTATAAAGGTTTAGTAACCTTAGAAACTAGATACATAAACAACTGGTTCATAAAATATATTTATCTTCTCCCACTTAATTATTTATAACTATAACCCTTCATAGACATGTTATACGTATAAATTTGATTCATATCCTTAGGAGTGGAAATATAAGAAAGGGTGATCTTAGGTGCCTAGTATGGGTATAAAAGGGTGATATGAATGATCCCTTGGGAATAACATGATAAAGAGTGTATGATACCATGAGCTTAATATTTGAAAACTATGCCTTACATAAAAATATAATAATCCCAAGTCATGTCCTAAAGAATTTTTGTTCATAATTCATTAATAATAAATTAAATCAATGAACATAAACCATGAGAGCATAACATAGATATAGTAATGTGGAAAAACATATTCATATAACATGGTGAATATGTATAAATGGAAACAGGTTCACTAATTAAGTTAAGGATATAAATAAATCCCTCATATAAACTTATGGATGTAAAAAATAGGTCCATGAAAAATATTATGGACATGAAATTCAGGTCCATGCTTAAGATTATAGATATGAAATCTAGATCGATACATAATCCTATTGACATGAAATCTAGGTCCATGATTAATCTTATGAACATGATATCTAGGCCTATGGATGAAATTTTTAACATGAAATTTGGTTCAGACATAAAATATTTACCTCATCAATTATCCATATTTACCCAATTAATTGGTGATATTTAATAGACCCAACCATTATATAATCACAATTTGTACTTATAATTGCCACAAGATTATAAATCATTCATTATAATATCATAACATAACCCATTAAAATAAATAGGGTTTATAAACATCTCATAAACATTGTCATAAAACAACCAGATAAATAATAATGATAGTATCATAATATCATGTTCCCATTAAAGCATCATTAACATCAAAGGATGTTTTCACAGATGAAAAATATCTTTAAAATACCACTGGAATATTTCTTGAAAAAAATATCTTTTTCATTTAGAAATCATTTATATAAAATATAAAAAATCTGCAAAATAATATTTATTTTTTTAAAAAACCTTGGAAACCTGTAGATGAATATTCAATCAATTCATTAGCCAAGCCAGCGGGAAATTCCGTCCACTTCATAAAAGTTAAAAGAAAAACATTCCTTTTACACTTTTGTAAATTTTAAAAAGTATCTCATTTAGAAAATAATAAGAATATTATTGTTTAAACAAAATTGAAAATAAATAATCAGTAAAAATTACTTTAAAATCATAGGATAATATTGAAAAAAAATTGAAAAAAAATCATAAAAACATAGATATGGAAGAAAAAGATTCCTTGGTGAATTGTAAAACATAGTCAGTTTTCCATAAAAATGATAATTCTGTCTCTTGAGCATTTAAAGGGAGGAAAATGAAAGTAAAACATTTATTCTTAAGAGATGAATATATAAGGATAAACATTTAAGGTATTTTTTAGATAAAGATATTATAATTTTCTCTAATGTAAATTCAACCCTAAATAATCCCAATTAAAATGGGATTGAAACCTAAATCCCTCAATGCTTTAAAATTTTTTGAATCATAAGCCACATAAAAGAGACAACCGTAAATTTACATTTTTATCCACATAATTTTATTTAAAATATTTATAAATGAAACTCATGTAATGTTTATACACCATATAAAATAAAAAATTGATTAACATGGCATGTGTCTCACCTAAATAAATGTGAGAAGAAAATACCTTACCTCAAATCTCATATTTATCCATACGCATTAGAAACTCCTATATAATAATTATATTTTTATTATAATTTTATTTTATAATAATAATAATATTTTTAATACTATATATTACTTTCTTATGAAATCTTATGGCCCATTTATTAATAATTGTTTATTAAAATTACTATTTTGGGTGATAATTGCTTTCTTTTTCACAAATGTTTCAGTTCAACATTATCAGTAATTATAATTTTATGATGGTTTCATAATCTATAGAATGATAAAAATTATATAAATATCATATATATTAATTATATAGAGAGATATATTTATCCAAAAAATGTATACACAGAAGAATGAATTATATCGTTCATAGTGACTGTAGGTTGTACGTAAGCATGAATGTTGTTTTCACTTGTTAATGAATGGAATTAAGGAAAGTTAAATGATAATTAACATTTTAATAATCCTTATTATATCATATAATTCATATATATTCAATAAATCCATCCTTATTACAATCCTTTTAAATCGTAAATGGAAAACGATTCACGTCGCTTCATGGAGTTGGTAGTCCACATATATGCATGAGTGACGTTATCATTTTGCAATGGATTAGAAGTTATAAACGTGCATATAATATTATCATTAAATAATTATAATAATTTCATAAATATTACATAGAAACGTTAAACTCATCATAATAACCATCCAGTAAATATGGTGATGTAAAATGAATTGTATTGCTACGTGGAGATAGTCAGTCGTATGTATGCACGGGCAATACTTTCAGTACACATTTGATGGAAATAAGGTGAATAAAGGTGGTTTCAAAGTTATAATAACATTTAATTATATTAATGGTACTTAATTTATTATTTTATGAAAAATATTATAGATTTATATGTGGTAAAAAATAATTAAAAAGAATGTGATCAATTAAGACAATTTCATCTTCTTTGAAATATCCTCTTTAGTTATCTTATTAAGGACCCTAGGGTAGTTATTTTTGGTGTACCAAAACATATATAGTTAGTATAGGGGATAATATTAGATAATTTTACAGGGTTTAGTTGATATATAAGGCTCAATGTTTTTTGAAGAATAGAAAAGATGGGTTTCTTTTTAATTGAGGGGAAGGGAGCTCTTGGGATTTCTATAAAAGATTAAAATATAATAAATTATTTCTCTAAAAAAATATTCAAAATGTAAAAATATTAGAATATAAGGTAGGATTTGATTTTAATAATATCAAATAATGAAATTTGGGCAGGTTTAATTGGTGTTTTAAACCTTTTATTTTGGTTTAACGCCTTAGTTAACCAATTTTAACATGAACCACAGTAATGTTTCTTTCACATTACAAGGGTTATAATTTTAGTTATAAGGAGATATTTGGATAATAAAAGGAAAACGGGTAAATTTTGAGAATATATATTATCTACCTTTTCTTATTTCAAATATTTTATGATTTTTAAACAATTTAATAAAATATTATTTTCATAAAATATCAATAATGAAATTTTTAACACTATTCATTTAATTTGAATTTTAATACACCAAGGAAAAAAATTGAATTTTAATTTTATACTTTAAAATATATATAATAGTTAATATTTATCTAAAAAATCACATGAATCTTTAATTAATCCATAAGATTTTATTTTTAGTGTTTTTAATCATAATGTTTTTGATTTTTCTACTGTTTTCACAAGCATTATGTCAGCGTTGTGTAAGCATTTATGGTAATTATTTCATCACTAAAAATTAAAATAAATTATGATAAAATAAATAAATAAATTAACTTCAATATAATATTTTATATTCTTTAAATATGTATGTTTACAGACATCTATGTCATGAAAACTTATTTAATATGAGATTTTGACTTTTTCAGTCTTACACAAGCATTATGTAATCATTTTGATAAGAAACTTTTTATATAAACAAAAAATTCATATATGACCACAAAAATCATAAATAATAATTAATATCTAATTAAAAATTCGATAATTAACTTATTCATGATCAAATATTATCTTTAGGACACCAAATCTGGCGTTTCTAGTGTTGCGTAAGCACCGTGTGAGCACTGAAAATTATTTTCATATTTATAAAAAAATAAATTATAAATTATATGTTTATAATTATATATGTATTATATTTGTAATTTATTATCATAAATGGGTTGTTCCATATGTTTAATAATTTTTTATAACATGATTATGTCTTTGTGTTATCATAAAGGATATTATATTTCATAAAAACTGTATTTTTTACTATTGACCAAAAAATAAACTTCTTCATAAAAATATCAACAAAATAATCCTATGATGAATTTAGGGGTATGAAACCAAAAATTATTAGAATTTCATCAAATTAAATTCGTATAAGTGAAAAAATACTCTTAATAAAAACTCATAAAATGCAAAGAAAAACATTTAAAAAAATAATCCCAAAAATGAACTTATACCAAAGTAAAGTATATTATGATTCCTATGTGATTAATTATATTATTTCTAAATAAATGATAAATATTTTAATTTCATATCAAATTAAAATAATAGTAGAAAATTTAAATGAAAATAAATGATAGGTTTAAAAAAACATATAGAACGATATCGTCACTATTCACTAAAAATCTATCTTTTTCACAAAAATACAAAAAAATAACCCTAAGGTAATTATGATATGATGATTTAAAAAATGAAATTAATTTTATAAAATAACTTATATATAATTTATATATAATAATAATATTTTATCATAAAAAAATTAAATTTATTATTGAAGAAAATGTATTTTTGAAGAAAAAATAAATTTACTATAAATTGATTTTTTATTTCCTAAGAATTTATTAATAACTATATATATATATTTATATTTCATAATGTTCTCAATATTATTCATACACAGAAATTTAATCTCTAAGTTATTATTATAACTTTTAAATAATAATATTTTTTAGTTCTTTAAAGATCAGTATTGTGTGCCATGTACACTATAGAACATTATTTTATTCTTTTAAAGTATTGGGGTTTTACAGATTTTTTTCTACTACAGATAATACCATAAAATATAATTCTTGGTTTTTATTTTTTTACTCTATTTTTTTAATTAATTTATTTCTAATGAAGTTTTTTTCCTTGATGTGTATGGTGAGCATGTGGTGTTATTTGGTACAAAATATCATTATATAGGTTATAAAAAAATAGAACCCCTATCTTCTCAGTTGTAGGAGTTGATGTTGTGATTAATTGAGGTTCAAGAAGGAGTGTTTCTTAGATTCATTAATGATTTTCCAAATTTTTATTCAAAATAATTTGTATCAATATCCTCTTTATGTGATATCAAGTTTGGGATAGAGTTTTAACTTGGCGTATCTCTAATTTTGATGGTTTCTTACTAGATGAAACCTTATGAGTTATGTGAGTTATGGGATCGAATAGAAAATATATTATAGAAGGGTTCCATATGAACCAATGCATTTTCATGGTTTGATCCAATTCTATTTTATGAGAATGTGTATGGTGATTTGAGGTACTATATATACTACTAGTTGTTGAACAAAGTAATAGTGAATAATCATTATCCACTCACTTGAATATGTGATTTGATTGATCAATTGGAGGATCTATCTAGTTTTAAATTATCAATATGTTGTCTATATATAATTAGATAGGGGTGAATAAAGAGTATATCCTAAAGGATTCGTATAGGTGTTTTTATAATCCATTTACATTGTGATTACATCATTTAGTGTTATAAATTCTCTATCGCTTTTTATAGGACTGATGAAATCTATGTTTCATGAGTTCTTGGATTGGTCCATAGTCATGTTCATTGATTAAATTCATGTGTACTTGAGGTCATATGATGATCATGTATAACACCTGATAATAATTTTGGAGGTTCATTGACAACACCATCTCTATAAGAAGCAATCTAAGTTAAATTTTTTGACAAATGAGGTGTACTTCTTTGAGAATGATGTTTCTCAGTATGGAGTAGTAATATATCTTTCCAAGATAGAGATAATCATTTTTTGGGTGGCTCCCAAGAATCTAGTAGAGGTTCACAGCTTTCTTAGTTGTGCAATATATTTTATGAGGTTCGTGTTTGGGTTTTTATTTAATTATATCACCTTTGAGATCTTTGACTAAGAAGAAACAAGCCTTCATACAAATTGATTTGTATTAGGGGGGATTTTTGTTCTTAAATAAGAAGATAATTAGTGCCAATACTCTTCGCTTTCCAAAGGAAGGAGTCATGTTCAAGGTATTCTATTATGTTTCTCATATTTGATTGGGGTGTGTTTTGATTCATCAAAGTGAAATGATCACCTATGTGCTCTAGTAGTAACATCCTCATAATCATAACTATTCTACTTATCATCCTGATTTGGTGGAAGTGGTTCTTGCTTTGAAGATATGGTAGAATTACATCATTGATGTGTACTTTTTGGTCTTTAATAATCATAAAAGATTGTGGTATATATCATCTCCTTGAGATTTTAACTTTCATTAGCAGTAGTGGATGGAAGTTTTTTATGAATATTTCTTTGAGATCTCATACACCCTATGTAAGGGAAATTTTTTTGGAGATGCAATGAGTAGGAATTCTGATGGTGGTTCTCTCTGTGAGTTTGTAGATGTATGGAGAGTGATGGAGTAACTTTCATCCATGTATATTGATATAGGGTAAGTTGGTGGTATAGGTTTCCTGTATCAGATTTCTAGAATTAATCCATAATATAGTTTGTAAAGAAGTATCAGTTCATAAATCATGAGGTTGAGGTATTTCAATATCATATTATTTACAGTGATTGTCCTAAGTGATGGTTAAAGATGATCAAAATTGAATGTTGTTTGTGGGGAAGTTTTTCATTAAATCAGTTATACTTGAGATGGTTCTTTATGTGTTTTATATATTATCTATAGCAATACATCATGTAATGTATAGGATGTATCATGCTTTAAAGGATTAATTTTGGTTTTCATAAATGAAGTGGTTAGTGGCTGAGTTCATTTATCAAAGTATTGATTTCTAGCAAGTTTTGGTTAAGCATCATGTTTTTAGTGTTTTTCTTACAACCACTGGTTATTCCTAAGTGGTATTGGGAGAGAGTCTTAATGGATTTCTTCATTGGTTTACCATGAGTTCTAGAAGTATCTGATGTTGTTTGGTTTATTGAGTATTAGTTGATAAAATTGGATCATTTTATAATGGTTAAATAAATTATCATGGTGAATGCTTTGATAAATATTTATATGGATGATATTACCTAGATAAATGGAGATCTGAGGATGATCACCACTGATCATGATCCTTGATTTACCTATTAAGTCTATAAGGATATTTAGTGGTCTTTTGGATATTATCTATTCCTTATAAATATTTTCTGTTCTCATATAGATGGTCAGATTGAGAAAACCATTTAGACACTAAAGGACATTTTGTGTTTTTGTATTAAACATTTTAGAGTCTTATAGGCAAAGCACGTAACCTTGGTTTAGTTTTACCACAATAATTGAACTATTAATATATATTCATAGACCTATTTAAATCATTGTATAGGTAGCCTTGTAGACAAAGATCGTATGTATTGATATAATGGAGTTATTGATCCTTGTCCTAGATTTGTGTAATGCAAGAATTTGAAGGTTCAAGTGATTTGTGAGAGGCTAAAGGCATATATTGATTTTTATAAGTATTATATTGATCATAGGAGGATAGCTTTATAATTTGATATTAGAAATCATGTGTCTGGAAGGTTTCATCTCATCATGGGAAGTAGAGGTTCAGTCATGTGGGTAAGCCTTCTCCCAGATTTATTAGGCCTCTTAAGGTGTTGGTGTGTATTATTTTGGTGGCATTTCTGTTTGTGATTACTATATAGATGGATTGGGTCCATGAAATTTTCTATATTTAAAAGCCTTCTCAGTAAATTCATGATGAATCTTATGTCATTGATTCATGTCAGTTGAAATTAAAGAGGACTCGACATTCTCAAAGTGATCAGTTGAGATCTTAGATTATATTTATAGGTGAGGGTTACCCTTTTATGAAACTATGAGGCTTCCTAAAAACTGTATCTCACCCAGAAAAAAATATCAATTTGATTCACCAATGTCAATATATCATTCAAAAAAACTCTATATCTTTTTGGAACATCAAATAAATTTTCTATTCATGAAACTTCTCATAATAAAGTAACTTACCACTTTTTTCTTTCATGACATAGTAGAATTTTGTGAAACATTTTTTCATGAATCTCTAAACCTTGAAAACACTAAACATTCATGAATTCCATTCCTTTTACATATTTTCATGAGGAATTCCTATATGTAATACTTCACAAATCCTTTCCCTTCCTGCAGATTATGGATCCTAAAAATTTGAGAAACACTGGGAAATGATGCCAACTTAAATAATGAAGACACATGAACCATAAGTTCACCTGTCATGCAAACTCATTGATCAACCCAGTGTGGATTAAAAATAAACACTAAATAAAATCCATTTCAAACTATTATTACCCTAAGTTAAAAAATACAACCCCTTTTATTTTGTTGTCAATATATAAAAATATTCAATAGAACACTAACCTAAAAAAACTAATAACATCCATCACTCTAACTCTACATGAGAGAAGCTTGGTGTAGATAACAAGAGTTTCAAGAGATAATTTCATTCTTCAAGAGAACACTAACCTGTCCTAAAAACCTAAATTCCAATGAATCTCACCAATCCTTATATCATATCTCCCTTGATACCTATAACACATCCACAAATAAGTTAATACAATTAATTAAAATAGGGAGAGGGTTATACCGTAACCTCCTAATGTGATGGGAGTTGTTTAAATGTTGTGGTTAAACTGATGTTTCTTAAACATTATTGTTTCCAAAAGATTAGTCAGGATATCATCCACTTGATCATTAGAACCTATATGATCTATTTAAACATACAATGTTCAACTTTTCCTTTGTTAAGTGATATATTTTCTCAATATATGTGGTACAAGACTGTTGAACTTGAATTTTTGTGAGCTCGATCATGCTATTATTGTCAGAGAGTATCACCATTAGTTGTTTCACCTTAACATAAATATTAATAATTTATTTCTCCATGCACAATAGATGAATGAATTCCTTTTTCATAGAGATATAATATTTTTTAAGCCATACTAAGATAAGTTCTTTCTTGTTTCTTTCTCAACTTTCCCACACATTTTTTTCTAATAAAGAATTCACCCCTAGCTGAGGGCTTATGAACCACCTCGTATCAATCCTCGTCCGCATTATAAAATTCTAATTATTCATTATAATTTCATGTTACAAAGTATAATCCAAAGTTTAGAGTTCCTTGAATATACCTTATGATTTATTATAGTAGAAAAATTATCTTCCTTCATATTACATTGGAAGCGAGCTGCTAAACAAGTTAAAAAGACAATATCTTATTATGTTTCAGTAAAATAAAATAAAATTACTATTATCCTCTTGTATAGGGTAGGATCAAAATGTTTCCCATTCCCATTCTTTCCATGTTTTTTCCCAACCACAATTGAAGTTAACATTGGTTTGGAGTTAGGCATGTTTAATCTATTCAGAATCTCTCTTACATACTTTTCCTAGGAAATAAAAGTGTATTATTTCATTTAAATCAACTTCATCCCTAAAAAGTATGTGAGTTCACTGATCATGTACATTTAAAATTATTATTTCTTATGATAAGAAAATTATTCCACTGATCTATGTGTTCTTCCACTAAATATAATATCATCTTCATACACAAGCTCTATAAATGGATTTCCCTAAGAATTATTCCCATGTAGATTATGGTCAACACCTCCTCTTTTAAATTATTGCTTATTTAGATAAGAATCCAATCAAGAATACCATGATCATGGTGCCTTATTTAGACCATAAAGATACTTATTTAATATAAAACCTTTGTTTCATTATTTCCAATCATAAATCCCATTAGTTGTTCAATGTTGAATTATTCTTCAAGAATAGAATTTAAGAATTTCATATTGACATCCATTTGATAAAATTTTTACCCTCTTTAAATCACCATTTCTATGAAGAGAATAATCAACTATAACTAAGATATAAGAGAAAACATATCTTCAATATATATTCCTTCAATCTATTCATAGCGTTTATACACTAATAATTCATATTTTTTTATCACATTTTCCATCTCGTCGAATTTGTTTTGGAAGATCCACATTGTTCCAATTACATTGTGATTTTATGGTCTCATAATAAGATCCCAAGTTTGGTTTTTGTCAATATGATCCATTTCTTCATTAATTCCCTTATCCAATGATTCAACTTTTCCTATTTCCTTAAATGAGGTTAGTTCCATAATTAATAAGACAGACTAATGTGGTTCATTCCTCATTCTCCTTGCCTATTTAGGTGTAGTCTACTCCCCAATGATGTAATATTGATAAATTTATACCATTTTATTTCTATTATGAGGTTCAATTATAGATTATTCAGTAATGGTTTCTTCTTCTAATTATACTTCTAGAACATCATTATTTGGATATCCTTTAATCTTAGGCAATCGTTCAACAATTTTTTTGAATATGTATATTTTCTACTTTTTCCCTCATATTCAATCATATAAACATATGATCTCCTAGATTTATTCACAATATTATCCTCAATGATATTTAAATAATTTCTCTCCACAGTATTTATAAGATGATTATTGTATCATTTATAAGATTTAATCTTTATTGAGTATCCAAGGAATATTCCATCATTTATAGCATCACCATACATTCCTTGATTTCATTATTTTTTTAAAATGAAACATTTAATTCCAAAAATATTAAAATATTTAATTGGGGGATTCCTTATATGAATATGTCATATGGTCTTCTTTACTCTCCTAGACTCAGCCCTATTTGATTTTGAGTGTACACAGAAACATGAACAGCTGCTCTCTAGCAATGTTAAGAAACACAACTCTCAATCAACATAGTTTTGGACATATTATTCACCTATCAGTTTCTACATTTAAAAACCCCATTTTTTGAAGTTTTAAAACTAAATAAACCTCATTCTTGATCCCATTTTTTCAAGGTAATTTTCAAATTCAATGGATGTGTATTTTTTTTCATTATCATATTGTAATATCTTGATTGTACTGCAAGTTTAATTCTCAACTCTTCAGAGATATCTATTCATACATACAATCACTTATCATTTTCACTTTATAAAAATCACACATTTCATTCAACTATAATCATAAATAAAAATAATTAAGTACATCAATCCATATATTCTAGCCACATTTATTGGACCACACACATATGTGTGGACTAGATTAAGTAGATTCAATGCCCTTTTGGTCCTCAGATGATAAGAATTTAGAACCATATTTCCACACATGAAAGAATCACATGTATTTTATTAATAATGAGAGCCTCAGAGTGGTGTCGCCTCCCCTTTCATGGCGTCTAGGGTTTCCTCCACTCCCGCAATCCTTCCCTCTCTGGCCTTCTCCTCCTGAGTCCCCTTTCGGCGACTTGATTGGCTCGACGTGTTGTTCGTCTCAGTTGGCAGGCGGTCGAGGCTTGTTTCCATTGAAGGTCGACGATGGATCAGGAGTAGCTCAGGGAGGGGAGGCCTTGTTTCCTTTTCTTTATGTTGTTTTTTCAGTGGTGAAGGCTTTCTTTTGAGGGTAATCGTTTTTGTTTGAAGAGATTGCTATTATAGGGTTCATCTTGGTGTTGTCCCCTCCCCGTGGTTGGTTTCTTCGAAGCCTCTGGTGCCTTTGCGGTGGTTGCACGGCTCCTCCAGTGGTGATGCACTACGGGCTTCTGCGGCGTTGCTGGTCGGATCTAGGATGTAAGACTGTTTCCACCGGCATACTCTCTAGAGAGTTCTGGGTTCTTCTCGGTAGCACACCAGCTTCCTTCGGTGAGTCTCTCGGAGGTCACCTTATGCGGAAGGTGTGTTCCTGATGTTTTTTTGGCCTTCTATGGCGGTAGGTGTGGCGGAAATGGATGTCTACCGGGTTGATATTCTATTTTCTACTGAAGGATCATTGCATTTTGCTGGATTATTTCATTTTTTCTTCTTGATTTCTGTATGTTGCTGGATGATTTTGGCCTGGTTGTTCGTGGAACATGGAGGAGTTCAAGCTTCAGAGTCGACGGCAACAGATGGCTCCGCTGGCATCCTCCTCTGAAAGGTGGCGCGTGGATGGATGGACAGTGGGTCGACGGTCATCGGTGATGCTCACCGGGGAGTTTGTGTGATGTTGATTGGTCTGGCCGGTCTAGCGAGTCTCGATGGTGGTGTGATTTGTGGTGAGGTGGATTTCGTGGTTTGAGGTGGCGTGCGACTCGAGGCTAGTGACGCATGCTAATGGGTGTGCGGCTCGATATGGGACTCGTGATGATGGGAGTGGCTCGGTGGAGAATGTTTGGTTTCAATTTTGTATCTTGAATTTTGATGAATTATTTTTGAAGATGGGATGTTTTGTACAGTTGGCAGTTTTCCTTAAACTGGTTTGGGATACCGGTTCCCTTAAACCGGCTTTACAAAATGGGAAAAAAATGATTTCCGGTATTTTATTAATAATGATTCAGATTGGGAATGTCTAAAATAGCCTTTATCTTAGATAATTTTTCATGATCTATTGATTAAGGTGACCAAACCTCCATTGCCCCAAGACATTTTCCTCTACAATTACTAATAAAAAAGTGCATTCTTTACTATATACCTAGTATAAATTACCATTTACCTCCATAATTTCACAAGATAATTACTTATCTTTCCATTGATGTTGAGCCCTTTATGTTTATATGTATCTAACTGTACTAACTAACATATTTGACTCACACTCAAGAGATTGTGATGGAATCTATCCACATAGAGCACTACTACTTTCATTAGATCATAATTTCAAAATTATTTATTTCAACTAGATTTGATCTTTAAGGTACCATCATTACCAAATATCACTATTCTATCAACCATTTCCTTAAAATTTTCAAAAAAATCATTTCCTATCATTTGGGATGAGCATCCTATATCAAGAATCTAGGTTATACTATTAATTATATCTTTGATAGTGATCTATACCAGGTGGTATTTCTTAATCTTCTTTTTTCCTTCTAGGAGATATCTAATTGAGTATAGGAATATTATGTCCTCTCCAATCACTTTTCAATAATCATGGTTGAATCATGCTCATATTATTCTTCTAAAAGAGAATAATTATTTTTCTCTTCCTACAATTAATAACTTTATCGACAATGTTAGAATAATGAAAAAAAATCAATAAAAAATATTTCTTTTATATGATGATGTACACAGTCTTTATGTCCAAAGTTAGAACAATGAAAAAAAATCCATAGAAATTATTTATTCTATATGATGAATGATATGGAATCATTATCTTTTGTTGACTACCATGTACTTACTGATTCATAAAACTCCTTGGCTCTTTATAGTAATACATGGTATTAACCATAAATACAAATAATTGAAATTTCATAAGGGGAAATATCTTCTAACTTACATTACTCCACATGTCACCTTAATTTGTATAGGTCTTTGGTCACTGATAATCTTTGTATAATTGAGGATTATTTTTATCTATCTTCTCTATTTGGTTCAAAGATGTATTTGTTACTTCATCAGGCACCTTTTTGATATGCAAACTTTTTGCTTAATTTTCTTTTGTCTCATCTCTTTTCTAGCCATTGATGTTTCCGTATCATAGAAAATTCCACTTTTACCTATAAATTTAGATAATTAATTATTCAAGGCTTTCTCTACTCCTTCATAACCATGTTTATTTCTTTCCAAAATGTCTACATATCAAAACCTTTTAAAATATAATTTCTTCTTAATTACTATTGATTTTGATTCAGTTTCTAGTTTACTCTTTAAGTTAACAACTTCTTATCCAAGGACCTCAACTATATTAGCCTTTTTCTCTAATATTGAGATAAGTTCATTGATAACTTTTTTTTCTATTAAATCCTTAGTTTAAACTCTATAATATTGTTTTATCTATCAAGATTTTACAAATTTTATTCGACCTATCCTTCAACTGGATCAATATATACTTCAATCTGGTCCACATACTCTGATAACAATTTAAAGAAACTTCCAATATTTCTTTTTTTATGTTAATATCATCAATACCACCATCAAGTTCAACCTTGAGAAAGAAAAACCCCTATAATTGATTGTCTTTCTCATTATTAGGTTATACCTTTAGAACAATATCCATCGAAGAATATTTAACATCATATTTATACTCTAGTTCTATATCCTTCAAAAATTATTTATCATATTGTTCCTATTTTCAAACAAATCTCTTCATCTATAATTTATTTCCTTGTTTCAAGTCTCTATTTTTGGGGAAACTCCTTCGAAGCCTCTTGATGATTTCTACTTCACTTTATACATCATCAAATTTTCTTGAACATTTTTCAACAATGTGACCAACTTTACCACACCTAATACATGCCAATGAAATATTTCATTTAAATCTCCTTTTCCTATATTGAATTTTCAATCAAAAAGAGAAATAATTTCATCATCCACATCATCTTCATCATCAATACCTTTGGAAATGTCCAGCTTTTTCATGGATTTGAATTATATTTCCTTATTTACTCGAATTGTTGTACCTTCTAGTTTTATTATCATTTTATTATCCACCCAACTTCTTAAAATTTCATCAAGAGAAGTCTTAGATGAATCCATTTCCTTGAGGGATGGAACTTTTGAATTGTATGGAGATAGAATATATTTCAATATTTTCTTCACAATGTCAATATCCTTAATTTCTTTACCAAGTATTCAAATTGATCCAACAACTTTAGTAATAAAATTAAAGAAACTATCTACATTTTTATCTGGAAGCATTTTCAGATCATCGAACTTATTCTGAAATACTTGAATTAGGGTGTCAAATTTTTCTTTGAATAAGAGTAATCTTATCCCCAAGTTGGTAAGAACTTTTTAAACATGTCTGATGGAATCATGCAATTACCAAACCCCCATATGAAAAAATAGAAGCAAAACACAACTGTTTTACTTGGTTCACCACTAAGGGCTATTGCAAGGATCATATACCAATAGTGTGTTGGTCATACCTAAATCTACTAAGATTCACTAGATATTTTGTATAATAATTCATCAAACATAGTCACTCTATTCTAGGCACATTAACTTTACAAAAAAATTTGGTAAATCACACTATATCGCTTGGATAAAATCATTCGAATCCCCCTTTCCCACTACTTTGGATAAATACATTCTAAATTTATTGGCTTGAAGGTCACTTCAATATCAAAGAACAAGAAATTGGTGTTTTTCATCATGTAGTTCCTCTTGTTATGTTTCAATACATTCCAAAAAAATACCATGTTCATGTTTTTCCATTTAAGTATCTTTTATGAAACCCCATTTTTTATAAGACCATCGTTATTGTTTCAAATCACTATTAGCTTTCGTGAAACTACCCATTTTAGTGAAAATCACAAGTTTTTCGAATCTCCTAAATTTTGCAAAACTCCTTGAATAAAATTCCTTAGCATCAATAAGTTATCAACCATTTTTAAAAAAAAATAATGTTTTTAATTGATGTAAGAATTAAATTTGAGAAAAACCTTCCTGAAATCAGAGTGATACTTCACCAAAATATTTTTGATTCTCATATTATGAGCGGCTACCTATTTACAGGTATGGTTACCCTTTCATGAAACTATGCAGATTTCACAAAACTCTATCACCCCTAGAAAACATGCCACCTCAATTCAACAATTTCAACATATATTTTGAGAAAATCATATCTTCATGAAACATCAGTGAAATTTTTCATTCAAAAAACTTCTCTTAATCATGTCACGTACTGGAATTTTCTTTTATATCCAAAAATACTTTTAAGAAAAATTATTTCTCAAATCCCCAAACCTTCATGACATAAATATTTCACAAATTCCATGACTTTGTCATATTTTCATGAGGCATACCTATAATTCCATATTTGGTTAAATGCGTCCCTTCCTTTAGATTATAGACCTCAAAATTTTGGAAAACACTAGGAAATAATGCCACCATCAACACTGAATCCACCTGAAATGTAAGATCACATGGATTTCAAACACCTTGATTAACCCAATTTGAATTGACAAAAAAAATATACAATCCCTTTCCAATTGTGAATAATCTTGGTTCCAACATGTATATATATATAGGTTTTTTAAGGCTATGTGATTTTATAGTTGGTATGTGTTACATGGTCGGGGTATCCATAGATAGGGGAGGGAATAACATTAATGGTAGTTATGATTATTTACTCTAACATTATGTGTTTATGAAATATGAATATATGGTGATGAGGATATGTTGTGTTTTTATGTAGTTATGTTTGTGGTTATATGGATATATTATCATATTATAATGTAGTTATGTTGATATAGAAGTAATATCAATGTCTGGATGTAATTAATTATAACATGAGGGGAAAATATTATATTAGAAATTAATTTAATTTAGATTTAGTTTCTATTTTAATAATTACTATATTAAACTACTTTCATAAGATGATGGGTTAGTGAGTCTTGGTTAGGACGGGGAATTAGTTGACATAGTATAGGTAATGAGTTTATTTTAATGTTTATTCACAGATGGATTAATATGTGTCTTCTATATTTTCATAAGCAGTTTTAGAGAGGATCTTATATATGTTTATGATCACCACTATATATATATATATCAGTGTTTGTCTATTTTTTAGGTTTGAAGAAAAATGAGGGTGAATGGACTAGGCATTACAAGATTTTATTAGTTGATGGTTTTACTTATTGTTCATTGAGATATAACACTAGAGTTTTATTATGGTATATGATTTTCATCATTAGTTATTGTATGATATTACATGTATTGGGGGATTGTTTAATTTGAAATTTTATACTACTGAATGGTGGAACATTCTTTTTTCTAAGATTTATGATCATATTTCCTCCCATGTTAGTGTTTTCATACCCATGATGTAGGTATCTTACCTATATCCTATTGGAGGTGGAATTATAGGGTCATACTCATCGTTATTTCCATCTTATTAGGGGTTCCAGTTGGTGAGGTTCATGAATAAATGATATCTATGTTTATGGAAGAGAGATGGTATAATATTTTGTGTTGAGGATCGATAAGGAATTCATAGGTTTTGTAGGTAAATAGTGTTAGTCAAACATAATAAATTTCATAAAAAGGGAGAGTAACCAGAAAAAATGATATTAGAGTTTTCAATGATCTGATTCAAGGAACTTAGGCATACTGAACATACAATGTGACATGATATTTATTGTTTAGTATAGTCCCAGGTGTAGTTCATCATTATTATTGATTGATCTTGTGTCTTAATTAAGAAATGTTTTAAAATTAAAATGAAGTTAAATGTTTTCTCTTAATAATATCCATATTATTATGCTTATAAGACCTTGTTATCCGTATTTAGATAGATCAGGGTCAGCATCATTTTGAATTTTAGGATGGTAAAGTGTTTTTGGATGCTCTATAACAACATTGGGGAGTTGACTTGGATGAGGGTGATTCTTAATATAAGATTATACATGCGTTCCAATGTTCAGTACTATGAATATATAAGGGG
The DNA here is from genome assembly GCA_963277665.1 of Viscum album. Classification (NCBI taxonomy): domain Eukaryota; kingdom Viridiplantae; phylum Streptophyta; class Magnoliopsida; order Santalales; family Viscaceae; genus Viscum; species Viscum album. Next base: position 1,455,132,802 of record OY728123.1, on the reverse strand, counting down.
TTATCTTCTAATAAGATTATAGATAGGTGAATAGAGTAGTCGGAGGTCATTTTCAACATGATCCATGATAGGAATGAGAATTATAATACACTAGTAATTATCTTGTTTTGAGAAAATATGCATTAATAGTGGATATTGAGTCTCTATGATCAAGAGGGTTTAGAGGTATCATGGGAGAGGTTTAATGGTTAAATTAAAGTAGAGTTCATTTCTTTAATAATGAATGAAATGTGGTGGTGGGAGTTTCATTATATTTGGAAGGAGATCCCAAGTGTGTGATACTTTGGAATTAATTTCTAGGATCTTATTTATTACGTATCTAACCATATTTTAAATGATAAGTATAGGAAATTAAATTTCATAGTGGTGTTACTTATTGATAACTAGTTTTAAGTCACCCAATATATGTTTTCGGCCTATATCAATGTTCTTATAAAGGTTAAGGTAAAAGATAAGATGCTTGTGTGGACCTATTTATCTTGGGGAGGAAGTATTCACATATTTTCAAAGGGTAGTTCTATGGATATAAGTTCTTTTTATTCTATAATATCACATTTCTAGCCAGCAAGGATTTAGATTCAGCTATTTACTTTTCATTTCTCTAGAGTCATTCATCCTCTAACCATTATCAAGAGTTCTAGCTTGGTTGTATTTCCACATTTAGGTCGTGGAAACCTAAATTTCTCATATTTAACTTTTTTAACTAATTCATAGAAATGGTAGGCTGCATTAGGTGTATCCTTTACAAAAGTTTCCGTCAACGACTTATCATCATAATAACAATTATTTTATGGACACGAGTAGTAATCCAAGTGAACCCCCCCTAAAAAATTTCATCCCCTATGGGGTAAATGAGTTAAAAGAAGATAATAAAGTAATTTATATAGTGGGGATGCCTAAGAATCAAGAAAATTTGATACCTTATTACCTTTCCCCCAAGTGGGAAGAACCCTCATATGGATATTAATAAGCCCTCTACTTCTCAGAAGTAAAATAAAGTTCTTCTATGTTTTGGATATCAAATTAGAGATAGAGTAGGAATATTATACCTCCATGATATCCCACATCCTATTAGATATAGTTCTTAGTGTGGTTATGGTAGTAAGAATCATTAAAGATGAAAAATTAAAGGATTATGGTGATTCCTTATTCATGTGAATGAGTTTCTTTCACTAAGTAGATAAGAAATAATTTAAGTTATCATTTCTTTATTATATACCATAGAATAGACTTAGTATAATTCAGGATTGTATTACTTACATCATTAAACCTACCTTTTTCTAATTTATAGGAAAAAATTTGAGATAATTTTAGTTAACTTGGCATTAACTATGCACATTATTGGTCATTATATCATTCTAATGATGTTTCTAAATTTTGATACATTGATTGGGTTGTATTTTTCATTAGAATATTTACTATGATTATAGATATAACCATATGATTTCATTAATAACATGGATTAGATATATTTAGGGTATGTTGTTTTTTATTATTTCTTAAGGAGAGTTGTATTCATTAATATGGAAGGTGAGCATGTAGTTTTAATTAGTGAACTAGAGTATTAAATTGATCATCTATGTGTTGATTCTCATTGGTAACAATTAGTGTTGAGATTAGTAGTAGTACAATCTGTAGAGTTTTTGAGAGATGTGGAGGATTTCCCTAATTAATCTATAAAAGAGGTGATAATATTTCCCATGAAATGTTATATCATGATTATAATTGTGTTACCATAAAAAATTTATTATATTTTTATGTCTCTATATAGGATGTTGACTTTTGAGAAGTGGTTGTTACATATTAAAATTAATGATCTATTTTTGAATTATTTCATTTAGCATAGTCTATCACTCTAGGTATCTTTTGTGCTATTCATAATGAAATTTAATGGTATTCCATTACTATGTATCAATTTATACTAATTAAATCAAGTTATAGGAAAACAATTTATCCACTATTATATATTTTTTATTTATTCAATCAGTTTAATGGAGCTCAATGGTTCTAAAAAATTAATTTATGGTTAGGGTAACATTATATGGTGGTAAATGATGAGGAAATATATAATACTGCTTTTATATCTCATTATAGGTACATAATGTTATTGGTAATTCCCTAACATGTTTATAATTCCCTTTTTCCCTTGTACTAATCAATTCAATGTTTGATGTGTTCTTGGAATAGTTTTTATTATCATTCATCAATAAAATCATCATATATTAAAACTCTAATTAGGATCATATAGAGAATTTATTTGTCGTTATTGATGTTATTAAGAAAAAAACATTATTATATGTTTTCTAAGAATATATATTTTGTAAATGAGATATGAATTTTATGGTGAATTCCATGTTATAAAATGGAATATAAGTGGATCCTTTTAAAATTTTAGGTAGTTTATCCTTGGTTAGATCCTAATAATATTACATATGTCTATAGTTTCTTTAGACTTTTATAATATATAGAATATATTTTTTTATTAAATATTTGAATTATACTCCTTTATCATATTTTACCAAGAATAAATGGGCCTTTATTTGGTCAGATTAGTGTTATGTTGTGATTGTGAATCTAAAAAACAAGATGGTTAGTTCCCCAGTTATATAATTTCAAGAATAATGATATATTTTTAAGGTTTTCGTAAGGTCTCTCATCGTGGTTTACATTTTATTCTAGAATACTGTAAGGTTGTGATTTATTTAGTAAATTGAAGTTATGACCTCAAGATTGTAACAATGTTTTCCATGGTCTTGAGAAAATGGTAGTTGTGTTTTCCATGAAGGTATAGTAGAACTATATTTTATATGAGGGTATGATATTCTTCATATATCATAAGATATTGATAAATATGTTCCCTCTATATGATTTGAGGTTTTATAATAGACTATGGATGGATTTATTAATGTATTACGACATTAAGATCTCTACCACACTAAGAAAAGGAAATGTAGTTATTGATTCACTAATTACAATGTCACATAGATATTCTTATCAAGAGTTTGGAGATATTTTGTGGGTGATGGGGGTATTTTAGGGATACATCTTGACATGGAAGAAGTTTATGGTAGATTATTCGTATATCAAATGATGGTGTAGCCATCCTTTTTATAGAATATTGAAATGAATCTATTGGAAAATATAGATTTGTAGGTTTAGAGGAATTGTATGGTATATAGAAATAATCTTAAGTTATTTTCAAAGGATGGTCATCATTAGGTGTTATTTCATAGGAAAATATTTATATCATAAATAGTGAATGAGGAGGTTCTTCATGAGATTCAGGGTTTACCTTTAGGAATATATCCTTTTATGCCTATGATATACCATTCTTTGGGGTGTCAGTTCTGGTGTCCGGGTATGATGAGATCCACAGTAAAGTTATTATTTTTAAATTTCTTCTATCAGATTATGATGGATAATCTTCATGTTCCTATGGGATAATTTTAGACATTTTATGTTCATTAATGTATGTGGGAAGAAATTCCAATGTATTTAATTATCGGTTTATCTCTAGTTCAAGGAGAATGTGATGTTATCTATGTGATAGTGGATTGGTTGATAAAGTTCAATCATTTCATAGAAATCAAAGAGTCAAGTGTGGTAACTTCTTTATTAAAGTTTTATGTGGAGGAGGTTTTATGGAATCATGGGATGTTAAGGATGATTATATCTAATAATGTTCCCCATTTTACCTTCAAAGTGCATATGGTTCATCTGTATACATTTTGATCTTAGTTATCCTTTAGAATTATATTCCATTTTGAGAAGGATTTGAAAATTCATACATTTTAATACTTGTTACATGAATGTGTTCTATATTTTAGAGGATTGTGGGTAATGAAACTTCCATTAGATGAGTTTTTAATTCATAATAATTATCACTTACCCATAGAAATGGATTTATTCAATTAATTTTATACAAATCATTGTGTATCTCTATTATACTCAATCAAGGTTAGGTTATTTGTGATTCATATAATTTTTTTTGTGTAACATAATAGAGAAGGTGCATGTGTTTTTTTGAAAAGATAGATACTACTAAATACCATAAAAAGTCATATAATGATGGGATGAGGAGAAATATAGAGTTTAAGGCTTTTAATAATGTTTTTATAAAAGCTAATACTCCTTGTTTCAATAGAGGCTTTGTTGTAGGAGTAATCTAAATACCTGATTTTTTTAGACCTTCATAGATATTTGAGTGTGTTTGTGAGGTGGAAAACCAGTTATTGATTATTATATCATTAAATTAAGTTTATAATGAATTCCTTGGGTCATGGAATCATCAATATCTATATGATTACTATCATTTCATTGATTAGTTTGAGGTCAATTTTAATTATTATATGATATTTTTTTGATTGATTAGTTGAGATTATAGATTGTCTTCCAAATTCCGTTAGTTTATATTTTATGGTGACATAGTGGATTGGAGTAGTTTATATGTGAACATGAGTCTTATATGTGTGATCGGTGTCAAGGGTTTTTTCATGTTTTATTCTTATTGAGATGATGATCCTGATATATGAAGATATGATTAAAATAATGAGATTACATATATTTTTGTGATTTAAATTTATCTCCCTCTTATCTCAATCATGATTTTAGCAATGATGATTTTTTTGAGAGGTATATTATTGTATATTGGTTATGGATATTGGTTTGTAATCTGTTTATGTTTATTTTTTATTATTGTGGATGAGAATCATTTCAGTGGTTTCTAATACAAAGTCCAATGTTTTCATCATCCCTACCCTCTATGTTTTTTTTGGTTTTTGGGATGTTTGAGAAGGGAATAAAAATATTTTGGAGGTATAAGGTTGAGTTCTATTTTTGGGGGATAAAATAGGTGTGGTGGAATCAATTAATTAATGGTGCGTCAAATGATTTAGTTTGGAAACAAGGTTATTGTACTTTTTATAGATTTTTCATTGTCTGTGCCACAATAGCATAAACCCATTCCATTCTACTATAAATAGTGTGTGAATATAGTGAGTTTAACTTATCCATTCCATTGGGAATTTCCCCATGTAACTCTCTATTTATTAAGTCTACAATGAGGATATTCAATGGAAAAAAGTTCTAGTTAGTGGCATGAAAACTTTTGAAATTATGAAATTAGTATACTAAATCTTTAGGGCCCATACCAAAGCAATGAAAATTGAATTATATAATAATTTAATTCCTCCTACTTCTCTCATTTTTTCTCTTAGTTCTCTCTCAAACCCTGGTGATCAGAGGATCATTTATTATGATCCTTCACATCGATGATAGATCTCAATCTTATCAGTTTTTATGGGTGAAAATTTCTTGATTTTAGGTTCTCCTTCATTTTCCTATATTTCATTTCACTTAAATTCAATATTATTTCATTATTTCTTTTTATAAATATTTTATAGGGGTCTTTGGTTTAGTTATGATGGCTCTTGGTCAGGGTTTTGATGGTGGGATGTTTTCTATAGATTTTGTATGGTTCTATTTTAGAAGCATTGATATTGTGATTATATCATTCTCTATGTTCTTATTTGGTGATCATTGAATCTTTGTTTATGATAATGGAATCAAAATATATCTTTTAGTATTATATGTGATTATTAAATTATGATGATATTTTTTCACTGGGTAAAGAGAAAAAATTGACCAATGATGATAATATAACAGAATTAATGAATAGAAAGGGGACATATATTTCACATAAGCATTATTTATTTTCTTTATGATATTTATTATACGGTGTTTCTTATGTTGATTAATAAACATATTATTGTTTTTAATTTCTTATCATGTTAAAAATTAGATAATAACTTAAAAAGGGTTACATATGAGATTTTTAAATCTGTGATTTATATTTATTTCTATTATACAATGAATTGTAAATGTATAATTGGGTATATGGGAATTTAATTTCTTATTTCCACTATTAATATTATTTACTACTATGACAATAATATTTTTTATCCTTCATGTGATAATAGTTATTTTTATTTGGTAGGATTTTTATAGTGGAGGTTTGATTGGAAATACATTATTGATTTAGTGTTTTTTCCTATGATTGATGATGGGAAAGGGTGGTTGATAAAGAGTAGTGGTGGGTTTGATGTTAAGGAAGTTAGTGTGGAGGAGATGATGTTGTGATTGATGATGTAGTGTTGTTTAATGGTTAATATGATCAACTCTTAGTTTCTATGAATGTGGAGTGATAATGTATTAATGAAATCATTAATAGTAATGGGTTAATAACACAAAATTATACTATGGAAGTAATAAATGAATGTTAAATTATAATTTTATGAAGTACCAATGAAATAATTAAAATAGTTATCTAAGAGGATAATTAAAATGTGGTAATTAAAATATAAATGAAAAGATAAGGTGATGGTGCTGTAAAGTCCAATTGTATATGAACTAATGTAGATTTTGAAATATAAATTTTCAATGTATGTGATTAGAAGATATTAAATGGTCTGGTGATTCATTTTATGAAGTAATATTTTTGTGGTGTAATGGTGTTCTCAGTTGTGCTATGGGTAGAGGTATAAGTGATGTTGGTCTATGGAAAAAATAGTCATACAATAGTTTCCTTGAATTATTTATTGAACCTTTGAGTTGTGTATGTGTGATAATATATAGTTATTATAGTTTAAATTATTTCATATGCACCACAATATGAGTTAGGTAACATGAACAACACCTATTTGAGGTTTTGGGTTTTAGGAATTTTCCAAACATAGAAGTTATAGAGGATATAGATAGTTAACCACACCCTCTTCCCCGCTATTTCTTTAAAAAAAGAACATGTGATGTAATAGATTGATATTATGGTGCATATATATATAGAGGGTTTCTTCACTTTATGATTATATAGTTCTACTAAGTTGAATTGTGGGGGAATACATGGAATTATGAGCATAAGAGGTGGATGTCCATCATGATTACATACCCTGCTATTACATGGTTATGATATGTAGAAATGTGGTAATGATTTTGTGATATGTTGTTGTGGGATAATAGATATGGTTATTTAAACATAATTTTATACAATTATGTGGTTATATGGACATGGAATAGATAAATGCACCATGAAATAAGTCTTTGGGGGAATGATGGAAACTATTTTAGTGGTGAAGTTGATATAACATCACTTTCTTATCTATTTTAATAACTATTACATTAATATACTTCCAAAAGAAATTCTAGTGTGTAAGAATTTGTGAAGATAGATAATTAGTTGATCTTGTGTAGGTAAATATTTTTTTTAGTGATTTCAAATGAGGATTTAGTATGGTTCTAGCACATTTTCATAGGATCTAGCAAAAAAACAATATTTGAACTTTTGGGTTATGTTACTTTAAAAATTTAGTGAAGGATTTTCTCAAAATATGAATAGAATTAAGTTAGAGGATATTCTGTGCTTGAAAAAAATCACATTGTGATACAATACATCACTCCATGATTGGGTTACATAATGATAATATATATACTACATAAAGGGAATCTAGAATATTTACTAGGGCATGTAAAGGTACTAGAGTACCTATATAAAGGTGATTGAAACTCTTTATAAGGATAAAATAACTATGGAAACATCTTTCACATGATTGTACACATTATATGTCATAAATGATTTCTAATAAAAACTATGTTTCTTTGTGAAACAAGTTTGTTTTTTATAGAAGAAACCACATCATGATGTAGGTTTAAATTAATTCCAATGTTTTATTAAAGAAAAATTTTGTACCATGAATTACAATACATGTTGTGAAAGTAGACATGATAGAATTTAGTGGTTCTCCTCAAAATATCATTCATCATGAACCAAAAATATATTTTAAATGTTTTATGGAGATATTTAAATTATTCTAGAATAACTAGATTCTCTATGTAGTGAATTTGTTTCACAATTATTTATTTTAGGATACTAATTTTCATAGAGATATATCCTATAATATTTACAGAATCTAGGTGTACATGCCATATAGTTATTAGTTGTTTTGATTCAAGAATTTATGGATCTAGGGATCAATCCATGAAGTAACTATACTTGTCATGATGGGAGATGAATTCAACACATTTACATTATGAATAATAATTCACACCACAAAGGATTGGTTTCCAAACAACCTTGAAAACTGAACTAAAAGTTTTAAGGATATATATGGCTCAAAATTTAGGTGATTAATTAAGACTTATAGATTGTAATTATCAAGGAAGGTTAAGCAATTAATGTGGAATGATGGTGAAGTTTAAATAGATAATTTTTATGTAATTATATGAAAAAATTTAAAAATTATCAAATTAGAAAATTAATATGGATACATTCCAATTCTTACTAGAATAAGAATTAAATTTTATATTCCATTTAGAAATTTATAGTTGAAGAAGAAATAATTCCAGGAGTATCGATAGGATATAAACACAATAAGGGATGAAGATACACACCACCATTGGTGAAATTTTACATTTATACATCTCATAAGAAAGGATACAATTATGTAAGGATTATTAAGAAGTTTTTTATAATGAAAAGTGGTTATTTTTACATACCTTGTGAGGAAAGTGTGTTTAGATAGTTGGTGAGACCACTCCTTTGTGAAAGAACAAAAAAATAAGTGCACTATATTTTCTTTGGTGAATTAACACATTTCTTATTCATGCTACCTAGATTATCTTAGTTGGGATGAACATGTAAAATCATTTATGTCCTTTATATATTTTATCACTCCAAAGGAACAAGTGAGGGAGATATTGAATTATCCCTCATGTTTTGAGAAAAAGATCCATAATCACATAACATCATTTAAAATAATAAATAATTTGACTCACCCCCACCCCCTCTTAAGTTAAATACATTGATAAGGGACCAACAAGTGGTATCATAGACACAGTTATCCGGGATCAATTATGATCTCTCTCTCTATCTAATGGAATTGTGTAATACATCATCAATCACAATGATATTCCCATATTTATAGTTATTAATTTTTAGTAATGGAAAATCGATCTGGAACAATATTTCAGGTCTTTGGGAATGGACATGTTTGTAGTGGGAATACATGGTATTTTTCTAGCATGTTCTTTAGATAATTATAAAAACGAGATCATAGAGAATTGGATGTAGATTCCATGGAAATCCATATATTAGGGGGATCACTAGACAATAAAATTTATATAAAGATTATATCTAGTAATAACTCTTATAATATGTGAGAGATGTTCCTAAATATCTATGAAGGAGACTCAAATTTTGATAAGTAAAAGTTGTAGGTCCTATGATACAAATTTGAAGATTCGAGAATGAGTCCCAATGAGATTGTCAGTGAATTCATTAATCAACAAAATTTTATTTTTTAAGATATGAATGGTCATGGTATAGACCTCAAGGATGATAAATTTACAAAGATAATCCTAAAAATATTACATCTATGGTTCAATGTTAAAGTATTGATACTTCAAGACAATGATTTAAAAGAGATAAATCCAAATTTCTTACATTACACACTTTTTGATTATGAAATTACAAATAATGATAAAGATTCTATAATAAAGGAAAACTCTAATGAAGTAGCATTTAAATCCACAGTGAAATACTTGATAAAGGAATATCCTTGTGAAGAATAATTCTATGAGGTGATCCTATTCTTATCCTCTTATCATAAAATATTGAAAGGAATGTTTTGAGGTACGCTTTTTATTTATTGGTTAGAATGTGTAAATATAGTAAAACATCCAGAAAAATTCCTTAAGAAATATGAATGCGATAATGAAGAATAAATGATTCCAAAAAAGTATCAAAAGAGATAAGGGAAGGAAAATATTACAAAAAATACTTTTTAAAAAGAAAAAAATGATATCAATTGAAGACTAAAGTTTTGAGTAATGTAAAACTAAAGAAGTTTAATATTATAGGGATCTTTATGAAGATTTCATGGTGATTATTGTGGACAAGATACTAGTTGATAACTGTTATATTGAAACCACTAAATTCAAGGGAAAACATGATATTTAAGAAGAATATGAGGTATACCTTAAATAAATTGATGTTTTTAGGGTAAAGAATATAAATGAAAATAGAGTGGTATACAATTAAAAGAATTATTTTCACTATTATGAGAAAAAAAAGTCTGAATTACAAGTAAAAATTGAAAAACATAAATCTATAAATTCTAAAAATTTAGAAAATTAGGTGAGTTAACGTTCAAGATTGAGGTGTAAATCTATATTATAGACGGATGAACTATTTCTATGAAATAAAGGTTAAAAATAATTGAATAAAATGAAAGATAATTAATTATGTGTAAGAGAATGTGGTAAGATCAATGGAAATTACATTCCACATGAATGAAAACATGGGATCCTATAAATTCATTTTTAAAAAAGGTTAAGGATACTCTTAGATAAATAAATCAAGTGGTTATATCATTCCCACTATTGAGTTGCTTTTAAAATAATGGAAATTCAAATATGGAACATGATCATAATAATAAGACAACCATGAATGATGTCAAACCACAATCATCAACACCATAGATGAATATTTAGTTACACAACTCTAGATAATCTACTAATAATACAGTCAAGGATGAAATGATAACACTAAAAATTTGTTTTTATTGATGTGAGAAGATGGGAAACAATGAAATATGTGTTCTATATTTCAAGAATATATATCTAAGAGAAACTTCAATATAAAAAATTCAACCAGAATTTATAAAATTTATTTTTCTTCTAATGGATACTGATTTAAATGTGAATGTTTTTGGATAAGTATTTCCATTTTTAATCAAGAGTGAAAAATAATGTACCAAATAAATCTCAAAATGGCAGAGGATAAAAACTCAAACCATTATCTAAAAATTTAAAAATTTGAAATATTTTCTCAGTTTCTATAGATATAGAAGATTCGATAGAGTTAGAAGAAAGGGAAGTTCATCCACCATCTACAATAGTGGACTAACAATCATGGGTGAATAAAGAAAATTTTTAGAAGCCTACTTTTATTGATATTACCTTGAGGGAAATGAACAGGTCTAGATTTTGTATCTTCGATAGAAAATGAACTTTCCTTAATATGAAATTTGAATACCTCATCATGGTCATCAAATAAAACAAAGACAGAAATGTTTATTTTGGAAAAGATTAGGGTCTTAAGATTATTTGACCATGGTAGGATAATTTTGGTGGTTAAGATTTTATGAATATATGTGTTCTTGTAGTTAAAATCATAGGTCCCAATAAACTTAGTTTTATCCTGTTATGCGACTCGGGACATTATGTGGAGTTCAAAAAATGAATTTATTAGTATTCGAGCATAGGTGTTAATATTTATTTAGTTTGTATTAGTAAATTTCAACTCATCTCATTTATTTGGTTTATAAATTTGTTTTTTTTAATGTTATAAATTTTATATTTCATGTGATTTATAGTTTTTATTTATCATGTTGTAATTTTTAGCTTGTTTTATATGTTAGTGTTTTTTATACCACTTCTGATAAAACAAATTTGGTTTCTTTATGTTTTTTATCTATGATTAGAATATTTGATTAATTAGTTTTTAATGTTATATTTTTAAAAACATATTTTATTTCATGTTTATTTGTTTTAATTTATATATGTTGAATATATAACCTAATATATATAAACAGTGTGTGTTTCATAATGTTCATCTCCTTCATCTATGTAGATTATTTTCAGTGGTTTCATATTCTTCGGCATGAAAATATAGTAAATTCATCACTTACAACTAGTTTCACCAGCTCATCTTAATAATAATGTATTCAATTTCTAGATTCTCATGGTATCATTTTATTTTCATGGTAGTACCAAGTTTCCAATTGTAGTACAAGTATCCATGATGGTAATATATATGTCTTTCCATGCTAGAAACCCTTTTGGTGAATGATAGTGGAAGAATACATGGAATGGTATCATGTATATTAGTGGTAATGAAATTCATTATCTGTAGGTAGTAGATTCTCATGTCTAGTTGGTCCATAATCCATCCATAATAGCATAGTACCATTACCTTCAGCTTCCAACAATAATAGTAGTATGTTCACTCATCCTTTTCACTAGTAGTGGGGAGTCCTCTTCCATCAATTATAGCTATGTTTTTAACAATAGTGGAAGAATATACCTCCAAGGATAGAGGTATCTGATCAAAACATCCTCTATTAATAGTTTATTTTCTTCTTCCTGATGGTAGAAATACAAAAAATCAATGGTATTAGTTTCATATACAATAGTGGTACCAAAATAGTGATGGTATAAGATCCTTTATTTTGTACATAATGGCATCAAGCACGTGGTTCCATCTGTTATAAAATGTTTTACCATTACACAATATCTCAACCTCAAACAATATTATAATTTTTATATGGTGAAACATAGGGAAAATATTTTAATTGTTTATTTAATTTATTAAAAAAGTATATTTTCTAAAAATATTATAAGATATTTTAATAAATATTTTTTTAAAATTAATTATAAAGACACACATAAATTTTATGTGTTACAATGCTTTATATTGGTCATAATTTCTATATTTTAATAAAATACAACTATATTCAATTTATTTTAACTATTTTATTACATTTGAAAAAATACATATATAATCGAACTATTTCATTGAATGTTTTTGAATGGGAAATTATTATGAATATTTTATAAATTAATAAGTTAAATAATTTTTTTACAATGATTAATTAGTAATTTACAACAAGTATCTGAGAGTTTTTTTATTGTTTTATTTATTTAAAAGACTCTCATATGAACTAACAAAAATATTGGAATTTGTTTAATTAGTTCAATACAGGAATTAGAGAACAACAAAATTATTCATTGATTATTCTTGAAATTTAAATAGGTAATGAATTTTTTTCACATTTTTATATCTAAACTATTAAATGAAGGTGACAATTTTAGGAAACTCTAGTAAAATTAGAATCAAAGAATATTTATGCACATTAGTTATTTTTCTATAAATAAATTTCATGACATTCATCAGGATTCTATCTTGACACATGATTGAGATACTCTACGACTACAGTTTCACTGGAGCGATCATAAAGGAACATCAATGTTCGACTCTCTACTACTGAAGTGGTTTAAGATCATCGATCTACATTGAATTTCATTTCTTATATTATCTTATAATATTCATTTTTTCTATTTTTCACAATCTTATATTTTATTTAATATATTTTGAATTATAAGAATTGTTCTATGAATTTTTCAATCAAAATAAAGTATGGTATTGGCTATTTTACCAACCAAAAGGAATGAATTTGGTTTGTGACTCTCAAAAAAAGTTATTTTATTATATGTTGTGAATCATATAAAAATTCAGTTCATTTGTGACTCCTGGTACTATAGATGGTAGGATCAATAATTAGTTTATCACACCTTTAAAAATGAGGTTTCTTGGTGGGCATTGTTCTTCTCACTAAGTAGAGAATATTGAAGAGTATAGTAGGATCTGGGTGAGACAAAATTCTACAAAAATATTGTGATCAAATTTTATTTTTGATGCATTATATTTAAAAAAAATCTCAAAATTATTAATTCATTTAATATTAGTGTTTGATTGATTATATGTTTTAAACTTTTCAAAGGACTATTCACCCCATAGTCTATTATTATCATCTATTTGGGACCAAAAATTTTTATTAGAGGGAAATCCTTTAGGATATGGGTTCTATTTTTATTTTAATTATTATGTTTTTATGAATATTCTAGACCTAATATTCTAAGGAATAATATTCGTTAATATGGAAAGTATTAATGAAAATGATGGTTTGCTACCTCAAAGCCCCCATTTTTATGGAAGTGATTGTGGGTATTGGTGAGACTAAATAGAGTCATATCTAAAGCTATTTGGTGTGGGTCATTGGATAATAATAGAGAAATCATATGAGATATCCAAATCTAACCCAAAGACACTTGTAGGTAATGATATAGAAAAGAATGTTTTAAACTATAATGTAAAGAATATTTTGTATGTTGTTATAAGTAGAAGTGTGTAAATCCATGTTTTGTAATATAAGATAGAACATGATATTTAAAGAATTATAAACGTTACTCACTATGGGACAGATGAGCATAAATGAACCAAGCTAGGAATAATTTTATTTGAATATCGGGATATCAATAAAGGAGAATGCGAGTCATTGAACTGAATGTTTCACCATTTTACAAGCATAAAAAATAGAATGGTTTCACTTGGTGAAGATCTGGAAAAAATATCTCTAGTTGAAAGGGTGATAAAAGCATTACCAAAAGTATGGAATGAAAATAAAGTGGTGATCAATGAATGTAATAGTTTTAAAGAGTATAGTTTAAATGAACTAATTTGTTTCATGTTGTAGTATGAACTTGAATTAAAAAATATTGTCAATGAGGAGACTAAAAAGAAGAAAGGTATTACATTTAAATATAATGCTAATTAATCCACTAAATATTTTGAATATTAGTTCTAAGAAATTGATAAATATATATCTTATTTTATTAATAGGATTTACAAATTTATAAAAAACAATGGAGGTAAGAGGTAGTTCAAAAGAAAGAAAAAAAGGAGTACACTAATGGTAATACAAGAAATAATAATGATGTATTCTATATAAACTTCTATGATTGATAAACTAAAGGGAACATCAAAATATATTTTCCCAAACTCAGGTATTCAAATAAAGAAAAATACAAATGGGGGAAGGAAAATAAAGCAATGTTTAGAATATGGGATTGTTCAAATAGTTTTGATTAATATAGTGACACAGGAAGTGAAAAATAGATTGAGAACATTGATTTGATGGATTTATATTGTGTGGAACTTGAATTATTATTTACTTAATTAATAACTAATTCTAATTTTGATCATAATTCTATAAATGAATTTTAAAAAGAAACTAAATTTTATTCTAGTTATTATTTTGATTCTATGAATTCAAAAGTCAAGAAATGGTGAAAAGATATTAATGAAATATGGAATGATAGTATCAGAATTATTGAACAATATAATAATACAAACATTAAAAATAATAAATTGGTTAATGAAAATGAGAAACATAAAAAGGAATGAAAAAATATAACTATCATTATTTCCCATAATTAGGAATATAAAAAGAATTTTGATTCTGAGATATTGAATCTAAAAGAAAAAAATGGCAGACTGAAATATTTTTTAGTAGTAAATGATAAAGATTAATAAATAAGGTCTAATTCATTACTTTAAGTCATAACTAAAGTTGATAATGACTGTAAAAATCGTAAGTAAAAAAATCAAAAAATTATAAAATATAGCTTCTAGTCCCAATGAGAAAGTCTACGCCGATCAAGAACCTATTCTAAAAGGGAATTTAGATTTCAAAAAATAAGTTTCTAATATTATATAAACTCTATCTACTTTTATTAAAGGATTCTTTGATGAAACTATACTATAATAAGAATGGTTTTTTTTATGAAATTATTTCACTAAGGATGAATAATATTTCTTTTTTTAAATATCAAAATGGAGTATTTTGAGTGTTATATGATTTAAATGTATAATTCAAGGGAATTATGCCAATGAATTCTCTTTGAGATTTAAAAAATCATTTAGTCATACTAAAATTTTTATTTTTAATATTTTTTTATAATCAACCCACAAATAGATGTCTTAAATCTATTTGGTTAAAAAATATTCTTCTACTATTATAATTGGACTAAAATTTTCTTGGGTACCAAAACATTATTCTTGATTGATTCATTTTAGGAAGTCTACCATATAAATATCAAATATTCATGGTATCTTGATTTTGGATTTTCTAGACACATGATAGGTTATATTTCAAATTTTCTATCTCATGTGATGGAGGCCTAGTTACATTTAGATATAATTCTAAAGTTCATATTAAAGGGATTGAAGAAGATGAATTTTCTAAAAAATTTATCATTTCAAAAAAATTATTCATAGATTGGTTAAAACAGAATGTTATAATTATATCATAGCTCTATGATGATGGGTTAAATTTCATATTTTAAAATGATAATTGTTCATTTTTAACAATAAAACGTTAAAAATTTTATAAAATAGAAAATATAACGTTGAAAAAATTTATTTTTATGACCAAACCAAATAGAAAGTTATACGTTTAAATGTTATCTAAGAAGATGATATTTTTTGGCATATGAGACATGGAAATACAAAATTTATACTATTTCAAAAGTTTTCAAACCATAAATAGGTTTTACAATTTCCAAATTTAAATACAAGTAAGTATGTTTGTGAATTTTGTTTAACATGTAGACATCAAAAAGAAAGATTTAAATCTTTGAATGATGTTTGAACTGATAGCTGTCTTGATTTTCTAATAATTGAATTAATTGGTCTTATACAACCTATTATTTTAGGAGGAAATAAGTATGTATTTTTAATAGTTCATGATGATAATATATTCATACAAATTTATTTTTTATCCCATAAAAGCGAAACTCTAACAAAAAATTCTTTTTGAAGAATTATTCAAAATTTCAAAAAAAATTAAATATTTTCTATAAGAAGTGATAGAGGTGGTGAATTTTTTAATTTATAATTTGAGAATTTTTATGAAGAAAATGGGTAGAATTTTTTTTCTTCCCCTAGGACACCATAAAAAATGGTGTGGTTGAAATATAGAATAGTTCAATTCAACAAATGGCTAGATCAATGCTTATTGAGTTTAATGTGCCTAACTATTTTTGGATATATGCTATTAATATAGTTTCTCATGTTTTTAATCGAGTTTATATTAGAGAATTGTGATTTTTTTAAAGGATTTAAACCTGAAATTGGATATTTAAGGGTGTTTGGTAGTATATTTTTTATTTTAAATACAAAAGATAATTTAGACAAGTTTGATTCTAAATGTGATGAAGGAATATTTTAATGATATTCTAATAAATCATAAAGAGTTTTCAATAAGATAATGTTAGTTTTTTAAGAGTCTGTAAATGTTAAATTTGATGAAAATAATAATGATAGCTAGAATTAGAATATATATAAAGATGATAAAGAATTTAGGGAATTTAATTTCGGTTAAGATAAAGTTAAATAAAATGACTATGTATAATTTTAGGGGGGTAAAATATATTTTAAAACTAATCCTAAATAGTGTTAAACCCATAAATGTAATCCTATCGAAAAAATAATTATAAATTATTTATCCAGAATACAAACTAAAAAACTATTTTAAATTACTGGGTTAGTTTTTCATTTCTTACTGACTTAGTTCCAGTTAATATTTATGATGATTTTATTGATTAAAACTTTATTAATGATATTCATGTAAAATTAAATCAATTTGAAACAATTTAAGTGTTTAATTTTCCTGAATTTTTAAAATATATATAAATAATAGGAACTAAGTGTATTTTTTATAATAAACTTGTTAAAATTAGAAACATATTTAAAAATAAATCAAGACTTGTGGTTTAACATTGTTCTTTGGAAGTGGTAATTATATTTAAAGATTTTTTTACTCATGTTTCTAGGATATATGATATTTTAATTTTATTAGAATTTTATTGTTTTCAGTATATTAAATTATATTAAATGGATGTAAAGAGTGAATTTTTAAACGGAATAATTTTTAAATAATTATTTTTTTAAAATCCCTCTATATTTGAAAATAAAAAATTTAGAAATCAGTTTTTTTAAACTTAATAAAGCTTTTTATGTTCTGAAAAAATCTCTTAGAGAATGGTTTGAGATATTAAATCAATTTTAATTGTGAAATAACTTTATTAAAAGAATAATGTATCCTAATTTGTTTATAAATAAAGTTTCAAATGATATTTTTATTGTATAGATATATGTTAATGATATAATAATTGGTTCAACAAATTATTTACTTCATAATTATTTTTATAATTTAATTATTAGTGTGTTATACGTGAACTTAATGGAAGAATTTAAAAGTTTTCGTAATGTAAAAAAAATAACAAATGAAAATATATTATATTCTAAAATCAATATAAGTGTAATAAATAACTTCTTAAAAGGTTTGTAAATTATTCATTCTATTTTTTTAAACACCAATGAGTAAAAATTCCATATTGGATTTAGATTAATATTGAATGTGTGTTGATTTTAAACTCTATAGAGGTATGACAGGAATCTTACTTTATTTGATTGTATCTAGAAAAGATATAATGTTTTTAGTTTTTTTATGTGCTATATTTCAATATAATCATAAGTAAATTCGTATAAAAACTATTAATATAGTTATTGGATAGATCAATGGAAATATTAGTGCAAGTTTATTTTCTTGAAACTAGAATTTATTTGATTTGTTATCATATTCTGAATCTGATTTTTTTATGGTTGTAGGCTTGATCGAAAAAGAAAAAATAATATGTTTTAATTTCTTGGTAATAATTTTAGTTCATATAGTTATAAAAACCAAATATAAGTGTACTTATCTATTTATGAGGCTTAGTATGTCATTGATATTAGTTATTATTCTAAAATTATTTATATTAAACAAAATTTATGTGATTTTAACATTAGTTTAGATAAAATTACAATTTTCTATAAGTAATCTAGTGTAATTTAAATTTTGAAAAATCCTCTATAACACTCAAATAAATCATATAGATGTTAGATTTCATTTTCTGAGGGATTATGTAAATCAAGGATAAATTAGTTTAGAGTTTATTCAAACAAAAAAAACATGCTGACATATTCACTAAACCATTATATTCTATAAAGTCTGAGAAAATTATGATTGAACTTGGTATGTTAGAAGCATAATATTTATATTAATGATTTTTAAAATTTTATATATGTGTCCTAATTATATTAATAATATATATATATTTATTCAAGGGGTTTTTATAAATATTTTCTCATCACTTTTTTAAAAAATTGCCTAATATATACAAATATGGGTATTTTAACTATTTATTATTTAAGTGGGGGTTGTTTGGAAGATTTAATTATATTTTTTATATTTTTGAAAAATTTAAAATAGGGGGAGAGTGTTTTAAAATTTTGAATAAATGATCGTTTTATAATTTAAAAAAGGGATATATTGTTAGTATTTGAATTTGGGTGTTCATATTTTATTAGTTTTTTATTCTAAATTATAACTCTTATAATTTATATGGTTTATAACTTTTTTTCAATTGTTATATATTTTATATTGCTTGTGTTTTACAGTTTTTATTTATCAGGTTTAATTTTCATCATGCTTTATATATTAGGGTTTTTTATACCACGTATGATAATGTTTTTTATTATCTTCAGTTTTATTTAACTTTGTTTAACATATTTGTTTAATTAGTTTTAGAGTTATAATTTTAAAATAAATATTTTATATCCTGTTTATTTTCTTTAATATATATATTTTGAATATATATATATATATATATGGAATCCCACCCTTTTATTAATAAATAAATCATTCGTTACATAGTAGAAAACATAATAATACAATGGATCTTTTGAAGTTTTGTTTCTTGAAAATTAAAAACATAATACATGAAAAAGATAAAAATTACTTTAATGAACATGAAAGTTTTATTCATAGGTTCATCCTAAGTTACTTTTACTATAACTCATATCTTAGGGACAAACCTCAAAATAAATGGGTGATTATAAAGCCCAGTATAAGAATAAACAAAGGATATAATTAACATGTGACTATGAGGAATAACAATAGGTCATGAACATAATAACATGAGAAATATCATAATAGAAATAACTTGGATAATAACATAGAAATTAGGATAAAATATAAAATGATACAATCATAAACATATTGCTATGGTATATCACCAAGGTGTCATAAATCATAATTACAATGTTTATTTACCAAGGTATCATAAAACATGTAATCTCTAGAGATTAATTCTTTTCCCAATGAATTAGAGTGTCATATGGTCATAAAATTTTTATTTATTAATTCATGTATTCTCCATAGATAAACAAATAATTTCATCAATACCATGTGCAGAATAAATAATGGATTTCATATAAAATAATTCAGTACAGAAGTTCTTAAAAACTTAAATGTTTCAAAAAAATTATACCCAGGATAAATGAATTTGGAATAAATGTAAATACATTATCAATAAAAAAAATTTATGTCTAGGAGAATACCCATGGAAAAAGAAGAGACTTAGGTATTCATAATATAATAATTTTTCATGTCAAAGAGAGAAATTCATGAAATTAATTCAGCAGCATGATGCTATAAAATACAGATTAAAAAATTTGAATAATGGTAGGTAAAGAAGATAAAACTTCGATAAATCACTACTTTTTAATTAATGGGATTTCATAAAAATGGTATTAAAATATTTTAACAACATTCCACAAAATAGGTACTTAAATGGAAAATAGTAAGTGAAGAATTCCATTACCTTTAAGAGTTGCTTCCTAAAACGTGAGGATAGCACCTTGAGAACTAAGGAAACCTTTGAGGGAATATTTGAGAGGTAAAATTACTAGGAATTAATGGATAATGAATTTTTAGTGGATAGGAATGGGGGATGGGTGTTTATTTATAGTATGATAAGGAATTGTTTAACAATTTCCAAATATAGGTCTAGGAATTATAGGTTGTAAAAAATGAAAAACCATTGGCCTGCCTATAGTTTTTGGTCATTTTTTTAACATTTGAGTCATGTTGTATTTTATTTAAATCTATTAGAACTGAAATCCATATTTTAATATTACTTTGGGAATGAAAGATTGATTTTTCCAGAAAAAAAAATATTTTAAAAATAATTATTTCAATTTTAGATTTTAAAAATTCATTTATAGGATTGGAAATTGATTTAAATCCATTAAAATGTGTAATATTAATAAAATAACATGTTTAGTACATTGATAATATTTAATTTATTATTTCATCATTATTATATAAATATATTATGTTATAAAACAAACTAGAAGTAAAAATTTATATTTTTATAATACCCTGAAAAATAACACATTTTATAAAATTATAAAACAAATTCACCCTAACCTAATTTAGATGTTTTGATTTCAAATATAAAGTTTATTTTATCACAAATAAATCTAAAAATTACAATTTTAACTTATAAATAAAAACTCTTTATATATTTAAAATAATAATTTTTACAACAAAGTCAAATTTCTGACACATAAAAATTTCTTAGGCCACTGTAAAATTTTATAATTGTTTATATTTAAATAAATAATGTTCTTAAATGATATTTAATAAAAATAAAAATTATATATAATACCTCATTTTATCATAAAAGTTTATGTATTTTATGATTTTATAATTTTGTTTTATCTGTATCCAAAAATATGTGTATCATATTCATATTATATTCATGTGTATTTATTAAATAAAATAATACTAAAATGGGATGTGTGAAATAACTATTTCATTTTAAATAAAATTAAACTTTTATGGTATTGAGGTCTAGAAACATAACCACTTATTAACCCATCATATTCCCTAAGGGAAAAGTGTGTGATGGTGGTAGTTTCATGGGTTGGTTTATCTAACTTTGACCTCATAGTGATCTTCACTAACTTAAACTTCACCCATAGTTAATTTCATTCAATCCTCACTTGTTGAATCTCTTCTTCGGATTATTCAAGGGTAGACCCTAATGACACTACCTCCAACCCAATTTCATATAAATGGGATTCAAAAGGTATGAATCTACTTGTTGAGGCTATTATTTCTCCTTTCTATATCAATTATGATTTATTATTACCTTGTATTAAAAATAGATCTAATTGTAATAGTATTACCAATGGTCATAGTTCATTAAATTAATATTAATCAATAGTAGGATTACTATTCAAAATGGTTAGGTTTTTATTCTAATGGTCATACTACCTTTTTATAAATACATATTTATTTCTTCATACATTATTCACTGTAATTCATCAGAAGGTTCTATATTTTTTTATATTTCTAAAATTGAAATTGGATTACTAATATTATATTTATTTAATATAGTTTTTTGTGGGGGTGATGATTCTAGTAGATTGGAAAGATCCAAAATTTCACATTCTTCATTTATTATTTTATATTTTTTGTATCATTATGATGTTTTAAATTTTCATGGGTTTAGTTTCTAACTAATGTAAATTTTATTATGGAAAGAAAGTTTTGTTCATTTTTCTATATTTTGTATGTGTATACTGTTATATAATATAAGGCACATTTATTATAGAAAGAAACTCACTAATAATGTATAGGTCATATTATTCCTCCCCCTTAAGAAATTTCATCCTTGAAATTTCAACTCATATTCTTGGTTGAGAATAGATAAGGATAATTTTTTCTAATTATTTCCTCTAGTTACAACATTTCCTCATTATGTCTATAGTTCTACCATAATACTTTGAGAGGATGAGTTTCATTTTGGCATAGAAATTTGTCTTTATAGTCCAATATATTCACTTAATTCCCTTTATAAGAGACATAATTCTCAAATTATACTACCTTCGTATTTATTACATGTGAGGAATCAGGCATGTACTTCCTCAGGAGTGATATGTTGAACACTTCATAAAGTTAAGCCATGCTTAGTAGAAGTTCTAGCTAATATTCAACCACTCTTATATGATAAATAATATCAAAGGGGGAAATGTACCTAAGGCTAAGATTTCCCTTCTTTCAAAAAATGCAAGACTCTATTTCGTGGTGATATTCTAATAAAGATTTTGTATCTAACATAAAACTCTATGTCCCTTCGATGGTTGTAAACATAAATCTTTTTCTGACTCTAATAATATTTCATATATTGTTTTATGGCTTGAACCTTTTCTATTATATCTTACACAAGATCAAGTCCATGTAGGTTTTGTTCACTAACTTCATCTCAACAAGTAGGAGTTATACATCTCTTCCCATATAATACTTCATATAGATCCATTTTAATACTTGAGTGGAATCTATTTTTTTTATAATAACTCAACTAATGGGAGATGTTGATCCCATCCATATTTAAATTCTATTGAGAAAGATATCATCATGTATTTAGGCGTTTGAATGGTCCATTCAGTTTGACTATTAGTTTAGGGGTGATAGGTTGTAATGAAATTCAATTCAATATTCATAGTATGTTGAATAATTATCTATAATTTATAATTGAACCTTCAATCATGATCAGAAACAATTGAAAGTGGTGCCCCATGCAGCCTCACCACTTTTTATTACATATATCTTAGAAAGTTGGTTGAGAGAAAAATCTTCCCAAAATAGCAATAAAGTTGTAAGTCTTGGTGATTAAATCTACCACAACCCATATTTCAGTATTTCCTTCATATGTATTTGGGATACTAGTGATAAATTCTATGATTATGTTCTCCCATTTCCATGTGGGTATGGTAAATAATTTTATAATTCCCATAGACTTCTTTCACTATATTTTAACTTAATGATATTCTAGAACTTTGAGGTATACTCTATAATTTCCTATGTATGATAATTGTAACACTAAGAAGGGGAGGGGTGAATTAGTTATATCATTTTCTTTTATTTTTTATTTTTTATGAAACATCCTCCAAATCCTCTGAAAGATTATGTCACTACTAAATACAATTCCAATAGACATTTGTAGGAACACAAGAATTTACATGGTCCGCTATTCAATAAGAATAACTATATCCTTGGCGTGGTATGGAAATGATCCAATACCACACAATCCACTAGAAAACAATCATTTTGTATGAAATATAATGTGTAGGATATACCCTTTTACCCGTGTATCGCTATGTAAACAATCCATTAGTGTGTGTTCTCTTTCTAGGAAAAATTATGTAATAAAATGTTTTTGTAACAAACATGTTACTATGATTATTTATCAACTTTCACAAATATAAAAATTCCAAACAATTATTCATTTTTTACCCAGAAGATGGTAGGAACTTCTTTGGACTTAGTAATAAAATTCAGTCTAATTGCCTTGCCCAATTCCCAATTAGATTGCACAGTCTAATTACTCAATATGGAAAAATATATCTCTATCAAAATATGGTTAATACAATTTTGATAAAATTATATATGAGTCTAGAAATGCCAATTTGATGCTCCTATTCCGATTTCTCAATACGATGACCAACTGAATACAATAATCAGATGAATATGATAATTAGCTGAAACATTACAATCTTGTCTCTTCCCATTTTTCTTCTATCTAGAAAAAACTCTTCAACATAGATTAAAACCTAAATTTCTTATCCCTACAAATGTAGTGCTTCTCTATCTTCTAAAATGAACAATACATCCATCATATTAACTACAAATTATTCTCTCCATTTATAGGTGATCCAAATATGTTTACGGTGGGATTCTGAAATTGTTTCCCTCTCAACAAAATTTTCTAAATTTGAATGTTCCCTTGAGTTTTAGAAACATCTTTACTTCTTCAAAGATTCTCAATTATTCTCGAACCTTCTCAACTCTTCTATAAACTTCATCTCACCTTTTAATTTATTCAAAACCATTAGTCAAATTATGATTCTCCACTCCGATTTGCCGATCCTATATCTTCATTACGATCATCTGTATTAATTGCATGTAAGAAGAAATAGACATCTTTAATATTCTTGGAAATTCTCAGTCTGATTTTGTTTCCTCCATTCTAATTTCCATTATGATATGCCTCATTAAGATGAATACAAGTGTAAAACAATATATTCTTCTTCTTATTTCCTTTTGAACCACTTAATACCAAAAATAGAGACAAGAAAATCCACCTGATGAATGGTTAAGTACCTTTTTGATTGGTCACTTTTCTTTTTGAATCAACTCCAACAAGTTTAACTTTATTTCTTTATAATTGGTCACCACATACTTTTCTTTTTCTATGTATTCACCATTCCCAAATAATTATTCCTGTGATTATTTTGATGGCATGATGAATCTGATGGATCGGTATTAACAACTTCAACTTCAGAAAATTATTTCTCTTTTGAATATGATACCAATAATTCCTCTGTACAAAAAAAAATATTTCTAATGAATAAAATGACATATTGAATCAGATGAACTGATATCAGTAGCTTCTGTATTTTATGAATATGATACTCAACAAGTTCTTTTTCTTTTGAATATGATACCAATAATTCTTCTGTAAAAAATATATATTTCTAATGAATAAAATGACATATTGAATCAGATGAACTGATATCAGTAGCATATTTATTTTATGAATATGATACTCAAGAACTTATTTCTATGAATATTTAAATCTATTGTATTTTTTCCTGACTAAAAACTAGTACCTTTAGTTTCTAACATTTTCGAAAAACCACCCTAGCCTTCAAAAAAATATTAATTCGATAATCTGAGACTAGAATGTTTTTACTTCACCAACTTGCATATTCTGTATTCTTTCATTAAGTATCGTGACTCCCTTAATGATATTGAATATGTTTGAGATCAGATTTAGAATTGTCTAACTTGTAATCTAAAGTATTGTAACTTCCCATCCTTTCTAACAACTTCTTAGGTTCATTAATAAGTATTGAAACTTTTTATTCTTCCATCAACTTTCATTCTTTTCATCCAGCCTCAATATGATTTGAATAAATATGATTGGTAGCCCTTATTTTCTTTCAATCATATTCTCAATACGATTTTCAGGACTTTTTCTCCCCATTTGTTTTATCAAGCTTGTATCACACGTTTTACAAAATAGTTATGATTTTTGGGAAATACAAAACAACAAAGCATTGTCAGATTTCTATCGGATCCATGATAAATCCGGTTCTCTTCCTCATTATGACTAGTCCTTTCATTCTAGACTCAAGTGAATCTAATGATCCTCTTCTTCCATCAACTTCTCAAAATGATTTACTTTCCTAAACATTATCAGTCTGATTTCCTAAATATTATGGTTAGTCATAATTTATAAAACTTTTTTACAAAGTAAATTTATTTATCTTTTTTGACAACAAAAAACTATACTATTACAAAATAAAACTCTTCAAAAAACATTAAAAACCTTCTCCATCCAACATGGTCCCAAAAATCCCCCCATTTGGATTTTGTTCTTAACCATGATTCATAAATCACTATACATTGTAAACTCAAGCTATGGATTACTTATTAACAATTCTAAGCCAACATGAGCTAACTCAATGTAGGAATTAAGAATTATTGACAGCAAAACAATGTTGTACAAAAGTAGTGATTATGAAAACCTTCTTCATATTTCTTTCTCATGTTTCTTCACTTCTCTAAATTCCTTGGAATATGAAAAAAATCCTACAACAAATACAAAAAATATTTAGAATAGTCTATACACTTACAATGATGGATTCATAGATTTTTCACAATTCCCTCTTTTTATATGTTTAAAATATGATAGATTTTTGAAACAATTATTATACGTGAAAACACTATCCAAATGTAAGATGAGAGAGGGGAAAACGCATACCTTAACCTTGATGAGAAATAGTTTGGATGCCCATTATCAACCTCAATTTAGAAAAGGCTTACTTTGGTAATGTTTTTGTGAAAATTACATCAACTTGTTCTGATGTAGGAACATACTCCATATTCAATTCATTCTTCTCCCAATGCTCTTTAATGAAATGATATTTGATACCAATTTGTTTTTAATGATAATTTTTTACCAGATTATTTATAAGGTTGATTTTACTTTTATTATCTTAACCTAAGAGAAAGGGTGATTTCAATTCAACAAGTAAATATTCTCATTGAGTTTTCTTCCACATAATTTGGGTAGTGGCTTGAGTTTCCTCAACATAATCAGATTCAGCCATACTAAGAGTTACTGAATTTTTGTTTCTTTATGTGAAAACTAACTCAACATTTACTTAGAAAGAACACTCTAGTAGATGAGGATATTCTATCATAAACATTTTATGCCCAATCAGCATCGTAATACCCAATCAAGTCAATACTTTATGGGATATCATACCTAATTACAAAATTTATTATTCCTTTTATGTGTCTTGGAATTATTTTTTTCCATCCATCAAATGTGATTATTTTGGAGAAATATTAAATATTTAACATGAGGTGACAACATAAACAATGTTGAGTCTTGATATAGTAAAATAAAAAAACATCCAATCATCTTTCATAATTCCTTCTGATAAACTTCTTCACCAACTCTATCTTTAATCAACTTAGTTCCCACAGATATTGGTGTGGAAACTGGTTTTGAATTTTCCATACCAAACCTTTTAAAAATTTCCTTAGTAAAATTTTCTTGAGAAAGGGATATGATTTTCTTCTTTTGTAAAATTTTTAACCCAAGAAAGTATTTCATTTCTCCCAACATGGACATTTCAAAAAACCTTTTTATCTCTTCAACAAATATTTTACATGTTCTTTCATCATTCCCAGCAAAGATAATGTCATCAATAAGAATAATTATGATAAAGGAAAACTGCCGAATTTTCTTGCTGTAAATATTGCTATCAACTCTTCCTTTTTTGAAACTCATCTTCCTTATGCAACTATCCAATTAGGAAAACCATGCTTTTGGATCTTATTTTAGCCCATAAAAACTTTACTTCAAATTACACACACAACGTTCATATTTTCTAATAATAAATTCACAAGTTTGTTCAATATAAACTTCCTCATCAAGATCCCCATTCAGAAATGAAGATTTAATATACATTTCAAAATATTTGTAACTTTATTGTGCAACAATAGTAAGAAAGATTCTGATTATTTCTATTATTTCCACCAGTGCAAAGGTTTAATCAATATAAATACCATCAATTTCTGAATTCCCTTTTCAAACAAGTCTTTCCTTGTTCTATATCACTTCACCATCTTTATTCATTTTATTCTAGAAATCCCACTTTGTACCAATAACATTTTTGTTAACTGGATTTGGTATAAGTTCCCAGGTATAGTTTCTTTTCTATTTGATTCAACTCTTTATTCATATCCTAAACCCATTCTGGATGATCAAAATCTTCATCAATTTCATTCAATTACACTTTTGAATATATTGAAGTATGTCTAATAATATTTGATCTTCTTTTAATTTTAACTTTTTGATGTTTATCACCAATAATGATTTGATCTTTCACTTGCTTCCTCATCCTAGGATGAGATTTTCGAGTATCTTCCTCATCACTATAAATATATGAGTCTGATTCTTCTTCATGAGTAGGATTATAATTTTATGTATCCTTATTAGAAGTGTTAAGAGAAGTTTCTCTATCCATATAAACTTTTTTATTTTCATGAGTCTATTTATATTCCTCATTTTTTTCAATTACTTTTAAATCACAGGAGTCAAAAAAAGCATCATGTTACTTTTTTGAAACATATGTATCCACTTACTTCTACAGTATTGCCAATAAAAATTCCATTTTCACATTTCTACGCAAACTTTAAATGTTTCCAAGTTTCATTTTTTATAATGAATGGGCTTCTAAAAACACTTATGTGTTTCAAACATAGAGTTTTTATATAAAACAATTTATATAGAGTTTTTTAGAAGTTTTCCTATAGAAATATTAGTTTTTAAAATATACTTCATTACTCACAACTTGCCTTCAATAGAAATGATAAATACTATGTTTAAGTAACATTGTTCTCCTCATTTCCCCAAAACTTCTATTCTTCCTTTCAGCAACCCATTTTGTTGAAGGGTATATGGTAAACTACACTTATTCCAAATTCTATGTTTAACAATATAACATTCAAATTATTCACTTCTATATCCCCCATTATTTCTAGTTCTCAACTTCATCACTAAATAATCACATTCTTTGTTATCTTTTCTCAAGAAACTTCTAAACATTTTCAAATCATCTAATTTATACTTCATATATATTACACAAGTAATACAAGTATATTCATTAATGAAAGTGATGAAATAATTATCTCCATTTTTTTATTGTTTTCTCATCACCCCACATATATCAGAATGAATTATTTCTTGTATTTTTTTATTAAATCTCAACTTTCTTATGCACTAGGTTTTTAATATTTCCCTTCTAACAAATAGTGAAACACCGATCTCTCCTTGTAAAATCAGGAATATCTTGGAAACTATTTCATTTAGATATCTTGATCATTGTTCCCTAACACATGTGTCCTAGCCTTTTATACCATAACTAATTCTCTTTAACCATTCTCAAGAAACAAGAGTTTTGTATTTGATCAACTTGGAAAAAGTTTTTTTTTTGTATGTTGGCCTCTTGTAACTATTTTCCATCCTTCTCACTTTTCACAAAAAAACAATCTTTCCTGAAAGTAACTTTGTTACCTTAATCTCACAATTATGAAACACTTAGTATGTTGTGTTCCAATCCATAAACATATGATGTTTTCTTGGATTTCATCTTTCCTTTCCCAATTATGGCTGATCTAACACCTTCGATTCTTAAGGATTCGTCATTTCCAAATTTTATTTTTCTTTATTTGAATATTTTACATTATTCAACAATTTCAAATCTCCTATCATGTGAAAATAACACCTGCTATCAAGAATTCAAGTTCATTCTCCTTTTATATATTTCAAAGTGGTTTCCACAAAAAGAGCCTTTTCTTTTCCCTTTTCTTTCTCTACCTTCATATTCTAAGAATTGTTAAGATACTTTTGTTATGTTGGTAATAAAAACAAGACAACCCTTAGAAATATGTCTAGTTTGTTCACATATTTCACAAATAGTTTCCTAGGGTTGGAATATATTCTCAACTTTCACACCACCCTTATCAAGCTTCTTCATAACATTCTGCTCAGGCTTCTTCTTTTTAAAGGATTGAATCCCCACAAACCCTTTCCTTCAATAAACTATGGAATATTAGTAATTTTTTAGTAGAACCAACTCATATTTTCCATTTGTCCAAATCCACCTCAATGCTAAAAATATACATAGAAAGATTGTTTTCCTATGAGATTTTTGGATTGTCTGGTGTTGTGATTAAGTTTCTCAGCAACCTTATTAACAAACCTTTGTTGACCACCAATCTTTTTATTTTAAAATGAATCTTTCTTCTTCAACTCATTTTTATTTTCATCCTTATAGAAATCGAAGTAATAGACCCATTTTCATATTCAAAATTTTTATAAAAATTTTTAGACTACAAATTGTTATAAACTTCTAACGTCACAAATTTTTTTTTCTTGGACACATACATAACTTTCCCATCATTTCCTTTTTTAGAAACAATTCCAACATTCTTATCAACCTTTAAAGGTAACTTTTGTTTATCCTTATTAGGTTTTTTCTTACCTGAACATTCACAAACTTCTTAAATAGAGTTTTTGAAACTTGTAACTATTTGTTTAGCCCTATAATTCTTTTATTGGAAAAGTTCCAAATCGTATTATTTTTCCTTCAATTTTTTTTCTATATTTTCATTACGATGCTTTTTTTCCTCAAGATATTTCTCAAGAACATCAATATCCTCCAAAATCTTGTTTTTCTCATTTGAAAATTTTTCTTGAATTTTTGATAAGGAAAATTATTCTTCCAACATTTTTTTTAATTCTTCTAATTTTTCTCAAACATTCATTCAATTATTCTTTCAAATGAAATTGAAGTTGAGTTTCTTATTCATCATAACTACTATTTTGATGTCTTAATCATTCACTATTATAATAAAAGTATTCTCATAAACATTATTAGTGTATTTTTCATATTTATATTTACTATCTTATTCTTCATTATATTTAGATTATAAAATCCTCCTTTTAGATTTGGAAAATTTTCTATCCTTCCCTATGGAATATGATTTTCCATTATCGCCTTGTTTCTTCCATGACCTTCTTGTACTTCTTTCTTATTCATCACTGTCTTCTTATTTCTTTATTCATGGATTGTTTAGCAAAAGTTCCCAATGGATCTAAATTAAAAATATTTCAAGGGAATTTTTCGTTTTTATTTACCTATAACTCTTATCACACTTTTAGAAAACAAGGATAAAATTTCATTAAGATTTTTACATACCTCATTTTCAGAGTTAGAGTCACCATATTCTTCTTTAATAAGAATATTCGTTTAATTCTCATTCTTGGTAGCCTTGAAGTATATTTATCTATCAAATGTTTTTTTCTTTTAATGTCATTATCTCTTTTCATTTAATAAGTGATGATAGTTCTATGAAAATCATATAAAGATAATTATTTTGGGTATCTATATTCTAATGAAGAAACATTAGCATCGAATTTGTTGGGAAGTATTATCAATATCTTTCAACAATTATAGAATCTTATAACTTTTCACCAAGACAAATAACAGTGATAAAAATATCATTTACCCTAGTAAAAAATTCCCAAACAGATTATAACTAACCCAATTTCAAATCTTCATACTTTAGCCTCTATATTTGTAATTTTTTCTTCTTCACTTTTTCATTGCCATTGTATATATTTTTCATCTTATTTTATTACAAGATCTCAGATCTTGGAAAAGTGTGTTCTCATTTAAGTTTTGGCTTTAATACCATATTTTGGTTAATTTTGTGCTTAACCAACTCCTAGAGGAGGATCGGGGGTGTTACGAGGGTTCGGGACATGAAAATTGGAGGAAAAGGGGTTTTCTAGGTAGGTCGCACGGTCTGCGCACGATTAGTGCTAACCGTGCAGACAGCCCAGGAAATCATGCAGGATATGTGTTTTTGGACAGTGGCTTCTGCATGGTTTGTGCACGGTTTGGAAAACTGTGCGGTTAAACCGTGTGGCCCAGAAACTTCTAAAAATTACAATTTTGCTACTCTGGGATTTTTAACCCCAACTCATGAATTCCTCCCATTTATCCTCTCTTCACCCTAGGGATAAATAAAATATACCAAGAGCTCCACGAGATCAATCTTTCTTGTTTCTAAGGAATTTTTGGTGTCATTGGTTATGGATAGAAGCTCTAGGTAAGGTTAATCCCATCCTTGATTCTATTTTGAGTTTAGGGTTTGTATATTCTTCTCCTCTCTTTATAATGTTTTATAACCCTACTCCTTGGGTGATTTTTAGGTTGAAGTTTCAAGGATTGGTTGAAGTGGAATCTATGTGATTGATTAAAAGTGCATTCACCCACGGAATCAAGGTAAGTGGTCTAAAAGTTATATCCCATTGTTTATTTGAGTATTTATGCATGTGTGGTTTTGTTCTTGGGTGTCTCTTGGTATATTTTGATCACCAATGGAATGTTTTGGTAAAATGGTTATTAAAATGGTAAATAGAGACCCTCATGATCCACATGGGATTCTTCAAGGGTAATGACACTAATCTAGGGCTACCCATGGGGTGAGCCGACTCCCCTATACCTAGGGATTTGGGAAAAATAAGTGATATTGTTGTGTAATCATGTATTACCCTTGATAAACATGTTGGGGTCACTATTAGTGTTGGGTTATAAGATAGGTGGTGCACCTAAGTTTGGTAATAACCTAAGGGATATTGGTTTAATATGAGGAAGTGATTAAAGACCATAAATGAATGAGTTATGATCATGGTAATGAAACCTAGTGAATTACTCATAATGAACCAAGCTTAGTGAAATAGGCATAATGAATGAATGCTTAGTGAGATAAGAAAAATAAAATGGAATTGGGATAAATGGATAAATGATGTTACATGTGGTAAATGTGTTACTGGGTTAAGGTATGGTATTGACCCTAATATTATTGTTATCGATTATGTTTTCTTTGGGAAATAGTTGTGATGTTGTGTAAATGGTTAATGGTTACATATATGTATAGAATGTGCACAAAGCTTGGTAGTGTGGGGTATTGACTGAGGTTCTATGCCCACAGGCCAAGTTAGACTGAGGCTCTAAAATCCACCCCTAATGCATGGGGTAGGGATAGGACTAATGCTTTATTTCCCTATTAGTTGCATCCACCCAAACTGATGCTTCGAGGTGAGGATATGGATGACATAAGGAAGTTGGTCCTAGTGAGATTGGAAAACTATGTGTTTTCTCTCATTTATGTTATTGTTTACTTTGATCCCGTTTAACTTGTTGTATTGATGAACCCATGATAAATGCGTTGGAAATGGTAAGTAATGGGAAGTGGAATGAAGTGGTGAGATGTGAAAATGGTAATAATTGTTGGTAATTGACCTAAACTAGCTAAGGGAACATAATCTTTCATTATCATTTATTATTCATTTCCCTTTTTCATGAAAAACTGATTATACTAGATATTTTGTAGACACCATTGGTGGTGACCTACTGAGTTGTACTCACATCCTGCTTGGGCCGTCGTTGGGTACTCGAGAAGACTTCATGTTTATAGGTCAGAAGAAGGGAAAAGGCCCTTGCTAGGTAGTTGGGTTGGCATGGGTGTACATGGAGGAGGACCCAGACTTGGTGCCAGGACCATTTTGAGGGTTTTTCAGTTTTTCTTTATTTTGGTTTTTGCTTACCTTTGCACTTATAGCATGGCATGGCATATTTACTCTTGGACCTGGTTGTACCCTGTTTGGGAATAGTTGTTTATCATTCTCTTGTAATATTGATTATTGTTCCACTATTCTGTTTTTTTTTTTGCTTTGTATTACTCTAATAAAAAGGGGTTATAGTCTTCCTAATTGACTGTTCAGACCCCCACTACTATTCGACAACCATTGGCATACGAGGAGGAGCTCTTAAGGTCATGTAACCACCCGACTCGGAGCACTGGTTTAGTGGGTTCCGGGTTGGGGGCATTACAAAGTGGTATCAAAGGAGGTATTTATTCTCCTTCTTTGAAATCTTGTTATTTGGGATGGTAGATGGGATTTAGGATGGGCTGGGCCTTGGTAATGAGATCATGCTTGGGAGTAGCTAACCCATGTTTGAGGGAAAACCCAAGTCACCCTGGGGGAGAATTATTGTTCTTGATCGTGTGATGTTATAGTTGATGATATTTTACCATTGGTTGACGCACATGTTGTGTGATGTGATTGTTTTATGATATTTGGATCATGGCCTCAATGGCACGAGGTTGTGCATTCATCCATCATTGTAGGCACCTAGAGAGGTAGGTGACATGCATCATGGAAGGCACACATAGTTTGGGTGTGTGAGACATGAAAGGAAGAATGCACCTTTCATTTTGATAATTGCAAAGGGAAAATGTGGTAAATGAAAAAATGAAAGTGGGTGAAGATAAAATAATGATAATTGATGACAATTGAAATATGTATAGTTAAGGGTTGTAACGAATTGAAAATGCTGTTGTAACTTGTTGTGTGAGATTTGTGGTGGTGTATGGTTTTTTACCCCTTGTGGACCATGGCCCGCAGTTGGGATGGTCGGGGTGATGTTTTTAGAATACTAAGGTTTATTAGGATAGTGCATGTATGGTGGGTTCTTGTGGCTGGTGAAGATTCTTCTTGTTATGAAGTTGTTAAAGTTTTATGGTATGTATTATAAACTTCATGTTTGTCAATGTAGAGAAATTCCACCATGACATTTAGTGTTGGTTAGGAAACAAGAGGAAGTTGCTAAGAACACTCCTCTAGTAGAGGAGCGAGAGAATGTGGTGAACCAAGAAGGTTGGTAAGACCAGTTTCAAAAGAACTTGGCTCGTTTTATGAAGATGATGGATTGGGACCCAAGGTAGGTAGCACCGAGTATGTTTAAGCTGTCCAGAGTGTTTCAGATACAACACCCTCTGACCTTTACCAGAGAGGGTCGGACAGAGGCAGAAGAGTTCTGGATAAAGTCTTTCCAGACGATACTTGATCATTTGGAGACTCCTGATGTTAATCAGGTCAAGTTGGTTGCTTATATGTCGCGGTGCTAGTAAAATCATTGGTGGGACTCCCTAGCTCAGATTGAGCAGGCTGAGGGGATGTTGTGGAAAGATTTATAGTAAAATATTTTGGATCAATTTTACCTAGAGACTTTGAGGCAAGATAGGGATACATATTTCATGATCCTGACTCAGGAATCAATGTTGGTGATGAAGTATGATGGCTGCTTCACCGACCTATGACACTTTGTTCCAGCATTGGGGGGGAAGAGGCAGCATTTGCGAGGCATTTCTAGGATGGGCTGAGGCACGAGATCAGGTCTCATGTGAATATCTTTCACTTGAAGAGGTTTATAGAGGTAGTGTATCATGCATTGATCTCATAAGGGAACCTAAAGAGAGTTTCAGGTAGTGGGATTGTCGTACCAGCTGGGTAGACAAGTGGGGCATCTTATGAGGGCCAGAAGCATCATTGTGGACGTTTTTAGCAGGCTGGAAGTGTGCACGGTGGTCAGAAGAGAGGGTCAACCTCTCAAGGTGGTGATTGGGTGTTCTGGTATCAGTGCGGTAGGTCGGGGAACATGCATGGCTAGTGTCCTTGACCTCCAGTAGAGTGTCAGTCGTGTTGAAGATTGGGACACGTGTAGAGGTTCTACAGGAACCCTCAGCAAGAGAGTATGAATATTGGTGATAGGCAGATGCCCAGAGAAGGCAAGGGATCAGTTTCTCCATATCTGGAAGGTAGTTGGAGCTCCACGGGCCATACAGGTAGGAGCGATGGACATGGAACTCTGGGGCAGGATCGCCCACGTCTGCAGGGTAGTGAAGTGTAGGGAATGCAGGTTGGAGCCTAGGGTATAGGGGCTGGTCAAATTCATTCAATTCAGTCTACACCTGATGATGGTGAGTTTGGTCCATCAACTGTTCGAGGTATGATTCTTATAGTTTCTAGGCTTTCTAGTGTGTTATTTGACATTGGTTCCACACACTCTTTTGTTTTTCTCAGCTTGTGGTAGTGTCGGGTTTTCATGTGGAGAATGTGTGTGGGGTTATGTCGATTGACACTCTGTTGGGGGTACGAAATGAAGACATCAAGAAGTGCAAGGGATGTGCTATGGAAGTCGGTGGGTATCATTTCTTGTGGGACTTGTTTGTTCTTAAGATTTTGGTATTTGACCTGATCTTGGGTATGGATTGGTTAGTGTTTTATCAGGCACACAAAGACTATTACCATTGTAGGGTATCGTTCAGATCACTTGAGGTTGACACTTATGTCCATCACGGGGAGTGGGATATTCAGGCAGGTTGTACAGGACCGTTCTGTCAAATGTTGGATAGGCTCACAGCTCAAGTATCTTGTCTTGTGCTTGATGATGAAAGAGGGGAACCGTTTTTCTTCCCTCCAGTAGTGTATCAGCTTCATGATGTATTTCCTAATGATTTTTCAGGGTTGCCACCCGAGAGGGATGTTGATTTCACAATTGAGTTGCTTCCAGGAGCGGAGCCAGTTTCTATTCCGCCATACCAAATGGCACCGGTAGAACTCCATGAGTTAAAGTTTCAGTTTGAGGAGTTGTAACATAAGGGATTCATACATACAAGTATGTATCCTTGGGGATCTCTTGTTCTTTTTGCAAAGAAGTATGATGGGTCATTAAGGTTGTGTGTAGATTATCGGATGTTAAATCAGATAATAGTGAAAAATCAGTACCCTCTTCCTAGAATTGATGGTCTGTTTGACCAATTGAGGGGAGCATCGGTAGTTTCTAACATTGATCTAATATTAGGTTATTACCAGTTGAGGGTGAGTCTTTCTGACATACCACTCATAGCTTTCAGGATTCAGTATGGGTTGTTTGAGTTTATGGTGATTCCTTTTGGCTTGACCAATGCACCAATAGTGTTCATGGATTTGATGAACCAAATCTTTCATCCTTATCTGGATCATTTTGTGGTTGTATTTGTTGATGACATCTTGGTGTACTCAAAAAATCATGATGATCAGGCCCAACATCTTGACATCTTCTTGAGTACACTAAGAGAGCACCAACTTTACACCAAGCTATCAAAGTGTCAGTTCTGGATCAAAGAAGTGCATTTTCTTGGTCACATCATCTCTGAGGTAGGGGTGTCGGTGGATCCATAGAAATTGCAGGTTGTTGTGTCTTGAGAGCGTCCCATGAGTGTTTTAGATATTCGTAGATTTCTGGGTTTGTCCTGATATTACCGGAGGTTCATTTAGGATTTCTGTCATTTGGTAGCACCACTATCAGACTTGACCATGAAGGGAATCAGTTTTTAGTTATTAGAGGCTTGTGAGAATTCCTTTCAAGATTTGAAAAATCGATTGACGACCACACCAATATTTATCTTACCTGAGCCAAGTCGGAAGTGTGTTCTATTTTGTGATGCATCCAGTATCAAGATTGGGGTTGTGTTGATGCAAGATAAGTGGGTTGTGGCTTATGGGTCAAGGAAATTGAGACACTATGATCAGAATTATCCCACTCAAGATCTTGTGTTGGCTGCAATAGTGTATGCCTTAAACTATCGAAGAACTACTTGTTGGGGGAACGATTCACGGTGTATACCGACCACAAGAGTTTAAAGAATATCTTTTCACAATAGGATTTGAATCTTCGGTAGAAAATATGGGTCATGTATCTCTAGTATTTCGACTTTGAGATGGTATATACACTAGGGAAAGGGAACAATGTTGCTAATGCTTTAAGTAGGAAGACTCAAAACCAGGTGGTTCAGGAATTTGGAACCAAGTGGAAGGTGATGGACCTGTTCACGGAGATGCACATGGAGGTGCGGGAGGAAAATGGTCAGGTGACTCTTGCTTATATGGTTGTTTAATTGATGCATTTGAGTCGAGTTAGGGATAGTCATCTTGAGGATCCTAAATGTTTGACCACTAAGGAAATACTTAAAGGTGGTGAGCCACCTTCAGGTTGGGTTGTCGGTGTGGACGGGGTTGTTGGTGTTCATGGTCGTGTGGTTGTGCAGGTATGCATGAGGGAAGAGTTGATGTGTGAGTTCCATGCATCGAAATGGATAGTACATCCTAGTTTTACCAAGACGTATCGTGATCTCTGAAGACAGTTTTGGTGGCTAGGAATGAAAAAGGAAGTTGTGGGCTTTCTGGCATGGTGCCTTACCTGTCAGTAGGTGAAGGCCGAGCCTCAACTCCCAGGTGGTTTGTTACATCCATTTCCCATTCCAAAATAGATGTGGGAAGATGTGATAATGGATTTTGTGGTGGGTCTTCTGAGGACGCCTTGGAAGAATGATGCAATCTGGGTGGTTATGGATTGGCTAATGAAAGTGGCTCATTTCTTACCGATTTAGGAGACTTATACATTTTATCAGTTGGGTGAGTTGTATGTTCAAGAAATAGTATGGTTTCATGGTGTACCATGGACTGTAGTTTCAGATCATGATCCTCATTTCACATCATGTTTCTAGCAAGGTTTTCAGAATGCATTGGGTACACAAGTGCTCTTGAGTACAGCTTTCCCCCCACAGATGGACGGGAAATGGGAGCGTACAATCCATGTTTTGGAAGACATGTTGAGGGATTGTGTATTGGATTTTTGTGGCTCTTGGGAAAAGAACCCATCACTTGTTGAATTTTCCCACAAAAACAGTTTTCAAGCTACGTTTTAGATGGCACCATTTGTGGCTCTCTATGGGATGTCGTGTTGATCTTCGCTGTGTTGGTTGGAGACCGGTGAAACCAAGTTGTTGGGACCGAGTCTCATGAAAGAGACATCAGAGAAGGTTGAGTTGATTTTAAAATGGATATCAATGGCTCAGAGTAGGCAGAAGTCATATACGGATTGGAGATGTAGGCCTCTTGAGTTTGAGGTGGGTGATAGTGTGTTCCTTCAGGTGTCTCCAAGGTTGGGTCACCAATAGATTCAAAAGCAGGGAAAGTTGGTGCCCAGGTATGTGGGGCTGTTTGAGATTTTGGAGAGGATTGGGCCAGTGGCATTTGATTGGATCTTCCACACTGGTATAGCAGGATGTGTGATGTCTTTCATGCATCGTAGCTTTGGTGGTATCAACCTAACCCAACTCACATGGTGGATGTTGAGGATGTTGTTCTTGTGGCTAATGCGTCCTTTGAGGACCATCCGGTTCATGTCATGGATCATAGTGAGAAAGTATTGCGCGGAAAGGTTGTTCCATTGGTGAGAGTATTATGGTAGCATGGGATTGTTCAGGATGAAACTTGGGAGTGAGAATCAGATATGCGAGATCAGTGGCCCGATCTATTTTCCTTGGAAGTTCAGTAAATCATGGGATCTTGGCTCGAGGATGAGTCCATATAAGATGGGGAGGTTGTAAGATCTCGGATCATGGAAAGGTATGTTCTCATTTAATTTTTGGCTTCTATGCCCTTTTTTGGTTAATTAAGTGCTTACCCAAGTCCTAGAGGAGGTTTGGGGGTGTTCTGAGGATTTGGGACACGAAAAGTGGAGAAAAGGAGGTTTTCTGGGTAGGTCACACGGTCTACGCACCGTTAGTGCTAACCATGCAGACAGCCTAGGAAACCATGTAGGATGTGTGTTTTTGGAGGGGGTCTTTGGGGACAGAATCATTCTCATAGTTTGCGCACGGTTTGGAAAACCGTGTGGGTAAACCGTGAAGCCCAAAAACATATAAAAATTTACTATTTTCCACTCTAGTATTTTTAATCCCAACTTGTTAATATCTCCCATTTATCCTCTCTTCACCTTAGGGACGAACCAAATCTCCCAAGAGCTCCAAGAGATCAATCTCCCTCATTTCTAAGGCGTTTTTGGTGTCGTTGGTTGGAGATCGAAGCTCCGGGTAAGGCTAATCCCATCCTTACTTCTATTTTGAGTTTAAGGTTTGTATCTTCTTCTCCTATCTTCTAGAAGCTCTAAATCCCAACTCCTTGGTTGAGTTTTAGGTTGTAACTTTAAAGGTTGGTTGATGTGAAATCTAAGGGCTTCATTAAGAGTGTTTTGACCCATGGAATCGAGGTAGGTGGTCTACAAGTTATATCCCATGGTTTATTTGAGGAATTGTGCATGTGTGGTTTTATTCTTGGGTGTCTCTTGGTATGTTTTGATCACCCATGGATTTTTTTGGTAAAATAGTTATTAAAAAGGTAAATGGAGTGAAGGTTCCGGGTTCAGCGGAAGCGCGTGGGTGGATGCGCCCACTTGGCTTTTTGACACTAACAATGATCAATCCGGGATCAATACGACGATAAACGCCAGTGTATACAGATCAAATCATAGAAATGAACAAAGAAACGAAAAGTCCTAGAACCACAAAGTAGGATCATTATAGGTTGATTATAATTAATTC
This sequence comes from Viscum album, assembly GCA_963277665.1. NCBI lineage: Eukaryota > Viridiplantae > Streptophyta > Magnoliopsida > Santalales > Viscaceae > Viscum > Viscum album. The sequence goes on along the minus strand of OY728123.1, from coordinate 1,455,092,816 downwards.
AATCAATTTAAAAGAAATACCTTTTGGGTGTTCTTTATTCGTTGATGTTCTTGATCACGTTCTGTTGTGAATCGTCATTGCATCACAGAAGCCAAGTGTAGACTTCCTCTAGCGGTGATCCATACGTGTACCTCGTATCTCGGGATGTCTCCAAAGGAGTCTCCGGGTGCTAGCATGGAGAAACCTTTGATTGTGTTGTCCGCATTAGATCATCTTGATCTGATGGAAGAGGATCTCTCTAGGTCTTGAGAGAGTTCTTTGAGGAAGAGGTTCTTTCAGCCTTGAAAGAATTCTCCAGAGGTGTTGTGCACAACGATTCTCTTGTGTGTAGGAAAAGAGATGGGGTTGTGAGGATATTTATAATCAGGTTTGAGGTTGTTGAGTTATGAAAATAAATAAATGCATTACGCGTTTTATTTATTTCATTGACTCTTATTTAAAACCCCCATTTTGAATAATTAATTCCTTGACATGATCCCACACTGATTATAATAAATATCTTTTAAAACAATATTATATCCTCAAAATCCCGATTGGAAAAACTACACAGCGTGCATTAATAAATACACGGCGTGTACTTGTTTTTCTTTGAAAACTACACGGTGTGTACATTCAATATACACGGAGTGTATAATCTTGTTTTCATTTATTCATTTCCTTTCCATAAAGAAAACTACATGACGTGTAATTATTAATAGACGGTGTGTACTTGTTTTCCATGAAAAACTACATGGCGTGTAATCTTTAATACACGACGCGTATATCTTGTTTTTCATTTCCTTCTTCCTACATAATTAAAATGATTTAGGCTTCCTTGAATAATAATCAAACCACGTATGAGAATAATATTTATTCTACTTGAGATACTTGAATACACTTAGTGTGTGACCCTCTAGGCCTCTTTCTCGTTGACATTAGGTGGGCTTGCCTATGGTCCGAGATTATTGTCTAGAAATGGGTCAAGGCACCCAAGATAAAGAAGTTGATGCCGCATTGACGTATCACCTCATACGAACTCTTACTATGTAATTTAATCCTTTTTCTCGATATCTCATCATGTAGGTTTCATGGCAGTGTCATAAACCTATATTCTTGATCTGTCGTTCTTTGACTTCCTAAAATAAACTCGTCGTTTACACCATGGCCATGGAATTTAATGCGACAGTTCTATTTCAATCAAAGGGCCGAGATATCAAATTCCATAAATGGAAGGGACAAATCCTTCCTCGACTTATCCATTAAAAACATGTAACTCATGACGCACCCAACGTACCCTACTTCCTGCCAACTTTCTGTGTGATGGTTTTCGTCAGTAAATCTAAGTGCATGAGTCATGACATGATTTAATGATAATATTCCTATCTGAGGACCATTACACACACTCATAGATAGCAATGTCCGATGACACCAAGACATGCATAATTTCTATTGGAGGGTCTTTTCTCATAATCTCCCATATTGGAGATTACCATGTCCTAACTCCATGAGAGAGAGAGTCTCATCTTCTTACGAGTACTCGCACATGACGGTCTGTATACTATGTGTCCTGTTATAGTATGTCATCCAACCGCATAACTTTATTTAAGAATATTTTTATATCATTTCAAGGTTCTCATCATAGCGAGGATCTTCCATGAACTTATTAATGCAACAAATATTCTAAGACATTATTATATTATAGTCATGCAGAAAAATGAAAAATATATAATAAGTGAACATTCATGTAATCAAAGTACAAAAAAGTTGGTTATCATGACACCAACCCTTAAAAACTGCCACTTGGACTAGATCCAACTGCCTATGAATTTTAGTCCGCTAGACCTCACATGATGATCATGTTTCTACTAAGTCAAGTCTTTAGTCAAGGGGTCTGCCATGTTGTCTTCTGTGGAAATACTGCTCACTGTAACTTCACCTCTATGAGAAAAATCCTTCAAGAGATGATACTTCCTAAGTACGTGCTTTGTCCGCTGATGTGACCTTGTCTCTTTTTCAAGTGCCACCTCTGCAGTATTATCACAATAGAGTGTGATAGGATCATTACTGCTCAGTAATACATCCAACTCTTGGATGAAGCTTCACATCCATACTTCTTCTTAATCTACCTCAGAAGCTATGATATACTCGGACTCTGCTGTATAATTTACCACCACACTTTTCTTTGAGCTCTTCCAGCTCACTGAACCTCTATTCAAACTGAAGATGTATCCATTCTGTGACTTCATTTCATCTTGATCAGTCTGGAAACTAGCATCTTCATGTTCTCTAATGACTAGTTCCTCATCTCCTCCATAAACCAGGAATATATCCTTAGTATGCCTCAGCTACTTAAGGATATTCTTGACTGCCATCCAATGGCGGTATCCTGGATCATCTTGATATCTTCCTACCGCACTTAATGCGTAAGCAACATCTAGCCTCGTACATAGCATAGCATACATGACTGACCCAATCGAGGATGCATAAGGGATCCTTTCCATTCTCTTTATTTCATCATGTGTCTGAGGACACATTTTCTTGGAAAGATGAATGCCATGTGACACTGGGAACAATCCCCTCTTGGACTGTTCCATACTAAACCTCTTCAGTATCTTGTCAATGTATGTACTTTGACTCAGGCCTAGCATTCTATTGGATCTATCACGATGGATCTTGATCCCAATAATATATGCTGCCCCACCCAAATCTTTTATGGAGTAGTATTTATGCAACCATTCCTTAACTAACTGTAAGACATGTACTTCGTTTCTAATTAGTAATCTTTCATCAACATATACTATTAGGAAAACGAATGCACTCCCACTAAACCTCTTGTATACACAAGGTTCACATTCGTTCTTAACAAATCCAAATTTTGTTACAGCTTATTCAAAATGAATGTTCCATAACCTTGATGCTTGCTTTAATCCATAAATGGATTTCTGCAACTTGGATACCTTGTTGGAATCCTTTGGAGTCACAAACCCTTCAGGTTGTGTCATGTATACATCTTCCTGGAGGTTCCCGTTAAGGAATGTTTTTTTAACATCAATTTTCCAAATTTCAAAGTCATGGTAAGTGGTAATGGCCAATAGGATTCTCATGGATTTCAGCATTGAAAACGGTGAAAAGGATTAATCATAGTCAATTCCTTGATGCTTTCTAAAACCTTTTGCAACCAGTCGTGCCTTATAGGTGCTGACCTGCCCCTCTATGTCCAGTTTCTTCTTGAATACCCATTTATTACCAATAGGCTTTACATCAACTGGAGGATATACCAAAATCCATACTTGGTTTTGGTACATGAAATCCATTATAGAATTCATGGCATCTTGCCACTTGGCAACGTCTATGTCTTCAACTACTTCCTTGTAGGTAAGAGGATCATCATTGTCAACCAATAATGAGTCACCATCCTCAGGGAAAAGAAAACCATATCATTCTGGTTCTCTCACCTCTCTCATGCTCCTACGTAGTTCTTGTGTCTCTGGAATAGATTGTTCTTCCACAGGGCTTTGTGGAATCTGTTCTTGTACCAACTCCTGTGTATCTTGATCCTCGAATTCATCGAAGTCTATCTTTCTCCCACTATCTCTTTTGGATATGTGATCCCTCTCAAGGAATATGGAATGTCTTTCCACTTTAACCTTTTGGTCTAAGGGGTTTTATAGGTAATATCCCCTTGTTTCCTTGGGATATCCTATAAAGATACACTTTGTTCCTCGGGGTGAAAGTTTTTTACCTAAAGAGGCCTTAAAAATGCTTCACTACCCCACACATGTAAATTCAATAACATGGCTTTGCGTGCACTCCATAACTCGTATAGAATACCATTTATAGATTTAGTTGGTACTTTGTTTAGTATGTGTGCTACTGTTTGTAATGAATATCCCCAAAAGGATAATGGAAGACTCGCATGACTCATCGTTGATCTCACCATGTCCAATAGGGTGTGGTTCCTCCTTTCACTTACACCATTCCACTGAGGTGTGTAAGGAGGAGTGAGTTGAGATAGAATCCCAAACTCTCGTAAAAAATCAATGAAGTCCTGATTATGATATTATCATCCTCTATCTGAGCGGAGTTTGTTAATCTTCTTACCAAGATGGTTCTCAACTTCAATCTTGTATTCTTTGAACCGATCAAAGGAATCTGACTAATACCTCATTAAGTAGATATATCCATATCTACTAAAATCATCAGTAAAAGTTATGAAGTATGCGAACCCACCCCTTGCTTCAACTGGAAATGGTACACACACATCTATGTGAACTAATTCTAGAAGCACTTTAGCCCTTTAACCTTTCCCACTAAATGGGGAATTGGTCATTTTGCCTTGTAGACATGCATGACATACAACAAGTGGTTTTAGTTCGAAAGAATCTAAATTCCCATCTTGATGTAATTTTGTAAAAAGTTTCTCATTAACATGACCTAACCAGTGATGCCAAAGTTTGGTGTCGTATGAGTCATGTGAATTGACTTTGTCATCAATTCCCATTACTTGGTTTGTGTAGTCTAACACATAAAGGCTGTTATATAAATGTGCCCTACCAAAACAAATTATATCTTTATAAAATTAGCAACATTTCCAAACATGAACATGAATCCATCAGTATCTAATCTGGATACTAAAATAATGTTTTTAGTAACAGAAGGCACATAATAACAACCCTTTAACACCAATATCATTCCAGTTGGCAATGTGATGTGGTCGTCCCCGACAGCTACAACACCAAGTCTGGCTTCATTGGCTGCTCGTAGATCTACCTCCCCTCGATCAATATCATTGAATCTACTTGGTTCCTATATTTGGATATAGATGTGAGCACCACAAGTAGTATCTAATACCCAATTAGTAGAAATAGATAGATTGCATTCGATAACAAACACACCTGAATCTTCCCCTTACTTCCTTGGCTGGGTGCAGTTTTCCTTCCAGTGGCCATTCTTGCCACATGCGAAACAAACAACATCCTATTCCCTTGCCTCCCCTTTGATCTTCCTTTTCTTGGAAGGCCTTGAAGAAGCATTGGGCTTAAAGATGTTCGCCTTTCCTTTCCTTTTATTCACCAAGAGGAGAGAATGCTTTTCACGCTTCATGTCATTGTCCATTTGGGGAATAAGGATAAGAAGATCAGACATAGACTTCTCAATGTTGTTCATGTTGAAGTTCAAAAAAAAATTTGAGAAGCTCTGGGGGAGTGATGTGAGAATGAGATTGGAACCCACTTCTTCGGGGATTTTAAACCCTAGAACCTCTAAGCACTGAATGTAGCCAATGAGCTTGACTACATGAGGCCCAGATGGGGCACCCTCTCTAAGGTTTCTCTGGAATAGAGCCTTGGAGATATTAAACCTTTCATGTCTTGCTCTCTCCTGGTATAGACCACGGAGGTGCTCGAGCATGCTGTTGGCATCCATGTCTTCATGAGACTTCATGAGCTCACTAGAAATTGATGACAGCATCAAACATTTAATGTCGAGTGCATCACTCAAATTTTGATCATAGACCAGGAAATCATCATCACTCGCCCCTTGGGAAAGTGGATCAGGAAGTGAGGACTCTAGAATGTAAATCTTTTGTTCATGGAATAAGATAACCCGAAGGCACCTAAACCATTCTTGAAAGTTACTTCTGGTGAGGATATTGTCTTTATCCAGAATTGATCGCAGAGAAAATGTGGTTGATGAGTTTTTCATTTCAATTCTACAAATTAAAAGAGCCGATTTATCAGTACTTTCTTAATTAAATTTTTTGAGAAATTATAAAATTTTTATTAAGTCTCCCAATATTTTATCAAGTCCCAATGGCCCTCACCATTGAACTCGGAATGTCTAGTTTCATTAACATTCTAGTGTCAAGGATCCATATTCCCCTTCGCATAACCCCAACAAGGGTTGGTCAAGCCATTTGAAGGTATTTAGGTAGGCAGGTATTTTCCAACTGTGAGATTAAAGTTCCTTGATCAGTTGAGTGGACTCCAAAATTCTAAAATCCTGACTTGGATTTCCTCAACTCTTGCCTCCAATATTACATCAAGTCTATCAAGAGCTACTTCTCTTGATGTAATATGGTTAAGTCAACCCGAATCTTTTCTTAAGGGATTCCTTTATAAAATAAAGTGTCCCAACAAGGTTTGGTCAAACAGATAGTTTTATTGAGTCTTTCCCTTAATCAATTAACGGAAGGCTTGGTCTAGCTTAATATGGTATTGAGGGATTTTAATCATTATGTGTAGTTTCGCATTATCACATGCTTGTTAATATTAACTGATTCTTGCTCAAGTGATTAACCATGTTCCGATAATGTTTACGCATAGTCCGGTTTTTATTTTATTCCATCTTTGCATTCTTGTTTATTTCATTAATTATCTGATTGAAACAACACATACATAATAAATAAACCATGCAATCGGACAGAAATAAAATTAGATGGTATGATCATGAGCTTCTATTGGTTAGCTTATATAGCGGTTTGATAAGCTAACCCTGACCTAGGGAAAACACCTTGAACCTAATGGTTTGTGTTTTGTAGCTCCCATCTGTCCACCTTTGTATCCTCTTGGGTTTGTTTTGCCTCAGCTTCGGATTTCGAACCGTCTCTTCTGGATTGAGATATCCTCCATTAAATGGAGTTTACATTAAAGAAACCATCGGAACTTAGGCCCTACATTTTATTGGAAGAAGGCTCACAGGCCAACCAATTTTAAATTAAAAAAATTTAAATGAAACCAAACACACATACAAGGGGTCTTCGGTCTAGCTCATGATCATCCATAGCATGCAACAACAATTACACATATTTAGAATTAAAATTCTTTTAATCATTCTATTATTTAAGATAAGTCGTGCTTGAAATTAAATAATTATGATCTTATAATTAATAAATTATTTATCCTAAATTCCTTTCTAAATTTCCTTGAGATTCTTCTCATCTATATTCCTTGTACAGGCCTTTGTACTTTTGGAGGAAACCTGGTGAAATTTCTGGAAAGTACACGGAGTGTAGTTTATATTTACATGGCGTGTATTACTTTATACCCTTTATCCAAAGTACATGTCGGGGGCTTTGGCATGTTTTCTGTACTTTGGAAATTTTGGAGTACACGGTGTGTACTTCCTTGTTATGTGGTAACCAGCCTGGCGATCCCGTGTACATAGTACACAGTATCTCCTATGTACACGGTTTCACTTGGGCCAGATCAGACTACACGGCGTGTTGCTCCAACATACACGTTGTATATTCCTGTTTTCCACGCGCTGTTCATTTCTGGTCAACACGAGGTAATAAATACATAGGCATACTCAATTAACATGGTGTGGTTTGGTGGAACAGTGCCAGTTTTTTGAACCTAAGTACACGGCGTGTAGTTTTCATTACACGCCATGTATTCCAGTGTTGTACAGGCAGAAAGAGCGGCTCCTCCGAATGGGTTCCTCAATTTGATTTTAATAAAAAATTAAAATTAAAAGGTCATTTCTGTGATATGAATCGAGAAATGAAGGATGAATAATAGATCTCATTTATTCAGATTTATAAAATGATTTATTTCGAATTGAATCAAATATAAATGTGTAAATTATCAATGAAAATTAAATAATTATAATCAACGTTGTAACCACACTCTGATACCATTTGAAGGTTCCGGGTGCAGCAGAAGCGCATGGGTGGATGTTCCCACTTGGATTTTTGTCTTTAATAATGATCAATCTGGGATCAATACGACGATAAATTCCCGTCTCCACTGATCGAATCATAGAAATGAACAATGAAAATAAAAGTCTCGGAACCACAAAGTAGGATCGTTACAGGTTGATTATAATTAATTTAATCAATTTAAAAGGAATACCTTTTGGGTTTTCTTTCTTTGTTGATGTTATTGATCACGTTCTGGTGTGATTCTTCATTGAGTCGTATAATCCAAGTGTATACTTCTTCTATCGGTGATCCATATGTGTACCTCGTATCTCATGATATTGCCAAAGGAGTCTCCGGGTGCTAGCGTGGAGAAACCTTTTCTTGTGGTGTCTGCCTTAGATTGTCTTGATCCGATGGAAGATGATCTCTCTCTATCTTGAGAGAATTCTTGTAGGAAGAGGTGTTTTGCAAAACGATTCTCTTGTGTGTAGGAAAAGAGTTGGGGTTGTAAAGATATTTATAATCAGTTTTGAGGTTGTAGAGTTATGACAATAAATAAACGCGTCACGCATTTTATTTATTTCATTAAATCTTATTTAAAACCCCCATGACAAATAATAAATTCCTTGACATGCGCCCACACTAATTATAAAAAATATCAATTAAAACAATATTATATCCTCAAAATCCCGATTGGAAAAACTACACGGCTTGTACTTGTTTTTTATTGAAAACTACACGGCGTGTACATTCAATGTACATGACGTGTATATCTTGTTTTCATTTACTCATTTCCAATACATAAAGAAAACTACATGGCGTGTAATTATTAATACACGTCTTGTATTTGTTTTCCATGAAAAACTACACGGTATGTAATATTTAATACACAACGCATATATCTTGTTTTTGATTTCCTTCTTCCTCCATCATTAAAATTATTTAGGCTTCCATGAATAATTGTTAAACCACGTACATGAATAATCTTTATTCTACTTGAGATACTTGAATACACTTAGTGTGTGACCCTCTAGGCCTCTTTCTCGTTGGCATTAGGCGGTCTTGCCTAAAGTCCAAGATTACTGTCTAGCAACGGGTCAAGGCACCCAAGAGAAAGAAGTTGATGCCGCATTGGCGTATCACCTCATACGAATACTTAATGTGTAATTTAATCCCTTTGTATCGATATCTCATCAAGCATGTTTCATAGCTGTGTCATAAACCTATATGCTTGATCCGTCGTTCTTTGACTTCCTGAAATAAACTCGTCATTTACACCATGGCCATGGAATTTAATGTGACAGTTCTATTTCAACCAAAGGTCCGAGATATCAACTTCCATAAATGGAAGGGAAAAATCCTTCCTCGAATTATCCCTTAACAACATATCACTCAGGATGCACCCAACGTACCCTACTTCCCGCCAACTATCTACGTGACGATTTTCTTTAGTAAATCTAAGTGTGCAAGTCATAACATGAGTTAATGAGAATATTCCAATCTAAGAACCATTACACACACTTGTAGATTTCAATGTCTGATGACACCAAGACATGCTGAATTGCTATTGGCGGGTGTGTTCTCATAATATCCCATCTTGGATATTACCAAGTGCAACCTCCATGAGAGAGACTCTCATCTTCTTACGAGTACTCGCACATGATGGTATGTATACTATGTGTCCTATCATAGTATGTCATCCAACTTCAGAACTTTATTTAAGAATATTTTTATAGCATTTCAAGGTTCTCATCATAGCAGGGATCATCCCTGACCTTATTAATGCAACAAATATTCTAGGACATTATTATAGTATATTCATGTAGAACAATGAACAATATATAATAAGTGAACACTCGTGTAATCAAAGTACAAAACAGATGGTTCTCAGGACACCAAACCTTACATGTAGACCCTTACGATCCACATGTGATGTTTCGAGCATAATGAAACTAATACAGGGCTACCGATGGAGTGATTCGACTCCCCTAGACTTAGGGATTTGGGAAGAATAAGTGAGAGTGTTTTGTAATCACGTAGAGCCCTTGATAAACATGTTGGAGTGATTCTTAGTGTTGGGTTAGAATCTAGGTGGTGCACCTAATATTGGTAATAACCTAAGGGATGTTGGGTTAATATGTGGAAGTGATTAAATACCACAAATTAATGGGTTATGAGAATGGTAATGAAGCCTAGTGAATTAGGCATAATGAACTAAGCCTAGTGAGATAGGCACAACAAATGAATGCTTAGTGAGATGAGAAAAATAAGATAGAATTGGGTTAAATGGATAAATGATGTGAAATTTGGTAAATGTGTTGATGGGTTAAGGCATGATATTAACGCTAATATTATTGTTATGGTTTATGTTTTCCTTGGGAAATGGTTGTGATGTTGTGTAAATGGTTAATGGTTACATATATGTATAGCATGTGCACATACCTTGGTAGTGTGGGGTATTGAATAAGGTTCTACGCCCATAGGTTGACTTGGACTGAGGCTCTAAACTCCACCCCTAACGCACGGGGTAGGGATAGGTTTGATGCTCAGTTTCCCTATCGGTTGCATCCATGTGGACATATGCTTTGAGGTGAGGATATGGTTGACATAAGGAAGTTGGTCCTAGTGAGATAGGAAAACTGTGTGTTTTTTCTCATGTATGTGATTGTGTACTTTATGCCTGTGTAAATTATTGTGTTGATTAACCCATGATAAATGTGTTGGAAATGGTAAGTAATGGGAATTGGAATAAAGTGTTAAGATGTGGAAATGGTAATAATTGTTGTTAATGGAACTAAAATAGCTAAGGGAACTTAATATTTCCTTGTCATTTATTATTCATTTCATTTTTTCATGCACAATTGTCTATACCAGATAGTTTTTAGACATTGTTGGAGGTAGCCTACTGAGTTTTACTCACACCCTGCTCAAGCCGCAATTGGGTACCTGAGCAGTCTTCATGTTTGCAGGTCAGGATAAGGGAAAAGGCCCTTGATAGGTAGTTGGGTTGGCATGGGTGTACGTGGAGGAGGACCCAGACTTTGTGTCTGGACCATTTTGGGGATTTCATAGTTTGTCTTTATTTTGGGTTTTGTTTACTATTGCACTTGTAGCATGGCATGGCATATTTACTCTTGGACCTGGTTGAACCCTGTTTTGGAATGGTTGTTTATACATTCTATAGTAATATTGATTATTGTTCTGCTATTTTATTTATTTTCTGTTGTGGATTACTCTAATAAAAAGGGGGTTTAGTCTCCACAATTGACTATTCAGACCCCCTCTACTTGTCGACAACCTTTGGCGTACAGGGAGGCGTGCTTATGGTCATGTAGCCACCCAACATGGAGCACCTATTTAGTGGCTTACGGTTCAGGGATGTTACACTTATATACCATTAGCTAAGGAAACACCTTTTACCCTTAGAAAATCACTTTTAAAAAGTGATGATAGTAAAGCATTCTTGGACCTTCCATCATTATCATTATTCTTCTTATTAATAGATGTAAGAGTAAAATTATCATTAATATGAAGAAATTCATCTATTGCAGCTTTAAGATCATCATATCCAATAGATATAAGATATGGTAACATTCTATCTTCCATAATATGATAATACTTACCATCAAAAATCAAAATTCCTTTACAATTTACACAATTCAGATTCTCCATCAACTTCTCTTCAAAACCTCAGCAAAGAAAAAGTGAAGGGATCCTTTCTTTTGATACCAATTGTAATTTACCAGGTAGGATAATTGTATCACTATGAGGGGGAGGGGGTGAATTAGTTATATATTTTTCTTTTAGGATTCCGTTCTTATGAAATAACCTTATCCTCCTGGAAAATATTACCTTCCCTAATGAAAACAATTAAAACACGCATCCATATAAACATAATAATTTACAAGGTTCACTATTAAATAAGAATAGTTATGTCCTTGTTATGTTTGGAAATTATCCACTACCACACAATACAACAGATAACAATCCTTATGTGTGGAATACAACAAGTAGGATATTCCCTTTTACTCGTGCAGTACTGTATAAACAATCTAATAGTGCATGTGATATTTCTAGCACAAATGATGTAATATAATGTTTTTGTATCAAACATGCTACTATTATTCTTTATCAACTTTCAAAAATATAAACATTCAAAAAAATATTCACTTTCTTACCTAGAAGCTGGTAAGAAATTCTCAGGACTTTTTAATAAAAGTCATTCTGAGTTCCCAGTTCGATTTCCAATCTAATTCCCCAGTATGATGGATCAATATAGAAAAATATATCTCTTTTAGAATATGGTTGAGAAAATTTTGAAACAATTGTCTCTGAGTTTGGAAATCCCAAACTGATGCTCCCAGTCTGATTGCTCAATACGATGACCATCTGAATATGATAATCAACAAAAATGTTGCATTATTGTCTCTTCTCCTTTCTCTTCTATCTGGAAAAACCCCTTTAACAAATATCAATATGGAAATTTCTCTCCCTACAAATGCATATCTTCTCTCTCATCTACAATGAACATTGCATCCATCAGATAAAATTACAAATTACTCTCACCTTTTATAGGTGACCCAAATATGGTTTGGGTAGGATTATGAAATCGTTTCCCCCTCAACCGAATTTTCTGAATATGAATGTTCCCTTGAATTTTGGATACATCTTGACTTCATCAAATCTTACAATTCTTATCGAACCTTATTGACTCTTTTATCAAATATATCTCACATCTGACATTCTTTATGACCCTCAATCTAATTATGATTCTCTGCTTTAATTTCTCGATCTGATTTCTTCATTACAATCCTTTATATCAATTTCAGGTATGAATAAATTGACAGATTTAATCTTATTGTAAATTCTTAGTTTGATTCTGATTCATCCATTATGATTTTCATTACGATATTCCTAAATTAAATAAATAAAATTTAAAACAATAGATTCTTTTTCCTCTTTCCTCTTGACCTGCTTGATACAAAAGAGAGAGAGATAAAACAATTAAAGATAATGAATGTTTGGCTAAATTGTTGATTTGTATATTTTATTTTTGAATCAACTCCAACAACATCAAATTTATTTCTATATCATTGGTCACAACATACTTTTATTTTTCATTGCATTCATCAGTCCCAATAAATTCTTCCTCTGATGATTATGATGGCACGCTAAATTCCATGGATTAGTATTAGAAACTTCAACTTCAGCAACTTATTTCTCCTTTTAATATGATACGAATGATTCTTTTGTAAAAAAATTCTATTTCTGATGAATACAATGACATATTTAATTAGTTGAACTAGAATCAGTAGCTTCTTTCTATTCTAAATACAATACTCATAAACTTCTCTCTCTAAAGATTTAAATGTTTTGGATTTTGGTTTGACTGAATATTAGTACCTTCAGTTTCTCAAATTTATCAAAAACAATAATTTTCTTTAAAAAAATATAAATCTGATGACATGAGATTAGAATGTTTTTACTTCACCAACTTTCATATTTTCATTATTTTAGTAAGTATCATGAATTCCTTCATGATATTGAATATGTTTAAGATCATATTTAGCATCATCTTACTTGAAATGGAAAGTATTGTAACTTACCATTCTTTCTAGAAACATAATATGTTCATTAGGAAGTATTTCATCTTTTTATTCTTCTAGAAACATTCTTTCTTTTCATCAAGACTCAATTTGATTAAACTGAATAAGATTGAAAACCATTATTTTATTTCTATTAGATTCTCAATATGATTGTATGTACTTCTTCTCCCACTTTCATTCATCAATCTTGAATCAAAAGTTTCACAACTTACTTATGATTTGTCGGAAATACAAAATAGTGAAGAATCATTAGATTTCTATCAGATCCATGATGAATCTAATTCCCTTCCTCATTATGATCATTCCTTTAATTCTAGGCTCATAGTGAGTCTAATAATCCTATTCTCCTAGAATTCTTCTCAATATGATGGACTTTATTAAATATTGTTAATCTAATTTCCCGAATATGATGGTCAGTCTGAATTTTCATAACTTTTTACAAAGTTAATTGATTTATTCTTTTTGACAACAAAAGACAATACTCTGGCATAACAAAAATCTTGAAAGACTTCAAAAACCTTATCCAAACGACTTGGAACCATTATAATCAGTGATATCCTTCTTTATATTGTTCTTCCAGAAGTGATCTTGAAGATAATGGTACATCTTGTAACTTCCAAGATAGATGGAGAAAGGTGAGCTATGTGCTTTATCCAATAGATCTTTCTTTATATATAGTGGTGAATTCCTAGAAATTATAGTTCCAGACCAAATAACACTATCTTCATTGAAATTAAATTCATGAAGCTTCTCCCCCTTTAATAATTTCACCTTCTTTTGAAGCTTCAGATCATCCCTTTGTGCCTCCATGATCATCTCTTTGATTGAATGTTGGGAAATAATTTGGGAAACAGATAATTTATTCCTTGCCATTATGATTTCTAGATCCATCCTTTTTATATCCAATAATATAGGTTCTTTCTCCATCCACATCATATATAGGGTAGTAGGTTATTTTCTACTAAGGGAATCAGCTACCTTATTCACATTTCCATGATGGCAGTGAATAGAGAAATTGCAGTCCTTAATTATCTCTAATCATCTTCATTGATTCATGTTGATAGCCTTCTATGTGAATATTTACGTCAACCTTTGGTGCTATATATATATCACATATTTCCCTATAAATATATTGTCTCTATATGTTCAGAAAATATATTACTACAGCTAACTACAATTCATGAATATGATTGTTTTTTTTTCATGAGGCCTTAATTGTCGCGATACATAAGAAATCACTTTGTTATTTTTCATGAGTATGAATCCAAGTCCTTTTAAGGATGCATCACTATAAATGAAAAATAATTACCCAATTAAGGGTAAATTTATCATAGGTTCACTAACCAACCTCTTCTTCAGTTCATGGAATCTTTCTTTCCCACTACTGTTTTTTCAAAATAAACTTAACTCTATTTCAAGTGAACTTGTTTGGTGGATTAGAAATATGTGATATGTTTTTCAAAAATATGTTATAGTATCTTACTAGACTAAGGAAAATATAAATATCAGTTATAGTTGTAAGATATGAGCACTCCTCTATGGAATTTGACTTGGAAGGATCAACTATAATTCCATCACTTGTCATGATGTTCCCCAAGAATGGAACTTTTTATAACAATAAATCACACTTATTGAATTTAACAAATATATTTTCCTTCCTCATATTTTTTTAATGTTACCCTTTGATGATCGTCATGCTCCTCATCACTTTTAGAATAAATCAAAATATTTTCAATAAATACTACCACAAAATTATCAAGGTTTTATTTAAAGAATATATTCATCAATTCCATAAATACGGTATGATAATTATTAAAGACAAAGGGTATAAAAACAACCTTGTAATGACCATATATTTTTTAGAAGGAAATATATGGCATATATTCATTATTCTCCCTCAATTAATGATACCCAAACCGAAGATCAATCTTGGAAAAAAATTAAGCCGCCTAAAGATGGTCAAATAAATCATTAATACTTGGAAGAGGTTATTTTTTCTTTACTATGATCCCATTAATTTCTATATATTCAATGCATAGATGAATTGATCCATCATTTTTCTCTCCAAAAATATTAGGTACTTACCAAGGAAACACACTTTTTTTTAATAAAACCTTTCCCCAAAAGATCTTGATGTTTATTGTTTAATTATTATAACTCCATATATGCCATTATATATGGGGTATTTTATATTACATTGGATCAAGTATGAGTTAAATAGAAAACTCTAACACTATTTCTGATGGATGTCCAAGTAACTCTTTAGAAAATACATCAATGTATTCTTGAACTGTGGGGACATTTTCAATATTTATGTGTTAATTTTTTTCTCCCTCTTCATTATTCATCTCCATAAATAGGGCTATGAGATGTACATCTAGAAACATCTCAGGCTGGAATATCTCACTTTTCGATATAATTATTCTTTTCCATTCAAGACTATTGAAATTTCCTTACTTCTATTATTGATCTTAGTATTATACTTTGAGAGAATTCCACCCCTAGTATAGTTTTGAATTCCACCATGGGAATGACAACTAGATTTATAATGAGATTTTACTCACCAAAGTTGATACTATAGTTTCTATACACCTTCTATTCTTGGATAATTCCTCCATGATTTTTAACTAAGAACTTTATTTCTAGAATTTATATGTTTTAATCTATATTAATTGCAAACTTGGATTAAATAAAGTAATGTGTATAACCATATTCAAACAAAGTACATTATAGCCTTGATATCACAATGAGTGTACCTACCACCACAACATTTAGAGCCTCTAATTCAGCCATTATAATTGAAAAAACATGGCATTTATCCCTTGAACTAGGATGTTAATGATTGTGGTTTCCCTCTTTTATCTTTTTATTTGGACATTTATTTACAAAGTTTCCAAGTTTTCCACACTTGAATCATTGAACTTTAGGTTGTGATTTCACCATATTCTCTTTTTCATTTTCATTGAAATGGTGAGGCTTTATCTCACTATGAAAGTTTTGTGATTTATTTCCATATCTTCCTTACTTAAATCACTTTCCACCCCCAATAAATTAGATCCTAAAATATTTATTCCATCATTTGTTTCATGTGGGTAGTTTCAGTTTCTTTCCTCCTCTTTTGTAATGAAAACCCCTCCCTAGGTTTGGCTCTATTTCTCTCTTATTTTTTTTGCCCTATGTGACCACTACATATATCCAAACTCCATTTCAATATTCAAAGAACTCATCATAATATTCTCATAGATTTCATAGTCTTGATTTTCTATATTCCTATGCATATTGGTTCTCATCCCATAAAATAACCTATCAACCTTTCCCTTAGTATCCATAACAAAAATATCATTGTATCAACCAAGTCTGGTAATTTTGATTTCATATATTCCCACAAATTAATTTTCCTTTTGATTCATCTATAAGAATTTATTCTCTATTTTTTCTCATCTAGTGGGGAAAATTTTTATTTCAAATGATTCTTATGAACTCTTCCCACTCTATAGAATCAATCTCACCTCGTGGCTTCGTTTTTTTAATCAATTTCCACTAATGATCAGCTTCTCCTTCTAAATGGTATAATGACAAGGTGACTTTCTCTATCTCAAAACAATGAAGTATAGAAAATATATTTTCTATAGAGGTAATAATTTTTTTAGTGATTAATATATTAATAGATCTAATAAAGGAAGGTGTTCATTGACGTATGAAGGACTCAACTTTAAGTTGTTCTCTTCATGGTGAATCTGGATGCTCAGTATGATTCAGTTTATTATTAATAACCTAAGATAATTTATTCATCATCCTCATTAAGTTTTCTTTTCCAGATTCCATCTTGTTAGGAAGGTCATCATTGTATCATCTATAAAATTCATTACTTATTTGATTCCTCCAATTTCCCACTATTTTTATAGAAGAAGAAAACCTTAGTGATTAATGTGTTACTTTTTAGTAATATTGAAAATTTAAAGGGATTTTAAGTCCTAAAACAACATTATAAAATTTGTTTTATTTTAATATCATCTAATAAAAATCACATTTTCTATATAACCTTCATAATGATTCATAAAAATCACATGATTAACCAAACATTTACTTTGGTAGTGTCAATATAAGTGTAAGTAAGGCCTCTTTATCATGCACCAGGTGAAGATAAATTCAAATCCAAATGATCCATTTTTAGTGTTATTACCCATAGGTACAGTTGTGTTAGCCACATCCAATTATAGTATCCAGATATAAAATTCATTTATTAAAAATAACTTTCTTAATACTTCACCAAAATTACAGGCATTTTCTTATATTAAAACATATTCCAAGTGTTTTTACTAAAGTTTTCTAATCTTAATTTCCAAAAAAACTAAACCTACCTCTTATATCAACTATGTAATCCCTCATTTTTTAAATATATAAATAATTTAGGACATGGTACAACACTTAATAATAGAAAGTATCGTATGAGGTTTAGTTTATTTGAAATTAGGAACATAATAAATGAAAAAAACATTCTTATAATCCAATTGAAAGGATTCTTCATAGGTTTATCCAAAGTTACTTTTATTATATCTCATATATTGGAAAAATACATCAAAATAAAGGGGTGAGTTTTGCTGATTCTTTCCATCAGGGGCATTTCACGTGTGTCTTGGCCTCGAATTCTTATTTTCCAAAGGTAGGCAGCCTCCACCATCAAGGTTTTTGATAATATATCCTTAATAAAAATGGGATTATGAGATGTAGGTTCATCCTTCCATGTATTTCTCCTCGGATATAATCTCCTTGTTTGGGTCTCCCTCATAGATTTGCGTCATGTTTATAAAACACATTCTCAGTGTAATCTCAAGGTACATTCCCATTAATTATGTTACTTCTGTCTCGAAAGGGTTGAAACCTTCAGTTAGAGTTATAAAAATGGGAGTGTATGGGAATCATTGGACATTGGGAATGTTTATCATTTAAAAAATATTCTCCTTTTGAGTTCATAGGAATCTTTCATATGAGTCATCTTAGGCATAGAACCTATGTAAGCCCATGTCAACCATAGTGTAATTGACACCACTGGCATAAGGAATCTGTTGATTTTTACCCTAGGAATCTCATTTTTATTATATGGGGTAGATATTTAAGATAATTTCATGGGTTTAATGTATTATGTATATGGGTGGATCACAGGTTTAACTTCTTCTGGGGATAGGTAGGTCACATGTTTAACGTCTTGATGGGATAGGTAGGTCACAAGTTTAACATATTGTAGGGATAGGTAGGTCACAGTTTTAATGTATTGTGGGGATAGGTATGTCACAATTTTAACTTATTATGGGAATAGGTGGATCATAAGTTTAATTTCTTATGGGGATAGGTTGATCATTTGTTTAATATCATGGGGGGATAGGTAGCTCACAGGTTTAATATCTTGTAGGGATAGGTGTGTCATATGTTTAATTTCTTGTAGGGATAGGTGGAGTATATGTTAAATGTATTATGGGGATAGGTGGGTCATAGGTTTAACATATTTTTGGGGGTAGGTGGGTGGTTAAGTGTTTTCCCTAGGGGGTTAAGATGATCTTTCCTGGGGATTTGGTTAAGTGTGTCCCCATGGGGGACATGATCACACTTGAGTGTCTGGTGGTAATATTGGTGGTGTTAGGATTGAACCTCATGCAGGTACCCTATGTGTATTCAGATGTCAGGATTGAACCTCATGGAGTTGTCGTATATATCCTATTCAGTAATAATGATCAATACCCATGTATTTTAATCCCCTCGTTTAAGGTCATGTGACAAGACTTATCCACACAGTTTAACATCATGTGGAAAGGATTCTCATTTCATAGAAGGAGTGTCAATGAGGGGTGGTGTGGGGATCACACATATGGGTTGGACATATGTTTGGGGGTCCGATACTAAGAGTGGGGTTTCATCCACGTTGTAGAAGATTTTGTGGGGATTATGTATGGTATCTTACTAATTTAGGAGTTCATCCCATAGTGGGGAATGAGATGGAATCCCATGATGATTGTAGATGGGGCATCTTGGGATTGTCACACAAGGTAGGGGTGAGGGTTCATCCCATTCCATTCATACATGGGTCATCCTATATTTATAAAATAGGGTATGATTATATTTTTATTTCATGTGTTGAGGAAGTTATCATCTAGTTTAACATTGTATGACTAGGATATTGGGATGGGTAGTTTTACATCATGAAACTCAAAATTTGTTAGGGTATACATCCAGGGAGAAGATTTTAAAATAGGATAGGAATATCCAACAGAAGTCCTCTATAATAGGAATGTTGGGTAGTTTCTATGGATGATTATATCTTCAGGGATTACATGTCTACTGCTTATGCACCTCTGGGCAGGACATGACATAAACATTGCTGTGGGGAAGTGGAAATCTGGGTTCTTGATGTTAGGGTGAATATTCTTAAGATAAAGAGACATTAAAATTCTAATTCTTAACAGAAATGATGAATAAATTATCTAGGCTATTCTTAAATAAAAGGGGCTAGACATGAGATTTTATGATACCGATCGTGTGAGGGATTGGGGCATGGATGAACCTGGTTGAATTTCAGGAGGGAACCTGAACACCCAAATTATACACCACTATATATAAAGGAAGGAGGAAACAAGTTAGAGGCATTTATTTTTTTCACAAAACATTTATATTCTATACAAAAATGGAATTATGTGATCCATGGTATTCATCACAATGCCACTACAAAGATCCTAGAGGCATAGGCACACACCACTTCCAATGTTGTGTGAAGCTTGTAGTTGAGTGAAGGGTGATTCACTTATTCTCACCTAGAAATACTTAATGTAATTTTCGTGATTCACTCTCAAAAAAAGGTCGGGAATCTTTGGGTCCCATGGGAGGTTAATCATGCAAGTTCTATATTTGAGAATCCACTGAATCTTGGAGTTTCACAATTTAATGGAATAAGGATCTTCATGAGAAATAGATGATGAATAATCTTCCAAATATCTATCCCAAAATGAGGGGATGAGGATCTATTTATATAAAAAATGGGTGGAAATATACACACAAAACCGATTAGGTCATGCAACTAAATTGTATGCTTCTTATGCCTTTGTCATTAGAAAGAAACCACGCCAATTGATGGTTTAATGTCACCTTTCTTGTTTAAATTGATTATTTTTCATGTAAACTTCAGGATTACATGAAAATGTGGATGTTGTGCATAATAACCTTTTCCAATGTTTCATGGATCCTAGAGAACGCATGGAAATTTTCTTTTTAGCATTGTCTTTCACATGGAAATGGTTTCATGTCTGATATAAATGTTTTTTATGAGAGATGGCTGTTGTGCGCACCTTGTTCCTTAGTTCCAAATTGTCCCTTTTTTCTATATTGGATCTTTATTATAGAAAATGACCATTAGGGGTTCAATACATGTTTTGGTGATAAAATACGCAACCCCAGAATTGGAGTTTATGGGGAACTAGAAGGTATGGTTCCAAAGGAAAATGCAGAAGTATAGGTCCCATTTCTGTTGCATTAGAAAATTCCTTTATCAAGTTATGTAAACTAGTTACAGTATCACACAACCTAAGTGTATTGTTCCTATAAATAGGAATATGGGTACATTGTGTATCCACTATTATTTTGTGCATGATAAGTAGTCTCCCATGCACAAAACTCTCATCTTTATATGAACTCTCAATGCTAAAACCACAATGTTCATGCACTCCCTTCTTATGTGACTCAACTTGCAAGATCCACCCATCACATTGTGTGAAGTACTCATAATTTTCATGACCCACCATTGTTTCACAAAAAATATCCACTTTCCGTGATCCAGTGTTTATATATTCTCCAAAGGTCTTAGAAATGGTCAACCCTACTGACTAAGTTGTTGTTGATGCTTCTACTGCTACCCAAAGAGTGGAAATGGTTGAGAATCTAGAAACCACTAATTTCAGTAGAGTTATTTTTGGGAACATGAAGTTTCAGTGTTTTCTAATTGAGGCTCATAGAGGTTATTTTCTGAGGAATGGGCTTTGAATATATAACTTTGTGCTCATGGATGATGTGGTTGTCCCAGCCATGGAAGTCAACACACCATGATTCTGTTTTCCCCATCATGATGAACTCAATCACTAGAATATCATTTTCAATGGTAATCTAGATAGGTACTATAAATATTATATTTTTTATTCCTTGATTTGATGTATGAGGATAGTAACGGCAGAACAACTTGTAAACGAGGATTTCCCTACTCATTATGCGAGCATCATCTAAACCAGCATCCAAAACAACATGGGAAGGTATGAGGAATGGGACATGAAATTTGGGGGGGGGCTATACTGGTTATTGGGCATTGTCATACTAGGTATTCTTCACTTGTAATGAGTATGAGGTTGAGCTATACCAGATCGGGCTATATAATGCATTGTGGATGCCCCAATTCAAAATCTACGGATAACCGGAGCTATTTCTGGAGTTTCTTAGATGATCATACCTGGCCCCCAAAACCTTCCACCTCCATCATTGGGAAGTCAGGATCACCCTATGCGATCTCCCCTAAATTGGTGTAATCTCACTAATGGAGTTTTAATATGAATAATTCCTTCTGCAGTGATCATGGGGTTAGGAAACCAACTGAATCTTGGAGTCCCAATGTTGGCATGCCTCTACATCCAATTAGGGAATGTCATGAGAGGAAACATACCCAGGAGAATCTTCAGTCGAAACCAATTTCTACATGGGTGTATTTTGGTACACATTGGTGGGTAAAAATTTCCTAATGCCATCACTCCCTTGAATCCTAGACTACAGCCCTCACTCCTCAGTATAGTCATGTTTAGACTTGTGACTCTTGAAAAATAGGGGTTATGGCCAATATTGTAAACACTGGGAATTTCAAAATTCATCCATTCCCAACCCCCTCCGGATAGATGGTAAATAATATGGATAGGGTTATAGAGGAACTTGAGTACATATAGTCCTTATGAGGTGGATTGTTCATTTCCATGATAGATGAAAACAATTATTGTGAACCGTACACTCAATATTGTTTCACCCTCTAGTTTGGATTCATTTAGTAGATGATGAAGAAATTCTACATGGGGATACATGAGGAAATTAATCTCTATATCCTTTGTCAACAATGGTGGATATTCATGACTAAAGGCTTGGGTGAGGTCATCATGATTCCACCAACCAATATCAAATCCAGCCTATCCCAAAATTATACTAGTAATTGTATAGAAACATATCCCAATGTAATCCAAAATCAGTGTGTGAGGTGGGTTGGGACATTAGGAGAGATGTAGGGTCAGAAGGTATGATGATGGATGATATTCGATGTTCCCTCCAAGAATTGATGGATCATGTCTAGGTAGTGATAAGGGTAGAAATGGGGGGAATCTTAGGGTTCTGTTACACCCCCAACCATTTTGAATTTTGGGATTCCTTGGAAGAAGCCATGTGAGTAGGCTAGGAGTTCTTGGCCAAAGAAGATCCTAACTAGAGTGGATCTACGGAATTATGTTATCTATTATACCAATCCATTGATGTAATATATCATGCATTATAGGTGTAATAGGGAATGTTGAGGTTGTCCCTGATGATAGAGAAACTATGGATGAGTCTCACCTAATATGGGATTAAGATTCCAGAGGTTGGGCTCACTAGGATCATAGCCTGCAATGGATTCCTTGAAGAATTTTACTACCTACTTAAGATGGATAACTTATCACATTGGAATAGGGAGGTCATCCCTACTTCCACCCAAGTACAGGTGATGTTCGGTTCTAATCCTAAAGAGATAGCATATGTTGAGGTGTTGACCCATGGTGCATCATTATCTGGTACTGATAAGTACGGTTCTAGTGATGAGGAGTCCTAGGGACCTTCCACTAGCTAGAAACTTCTTAGGAGATCAAAGTGTTCACTCCTGGGGATGATGTCCTAACCAATCTATTATTGATTAGGGTAATTCTAACTTGATCTCTCATTCCAAAATTTCTTTCCTTTAAAGGTGGTAACCCAAGATATTGTATTATATAGGAAACTATCACGGAGATCCAAGGGGGCCTAATGAGAGGGGTGTGAGTGCCTCTATAGAGTTTGAGGAGCCTGCCTCAAAGTCTTCTCTAGTATTCCCAGCGGGAGTGATTCCTATAGAGGATTTATAAGGGAATTTTTTCAATTATATAGACTTCCTAATCATCTATGGGGGGACATTACCCTACATTATAATGGAAAATCCTACCCCCATTGAGGTAGATCACCCAGGGGAACTCATCATCAAGATCCATGTTCCTCAAGGTAAGGCTGAGTTAATTAAACTAATCACATTATATCCTTCTCATGGTTGTATGATTTAATTTCACTAACATTTCTACTTTATGAAGCTTCATTTTAGGTGATATTGAGAGGACCAGTGCCATATTTTGAGGTGTTAACTTGTGTCGAGGGGTCCGTAGTGGTGTAATTTCTATTCAAGTCCCCATGAATGGATTCCCTTCAAACTCTCACATCTTATAAGTTCTTTTCTATTATGAAATTTATGTTTGTCGTGATTTTTTTCATAGGTCAAATTGAATAACATGTCTTCATTTGAAATAGTGATTGAGTGAGTGTGTTCCAAGAAAACATAAGTGGATAGGGAAGTTGGGGTGCTACCCCAAATAGCTGATCCAACCCTTGGGGATTTGGTCATTTAGGGAATTCTAGCCTCGATCCTAGGAGGAAAAACTATTTCATTTGTTGATAATAATGTGGTAAGGTCAAAATAGAGGCTAGTGAATATGTTTATGCTAGTGAAGGGTTGGACCAGGATGTTTCTCCTATTGATATGGAGCTCAATCCATTTAAGAGGATCCCATATGAAGACCATACTTATACTATTGTTGCATTTTTTTTAGAGTATATGACAACAACACCTAATGAATTAAAAGATTATAGGTTCTTTTTTGTAGAGGAGAACCACATTTTCTATTACAGGGTGTAGAGGATAATGTAGAACTTTATCACACATTCTATGAATCCACGGTGTCAAATGATGTCTCTTTACCAATAGCTACTAAACCTGGGAACTGGAGGAGAGGATGCTCATGATCTCTACAAATTGGTCTGTGATTATCATTCAAAATTATTGTTTGTATAAAATCAATAGTTTGATGTTTCCTAACATAAGGAGAAATTTGAAGGTACCAAGAAGCTTCATGCAATAGAATAAGAATTTATGTGACTAGAAGGTTAAGTTTGTGAGAACATAGTCATCATTAATGTTCAAACAGAAATAACTATACAATTAAGGTCCCAATTGGATGTTGATGAGGCTATGATGGTAGGGGAAGCATCACTGATGAATGATTTCCAAGATGAGTAGGTTTGGGTATGAATTAAAGCTGAAAAGCTCACCCGGTGTCCAAGGTGGAAGATTCAATGCTTTATAGAATATAAAAAACCTGTAGGACACTCACCATAGGTTGGTTGATGTGAAGAACTCAGTTGATGAGGTAGATCCTTAGTGAGTTCTAGTTTGGTTGAAATAAATTACATTCCCTAATTTTTGGATGACCCTCCCAAACTTCTAAAATTTACTTATTTAAATTTCAAGCATGCTAAAATGTGTTATTTTTTTCTTCATCATGGTCATATTAATGAGACAACCAATAATAAATTCCTAATACTATGTGATCCATGCTTAGAGTGGGGAAATAAGGTATAAATAGAAGATTGTCCATTTATATGAGAGTTCCAGTCAAGGGTCAAACACTTGAAGTCTGAATTTTTTGTTGACCACCAGGAGTGTCCAAACTGGAAATGATTTGGTTGGAGAATGGGTCTCTCTACACGAGTGAATTAATTTCTCAATGTTCAATATTATAAATATTGGGTAATTCCAAGGGAATTGAATTCTATCAGAATAAGGAGGATGAAGAGCTTGAATCGGTATGCCTAGGATCTTGAACACAAAGGGGGTGAACCAATGATAGAGGATGACTACTAGCCATGTTCAAAACAAATATTCCACTATCCTTCCATCAGGGATGAGGAAAACATATGAGGGTTAAAAAATGACCAGGTTCAAAACATGGGACCAATAAAAATGTTGTTTGAAATCTTTTGGATCTCTTTTCCATGATGGTAGGTGATCTAGTGTGGCCAGAAACCATTATCATTAGGGGGCTCATTCAGATGTAAAAGATAATGCTGATTCAAATCAAGGAATACATGAAGCATGGGGATGAATTTAGGGTGTGTTCAAATGGATTTAAATATCCTTGGGATTATTCCACTATAGTTCTGAGCAAATTAGGTTGGAATATCAGTTGGAATGAAGTTCAAACTCATCTTCCAAGGTGAGCGTCATCTTAGATACCAGAAAATAGTCCAAGAACTCGAATGGTGTGGTAGGTAACTAGAATTGAAGGGGGAGAAGCTATTCATAGGTTATATATTAAGACATTTTTTATTTTTACATCATTTCATGTGTAAGAAGGGCGTGTATTTTAAATTTTTTCAGAAATGACTTTAAATTCACAATTTGATGTCATGCGGTGAAGGAAATGTGTTTTAAATTTTAATTTCAACTGACTATGATTATTGTAGCATGGTTTAGCATCTTTTTACTAGAAAATCTGAACAAATGTGAATAAATCCCACCTAGTCTTGTTGGTGGGATGCATGAGAAGAAAACAAATGGGTGGTGCCTCATAGGGGAATGCATGAAGAAAAGTGATCTAAGATTTGGCTCTAAAGTTTTCTTGAACTAATGGGGTCCAAAGAAAATAGTTGTGTTTTTTTCAGGGCCCATGGTGGGTTCTTCTAGATTCTTAATTTTTTATTTATGCCCACATTTTTTTCCAACGCATGAGAGTGGCTTGGAATGTAGGATTTTTACTTTCTGTTAGGTTTCCTCAATGGTTTTTTACTTGATAGATGTATGTGCCTCTTACCACAAGTAGTTTAAGGTCATTCTTGTTGGACCAAGAAGTTGAAAATAATTTAAGGACAAAATAATTAGACCTAGAGTTAAAAATAGTTTAAGGTCATAATGTTTAGACCTTGGGGAATGTGTCAAAGGAGTGTGTGTGAAACAGAAGAGAGGTAACCCAATGTAAATTCAGGTCCAAGGTGGCCTAATGTCACATAGAATATCTTTGAGACAACTCATACAAGTTTAAGGTCATGATTCTTGGATCTGGAATTATTTTTTAAGGTCATTGATTTGAAAACAATGATTTTATTCTCTATTAAGGGGATACTATGTGCCTCATCCTTGATTTTTGAAAATCTTCCTATGATCCTAATCCCACATGATCTATGCTCGATGTGAGAAACAAGGAGCAGTAATGGGTTCTCATTGTTTGCAGGGGAGAACAGAGTAAGGGGAAAAAGTAAATAACATGGGGAAGTCCCAAAAGATTCCAAATTATTTAGTCACCATATTCATTTGTATGGGGAAATTACACATAAGGTCCTGGGATTCCCATCAGAGTAAATGGAAGTGTAAAGGAAGGTAAATCGTGGATTCCAAGACATGGATAGTAAGAAGGTGATTATTGGTTGGTGGGGAACAACCGTTCACCATGTTCAAAACTTAGGTTCCACACCTTCACCAGTTAAGTATTGGTATAAAAATACAATATTGACCATTTAACATGTTCAAAACATGGGAACCACTATTTGTTACCAAGGAAATTTTGAGGCATGTTCCCAGGATGGAGGTTATCCAGTGTGCCCAAGCACCATTGATGTTAGGGGGACTTTTCAAATTGATAGTATTATGAGGATTCAAATCGAAGGGAATGAGTTAGGTGTGTACTATAACTAGGATAATAGACATGAGTGTCACTATGTATCCCATGGTAATGGGAATCATTCCATACATAGAACTAAAATATAACTAGGTAGGGGACCAATTTCGGGAGGGTAGGGCCCTTTCTGGAGAGGATGAAGGATCATCCCATATTTATCATATGAGGCATAATATTTTCAACGCATAGGGTAATGATATATTTTAACATCATGTTCTAAGGATGTTGGTTCCATTCATCCAATATTTTTCATAAGAGGCATCCTATGTTCATCACATTGGGTAAGGCTTCATTTTAACATCATGTATTGAGGACGTTGGTTTTGGACATCCCATATTTATCTTATGAGGCATCCTAGTTGTGGTTTAATAATTATTCATAGATGTATAATCTCAACTATTTCGACACTAGTTATTCAAGAGAATATATTATGGGTGTTTATTTTCTATTTAGTGAATACAATATTAATAAATTTATTGGAGAATAATAAAGTGATATTTATTTAATAAATAAATAGTCATTATTCAAGTTTTAATAAATATGTTGGAGGATTGGTGGTATGAGTTAATGATCTAGTGAGAAATAATAATATTGAATTTTGTTTTATTAAATAATATTTAATTGTAAATCACAAGATAATCACATGTCAAGAAATAATAATTTTTTAGTTATTATTTGACATGGGGTTTTTGCTAGGATTAATAAAATAATTAAGGAACTTGTACAAATTATTTATTATTACCATAGTAAATTAAATACCTTGTTATATTATTATCTTATTATCCAAGCACTATCTAAGAGATGCCTAAGGGGTTGTTCACAATGAATTAGAGAAAATATCTCAAGCCTAGAGAGTTCTTTATTCTCCAAAAATGCTATTAATAATGAGAGTGATCCTCCACCATCGAATCAAGGAGAATTCTTTAAAAGTGGTTCTTAAAGAAATTGAAGTTAGACATCCCAAGAATAAGGATATTTTGTTCTAGCACATGGAGACTCCTTTGGAGACATCCAGAGATACATTAAACATGTTTGGATCACCTCTAGAGGAATCCTACACTTGGATTCTACAATGCAAGGATGTTACACCTACAAATTTGTGGATGAACACATCAATGAAGAAAGAGTCACTATGTAGGTAATTATTTAATTAAATTAAATTAATTATAAAAAATATGTTGTTCCTCTCTCTTGGTTCAAGTTTTCTATTAATTTGTCTGAATACTTGATTCAATTCCATAGATAATGGTGTTCATCGTTGTATTGATCCCAGATTGTTCATTGAATATGGGAAAAATTAATGTTGGGAATCGTCCCTCCTGCGCTTCTGCTGCACCTGAAACCTACAAGTAGTATCAAAGGGGGATATTATTATTTATAATTAATTAAATAATTCATTAATGATTTCAAAATTAATAATTTAATTTTTCAATTCATGTTTAATCATTCTTTTAATATGAATTCTGAGATCTACTTCTCCCTCTATCATTTCTCACATATCTAACAAAAACGATTAATTTTATGATTAAAATTATATCAAGGATCTCATCTAGAGGTGCCAAGGGTTCTGTCTAGGTAACACAGTAGTACATGCTATATAGTCAGATCTACATGTCGTGTAGTTGTGTTCAGTGCATCAGGAGTAGTTCATAAATTACTCGAGCCATGTGTATTTATGACACATGGTGTAGTTAATTCTTACACTGCATGTTGACCAGGAAAAACTGGCGCACATTCGGCTAGACTACACACCGTGTGGCCCACTAGACATGGTGTGTAGTTCCTTTCAGGTCAAGGTCAGGTTGTGTATCCCATACATGGCTTAACCGACCAATGACCATGTAACACGGAGTCAACACGGTGTGTGGCCCATTGTACACACCATATACTAAAATATTTCTAAATTACACCTCACATGTTGAGTCCCAAGGTGGGTACATCAGATACACAGTGAATAATGTACACACTATGTAGATCAGATATACTTGTCGTGTACTGTTACCTATTATGCATATTTAAAATATATTATATTTTATAACCCTTAAGACATATACTTTTGTTTGGACGTAAATCTCAGACACGCCATGTGATAGTCTTAACATGTGTGTGTGTGTGTGTGTGTGTGTGTGTGTGTCTATATATATCTATTTGTGTGTGTGTTTTGTTAACATCTGCAAAATATTCAAAATTTACACATCATGTATGAGTTGTATTACAGTTATTATTCTATGTGCATGATAAAGGTCACAAAGAATAAATTGTATATAAATATAATAAATGTTGGTGGTTTTGGATGGGTATTCACTGGGTTACCTCCAAGGTAGAAGTCATGTACCCAGTTAATTTTAAATGAATTTATTAATTTGTTTAAAATTATAAAGGATGAGAATATCAAGGAAATCCATAAAAATGTTTAAGATAGAAGGATTGATTAATTAAAGACAATAATTAATTGATTTGAGGATGATTTATATTAAATAAGAACGATTAAAGAATTGAATGATAGTTTTATTAAATGTGTAATTTTTTGCATGCATGTGGATGATCATGTGCTAGGCCAGACCTTTTGTATGTGATTGGTTTCCTTTTAATTTATTAAATTAAATTATTGGTCTGTGTTCCTTCTCTCCTCATTAATAGGCAGGGTCTATGTGCCCATGGAATATTTTAGGTAAAACCCCTTTTATCCCTCACCTGCATGTGATTAAAAGCATATGTAATGGACAAAGCTCCCATTCTAGTAGTGGTGGTTAATGTTTGGATCCAAGGTGAAACCAATCCCAGGATAAACAAAGGTGGAAATGTGGAAAGCTGTAAACATGAACCTAATTGGTTCAAGGTGTTTCTACGCTAGTTCAATGCTTATTTCATCAAGCTCTAGATAAACTAACCATTACAAAAAGATCATGATCATATCCTTTGTTTTACTTCTATCAGTTGTATGTCTATTCATTATGGATGTTTTTTCACAGTCACATAATTAATCAATTAACAAGCATGAAAGATGTAACTAAAATAAACTGGATTATGCGTAAATATTATCTAATGCATGGTTAATCACTTAATATTATCCCACTTAATGTTAACAAGCATGTGAAAAGATAATAAATGGAAATTTACAAATAAAGGATAAAATCCCTTAATAAAATATTAATTCAGTATAGCCTTCCATTACTTCAGTTTGAATCAAACCATAGTTCAAAGTGATTGACTATCCAAATTGGGGTGCTTTCAATTATCGAGGAATTCTAATTTGAGGTTTTGGGTTGACTTGACTTAGTTTACATCAAGAGTTGACTACCAAATCAGGACATGGTGTAACTAAGAGGCAAAGGTCGAGGAAATCCAAAATTAAGGATTTTAGGATCGGGGAGTCCACTCAACGGATCAAGGAGTTGTGAGTTAATATAGTTAGAATTTGGAATGCCTACCTAAAACCTTTAAAATTTCTTGACCAGCCAAATTTGGGGTAATGTAAAGGGAAATATAGATCATTACCACTAGAATATCCAAGCAATGGGATATTCTGAGGCTAAGGGTGACGGCTATTGGGTTTCGATAAAATAGTGGGAGAATAATAAATATTAATTGATTTATTTGTCTTTATTTTATCAGTTTAAGTACTAAAACTATGTTAATATTATTTTTAGAAATGGAATTAAAAATTACATCAAACATATTGTTGTGATCAATACTTGAGAAGTAAAACCTTCTCATCGACACTAATTTCTAAGAGTGGCAAAGGTGCCTTTGGGTCATCCTTTGTCATTAAAGGAACTATATGTGTTGGAAGAACATTTAACAGTTGTGCCTATAAATGAGGCGAGTGATGAAGAGCTCTCTATGTATGAGAAACATCTGAATGATACTGTAGAAATTCAGTACCTCATGTTATCATCCATTACCAATGATCTTTTGAAGCAACATGAGGAAATGGATACTAATTGCATGATTTCTCACCTTTAGGATCTATATCAAGAGAAGGTCATACAAGAGAGGTATGATATCTACAACACATTTTTTACCACTAAACTCGGAGAGTCTATTCCATCTGGGACATATATAGTCATGATTATTGGCTACATTGAGCATATGAATATCTTAGAGATAAAATTCCAGGATGAGTTTCGTATAGATCTCATACTATCATCACTTCCCAAGACCTTCTCTAGTTTTATTGTGAATTATAATATGAGAAACAATGAGAAGATTCTATCAGAACTTCTTACTTTAATTATCCAAGTGGATAGGGTCATGGGGCATGAAAATCCATAGTCTTTATGGTGAATATGAAGAGGAAGGACAAGTAAAGGGGACTAAGACTTATAAATAGTCTAAATACCTCAATCACCATCCAAACAAGAATAAGAAGATCAATATGTAGGGTAATGAAAAGGAGAAAATATTCTTTGCATGTGGAACGTCAATCCACTAGAAGAGGAACTACACCCCTAGGAAAGGGGAATCCAAAGGTTCATTCATTATCAATTGAAATATTTAAATTTCTACACATTGGGTATTAGATACATCTTTTGGTTCTCACATCTGTATTCAAATGTAGGAAGCAAGTAGATTCTAGAAAATTTCCAAATGAGAGGTGGACCTGCGAGCAGTCAATGGTGTGAGGTTAGGTGCTCTCTCTATTGGTGACTACCATCTCACATTGCAAACATGAATGATTTTGGTTTTATATGGATGTTATTATGTACCTGGTATTAAAAAAACATAATTTATGTATCAATTTTGGATACAGATGGGTTTATTTTCAAGTTCTAAAATAAAATTTGTTTCTTTTCTAAGGACGATATATGTTATGCTATGGTGCATTCAAATAACATTTTTTATGTATTAAATTACAAAAACCCAATGATGGAAATTGATAATAAATTAAGTTCACACGACTCATATAACACCCATTTATGGCATCACCATCTCGGTCATGTAAATGAGAAGCTTTTGACAAAGCTTTGTAAATATGGTTATTTAGACTCTTATGAGATAAAACCACTTGATAGATGTCATGCTTGTTTATAATGGAAAATGACCAAACCACCATTTGGTGTATAGGGTGAAAGGGAAAAAATATTCTAGGATTGGTACACACTAATGTGTGTGGACCATTTCTAGTAGAAGCTGGAGGTGGATGTTATACTTTATAACTTTTACTGAGTACTTGAGTAGATATGGCTATATTTACTGGATGAGGTATAAGTCTGAGTCCTTTGAGAAATTCATGGAATTCAAGAATGAAGTATAGAATCATCTTGTTAATAAGATAAAGAAACTTTGATCAGATCGAGGTGGATAATATCTTAACCAAGATTTCATCAACTTTTTACAAGAGTTTGGGATTCTATCTCAAATCGCTCCACCTTATACACCACAATGGAATGGTGTTAATGAAAGGGGGAACCATACCTTGTTGGACATGGTAAGGTCGATGATGAGTCATACAAATCTTCTGTTATCCTTTTAGGGATATGGATTACAAACTGTGGAATATACATTAAACCAAGTACCAAATAAAGAGGAAACTGGAATTACCTTCGATCTATGGAGTGGAAAGAAACCCATTTTATCACATAAATGTGTATGGGGATGTGAGGAATTTGTTAAGGATTTCTCAAGAAACAAACTATTACCCCATGGAACGAGGAGTATCTTTATAGGGAATCCCAAGGAAATAATGGGATACTACCTATACAACCCCTTAGAAAAGAATGTTACTGTTACCAGACAATCCATCTTTCTTGAGAGGGAGAACATCCTAAAAAGAGATAATGGGATCAAGATTGAATTCACTGAAGTTGATGCACAATATACATAGCATTTGGTATAAGAACAAGTTCCAAAGGTCCTCGTAGAAAAGGTGGTTCTTGAAACACAAGTACTGCGTATGAGTGTAAGAGAGGTATGGGAACTCGAGAGATATGGTTTTCTAGTCACTGAGGATGGTGACTCATTATTATTAGAAAATGATGAATCTATCTCCTATAAGGAGGTAGTTGAGAGATCCAAAGCTACAAGATGGATAAAAGATATGAATTTTGAGATGGATTCCATGTATCATAACCGAGCTTGGGTTTTAGTCGATACACCAGTTGATGTAAAACCTGTTGAATATAAATGGGTATTCAAGAAGAAACTAGACATATAAGGTAAAGTAAGTACCTATAAAGAAAGGCTAGTGGATAAAGGGTTTAAACAACATCAAGGAATTGACTGTGATGAAACCTTTTTTCTATTTCCTATATTTAAATCCATCATAATCATATTTTCCATATCAGCTTACCATGATTATATTATTTGGAATATGGATTTCAAAACTACATTCCTTAACAGGAACCTTCAAGAAGATGTCTATATGAAAAAACCAGATGGGTTTGATACACCAGGTGATACCAAAAGGATTTTCAAGTTGTAGATATCTATTTATGGATTTAATAATGTATCTAGGTCATGGAACATTTGATTTTACGAATCCATAAAATAAATTTGTTTCAGTAAAAATGAATGTGAGATGTGTGTCTAAAAAAATGTTTAATTAGAATGTGGTCATTATCCTAGTAGTATATGTTGATGACATATTACTTATTGGAAATGACATACCAATCTAACAATATGTTAAGTAAAAGTTGAAAAAGTGCTTCTCCATGAAAGACATAGGTGAATCAGCCTATATTTTAGGGATCAAGATCATTCGTGAGAGATCCAAGAGGCTACTTGTACTAAGTCAAAGTACATATATTCTCCAGATACTAAAGATATTTAGTATGAAACAATCCAATAGGGGATTGGTTCCAGTGTCAAATGGATTACATATTTATAAGAAAATGTGTCCCTAGACACAAAAAGAGATAGATAGAATGAGTAAGATCCCATATGCTTTAGAAATAGAATATATTAGGTAAGTCATGTTATGTAGTAGACTTGAGTATGGTAGGCAGATATCAAGCAGATCTAGGAGAAAAACATTGGACTACTGTTATGACTATACTTAAGTATTTGAGAATAACTAAGGATATGTTCCTAGTGTACGGAAGAGACGAGGAGATTTTCATCATAGGGTATACAGATGTTGATTTTCAGACAGATCATAATGATCTGAAGTCTCAATCGTGATATTTTTTCTTTCTCAACAGAGGAGTTCTGAGCTCGAAGAGTTAAAAGAAGCCTATTTTCACTGATTCTATAGTAGAGTCTGAATATATAATGGCTTCTAATGTAGCCAAGTAATCTGTCTAGATTCAAAACTTTGTTTTGGAGCTTGATGTGGTACATAGCAGTAAAGGCCATATAACATTTTTTTGTGATAATACTGCAATGGTGGCTCTTGAAAAAGAGTCAAGGTCACATCAATAGAAAAATAAAATACTCTAGAATTATCACCTCTTAATGGATTTCTATAAAATGGGTGAATTTTTAGCAAGCAGATTATCCACAAAAGATAACATGGCAGACCCCTTGACTAAAGGCCTATCTTAGCAGAATAATGAATATCATGTGAGAGCTAGTGGATTGAATATTGTTTACAGTTGGATGAAAGTGGGAGACTGTTGGAGTTAGTGCCCTAGAACCAACTTCTTTGTACATTGTGATAAACATGTATTCATTGGATGAATATTAATAAACTTCTTATCACATCATGAATTTTCTTCTTCATGACATTGTATGTGATAATGTCCTAAGAGCAGTTGTCACACTAAAAGGTCATAGTGGATCCCTACTATAATGAGAACCCATAAGTTCCATGACACTATTATTTAATTTAATTTATATAGCCAATGATATTATTTGAAGGGACACAAATGAGACAATATATCATTGGTGGAGACTCATAGAACATTGAGTCACCTTTCCATGGTGTGCACCCTTGGTAATGTCCATGAGGATATTATGATAACAAGACCCGCCAATAGGAAATACACATTTATAAATGACATTGGATGTTTCTATATAGGGACATGTAAATTGGTCCTTAGATTTTTAAGATTATTATTAATGGGTATTATGACTCATTCACTTAGATGTATTGGTGAAAATTTTGACAACATATGTTCAAGGTGAGGTAGGATATGATGGGTGTGTCACGAGTAATAATGCATTAATGAATAATGCGAGAAAGGATTTGTCCTTTATGTTCCATAACAGAAGTTGAAATCTCATGCCCTTTTCTATAAATGATATAGCCTAAATAAATCCATGGCCATGGTGTTATATAGGCAAGTTAAACTTTAAAGAAGTCAAATATTGATAAATCAAGCACATGTGTTGATGGAACTTGCATGAAACCCACTTGATTGGAGATATCAAGAAAAAGGGATTATATTACATGGTAAACATTAATATGAGGTGAAGTTTAATTATAACATTAACTTATTTCTCTATGGGTTCATTGGCATGTTGTTAGATTATAACCTTGGACTTTTGGTAGGTTCACCTAATTCCACTGATAAAGAGGCCTAGAGGGTCACACACAAAGTGTATCTAGTATCTCAGTTAAATGATATATTATTTAAAAAGTTGAATAAATATTCTACTTGGTTGTGGTTTAATAATTATTCATTGATTCCTAATCACATTTATTTCAATAATAGTTATTCAAGAGAATATATTGTGGGTGGAATAATTAATAAATATTTTTTTTATTTAGTGAATATAATATTTATATATTTATTGGATAATAATGCAGTGATATTTATTTAATAAATAATTCCTTATTCAATGTTCAATAAATATGGTGGAGGATTGGTGGAATAAGTTTATAGTCCGGTGAGAAATAATAATATTTAATATTATTTGATTAAATAATATTTAATTATAACTCACAAGATAAGCGCCTGTTAGAAAATAATAATGTTACTATTATTATTTGATTCTAGGGGTTTTGGTAGGATTAATAAAATAATTAAGGAACTTGTGAATTTTTTTTATTATTACCCTAGTGAATTTAATACCTAGTTATATTATTCTGTTATTAGCCAAGCGCTAGCCAAGAGACTATTAAGGGGTTGTGCACAATGAATTGATGAAAAGCTCTAAAGCCTAGAGAGTTCCTTCTTTACCAAGAATGATCTCAAGAATGAGAGTGGTCCTCCTCCATTAGATCAAGGAGAATTATTTATAAGGAGTTATCAATGGTATAGAATGTGGACATCATAAGTGCAAGGATATTTTGTGCTATCACCTGGAGAATCTTTCAGCGGTGTTTGGTGATATGTGGAACACGTGTGGATCACCGCTTGAGGAATCCTACACTTGGAGGAAATTATTTAATTTAATTTAATTAATTATAAACAAAATATTTTGATCCTCTCTCTTGGTTCCAAGTTTCTATTCCATTTTCTATATTCTTGATTCAATTCTGTGGATAATAGCGTTCATCGTCGTATTGATCCTGGATTGTTCATTGAATATGGGAATAATTAAAGTTGGGCATCGTCCCTCCTGCACTTCCATTGCGCCCGGAACCTACAATTCTTGAACCTAAATAGGAATTAGTACTTAAAGGATGTTCAGGTGGTTCAAGAGTTACTCATTGTTTCAAAGAAAGATCCATGTGGTCCATGCACCATACAAGGAAATATTCAATCCAATTTTACATAGTTTAAGTTCATGATACTTGGACTAGGGGGAGGTCCCAAAATAGGTCATTGTTGAGATTGGTATTGGGATATTAGATACAATAATCCCTAAAAATCCCATCTACCATAAGAATCAATCCACACATTGTTCTATAACACAGCATGGTGGGAGACTGGTTTTAAAAGAGTGGTGTCTTCTCTGGAGAGAACATAAAATCATCTCATATTTTTCATATGAATAGTCCTATATAACACATGGTAAGGTTTTAGTTTAACATCTTGTGTTAAGGATGTTCATTTTGGTCATCATATATTTTTCATATAAGGCATCATATATAACATAGGGTAAGGTGGAAGTTTAACATTAACTACTGAGGATGTCAGTTTTGGTCAGCCCATATTTTTCATATGAGGCATCCTATGTTCATCACATAGGGTAAGACTATAATTTAACATCAAGTTCTAAGGAATTTTGTCTTGATCATGTCACATTTATCTTGTGATTCATCCAATATTCATCACATAGGGTAAGAACACTATTTAACATCATGTACTAAGGATATTGGGCTTTGAGGTTTAGGGTCATACATCTCTAACTGAGGGTACTTCCAGTTTAAGATCATGGAACTTGTAATAGAGGGGTAATAGTGTAAGGTTGTAATTCTTTGACCTAGGGGTTGTAAATAGTTAAATTCATAATGATTGGACTAAGTTTCTATAGTTTAAGGTTGTGTAGCTTTGACCATAGCATTCATGAAAATTATTTATTTAGAAACATGGCATTGGTGGGGGTGTGATACACTCCCGAAAAATGGTAAATAAAGAGTATTTCCCATTGTAATAGAACTTATGGATAATATAAGATCCTTTATATTTGGGTTCTTTACCTAGTTGCTTCTTTCAAGGTATCATTGGGGCTCTAAGTTCTTGTACCATGTCACCCTGAAGGACGAAGTAGAGGTGAACTTTATTATTGAATGCCCTCACTACATTTTTTGGTGTCTCTATAAATATGGAAATGCATGAATCCTAGTTTCCCGAAGATCTTTCAAATCAACTAGAAATACTTATGCTATTCTTTGATGGAATTCTGTCATTCTTTCTAGCATTTTCTAGTCATAAACAGTCATTCTGAGTGACCAACACTAAACCTCTATATGTAAAAATAATTTTTTTTCCTTACACTAGGTAGTATGGGGTTACTTATGTGGAACTTAGAGATGTATTCTAATAGGCCCAGTGGGTGTTAGAGAGTTTATTAAGACCAATATTTTTTATCTATCCCACCATCTTCTTCATAATGTTATAGAGGTTTTTTTTAATACCTTAATCTTTCCACTAAAATTATCATGATAGCAAGAAGTGTGTTTAGAACATATGTTGTACTTGGTGTACAATTTCTTCAACATGGAAACTCATAAATTAGTGTCATTGTCTCTAAAAATGTTGTGACTAACCCAAAACCAATGAATGATGTGAGAGTTACAAAAAATGATCATAGTATGGTTTTTAAATTCATTGAGGGGAACAGCTTCTTCCCACTTTGAGAAGAATTCCATTATGGTTGAAAATAACCTGCATTGTCAGGTCATCGCTGGTGGTTAGGGACCCACAACATCGATTCACCAAATTGTGAAGGCCCAAGAGTATTTTCTAGTGTTAAGAAGCTATGGTATTGGATATTAGAAGATAGTGTGGGTATAAAAATTATAACACCTCTTGGTGAGATCAATTAAGTCTTAAACCACGGTAATCTATAAGTAATCCAGCCTTCAAATTTAGTGGAAATCTTTAATCCAACATGATGAGCACCACAGGATCCAGTGTGGACCTATTGAATGACCTAAGGTATCTCATCCCCTTGGATGTAATAGATAAGGACTCCATTAAACCCACACCTATATAGAGTTTGTTCATGTTTGGGGGCACTATGGCGGGTAAACTGTGCTACACACTGGTGAATTCACTCATGCTCATCTTAGCCTGGTGAGAGAGTTACATGTTATAGATACTTGAAAAATGGACTCATCCATTCAGGATTTACTCGAACATGGGGATATTTGAGGGCCTTTGTGTAGAAGTACCAGAATCCACATGATATACTTGTAGGTTTCTATCATATGAAGAAGTGTGGGTGATGAACCTTTAGTGTTCCACAAGAATGACCAATTAATTATGGTAAGTATCCTCAAGGGATGAAAATAGGCTTTCAAAATAATCGGCTCGACCTTTTTTTGATCAGGGAACATGATTCACCTTTGGTAGGGAAGGGGACTGAGCCGTTGACTAATTATTCTATTCCAACAAGGATATAAGTTCTTTATTTTTGACGAGGTATTCACCCTCAATCTACTTGGTGACTACCTTGGAGTCTCTGTTCGCATGTAAACAAGGTGAATCAATCTATAAGTCCTACCGGAGACCAATTATAAGATCTTGATACTCT
This sequence comes from Viscum album, assembly GCA_963277665.1. Taxonomy (NCBI): domain Eukaryota; kingdom Viridiplantae; phylum Streptophyta; class Magnoliopsida; order Santalales; family Viscaceae; genus Viscum; species Viscum album. The sequence goes on along the minus strand of OY728123.1, from coordinate 1,455,053,766 downwards.
ACCTCATTTTTAGTACAGCCTTCAAACAATAGGATTACGTATCGTAGGATGACCTGTATAGAAGTGATGAAGACAATCTCTAGACCTACCTTGTTGAATTTAGTTTTGTTAAGACATATATCATTTGGAATCTGGGATCCACCCTCAAAATCCATCTTCTTGGAGAATGACTTCATTTGGGAACTCAACATCCAGAGTATGTTCCTAAAGGGTTGGGTACGTGTCTAGGAAGCCTGCCAGTTCTTGTCCCTTGAAGTCTTTTTAAAGGAAAAATCTGATGTCGAATTACTAGGGGATTACTTCATAGTATTTCAATCACCCTATCAGCATGGGCTGGAAAATAATGTACTTTAGCATAACAACATGGGATACCAGCTGTATCTCATAGTACTACAAATGGTATCACAACTTCTACACTGTGAAGAATAATGCAATTCAACTCTTTTTGATGGGGGTGTATCTGGTATCTATGTCAATGAGAATGTAGATGAGATAACATAGACTATTTTTTATAGCATCATTATTATTTTTTGGGCTAATAGAGTACTAAGGTATCATTCTAGGGTGGTCACATAGATAACCAGAGTCTTTCCTAATATGGGTGGCTTTAGAACTAGAGGTTGTAGAATGGATTTCTTAATATCCTAAAAGGTACTCTAAAAATACTCATCCCATTGGTAAAAAGATCCTTTATTTATGATCCTCAAAAGGGGATTACACTTTCCATCCATATTTTCAATAAATCGATGAATATATGATAAGTGTCCTTGGAAACCTTGAAAATCCTGAACGTTTCATGGGGGATGCATTTGGATGATACACTTTATTTTTTCTAGGTTTATCTCAATTCCTCTGTATCTGAAAATGAAGATGTGAAATTTTCCATATGTGAATTTGAATGCACACTTCAAGGGATTCATTTTTAAGTTATAGGAATGAAGTAAGTTGAACACTTTCTCAAGGTCTCTGAGATAGTCTTAGCATTGGCGATATTTGACCACCATATCAACCACATAACACACCTCCAATGTCTCATGAAGTGATTTGAAGATGTAGTGCATGACATGATGGTAATTGGATCCATCATTCTTTATGTTTAAAGGAATCACCTAGTAATTGAATATTCCCTATGGTGACCTGAAGGTAGTGTATTTATCATCCTTTAGGTCCATCTAGATCTGATTGCACATGGAATATTTTTCCATGAAGGATGGAACCTGGAAAACTGGTTGTAAAATCAATCTACTTTTTTATCATTGGAATGGTAAATTCATATTTTTGATAATAGTGGTTGAGGTCCCAAAATTTGATGAAGACCCTGTTTTATCCGTTCTTCTTCCTGATTGGGACAATATTTTCAATCCACCTGGGGTACTGTACCTCTTTTCATAAGTTGGATTTAATAATCTTGTTAACTTCAACCTCAACCATGGAACCACAGGAGGGGTGCATTTCTATGGAGGTAGTTTGAATCCTTAATGACCCATTGTGAGGAAAAGAAATGAATTCAATCCTAGGGGTATAGGTCTAGAATCTCACTATATATCCAATTGAATGAACCATGGTGTTATTTCAAGAAATACACATACCATTATTTTTCTTCTAGAGACATGGATGTGTTGATGTGTATTGGTCTCAGATTTTCCACAATTCCAAGGTTTACCTGAGTCAACTCATAAAAAATGGTTGAGAAACCCTCTTAAAATGTCGAAGGGACATCATCTAGATCCTCTTCATCATCTGAGATATGAGAGACTAAGGGAGGAAGCTTCTATCCTAAAACTACATATTTAAGTATGGCATATGAACCTGATATGATAGGGGAAGAGTCTTCCACCAGGGACTCTTTATCTATAGATACTATAATGATAAAGGCTCAAAAACCAATCCCATAAGGTTTTTGACCATGAGGGCCACTCTTAATGTCAAAACAATGATGATGGGTTGACTTATGGCGACTCATCCCCACTTTTTTCAATATGTGGAAATGTTGTGCATCAATGGTCATAGGAAAAACTTGTTAGTACTTTATAGGGGTTGGTTCATCCAGTATTGATCAGACCTAACAATTGTAGTATTATGAGGTAATATTTGAGCATTCAATCTTTATAGGGACTATGAAACAACTTCATAGGTCCGATGTGGACGGTTCGAACTAATGGATTGGAAGTATGAAACTTTCTTTCATGTTTGGCCAATGATCAATTTTGGTGGCTATTAGATCATTGGGGATATTGATATGCACAAACTCATCTATATGGGGTTCTTCCAATTCCCTTTTTTAGAACCCATCATTCATATAATGGGAATCATAAGATTCTAATGGAGAATTATTACCCTAGAGTAACCATACTCAACTATTAAAGGAGTATTTGAGGACCTAGTGATATAAAGAGGGGACCACTACATGCAGGTGGAGCCAGGGCCTTCCCAATATGGGGTTTTAGGTTGTGAACTATAAGATGACCATAAATTCATTTCTTGATTCCATGCCACTGAATTGATTCTTCAGTTGAATCTTTCCACACAAATTCTACTCACTCATATCATATCACTAAATTGTCAGATTAGAGGTGATCAGATCCTCTTCCACAAGTCCCAGAGTATGAAGCATTTGGGTTGGGATGAGATTGATCCCAGAGTTAATATCCACTATGTAATGATGGAGTTCCACACCATTGAACTAGTCAGTGATATTATGTTGGCGTATTTACCCATGAATTATGGAACCTTCATCTTCTTTGTAAAATGAAATAACAGACCGACATTCATCTCATTAGGATTCCTCTATATAATAGGCCTTAGAATAAGTTTCCTTAGTCTAAACTGAAGGGGGTTTTCAAGGAATTGACTAGGTCCTCACATACCTCCTTTGATAGGCAGAGTGTGGCAAGAATTGAGATCCAAATTGGTTTATTGGAAAGGTGATTCATCACATCATACTTTTGGATGAATTGAAAGTTTATTCCTATAAAGGGTTGTTGTTAAGAAGGGAATAAAGAAGGTGCTTTAGAAAAATGTGATAGGGTCAGGATAGTGATAGATATACTTTACTATTGATTAGATGTATTTATCTAAATACCTAGAATATGGGCACCAAACGACTGAGGTCGATCCCAAGTTGGATGCAGTTGATCATGGTGTGGTTGCAGCAGAGTCGCGTGGACAACTCATATAGTCAGATATGGTGGTGTACCTGCTGGATCAGACTGGGAGGGATGTTCTTGTTCATCCCTATAAGCAGCATAATACCTGGTTTAAATAGCATGAGTATCTTGGTTTGAATTTTTATCCTACACATTCATCTATCCTAAAACACTAGCTAGGACATTCTTTCTACTAGTGTTTCCTCTACCTCTACTTTTATGGTATCAGTCAGATTTTCCCATGGTTTTCTCATATCATTCCATATCATTGACCATTGTTTAGAGATCCAATAATTCAATAGTGTTCATGGAGGTTTATTTTTTCTCCTCGTTAGTAGAATAGTCTAGGGATGGATGTACCCTAGGTGCATCAACAAATTCAGAATGCATGAAGACACCAAGGTTACGGAATGGTTTTGGAATTAATGAGAGACTCTGGTTTCTCTTGTGGTACTAATTTATTCTCCTTATATACTTTTAATTCTAAATCATAGACATGGATTTGGTGGTTAGAGGATTTATGGTGAATGTAGTAGGTTTTGGTTTTCTGAAGTGAGTACAGATAATTACATGGGAATGAGAGACTATCTTATGATCCAACCAATCATTATAATATCGTGTTCCTGGTTCAGAATCCTACTTCCAGTCACTAGAGTCTTCATTATCACTATCATGTTTGGTGGATACTTATTTCACCAATTCTGGGACATCACCCAATTCTACTAAACTATAGTTCACCTGGTCCTGGAGGCAATCATTGAAGAAAAAAAAATTCTTTGATGGTGTTTCCAAGAATCGTATTGTATGGTAAGTGATTGGAGAAATTGGTAAGTTTGGCCTCTTGGGGTCTCTTGTATTCTAGCAATTTGATGATCCCCTTTTCCCACATGCAGATGAAATATCCTGGGACCTATGCATCCTTGAAGGAGTGGGTCTTTTTCTTTATTTATAAAAAAGGAACCCTGGGTTCCTGAACCTGATGAGGGCTGGGTAAATGTTCTCTAGATGATTTTATGAATGAATTGGTTGTACTAGGAAAGGTTGTTCCTAGTGGGCCTACACGTGATAGGGCTACACCTAGTGGGGTTCATCTGGTAAATGGGCTTGTATGTGAACCAAATCAAGAGCCTATGTGTGCATTGTAAAAAATGTATATTCTTTTATAGGCCTTCTCACAAGACTTGGAAGGGGTATTGGGAATTAACTTTTCTTGGTCCACTATAAATATTCCTCCAAATTCTAATACTTCTTGAATGACTCTCAAAATCCACCCAAATAATTTAAGTAGATGAGGGCATGGACAATATCATCATTGACATTCTCTACTCATATTGTGAGAAGCTTTTCTTCGGAAATAAGAATTTAAAGTGATTACATGAGTACTTTACACTGATAAATGAAGTTTGAAACTCGATCATTAGACATTTATTTTCATTTAGAGAAGTTGGAGGCACTGGTCTTAAGTGAGGTAGAGCTGAAGAAATAGAAGAAATATTTGTGGGGATCCTCCTAGCCTGTGATGGATCCCGAGACAAGTTGGATGTACCACATGAATTTAGGTCCTTCTAGGGTATGGAAAAAATGTTTCTTTATATATTCCTACTATTATGAATACCCTAACATTGGGCAACACTGTAAGGAAAATTGGGTCAGATTCTACAGAAGGTAATTCATGCCATTGAATGGGTTGAATCTCGGGTTTCCAAATTCGGGTGGTGGATGCATCTAGTCTACCAATATTGGATACATCTTTCACTCATGTGGAATTGAAAACTGTATTTCCTCCAGGGCTTCAGGAAGGTTGGTGAGAGACGATATTACATTATCCTAGTGAGTATTTGTGTCCACTAGGGCCTTAACTAGATCATCATCAAGGGAGGATGTGTGGCATTGATATCAAGGTGGAAAGGTGCACTGCTCAGATAGAGTGTTTGACTCATACCATATTCATTTAATATAGCCCCACTATTCTTCATTGATCATATTCATAGGGTTACTTGGTTATGAGTGATTTTACAAGAAGTAATGGGTTCTTACTATAGAAGAGATAGGGCCACTTTTTACATTTTCATGGCCCAGAAGCTACTTAGATATTAGCTTAGTGATAAGCATCTTATAACCCTCAATCTATTTGAGAAGTGTGTTTATTCTGGAGTATGACTCAGTTTCCAATGTGATCTAAGATGGACTATTAAGCTCGGTTTTCCATAATATTTTTTTTGATATATCAGTGATCAAGTGACAATGTCTCATTGGGGGACTCTTAAATCCCAGCTCTATTCCCTACTGATGGGTGCAAGTTCCATTCAGGGGATCCACATGGTACTATGTTACCCCTTAGGGAGGATTCTACCTATCATTCTCTATTTCAGCATTCTGGTATCTTCAATCCTTAGGAGGGTCAATAGTAACCACATTCACTATCATAGTGGACAAAGGATAACTTTCACTATCGATGGGTAGGGTAGATTGATGATCCTGTCGTTGATATGGGATTAGAATAAATTAGATGGAAATTCACTTCCCCTAGCCTATGATTAGAACATGTTGATACACCTCTTCCATGATTCACCAAAGCATAGTGAAGCTCATAATGTAGTTCTACTAAAACAATTAGCGGTATATATATGTTCTAGGGTGTTATGCTGCTGGGAGAGTTATTATGTCAAACCTTTTGAATTTTAGGTGGACATCATCATGATTTTCATAACTTCCTAGGTACGTTAGCTGATGATCCTTAAGGATGTTGAGTATCGCTCGAATATTTTGGGGAAGGAATGTCACCTAGTCCTAAGTGAGGGATTCAATGTTGAAAAAATCTAGGGTTTAGGGTGTCCAGAAGGTGATAGATAACTAGATGGTGTCTAGGATTCCCCAAAAGTCCTCTTTCTCATTAATGTAGAATCACCCTTCTCCAGATTTTTGAAAACCCCACCTAATGATGGATTGTAAACTGGTAGTGGCACTAATGTGGACCTACATTGATGATGATTGTATAGAAGGTGGGGGATATATAGTCAATTAATCCCCTTATAATTTTAATGTAATTTGGTGGTGGTTACAACTTTAGGATCATATCTATATAGGATGGGGTGTTCACAACATCCTCATGAGCTAGATAGGCAACATCACTTTTGGGGATCATCAAAGTGCTCACCTCTATTTAAATGTGCCAATCTAGACTCTGGCGACTCTCCCACATCTAGTGTGGAGGTGTTGAGGATGGAAGATGATGGTGGAAGAGATGGTTACAATAAAAGTTCATGGAAAGATTCCAAAACAAAATCTACCTTCAGGAACCTATAGAGGGTTTTGGAGATTTTATAGACCTCAACTTCAAGGATCATATTCCTCTATTGATGGGATTATACCCCTAGCTTTGGCAGTGGGGATGAAGACTCCTTCATCGATTCATCCATCATCTTGGAGTCTGAGAGGTTGAAAGTGACATGATTCTTCCCATGGCTCCTCCTCTGATGGTGTGAGAGTACTCTAAGCTTAAGTTTCTAGTAGTCAGTTGGGTTCCCTATGGGTGTGTTGTGACCTACGCCATGGGCATGGCCCCCATGGCGATTGTTCTACATGCTACTCCATGATGGATCTTCAAAGTAGGTAATATCTTCTTTATGGGTAGGATATTCATTCTGGTTGGTGGTAGTGTGGTGAGGACCTGTGTACTAGAATTATTCATCATAGTATGGTCTGTAATGGTTTTAGATGGTGTTGATAGCTGAGGTAGTCAACCCATCCTTCCTGAGAGGCACCTGGGGTCTTAATCCTAAGAGGGAAAAGATAGGGCCCCAGAAAGTGATTGTGGGTGTAGTATAGGATACAACAATGGTGGATAGGGCCACTGGAGTTGAACAACTTCCTTTTTTCAGGTATGATAGGTGGTTTTCCCCCAACATTGGTGTTGGGTGTTATGGATTGGGGTCAGCAGAGTGAGGATGGGGTCAACCCACTAATCCACCTGTGGCATCGACTACTGTTGGAGATAATATGGATAGGTCGGATCCCACCAGGTGGCTCCCAGGTACTGAATGTGATGGTTACAGCTCAAGTATCCCCGACCTCCTTGACATAGGGGAGTGAGATATTAGAGTGCTCCAGAGAGAGACTTCTAAAGGAGTTTTTTATTGACACGAGGGGTGGTTTTCCCCTACACGACCCTCTAGGGAGGAATTTTTAGCTACGTTACAATATTTAAAGATCATTTTGGGATATATCCTTGGTGAGAATGAACCAATATTGTTTATATCGGTGAACAAGGGCATTGATCAGCCTCCTCTGGATGAGGTCAGAGGGTGGAATGGTGCGTGGGTTCCCAATAGCTGAAGATTCAGTGACTGCAGTGGAAGGAAAATAATTGTGTTGGATGTACCACTAAAATTACTCTTTCCCTCACACCTATTGGTGTTAGTTAATTGATATCTTACAAATTGGACCCTTTAAGGCACATCAAATTAGTTATCAGTGTAAATTTGATGAAATCAATGGCCAATTCCCCAACATCATCCATTCTATATAAGGTAGGTAAAGGATCTACTTTGATGATTTTTTATATTGTGGATGCCTAAAATTATCTTACCCAAGTCATAGGAGAGTTCCATTCTAGTCCCACTCCTTGTTTGGTGAGACTTGGCATCAAATATATGAATCTAGTGACATGAAAATCTAGTTGTTCCTAAATTTTAATCATCCTCAAATTTTAAGGATAAGATCTTCACATCAGGTTCACCATTTTTTATTATTCTTTCTATCAGGGCCATGCATCGTGAATGTTTTGGATCTACAATCCCACTTTCCAAATGCGGGTGTCCTTTACCACCATGTTTGGTGATGTTGTATCCATGATTGAAATGAGATGATGGGAAGTCAGTTCCTCCTTCCATGGATTCTTACTTGGAGCTCATCACCTAGTCCAGGTCTCCCTCATAGATTTGAGTCATTTTTATGAAAATTATTCCTAGTTCCATATCGAGTTGGACACCGATTAAATTCATTGATTCTGTGTTGATATGGAAAAAAAACATTGTTTAGAGTAGATAGTAACATTGGGAATGTCTGAGATTCATTATATATTGGGCATGCTGGGAATATGTAGAGTCTTCTCCTTTTGAGGATGGAGGTATCACTCATTTGATGGATCTTAGGCACAAAACCTAAGGCATCTAGTTTTGACTACAGGGTAGTTGATGTTGGGGGCATAAGGAATCTATGTATTTTTTCCTAGGTTTCCCATGTTTATTGTATCAGGTAGAGATTTCATATCATATCACAATTTTAATGTCTTTTAATGATGGGTGGGTCATGGGTTTAATGTCTCATGGGGATAGTAAGGTCATAAGTTTGATGTCTTGTGGGGACAGGTAGGTTATAGGTTTAACATATTATGGGGATAGGTAGGTCACAGGTTTATCATCTTGGGAGAATAAGTGGGTCATAGGTTTAGGGTGTTGTGGGGATATGTTGGTTACATGTTAAATATCTTGTGGGGATAGGTAGATCATAGGTTTAATGTCTTGTGGGTATAGGTGGGTCATAGGTTTAATGTCTTTTGGGGACAGCTGGGTCATAGTTTTAGCGTATTGTTGGGATAGGTGAGTGATAGGTTTAATAACTTGTGGGGACATGTGTATGTTTAAGTGTGTCCCCGGGGAAGAGATGATCTCACTTGATAGTTTGGTGGTGATGTTAGGTATATTAGGATTGAAACTCATGGAGTTAACCCATGTGTATCTATATGTTGAGATTAAAACTCATAGAGTTTTCCTACATACCATGTTGAGAAAAAGGGATCAAAACCCACGTAGTTCAACGTCCCAGTTTAAGGTCTTGTGATAGGAATGATCCATGTAGCTTTTCATTCTGTGGTATGGATTCTCTTGTGGTGGAAGGAGAGTAAATGATGGATACTATGAGGATTATGAATATGGGTACCTATATGTTTTGGGGTCCTATCCAAAGATTATAGTTTTATCCTAAATGTGGAAGATAGCGTGGGGATTACGCATGGGGGATGCCTGATGTAGGATTTCAATCCCATGGTAGGGAAGGATATAGAATACCATTATAATCATACATGGGGTATCCATGCTTGTTGCATAGGGTTGGAGGTGAGGGGTTATCACATGCCAATAATGTATGGGGAATCCTAAATTCATCACCTAGGGCAAGATTTTATTTTTTTATGCCATATGTTTAGGTCATTTTTGTGCAGTTTAATATCATTTGAGTAAGATGTTGGGATGAGAATTTTTACATTATGTAACACCAATGTTGATGGGGTCTACATCCAGGAGATGATTTCCATGTGGGAGAGGAAGATTAGGTATAAGGCCTATCTAATAGGAAAGTTCAAAAGATTCCATTGATGATTCCACTTTCAGGTCTTATGTGTCTACTGATCATGTGCCTCTGGGTGGGGCATGGAATAAACACAACCATGGAGGAGTGGAAATCACGGGTCCTGATGTTAGGGATCCTATTCTTAGTAGAAAGAGGAATTTTGGTGCCAATTATATTTATAATATTGAAAAGAGATAGTCCATGCTATACTTGAAGCAAAGGGTCCCAATATAAGGATTGATGTTACCGATTGTGTGAGTGATTGAGGCATAGATGAACCCAGTTGAATTAAGGGAGAATACCTGAACACTATAATTGTGTGGCACTATATCTAAATAAAGGAGGCAACTAGCCATATTCATGGAGGTTGTTGCATGAAACTCTATTTTTCTACATAAAAATGGGGATGTGTGATTCATGGGCTTCAGTACAAGGCCGCTATATAGATCCCAGAGGCATTTTCATGTGAAAATTGTAAATTCATGTAGTCTTGAGGTTTCACGAATGTTTATTCTCTTGAATTCACCCATCCAACCTTATGGTAAGTTGCGTAAGGAGCTCTCAAACATAGTCCAAACCATGTTGGGGACCATGGTAGGTTAATCACGTAAGTTCTACCTTTGAGAATCCATGGATTCTTGGTGTTTCATGATGTCTCAGAAGAGGGATTTATGTGAGTAATAGCTGAAATGTCTTTAAGAGATCCATCCCAAATTAGGGAGTGTTTCTCTCTTTATAGCTGAAATTATGTGAAATATTTTCTCAAATCTGACTGGTTTTCGCAACTATGTTGTGTTATTTGTATACCTTTACTACTAAAAATAGATTATGAAAGTTAAAGGTTTGACATTTCCTTTCTCATGCAATGTTATTTTTTGCGTCAACTTCGGGATTGCGTGCAAATGTTTGTTGTTATGTGATAACACCTTTTCCAATGTTTTAGGGATCTTGTATCACCCATGGAAATTCAATTTTTAGATCTTTTTTAGCCACAAATGGATTCACACCTAATATGAATGTTTCATGCAAGAGATGATAGTTGCACACAACTTTTTCCTTAGTTTTAGAATAGTCCTTTATTCTACAGTGGAACTTTATTTTAAAAAAACAGACATTTGGGGTTTGAAAATTTTTTTTGGAACCTACAACGAGCATAAATCTCTAAGAGGGAGTAATCAATGGAGATAACATAGAAATGTGGCTAAAACATAAAATTATACATTCATAACCATATCACCATGTTTTATTACCAAGGTATCATAAATCATAATTACCAAGGTTATTCACCAAGGTATTGTAAAACATGTCATCTCTAGAGATTAATTATTTATCCAATGAATTGAATATATATCAAGGTACACCCTTCATAGGTATTTATTCATGTGATCCACATCAATAATAATATAATTACATTAATAACCCTAGAGAATAAATAATGGGTTTCATATAAAATTGTTTAGTACGTAAGTGTTTAAAAACTTGAACATTTCAACATTTTTATACCCATGAGATGGAAATGTTGAGCAATGTATTGTTTTCAAACAATTCAAAATAATGTTTTTTAAAAGGGGAGATTATTTCAAATAATACTCTGTCTTTTTATGATGATTTTGATGCTCACAAATACCCTTAATTATTTACTAATTATTTCGTTGAGTATTTTGCAGGAATTTATTTTATTTATTTATTTCATACAATGAGATTTCATACTTCATTTATTCCGAGATCAATTTTAGCGTGTTCTGGAATCACTGTAGCACGAGATCAATTTTAGCGTGTTCTGGAATCACTGTAGCGCGAGATCAATTTTAGCGCGTACTAGAATCATTGTTCATACCCTACGTTGATGAACGTAACGTATGGATGAAAAGATTACTTTTTATGTTAAAAGAAACGTATGGTTAAGGAACCTTACGTTATTTTGAAACGTATGGTCAATGAATCTTATGTTGTTTAAAAGTATGGAAGAAGAACATTACGTTTGGAAGGAACCTTACGTTTTCGTTGTTGGACAAGTATGGAAGAGAAACCGTACGTTAGTTTTCAGTGTTGAGTTTGTTTCTCAAAAGTATGGATCATCAACCTTACTTTTATAATCAACCGTACGTTCTTTGGAGAGTTGAAGTGAGACAAAGTATGGATGATCAACCCTACGTTTGAATGCTGAAGAGAAAGTATGTACGTTCTGAACCTTACGTTTGTGAACCCTACGTTTGGAGCCATGTCATCAACCCTACGTTTGGCGTCGGGATATTTTTGACAGACGATTTTTCCTTTTGCATTGGTCAAACAAGCGGATTATTAAGCGGATTTCGAGCCGATTCTTAAGTACGACTTTGACTGAATCAAAGACGATTTTCAACGGATTACTGATTGATTTAAACGGAGCTTTTTATGCCGATTCCTCAGGGGAGTTACAACGGCTCTGTTATTTCATTTAATATCGCGAATCTAAAGGAGATTTTCATGGATCTATTTATGCGGAAGATTTTCTCAGATTTGAATATATATGTTCTATCTTGGAAACTTCGGATATATATATATACACAGAAAAGTGTGTGAAAGATATAGATTGATCTTTTAACGAGCAAGAAACAGAGACTGTGTAAAGGCATTCTTTTCTGGTGATCGAGAAGAAGTGTAAAACCTTTATTACCGAAGGAAGATCTTGATAGCAGATTCACGTGTTCTACATCGACTATCTGTTGTGAATCTATTGCTGGTGAAGTTGTGAAGTTTCTGGTAATATCTATTGCAACTGGATCGACTCAGAACTGTTTTGATTACAGATTTTTATTTTCTGAAGACAACGATCTATCTACTGTCAATTGCATTCTGTTGCAATTGTGAAGAACAACTGGAGAAGTGTTTTCTTTATCGAAACCCTTTTTATTTTTTGAGTGATCAGCTTCTTGTTCTAAGCTGTGTGGGTTCGTGTTTGAACCAGGAAGGCTGTGTTTGCCTGAATCTTGTAAAGGTGTCAACTACCTGTACTCAGTTGTGAACAGGTCTGTGGAAACGAGGACCAGATAGTGAAAATCGCCAAGCTCGTGGATTTGAGCGTTGGTGGAGTGGACTAGGGGCCTTCTGTTCCCCGAACCACTATACATCCGTGTTTTCATGCTTTTACTTTTTCCGCTGCATATTTAATCGTGCAAAAGCATAGTGGACAGAATTTTTCTAAATTGAAGAGATTGTAATAATTTTGAAAAGACACAATTCACCCCCCCTCTTGTGTGTAATCCGTAGATTCAGATCCAACAATTGGTATCAGAGGAGGAGCTTCTTATTTTTAAAGTCTTATCAAGCTAGAAGTATTTAAAGATTATACATAGTGTATCATGGCTGATATGAGAGAGGGAATGTCAATGGTCAGAGCACCTTACTTTAATGGAGATAATTATGGCTGCTGGAAATCACGTATGATTATTTATCTGAAAAATCTTGGTTACAAAGTCTATTCAAAGATTCTGACTCCCTATGAAATTCCTGAAAATCCCGATACATGGAGTGCTGCTACAGAGGCTGAGTATGACATAAATTCAAAAGCTATGAATGCAATCATCTGTGGTCTAGGACCAGATGAATTTAACAGAGTATCTCAATGCCCGACTGCATATGAAATGTGGCAAACAACAGCTGTTGCTTATGAAGGAACAGATAATGTAAGACAGATGAGATATGAAACTGCTAAGTTAAAATTCGATACTTTCAGAATGATTGAAGGAGAGAGCATCACTCAGATGAATGGAAGATTGATAGAAATTGTCAATAATATAACAGCTCTAGGAGAACCAATCAAGCAGGCTGATCAAGTGTTGAAGGTACTGAGAGTACTTCCTACTCGATGGAATGGAATCTCTGCAGCAATCAGACAATCAAATTCTGTTAAAGATCTAACTATGAGAGAATTGATTGGTACATTGATGATGTACGAAGCTGAAATGAAAGATGAGGTAAATGAGCATAAAGTCTACATAAAAAGGGAAAATACTGCTTTGAAAGTGACTTCTCAACAAAAGGATAGAAAGATGAAGAACAGAGAAGTAAGTGCTAAATCAGAAAGCTCTAATTCTTCAAATTCGGATGAAGAACTGGCTCAGCTAGCCAGAAAATTCAGAAAGTTCTACAGTAAGAAGAAAGACTTCAAGAAATCCTTCAAAAAGGATAGCAAGGAAGTGAGATGTTATGAATTCAAAAAGATGGGACATATCAGACCGGATTGCCCAAAATTGAAAGATGCAAAGAAGAAGAAATTCTTCAAAAGAGATGATTATGAGCAGAAAGACAAGAAAGCTATGAAAGCTACTTGGAGTGTTTCTGAAGACTCAAGTAATTCTTCTGAATCAAGCTCAGAGAAGGAGAAATCCAATTTAAAAGCAAATATGTGTTTCATGGCTGAAACTGATGAGGTAGCAGGTCACCAAAGAAAGAAAGAAATATGGTATATGGACAGTGGCTGCTCAAGACACATGAGTGGAACTTCAGCTAATTTCTCTTCTCTTACTCGAAAGGAAGGAGGACTTGTCACCTTTGGTGACAATGCCAAAGGAAAGATTATTGGTATTGGAACAGTTGGAGATCCAGAGACAGTCTCAATCAACAAAGTACTTTATGTACAAGGGTTAAAACACAATCTGATAAGTATCTCTCAACTCTGTGATGATGGATACACTGTTGATTTTACTAACAATAGTTGTACTGTTTCTAAAGATAAACTGTTTAAGTTTAGAGCACCTAGAACTGATAATGTTTATACTTTGGATTTGTATTCCTTGTGTAAACAACAAGTAAACTGCTTAACTGCTAATATAAGTGAATCCTGGATCTGGCATAGAAGACTTGGTCACTGCAATATATATGCTTTACATAAATTATCTAAGAAACATCTAGTTTCTGATTTGCCTAGTCTCAACTTTGAAAATGACAGATTTTGTGATGCATGTCAGCTTGGCAAGCAACACAAATCATCATTCAAATCTGTTAATAAAGTTTCTACAACTAAACCTCTAGAACTTATCCATATGGATTTGTTTGGACCTTCAAGAGTAGCAAGTTTAGCTGGTAAATTATATGTTTATGTATTAGTTGATGATTATTCTAGATTTACTTGGATTTTCTTTTTGAAATTTAAAAGTGAAGCTTTTAGTTTATTTGAAGGTTTTTGTAAATCTATTCAAAATGAAAAAGGTTTTAATATAATCTCATTGAGAAGTGATCATGGTGGAGAATTTGAGAACGAGGAATTTAATTCCTTTTGCTCAAACATGGGTATTAAACACACCTTATCTGCTCCAAGAACAGCTCAACAGAATGGGATTGTAGAAAGAAGAAATAGAACTATTCAAGAAATGGCTAGAACTATGTTAAATGAATATAGCCTACCTATATATTTCTGGGCAGAAGCTGTTAATACAGCTTGTTATATAATGAATAGAATTTTAATAAGACCTCTTTTGAAAAATACACCCTATGAACTATGGAATAACAGAAAACCTAAAGTAAATTACTTTAAAGTTTTTGGATGCAAGGTTTACATCTTGAATACCAAAGATAATCTTGGTAAATTTGATCCAAAATCTGATAAAGGTATTTTCTTAGGATATTCTGCAACCTCCAAAGCTTATAGAGTCTATAATAAAAAGTCAAGGATTGTTGAAGAATCAGTTCATGTGAAATTTGATGAATCTGATCCTTTTGAGAAAAGGATAGAACAAATAGATGAACCTGATTCTAATGAAAACATGAGACTTGAGAATTTAAAGAATGATTTTGAAAATGATATAAAAGAAATTCAGTCCAGTTCAGAAGAACATGACACTGAAGAACCTTTGAATGTAATGCCTAGACAGTCGAGAACCTTAAAGAATCACCCTTTAGAATCTGTGATAGGTGACTTAGAGACTGGTATTCAAACTAGAAGAAACTTTGGAAACATAGTTGAATTCTCTGCTTTCCTATCCCAACAAGAACCTAAGACCATAGAAGAAGCCTTAGATGATGAGAGCTGGGTAATAGCAATGCAGGATGAATTGAACCAGTTAAAGAGAAATAAGGTTTGGGAATTAGTTGAAAGACCACATGATTATCCAGTAATAGGAACTAAATGGGTCTTTAGGAATAAACAGGATGATCAAGTGATAATAACTAGAAATAATGCAAGATTAGTAGCTAAAGGATATAATCAAGAAGAAGGAATAGATTATGATGAGACCTTTGCACCTGTAGCCAGGTTAGAAGCCATTAGAATCCTTTAGGCCTATGCATCTTATATGAATTTTAAATTATTTCAGATGGATGTTAAATCTGCCTTTTTAAATGGTTATTTAATGGAGGAATTTTATGTTGAGCAACCTCCTGGTTTTGAAAATTCTCAAAAACCAGATTCTGTTTTCAAACTTACTAAAGCTCTTTATGGCCTTAAACAAGCACCTAGAGCTTGGTATGAAAGAATAAGTTCTTTTCTTTTGAAAAATGATTTTACTGTTGGACTAGCAGATCCAACACTCTTTAAGAAAACTGTGAAAAATAATGTTTTGTTGGTTCAAATTTATGTTGATGATGTAATTTTTGGATCGACCAATAAAATTCTTTGTCATGAATTTTCAGAATTAATGCAAAAAGAATTTGAAATGAGTATGATGGGAGAATTAAATTTCTTTTTGGGTCTTCAAATATTTCAAAAAGATTTTGGAAATATTTTAAATCAATGCAAATACATTACTGATTTACTTAAGAAATTTGGACTTGAAAACAGCAAGACATTTACAACTCCTATGTGTACTAATATAAAACTTGATTTGGATGAAACTGGAAAATCAGTGGACAACAAGTTATATAGAGGTATGATTGGTAGTTTGTTATATCTTACTGCTAGTAGACCAGATATAATGTATTCAGTATGTCTTTGTGCTCGATTTCAATCAAATCCCAAAGAATCCCACTTAACTGCTGTTAAACGAATTTTTAGATATTTAAAAGGTACTATTTATCAATCTCTGCTTTATCCAAAAACCTCTGATTTTAATTTAATTTCATATTCAGATGCTGACTTTGGAAGCTGTAGATTAGATAGGAAGAGTACTTCAGGAACATGTCACTTTTTAGGAAAGTCTTTAGTATCATGGTCTAGTAAGAAACAACACTCAGTTTCCCTGTCAACAGCCGAGGCAGAATATGTGTCTGCAGGTAGTTGCTATGCACAGGTGTTGTGGATGAAAAACACTCTTATGGACTTTGGATTAAATTTCAATAATACACCTATTTTATGTGATAATACTAGTGCAATTAATATTTCAAAAAAATCCTATTAGTCATTCTAGAACTAAGCACATTGATATAAGACATCACTTTTTAAGAGATCATGTGTTTAAAAAGGATATATTTTTAGAATTTGTAAATACAGAAAATCAATTAGCAGATATTTTTACTAAACCACTTCCCACGGCAAGGTTTGAATTTATTAAGGGGGAGTTAGGTTTATTTAATTTTAAATAGTTTTTTTTAATCTTATTCTGTTTTCGAATTCTGCTTAATTTCTGTTTCCCGCTATAAGTAATTTTATTTTGTTTTAAATAAAAGTAATGATTAGTGATTACACGGGAATCAAGGCTGTCAGAACCGTTTCACCTTCTAAACTGTTTCACCTTTTTCAGAAACCCTTTCGAAAACCTAAAACCGCACATCTGCTCCAAAACCCTTTTCTGAATCTTCAAACCCTAAACTTACGAACCTTCAGAAATCGTTGTTGAAATGGCAAAGACTAAGCGTCCAGATGAAGCTGAGAGCAGTGCTGCAAAGAAACCTAAAGTAGTTGGTCGGAAAATACTGTAAGGTAAAGTCATAGATTTAGAATGGCTGTTTGAAACTAATTTACTGTTGAAGCAAGCGTTGTCGTTTCAAAGCCTTGAGCAAGCTTTTAATAGTGAAAACTCTGAGTTTCTATATGAGGCCGAAATGAGACATTTCTTTAGAACTGTTCAGTTTAGCCTTGGAGATACGGAGGATAGTTTATTGGCTCAAATAGAGGATAAGGACTTTTCCATATCTTCTGTAGAGATAAGTCAAATTCTTAACTGCCCTCATGAAGGAGTTTTTCATTTCGATTTACGGAATATTGGAGATTCTGTACATAAGTCTGAAGACATTATGTCTTTTCTGTTTGGAACCAGAGTGATAAAGAAAATGTTTATTAAAGATTTGGAGCCCGATCAGAAAATCTTGGTAAAATTTGTTCAGACTGGTTTAGCACCAAGGATGGATGAGATGGAAAAAATCCTATACCCTGACATGTACATAATGTATCTTCTGATGTGTGATATTAAGTTTAATTTTCCTCGGTTTATGATAAGATATCTGAGATACTGCTGTCAGAGTGAAGCAAGAATGTCCTTTTTCCCTTATGGAAGGTTCATTTCTTTGTTTTTGTTTAAAAGAGGAATGATCAGATTGGTAGATGCTGGGGTGAAATGTCACCACAGTAATGTTTTTAATGCTGGATCTTTGAGGAAAGTAGGATACTTATGGAGCACAATTAAAGGAAAACTCTTACCTGTTGGAGCTGAGGAAGACTCGGAGAGTGCTCAGGCTCAACCGGCTAAGTCCAAGGAGGGACAAGCAGAATCAATGGTTAGTACAGTGGCAAGGAGAATTCGCTTTGAGATGGAGGAAGTTGAGGAAGAGAGAAGTCAAGAAGGACTTCAATCTAGAAGGAAGAGGTCAATTGATGAAGAAATTATCTCTCCTGCCTTGAAATCCTCTGAACCGGTAATTTCTTATTCATTTGTGAGAGAAGCTGTTGTGGAGAAGACTGCACCGATAGAGGAACCAGCAGCTCAACCGGAAATCCAAAAAGAACCTCAATCTGCTGCTGTAGCTGTTGAAAAAGCAATTCCACAAGAACAACTTATGGAGGCAGTGCCTGGTGAAGAAGTGGCCCGACCTCAAGATTTACATGAAAATATTGTTCTTGACCATTCAGTAGAAGTCAGAGAGACTACTGTTCGTGATGAACGTACTTCTGAAGCTAATACAGAGGTACTTCAGGAAGATTTTTCAGTAGAAGAGTTTCAGGCTTCAAAAGCTAGTTCAGTGGATCAACCTTGTCAGGACAAGGACAAAGAACAGTCAGATGCAGATTCTTTACCACTTGCCCTGCCTCATCAACCTCTTTCTGGACATGAGAATAGAGCACAGGGTTCCCCTGATTTGAGAAAAGAAGAAGTTGTTGAGTTGTACAAGCGTATCTCTCAATTAGAATCTGAGAATGTTAGTCTCAGAAATTATCTGAACTTAGAGCAGTTGAAGTTTCAGAAGCTGAAAGAATATACTGTTTCAAGACAGGAAGTAGATTTGTTTAAGACTGATATGCTGCATGCTGTTGATCAGTTAAAATCAGAGATGGTAAAGAAAGATGATTTGTCTGAGATGAAGATATACATGGAGAATAAATTTGAGTCTGTTGCAAACAATGCTGTGAGTGGATCAGGCTCTTCACCTGATTTGATTCGGAGATTTCAAGCAATTACTGCAGCAATGAGCAATATGAGTGACAGATTACACGATCTTCAGTGTAATAGTGCACCTTTGTCAGTTTTGCTAGATAATCATAAATTTTTAGTGGATCAGTTGACATCTGGAGAGCAACCGATTAGGATTCTTTTGAATCAGTTATCAGAGAAACTGGCTCTTTTTGTTGAAAAAGAAGAAAGAATGCATGAGTTTTTCAGAGTTAATTTGATAGAAGATATTCATATGACTCAAGAGAACAGAGATCTTATCATCAAGTTAGGAGATGGGATGATGAAGAGGCTCAGAGAACAGTTTACAGAGATCAAGACCGCGATTCAAAGGAGATAGACACCCTTTTTTTCCCTGTCTTATCCATGAACCTTGATTCCTCTGTATATCACAATCGTTTATATATAACAGCTTGTGAATGAAAATTCTTTTCTTACTTCTTTTTTGTTTTGTCGTTTATTGATTTATGATTAAGTTAGCCAGTATAACAAATTCACTTATTCATACACAGTTAATTATAGCATTTACTTATAGTTCAGTGCAATATTGAATGTGTTCAAATCCGTAATTTTTCATTCTTTTTTGATATCACAAAAAGGGGGAGAATTTGGATAAACACAACATTTAAATTCATTTGTTTCCTATGAAGAAATTTGGATATATAGGAGAAGACATTTATCTTTTATCTATTTTTTAGCTGAAAATTTATCTTTATGGGGGAGAAATTTTATTATAGTTTAATATTGTTTTAATCCTTTCAGAATTCTAAAATTTTATAAAACTAAATTTTCAATAAAGATTGCAATTAAATTAGTTCTATTATTTTATGGGTTTTGTGATCATCAAAAAGGGGGAGATTGTTGAGCAATGTATTGTTTTCAAACAATTCAAAATAATGTTTTTTAAAAGGGGGAGATTATTTCAAATAATACTCTGTCTCTTTATGATGATTTTGATGCTCACAAATACCCTTAATTATTTACTAATAATTTCGTTGAGTATTTTGCAAGAATTTATTTTATTTATTTATTTCATACAACGAGATTTCATACTTCATTTATTCCGAGATCAATTTTAGCGTGTTCTGGAATCACTGTAGCGCGAGATCAATTTTAGCGTGTTCTGGAATCACTGTAGCGCAAGATCAATTTTAGCGCGTACTGGAATCACTGTTCATACCCTACGTTGATGAACGTAACGTATGGATGAAAAGTTTACTTTTTATGTTAAAAGAAACGTATGGTTAAGGAACCTTACGTTATTTTGAAACGTATGGTCAATGAATCTTACGTTGTTTAAAAGTATGGAAGAAGAACATTACGTTTGGAAGGAACCTTACGTTTTCGTTGTTGGACAAGTATGGAAGAGAAACCGTACGTTAGTTTTCAGTGTTGAGTTTGTTTCTCAAAAGTATGGATCATCAACCTTACTTTTATAATCAACCGTACGTTCTTTGGAGAGTTGAAGCGAGACAAAGTATGGATGATCAACCCTACGTTTGAATGCTGAAGAGAAAGTATGTACGTTCTGAACCTTACGTTTGTGAACCCTACGTTTGGAGCCACGTCATCAACCCTACGTTTGGCGTCAGGATATTTTTGACAGACGATTTTTCCTTTTGCATTGGTCAAACAAGCGGATTATTAAGCGGATTTCGAGCCGATTCTTAAGTACGACTTTGACTGAATCAAAGACGATTTTCAACGGATTACTGATTGATTTAAACGGAGCTTTTTATGCTGATTCCTCAGGGGAGTTACAACGGCTCTGTTATTTCATTTAATATCGCGAATCTAAAGGAGATTTTCATGGATCTATTTATGCGGAAGATTTTCTCAGATTTGAATATATATGTTCTATCTTGGAAACTTCGGATATATATATATACACAGAAAAGTGTGTGAAAGATATAGATTGATCTTTTAACGAGCAAGAAACAGAGACTGTGTAAAGGCGTTCTTTTCTGGTGATCGAGAAGAAGTGTAAAACCTTTATTACCGAAGGAAGATCTTGATAGCAGATTCACGTGTTCTACATCGACTATCTGTTGTGAATCTATTGCTGCTGAAGTTGTGAAGTTTCTGGTAATATCTATTGCAACTGGATCGACTCAGAACTGTTTTGATTACAGATTTTTATTTTCTGAAGACAACGATCTATCTACTGTCAATTGCATTCTGTTGCAATTGTGAAGAAGAACTGGAGAAGTGTTTTCTTTATCGAAACCCTTTTTATTTTTTGAGTGATCATCTTCTTGTTCTAAGCTGTGTGGGTTCGTGTTTGAACCAGGAAGGCTGTGTTTGCCTGAATCTTGTAAAGGTGTCAACTGCCTGTACTCAGTTGTGAACAGGTCTGTGGAAACGAGGACCAGATAGTGAAAATCTCCAAGCTCGTGGATTTGAGCGTTGGTGGAGTGGACTAGGGGCCTTCTGTTCCCCGAACCACTATACATCCGTGTGTTCATGCTTTTACTTTTTCCGCTGCATATTTAATCGTGCAAAAGCATAGTGGACAGAATTTGTCTAAATTGAAGAGATTGTAATAATTTTGAAAAGACAAAATTCACCCCCCCTCTTGTGTGTAATCCGTAGATTCAGATCCAACAGGAAATGTGGGGTTAATTCAAAAAAATACCCAATAAATAAATCATGGATACATATAGATGAATACCCATGGAAAAATAAGTGGTTCGGGTATTCACAGTATAATAATTTTTTATGTGAAAGGGTGAAATTCAAGAAATGATTTCGACAACATGATGGTATAAGATATGGATTAAGGAAATGGAATAATGGAAGGGAATGAAGGTTTACCATTGATAAAACAACATTTTTTCAATAATGGTATATTAAAAAATGGTATTAAGAGATTTTGACCTAACATTTATAAAACATTCTAGAAAAGAGGTACTTGAAGGTATAAGAGGAAGTGGATAAATTCATTACCTTGAAGAGTTGCTTCCTAAAACTGGAGGATGACACCATGGGGACTTAAGGACACCATGGATGGACTCTTTGGGTGGTAAAATGATGTTTACATCATGAATAATAGATTTTTTGAGGAAATTAATGAGGTATGAGTGGGTATTTATAGTAAAATAGGAGGAATTGTTTAATAATTTCTAAATATAGGTTTTCAAACTCTATGTTATGGAAAATGAAAATACATTGTCTTACCCATAGTTTCTACTCATGGTTTTATAAATTTAAGTCATGTTTTATATTATTTTAATCTATTAGAACCTAAATCTGTATTTTAATATTTTTTTGGGAATTAAAAATTTATTTTTCCACAAAATATTATATTTAATTTCATAATTTCCATTTTATAGTTTAGAAAGTCAATGGTTTAAAAATATATTTAAATCAATTAAAATAAATTATATTAATAAAATAACATATTTTAGCTCATGGATTCTATTTTATTAATTATTTTATCATTATTACATATATATTAAGTCATAAAACAATCTAAAAAAACTATATTTTTACTATATATTAAAAAATAAAGTACTTTAGAATATTATCAAAAATTCACCCTGAACTAATTTCAATTTTCTAATATCAAATATAATGTTTATTTTATAAAAATAAGTTTCTAAATATGATAATTTAAAATTGAAAATAAAAACTATTTATTTATTAAAAAATAATAGTTTTTATAACATACTAAAATTTCTGACACATATAAAATTTTCTTAGGCCATTGTAAAATTATATTATCATTTATATTTAAATATATAGATTTTTAAAATTCTATTACATGAAAATAAACTTTACATAGAATACCTTAGTTTATTATAAAATTGTATATTTTTTCTTCGTATATAATTATGTTTTATCTATAACCAAAAAAATGTTTATATAATTCATAATATATTCATCTGTATTTATTAAATAAAATAATACTAAAAATGGGATGAGGGAAACAACTATTTAATTTATAAAAAGTAAATTAAACATTAAAAATATAAATATCTAGACACATGACCCGTAATTACCCTAACATATTCCCTAAGGGTATGGTGTGCAATGGTGGTAGTTTCATGGGGGTGTTTCAGCTAACATTGACCTAGTGGTGATCTCTAATAACTTGAACTTCTCCCATGGTTGATTTTATTCAAGCCTCACTTGTTTAAGATCTGCTTGGGCTTCGTCATGGGTGAACCCCAGTGGCACTACATCCCTCCCAAATTCTGAAAAATGGACTTCAAAAGATATGACTCTACTGGTTGAGTCTATCATTTATCCTTTTTACATAAATTATCATTTTTCATTATCTTTTAAACAAATTAAATCTAATGAAAACATTATTAAAAATGGTCATAGTTTCTTTGGTCATACTAACCAATGGTAAGATTACTATTCCTAAAAGTCAGGTTACTATTCTCAATGGTCGGGTTACTATTCCAATGGTCATATTCCCTCCTATAAATACATATTTATGTATTCAGATAATTTTCACTACAATTCCTCTCAATGATTAATATTTTTTCCCTTTTCTAAAATTTTAATTGGTTTATTAATATTCTATTTCTTTTTTATAGTGTTGTTTATGGGAGCAATAATTCTATAAAATTGGAAAGCTCTTAATTTATAATTATAATTTTCTTAATTTATATTTTTTATTCCATTGTAATTTTTGTAATTTTCATGGGTTTAGTTTTTTACTAATGTAATTTTCTTCATTAATGAAATATAGTGGTGTTCATTTTTCTTTGTATTATATGTGTATAATTCTATATAATATATGAAAAAAATTCAAGAAACAAGTTTCATGAATAAAGTATGGGTTGTTAAAATATATCATCATATATATTTACATACAGTGTGAATTATAAAATGTTCATATCCTTTATCTCAACAACTCCTTCTCCAAGATTTTATCTTCTTCAACATGTAATGGTAGATAAATCATTACTTAACATTGGTTGCATCATCTCATCTCTACAGTAGTATCTTCACCATATGCATGCTCATGGTAGTATTTCTTCATCATGGAAGCATCAAGTTTCTAGTAGTATCACAAGTGCCATGATGGTTGAAAATGCATCCGTCCATGGTATAAAGCCCTCTGGTGAATGGTAGTGGAAGCATGCATCGAATGGTATCATGTATATTAGTTGTAGAAAAATTCATTAACTGTTAGTTTTATCTTCTCATTTCTATTGGTTCCTTTTCCCATTCATGGAATCACATTACCATTTCCATTATCTTTCAACAGTAGTGGTAGTCGGTTCTCTCATCATTTTCACCTGTAATAGGACTAGTCCTCTTTGATCAATGGTGGTTGTTTATTTTATGGTAGTGGAAGCATCTACCACCAATACTAGTGGCAACTGATCAAAACCTCTTCCTTCAATGGTATCTCTCATACTTCGTAATGGTATCAACACTGGAAAGAAATAGTAGTATTATTATATACAGTATTGGTAGTATAAAGGTGATGGAAGTGGATCCTCAATTTCAGTAGAAACAGTAGCAAGCACCTACCTCCTTCAATTATAAACTGTGCTACCATTACATAGTAGCCTGACCTCAACTAATGGACTTTTCAATTGTTAGAACCCATAGAAATTTTTTAATTATTATTTTAATTTATTAACTAATTATATTTCATCAAAATATTAATATATGTTTGATTAAATATTGTATTCATAAATTCATTATACAAACACACATACAATTTATGTGTAGCGGTGCTTTGTTTTGGTGATTTTTTTATATTTTAAAAAACTAAATGATTATAATAATTATTTTAACTATTTTATTAATTTTAAATATATATATATATATAATATAATTATTACATTGAAATTTTTTTGATCGAAAAATGCTTATGTGATATTTTTTAAACTAATAAGATAATGAATTATTTTTACACTAATTAATTAGTAATTTACTACAAGTTGGTGAGAATGGTTTTATTTATTTATTTGAAAAACTATCTTATGTACATATGAGAACATTGGAAGTTGTATTAGTTAGTTCAATAGAATATTAAGAATACTCGAAAATTATTATTTTATTTTGTGCAACATTTAAACAATTTTTTATATTTTTTTATTTATAAACTACTAAATAGTGGTGATGAGTTTAATGAACTCTTACGTAATTAGAATTACATGAGATTGATGACCATTGTTGATTTGTCTATAAATAAAGACCATGACATGTAGTGAGATAATTTCTTGACTCACAATTGAAATCTTTTGAAACTATTATTTCCTTAGAATTTTTATAGAGGAACTTCAACATTAGACTTTCTACTACTATAGTGGTTAGTGATCATCGAACTACATCAACTTCTATAACTTTTGTTCTCTATTGATCCTAATTTTTTCTTTACTTCTACCATGTAATAATTTATTTCATCTATTTTTGGTTGTAAGAATCAGTTTATAATTTTCCAAATCAAAATCAAGTCTAGTATTGGTGATTCTACCAAAAAAAGGATGGTATTTGGGTTGTGACTCCTGAAAAAAATTTAGGTTAGTATAGGTTGTGACACCTATAAAAATACATTTTTATTGTGGCTCTGGGTATTGTAATAGGTATAGTCTTTAAAACATTTATCACACCTTTAATGGTGAGGTTTATTAGTGGGTACTAATCTTCTCACTAAGTAGAGATGATTAGAGAGTGGAGTAGGATCTTGTTGATCCAAACTACTATAATAATACTATGTTAATATTTTATTTCCACTTAATTATATTCTTAACATTGCACTATACTATTGATTCATTTAATATTAAACTCTGATTCGTTATTTGTTTAAAAAAATTCAAAGGACTATTCACCCCCCCAATCTATTGTTTCCTTATATTTGGGACTAATACCATGAACAGTGATAGTATGATATGATTTGGTTATTCTATAGGGTATACAAGTTAAGAGAAATATCTACCTTTTTTTAAATAATGCTAGTGATTAATACGCACGGAAAAATAAAACATTCCATGGAAATAAATAATTGGCCATATTATCCCAAAATAATTGGAAAATATATTAATGAATGATGAATATTGATAGATTCCCAATATCACTTGTAAACACATGCATATAAATTATTCTTTCCTCAAGGAGATGATAGTTTAAAAGCACTACAAACCAAACAAGGGTGGTAACAAAGTTTCTCAGGATTGTGAATGTGGATGTGTGTGGACCAATGATATATGAATACATAATTGGAAAAATATATTATATCTATTCTATTGATTATTTTAATAGGATATCATGGTTTATGGTAATATCTAAAATATATAAAGTTTTTGAGTATATCACATGGAACCAGAAGCAACAAGAAAACGTGCTTGTTGTAAAAAATCAAAAATATTTGGATCGATAATGTTAGGAAATTCATTGACCACCAGCTAGATGAATATCAAGAGAAATATTGGTTTTAAAATCATGTCTCAATGGTAAGGACCCCTCAACAAAATGGAGTCTTGGAAAGAAGAAATAGGATATTAAATGATATTTATAATACAATTCTCTTAGAAATAAATCAAGAAACCTATTATAAGAATTCATTACTTTCATTATTCTTTATATAAAGTAGGTCTTTTATGTTTAAATAAAGACAATACTTCCTATGAGATATATTATTGGAAGAAATCAATAATTAAATACTTTTGTTTCTTTAGAAGTAAATGTTTTATTATTAATAAAGAGAAGCATGAGATATTTAAATCTTGAGGGGTAGAATACATTTTTCTTATATATTCATCCAAAAGAAATGAATACAAGTTATTCAATATAATTTCAGGAAAATAGTTGACATTAAATATGTAATGATTGTTAAGAATGAGTTATCATTAAAATATAGCAATTATATTGGAAATCTGGTGAGAATATTTCAATTCAAAAAATTTCAGGTACTAACGAAGAAAGTCAGGGAAAGACAAGTGGTTCATGGGGAGTTAATAGATATATTGAAGAATCATATTAAAGAACTTAAAATGAATAAAATCTATTTGTAAATATAGCTTAAAATGAGATAATCATCAAGGAAAAAATAACTAACAAAAATATATTATGCGTCCATACAGACTCATTTCCAAAAATAATAATGAAGGTTGAGAAGTTAATGTCACTCCAATCTCAGTTGAAACTAAAAAAATATTATGAAGCTATGAAATATCAAAATTGGATCAAGTATATTCTTGGGGAACTTGAACGAATCAATAAAAAAAGTACTTGAGAGATTCTCACGAGGTCAAAATATAAGAATGATATTAGAACCAAATGTATTAAAAAATAAATGAATATGGGGAAGTGAGAGGTAAGAAATAATGGTTATTGTGTAAGGGGTATTCCCAAATTTAATTAATTGATATGGATGAGACATTCATACTAGTGTATTGGATTGAAATTATTTGATTATTTTTAGTAATGGATTGGAAAAGTGATTCAAAGGGTATCGAATAAATGTAAAATAAGAATTCCTAAATTGAGTCCCTCAGGTATAGGTCTATATCAAAAAACCATATGGTTTCCTCATTGATGAGGATGAAAATAAGGTATACCTATTGAAAAAGGCTTTGTATGGCCTAAATTAATCACTAAGAGCATGGTAGTCAATGAAGGAACAATATCTATAGAAGCTTGGTTTTCATAGTGGAGGGATGGATCATAAATTGTAAATTATAAAATAGAAATAACATTAAATGATGATTCTTATATATATATGGAATCTTCTTTGGAGTCACCGATGATACAAAATGCAAGTAGTTTTTTGAACTTATGAGATGTGAATTTGAGATGTATCATATTTTTGGTTTTTCATTTTTCCTTGGATTTTAGATTATTTAAAGAAAATATGGGACATTTATTTATCAACTAAATATTACAAGGAGATAATTAAGAGATTTAAAATGGATAAATCATGACCTATGACAACTTTTATAGAGACTTGGATACAATTTTCAAAAGATAAAAAAAGACAAGGAAGTTGATGTAACACTTTATAGACAGATTATTGGAATTTAGTTGTACCTTAGAGCCACTCGAACATAGATAGTTTTTCCACAATTCATTCTAACTAATATAAATGTTTTCCCACAGAAATTCATATTCAATTTTTGTAAAGAATAATCTAATATGTCAATATCATAATGGATTATGAGATATTTTTTAACATACACTAATATTGACTATGAAGGTTTGGTTGACGACTAGAAATAAACATTATACGGTGTGTTATATCATGGTAGTTCTTGTGTATCATTGATAATAAAGAAACAAGACTGCATATCCTTAAGTTCTATGGATTCTGAATATATCACCGCTACTCAAGTGTGTGATCAATTGACCTGGATGAAACAACAACTTAAAGATAATGGAATTGAAGTGATGTCTCCTATACATATTATGCATGACATATCGAGTGATATAAATCATTATAATATTCCCAATAATCATTTGAAGATCAAGAACATTGAAATTAAATATCATTTTATAAATATAAGGTTAAGCAATGGCTGGTTGAATTGGAGTATGTTTCTATTAAATAGAAAGTGGTGGATTTCATGACCAAGTAACTACCCAAAGTTTTTTTTAAAGGAATTAGTTTGGTCTTTGAGTCTAAAAAATTCTATATAATTATGATTTATTGTAAAAATAACTCATAAACCTCATGGTAATTTCTTTTAATAAAACTTTATGGCTCTAGTTTTCTTTTATGGTTTCATTTCTAATACCATTTTGAGACTTTCAATGAATTTATCTATTTTGGTTCATTGATAATGGTGGAGAAATATATATAATCTTTCAGTTAGGGCTATATTTTTATGTGCTTTTTTATGTATTATAAAGGCTCTAATTTGATCCATTAACAAAGGGAGAGGGTATGCAAATGTGTAAAAAGGTGGATAAAGTGTTGATGGAAAGTAAAATTAAGTCTTTGATGATCAAGGTATGTGTTCATGAAAAACTATTTAAATAAATTCCTATTTATCACATAAATAATGGATGGAATGGGATTATAATTTATGACTAGTGACTCATTGATAAACATATTGAATAATATGTTTTCAGACATGATATTTTTATGTAATTATAATTATCCAGAAGATTGTGAAAAGGTATTAAAGGAAACTTTCATTTGAATTATTTTCAAAATCTACCGAATTTTAGTGTTATCTACAAACCCAAATATGGATATTATTATAAAACATCATATCTAGGAAATTTTTTATGTTTGTTGAAAAACATTGTAAAGGAGTTACTCCAATGTTAAAGAGAAGCATGTTAGAGGATGTTTTTTGTTTTATTTAAATCACATCATGATACAGTACATCACACCATTACTGGTCATGTGAAGGTAAACCATATGTTGGGTAACGGTCTACTAAAAATTAAATTGTTTTATGTAAAGGTACTCTATTAGCTATATAATGGTCATTGAAACTTTTTTTATGGGTAAAGGGACTGTGGAAAGATCTTTCACATTATGGTACTCATTACATGTTGTGAAAGATGTATGTGTTAAACTAATTTCTCATAGAAATGGTTGTTTTATCCTTGTATAAGAAACCACAACATGAAGAAGGTTTGGATGAATTACAGTGACTTGAAAAAGATATGGTTTGTGTTGTGAATTACATTATACATAGTGAAAGTGGACCAGATGGAATTTACTTGTTATTCTTTGAAGTTATTTGGTTATGAACCACTATACATGTATTAAATGTGTCCTAGAAGGATTTCAATGACTCTAGATGATTTTAATGCTCTATAGTGTGAATGTTTTTTGTGACATTATTTTTGTAGGATACCAACTATCGTAGTTATATAAGCCATAATTTTTATAGAAACTAGTTATATACATTGTGGATTCAAGAGTAATTTTGAAGATATAATTTGAGGATATGGAATTCATTCTATGATGGAGATTTAAATTCCATGAAAGGAGGTAAATTAAATACATTAATATAATTAAGAATAATTCATATAGTGAAGCCTTATTTTCTGGAAAACCTAGAAAAACAAAACTGGAAGGTTTAATGGTATTTATGGTTCAAAATTCTAGGAACTAATTCATATTTATGGACAATAACTGTCCAAAATATTTTAAGAAATAATGTGGAATGGAAGTGATGCTTAAATAGAAATATCTGAAGGAAATATATGGGAAACTTTTCAAAAAAATATAAAATACGAGAAGGAAAAATGAGACATTCCAGTTCTTACTAGAAATAAAAGGAAATTCTAGATTCTTCCTAGAATTTCACAATTGAAGGAGGCATTACATGATTCCTTTCAATTTTGGAAATAAATAGAACAAGAGATGAAGTGAAACACCACATTTGGTGTCATTTATCATATATACATCTCTTGAATAATGATACAATCATGGAATGAGTAGAAAGAACATTTATATGAATAAAAATAATGAGTTCTTCAATCCTTTTTTAGGATTGTGAGTCTAGAGGTCCAGTGAAATCCATTCTTTTTATAATAACTCAGAAAGAAGAATGTTATTGCACCTCTATTTCATTGTTCTGTTTTCTTTTCATTCTCATTGGATTATCCTAGTTAAATTGACTTGAGTAAAATTGATTATGTTCTTTACTACTTTTATCCCTCAAAAAGATAAATTGGGGGAGAGATTGAACTATTCCTCAATTTGAGAGAACAAGATCCATAATCAAGGAAAAATATTTGTAAGTATAAATAAAATGATCCCCCTCCCCTTCAGGGTATATACCTTGATGAGGGACAACTGACAAGTGATTCTTGGGATAATCTTTCTTATTATATGTGTGCTCTCACCCCTATCCTTACATACATTCATAGATACAAACATACATACATACACACACATATATATATATATATATATTTGTGTGTGGGAGTGTTTTTAAGTTTGGAAGATGAGGTTGGTGAAAAAAGTAGACATTACTAGATCATGTTGAATGTTAGTGTTATCTGGTCTTCATGGAGTTATTGACATAGGAGGTGTATCATTGTATTTTATTTAAATATTTTGGTTTATTTTGAAAATTAAAAGCATTATAGGATTGGTTTATTCATTATTTTATGTAATTGATATGTGGTTATTTCTTTATTCTAGGGATTTAATAGGGTAATTCATATGAAATATATGTTTACATACCGTAGGTGATAGTCACCAACCCATGGCCTATTGTAAATGGGATTTTTAGGGATATAATCATCTTCATTTCCAGCCTAGTAATGGTTCTAGTGGGGTTAGTTTTTGATACACAAGTAGCCTAAATATACAACCTAACCACATATATCAGGATTATAAAGTAATTTTTTTAATATCTCGTGTGACTTCCTCAAACACCATTATCTCTTTAATTTTACATATGATGAATCTATGGATTTACTGAAGTTATTTTGGGGATTCTACACCCATGAAAAAAGGGTTTATTATCATATTTGATCATATCATTATAGAATTTAATGTTATAATTATATATTCTTCATGGTGCTCAAATATTTCCCTCTTAAAGTATTGTATTCTCCTAAATCTTGGGTAGATGGTGTTTGAATTGTTTATTCCTTGTGTATGAAATTGAATATTTACATTCATCTTGTCTAGAATTTGAATAATTCATCCCTTTGATGTGATTTATATAGATCAAAATTTTATAATTTTTAAAAATGGCATGAACTATGTGTTTTGATATTATTGATGTTTTTTAAAATTCCTTAAGTGTTAATAATTGATTATTGTATAATGATGACTAATTTAAAAGAAATTTTTGCAATAATTAATTCATGAAAATGGTGATTTTAGGGAAAACATATTTTGATTAAAATTGGTTGTTTTCATTAACCATTGATATTTTATAAGAAATATGAAATTCAAAGGCGGTGGCGTCTTGACCTTGACGTTCTGGGTTCGAGTCCTCACAAGGCAACACGCACTATATTCTAACAATCCTCTTGTGGGCCCCTCTACCCCGTTGGGAACTGGCCTAAGCCCAAGGGTTTTCCACCTTGGGCCTCAATGGGGATGTGCCTCTCGTAGTTGGGGAGGCCTCCCCAATA
Source organism: Viscum album (assembly GCA_963277665.1). Classification (NCBI taxonomy): domain Eukaryota; kingdom Viridiplantae; phylum Streptophyta; class Magnoliopsida; order Santalales; family Viscaceae; genus Viscum; species Viscum album. The sequence continues at coordinate 1,455,021,731 of OY728123.1, read as the reverse complement.
ACTCATTACCCAACAACACATTTTCATGTGGGGAACGAGTGAGTTGGATAAAGGTTGTGGCATCCTGACCCTGAGGTTCCGGGTTCAAGTCTTCGCAAGGCAACGCGCAATATATAATAAGAAACCTCTTGTGGGCCCCTCTACCATGTTGGGAACTGGCCTAAGCCCCAGGGTTGTCCACCTTAGGCCTCACTAGGGATGTGTGGCGCAGGTGGGGAGGCCCCCCCAATACCTCATTACCCAACAACATGTTTTCCACTTCGGCGGTGGCATAATGGTGGGTGGATGAGGGCCATAAATCCGGCGTTCAGTGAGGTCTGGGGTTTGATTCCTGGGAGCCCGCTATTGGGGGAATTTTCACCTCCCATGTACCACTCGTCTTGTTGGGCCACCTGATGTCTCATCATGTGGGTATAAAGGGCGCACTTCACCTAGTTGACGGATTTCTGTGTCGAACCATCGCTGATCGAGGTGTAACCCCGTGGGGATACTCTGTCATCTCAGCTGACAACATATCCTTCCTGACTGAGGCTTCTTCGGATGACCTCTTCATAGGGAGGGGGGTTCTTTGGTGTAGAGGGTTTGAAAAGGCCACTTCTGAGAATTCCATTTCTAAAAAAAGAATAAAATATGAAATTCAAAAAACGTGATTTTTAAAAAGAGGTGAATTTTGCATGTTTTTCTGGATTTTAAAGTGGGGTTTCAATGGAAAATTTTAAATTTATTTTTCAAATTTATTTTATCCACGTAATGAATTTTTTTTGGATAATTTTATTTATATAAATAGTCCTTGAGAATTGAATGTTGTTGTATGATTTTGAACATGGATATTTAATTTCAATTTCACATCAGGTGTCTATGTGTGTTAAAATAATTTTGTGAGACCTTATTTTGAAACCTTTATGTTTCATATTGGGGTTGGGTGTCTTTAAGAGCAAGTATTATAACAAGAAATGGTTACGCTAACTAGGATTGAAAGTTGACACTCACTATTTTGAGGGTATGTAAATGGGAATAGGTTAGGACTTTTTTAACACCTTGGGTTTCTAGATAGTTCTGGAAATATAGAAAATAAAGATTTTTAATTTGGATATTTCTGAGAATCCATAACAAATAGATTTTATTTTTGAGAAATAATTAGTTTCAAAAATATTTTGGGAAATAAATATTTTCAATCAGATTATAAAAATGGGGATTTTCCCTTGAATTTATAGAAAATGGGGTTTTAAAAACTTTTTGTTTTTTGGAAGAAAATGTGAATTTGATTATTATTTTGCATTTTTTCTTGATAAAGTTATTTTGTAAACTATTAAATTCTATTTAAAAGGATACAAAAAGTAAAAAACAAGGGCCTTTAGACCTATTCACATAATCATCCCATTGTATATCTCTTCCTACAGAACCTATAAGACTTTAACCACATGTCCATCTCTTAGTGATATATATTCATGGATGATAACATAAAGGGTCCCCCATGTGCATTGAAATATATGTCATGTACACCTGTTTTGGTCGATTCTAGTAACTCAGTAGTATTCCCCCTCTTAACTAAACCTATTGAGTACTATTATTTTCAAGTGGATATGCTAAAAATTAATAATATGAGTGTGCATATTACTTATGCAGCACACCCAACCTAAAATGTAACATAAGATATGCACACAAGAAAACATGTAAGTTAGTCATGTGCTAACTAGACCACCATAACACCTGATCCCAACTTCATTATCCTATAATGGTAATAATTATAATATAATAACATCATGATAAAGAAAATAGAGTATAGATATATAAATAGTTCTACTCGAACATATAGAAAATCCATAATGAATTGTATCACAGTAGCTAGTACTGATATATAAAACACCCATCATGTACAATAAGAGATCCAAGGTGGTCATCTCCATTTTCAACCTCTCACATAGATTGAACCATCAATTCAAGAAAAGGCCCCACGGATATATCATTTATCTACTAGTTGTCAAAGAAAGTAGTTTTAGGAGGTGATCATAATATCAATCCTCCTGAATAATATGAACCACAAAAACTTTATGTAGCTCTCATGGATAATCACATATCTATAAAAAAACGAAAAGTAATTAGTGGAAGTAATCTTTGTATCCAAACACATTCATGATCCAAACCAAACCAAACTGAAGTGGGTTAAATGTCTAATCATGTGTCTTGAAATCATGAACAATAATCATTATGGATAGGGCATCAAAAAATATTATTTTATACAAAAGTCAAACCATCCCATCATGGTAATATCTAATGGACATGTATGGTATCCACATCTAGTCCATTACCACTTGATCTCACTCAAGATTGAGTATTATATCAAATCACATGCCTCCACCCCCTCACTCAAGGTAAAGTATCATACCACATCATGTACCATATCTCAGTTCACATAAAATTATTCAACCATTTTAATCACAGTGAGGGATCATCACTACCAAAAAAATGGTTAGATCATAATAAAAAAGAAAACATACTAAACACATCACATATCCTAGAACATGGCTATTTACACACCCTTTTATTGTATTCTCATAGAGAGATCATGACACAAAAATAAATAGGAAATGTGAATTTAAAATAATCATACAATGACATAAGTTAAAAAATTTTAATAGTAGTGCATTCCAAGGTAGAATACACCAATTATAGCCTATAATATTCTCTAAAATAAACTATCTAGAATTCCCAAATTAGCAATGATTATGATCCTAACACCTCTATAAATGAAAGACTCACCGTAAAAATTCAAATTCCAAACCACTAGGTCATAAAAACCTTAACCATTATAGAATATATTACGTTATTACCACATTACCCAATAATATTTCCCCACATCACTATCAAGAACTGGGCATAGTTCCATAAATCTAGAGACATATTTCTCATATTTACCCTCTAATATGTCAATTTCATTAATTTGAAACATCTTTTTCACTTGATACAAATAGAAGAACATTCGCAGGTTAACTCACTCACCCACATGCATAAACAATCATATAATTTTCTATGAACACCATTGTTGGCGCCAAAATAATATGGCACGAAAGGAAGGAACGAAAAATAAGGCTGGAACGTGGCCTCGCGAAGCACCACCGCGAAGCACCGCCGCGAAGCACCGCCGCGAAGGACCGACGTGAAGAATCATGATCATGGCGGCCTCGCGAAGCTCTAGAGGCAGTAATCCTCCGCAAGCGCATTTGACGTTCGCGAGCCGTCACGAAGCTCCAGAGGCGGTAATCCTCCATGAGCGCATTTGACATTCGCGAGCCGTCGTGAAGCTCCAGAGGCGGTAATCCTCCGCGAGCGCATTTGACGTTCGCGAGCCCCCGTGAAGCTCCAGAGGCGGTAATCCTCCGCGAGTGCATTTGACGTTCGCGAGCTGCCGCGAAGCTCCAGAGGCGGTACCCTCTGCGGCCGGCGTTGATGTTCGCGAGCGCACCGCGAAGCACCGGAGGCGGCGCACGAGTTCTGCTTTGCGGCGCCCCTTGACTATAAATACTGAACTCCCCCTAAGTCCTAGAGGAGGGAAAATCCGACCTTTAGGCTTCTCCTCTCCAGAATCGCGAAGCACGCTTTGCCCCGGGAATCATGAGCTCCGCGAGGTACTTCTACTCCATGAGACTCCTCTGCATTGTCTCGTTTTGAGCCCCTCTTCCGAGAGGGATGCCCTTCGCGAAGCTCAAGGGAATTCGTGAAGGAAGGGGATTCCCAAGGGAACCTGGGTAGCCGCGGAGCGTTTATGCTTTGTGAAACACCCAACCCATGCTAGTGATCCCTATGCTAAGGCAGGATCACTACACATCGCGAAGCACACTGCTTCGCAGGACCGTGCTTCGCGAGACACCCCTTCTTCGCGAGGCAGTGCTCCACGAACACTGTTCCACTTTGCGAAACACCTTCCACTCACACTTATGCCCCATGCTAAGGCCAAGGCACTCCACTTCGCGAAGCACACTCCTTTGCTTAGCGATTCCTCTTCCCGTGCGACCCTCCAGGTTTGCACGATGTGATTTCAAAGTCCCATGGACAATACCACCTGTAGCGTTGCTTCGCCTAATGCTTCTTCGCATAGGCATGCTAACGGCTATTTCTTCTTCGCATAGCCACACTAACGTGGACCCCTCGATGGTTCGTTCCACAACCCCCCTTAACCATGGCCTTACTGGTACCTTCCCTCCCCCAAGGACCAGAGGGTACCAGTTATGTAAGTCCTAGGGGTGTGGAGTGAACCCACCTCGTCCGAGCTGCAGGACGTAAAACTGCCAAGCACCACATCCTCAACACATGACGTTAAACTGTGATCCGACCTCGTCTCTCTCACGAAGGGTCCCTCCAGCTCGAACATTCTTTGCACCACTCGTCTCCACGGGAATGGAATCACCCATCCACAAGGGATGATATCCTCCTTATTGGAGTGGCGTATGTTCGTAGGAGAAGGGCGACCCTAGTTCCCCAACGGATGGTTGTACCTCTGCATCTCCGTACTTCCCCACTACCAAGGTCAGTGGAGGGCGTGATAGGGAACGAGGCACCTCCCATCATTGGACCAAGGTCCATCTCTCCCGCGCTTTGTCGCACCATGGGCCTCCATCCTGGAGTAAGTCCCAGCACCATGGGCCGCCTAACGTGTAAGCCCCTCTTCGCTTCTCACGGACGCATCCTTCGCGACGTGATCGTCAGGTCCTTGCAAACCTCTTGTTTCTCACACCGAGCATGACTCACGTGGGCTTAGAGTGAGTACCGACCCTAACCCCCACCCTCAGCGAACTACGAGGTCTTTGATCCATGTCAAGGCATGGTACGTAGGAAGCCTCCACGAGGTTCAAGCCCAACCTTCATCTATTCACGTCGGGTCCCATTCACGTCCAGCATGACTTTAATCTGCATTCCGGTCCAATGGAAAGCCGTTGCGACCCATCCCAGTGAACTACAAGGACTTAGATCCATGTCAAGGCATGGTACGTAGGAAGCCTCTATGAGGATCAAGCCACACATTGATCGGTCGTTCATTCACGTCGAGTTTCGCCCTAGTCTAGCATGACATTAAACTGTATGCCCCTCCCTTTGTCCTGCATGACCTTAAACTTCACACCTATCACCACCTGAACTACGAGGTCTTTGATCCATGTCAAGGCATGGTACGTAGGAAGCCTTCCAAAGCTTCAAGCCCACCACCCATTGGACCAAGTTTCACTTTCACGTCGGTTAGCCGACAAAGACCCATTTGAACTACGAGGTCATTGATCTATGTCAAGGCATGGTACGTAGGAAGCCTCCACAAGGTTCAAGCCCACCCATCATCCAATTCACATCGTGTTCCACCTACGTTCAGCATGACGTTAAACTGAATTTACCAATCCGAACTACGAGGACTTTGATCCAAGTCATGGCATGGTACGTAAGAAGCCTCCCTGAGGTTCAAGCCCAACAAACATTGGCCCAGACCGTCTCCAGGACGGTGTGCCAAGCCCCCCAATTTTCAGCGAACTACGAAGACTTTGATCCGTGTCAAGGCATGGTATGTAGGAATCCTCCTAGAGGTTCAAGCCTATCTCCCATTGGACCAAGGTCCCTCATTTGCGTCGGCTCGCCGACACCCACCGCCCGTCGTTTATTCACATCAGGGTTCACTACCGTCCCGCATGACGTTAAACTGTATTCCATCAATCCTTTGAACTACAAGGACTTTGATCCATGTCAAGGCATGGTACGTAGGAAACCTTCCCAAGGTTCAAGCCCACCACTAGCGGACCCACAGGTCTACTTTCACATCGGCACGCTGACAATGCCCATTGGACCAAGGTCCACCCTCACGTCTGTACGCTGACGATGCCCATCGGACCAAGATCCACTTTCACGTTGGTTCGCCGATGAAATTCATCGGGCCAACGCCCACCTTCACGTCAGTTTACCGGCACCATCCCGAACTACGCGGACTTTGATTCCCTGCCACGGGGATATGTTGGAAGCCTCTTCAAGGTTCAAGCCCAACTTCACCATCGCCCCTGCGATGGTCCCATTTCACTCCCCCTCTGTTCCATTCATCAACCTATCACACATCCCGATTCTCACTCGGACCGTCTTATCCCAGTGAGACCATGTCGGTACGCTCTTCTTCACAGCCTCCCATGGGCTGGCCCCGGTATCGACATCCCTTCGAGGAGAATCCCTCAATCCGATCTATCCTAGCTAATGCTCTGGTTGGGTTGATCTGTCTCCTCTAGTCGTTAAACTCGCGACATACCCTGTGTTAAACACGGGAAGATGAGGAAAACCTCAGATATGTGTCTATGGCATATAATTCCCCACGCTCAATGTGGGATGCCTCGGGCTTCCACGCCCTCGAGAAGCCCTGTGACTAGGGATAACAGACAGACATGCCAGGTTCCCCAGCATCCAGACACGCTACTGATGCCTCAACGTGACTAGTCCCCAGACTGAAGGTTGCTGCCCTGACCGGACCCTTTGGAATGTCCCGACAGAAGCAGTGTAATTAACCGGCATCCATGGAAACATGGCACTGGGAAGAGTTTCACGAACTACGTATTAAATCTATGAGGGAGACCCGGACGAGGTGACGAGTTCTGAGGAGGAATCCACAGAAGGAAGAACTGACATCCCATCATCCCGTTTTGATCAAGGAGAAGACGTCCTTGAATAAGGAGCGAATGCCGCCCGCCTTTGGAAAGCGGGAATGCGGGGCAACAAAGCACCGCGCGTCCTCCTCTACGGACGGACGGGCGCGCGCCCCGGCGAAAGCGTTGGAAACAGAAATGGTGAACCCGACGTGAATTTCTTCTCCTGAATATGGAGATTAGTAGCGTTCGAGACACCAGTAGATTGACGTGTCACCGGATCCAGACATCCGGCGCTTGGTCCCGCCAAGAAAATAGCGGGCCTGTCGTGAAACTCACCGGAAGTCGGGGTGGTAGAACTTGGGGCACTCTGTTCTACAGCGTGTTGGCATGGATCCTTCTTACAGACTTGGAGAATGGAAGGACGTTGGGGCACTAGATGTAAATCCTTTTCCTCTCAGTACTGATGAGTTGATCCCTTCGATTCTCAGGAACTAGGTTTCTGTTACAGAGACGTGATCACCATCCGCTCCTTTCCCATGCAGGGGCAGGGGCAACACTTCCACGACCACCCCACGTAGCGCCGCTACCACCATGACGGCCGCCACATCACGGAATACGGGGCGCCCACGTCCCCTTTCTCCATCAGAGGTCATCCAGCGAAGGGTGATCACCAACCTCGTGCGCAGGTACGAGGAAGAAGGGGTCATCCCAACTCAGGATATGGCCCGCCAGGACCTGGAGGCCTCCAGGCCCCGCCGTCAATGCCGCCCTAACAGGCCGCGCAGGGAGCCCCTGCTCCCCACCCCAACGTTCAACCGTTTCGGGAGCCTGTCTCCGGAACGCCTTGATGACTCCTCGCCTTACGCTGAAGAGGCGGGCGCCGTCCGGCTCATCCCGCTCAGGGTCCCGACCCAAGGGCTCCAGGAAAGAGCTCCCGCCCGGCCGCGTCACCACCGCCGTCCGGCCCCACAGGAAGAGCTGGAAGGCTACGTCCCTGCACCACCTGCACCGGCTCGCCTGACCCGACGTCAGCGCCGGGCCCGGGCTGAGGATGCTCGCCCAGCCGTGTCAACGTCGACAGCTACAGTGGCCCGAGCCACCGCCGACGTGCATCGTGAAGCCCCTACATACACTGAGCAGGGTCACTCCTTCACCCCACCAGGATCGAGACCCCAACCGCCCCACGGGCAGGCTGGGTTGACTCTCCGGGTTGCAGGCCTGAGTGGTGATCGTCGCGAACTAACCTGCGGTGATGTCACCCCGTACGGAGGTCCTCCCCGTGCAACTACGTCACAGAGCGTGGGCCTTCCCCGCTCCGAAGTACGTCATGAAGGCATGCCTCGTGCTACCCCCATCTCGAAGGAAGACCTGCCCGGCGGCAGTGATGCTCAGCGCGGAAACCTTTCCCGCGCCCACTAAACAGGGTATGGAGTCCATCCTCCTGCCCCCGACCGCCACCCTGAAGGCACCGTCCATCCGGTCCTTCTCCAACGTGGGGGCCCTCCCTATGTCCTCTCTACAACTGGCGAAGGTCCTCCTCGCCCCAGCAACTCGAGGAGTGAAGGTCAGCCTCGCTCCACTCGCATCGGCCATGGAGGTCCTCCCCATGCTCCTGCCGATTCCAACAGAGGCTCCGCCTACATGGGTGGTGTTCATGGAGGTCCTCCCCATGTACCCTTCGACATTTGTCCCGGTTCCCCTCGCACCCCAGCTATCTCGAGTGGAGGCCCTCTCTGCCACGGCGCCAGCGCTGCCCCGAGGCTGCCTGATAAGGGTCAACCCTGTCCCGAAGAGCCACCCCGGGGCAGGATAGTGGGTCGTCGCCGCAACAAGAAGAACCCTGGGAAGGCCCAGATGGAGATCAGACCTGCCCGCTTCTCCGACTTGGAAGCGGATTGCGATTCAGCGATGGAACATTCTCCCCGCTCCTCCATATCAAGGACTGGGGCAGGAACCAGACGCGTTAGCCTCATTCTCCCGGAATTTGAGGTCCACCAGATTCCCATCTCCCTCCGCAGGTACATCCAAGAGGAATAAGTCTTGGGAATTCCGTAGGTCACGATAGCGCAATCACCGCCTCTGTCACCAGAAGCGCCCTCTACCTCTACCAGAGATCACAGAGAGTTATTTTGGGGGCCAACGACGGTAGAGATACGACACGACCTGTCTTCGGTAGCCGCGGCTCCCATTCCGGAAGCTGTGATTATCAGCCCGTCGTATCGTGACATCGTGGCCAGGTCACCTCACTCTTCGGAGGAAGGCCCGGAATTTGGCGGCCAGTCAGCTCGTTCGCCGTATTCTCCACCGCCGAGCTTACCATCCCAGAGGTCCTCCTCAGTACCGCTACTGGTCCTTGAGCTTCCCCTGGTTGACGAGTGGGCCAACACAGGGCCAGACCCTGAGTCCGAGCCTAGGAGCTTCTAGAGTATCCTCGCGGCGGATTACTTCCCGGAAAAGTTCTGGCCGACGGCGGAACTGAATTTTCGCGTACCGGAGTCTCTTACCTCTGAAGAAGTGGGGTGCTTTTGTCGAACCCTATGGGCGAAACACTTCCTCCTTCGTTACGAACGGGTGGTGTATCCCAGAAGTCGAGAGCACTTCGAAGAAATCGGCGAGCAGTGTCACCTAGTCGATGCGGCCGCACTCCTTGTGGCCCAGCACCCTGATTCGCCAGGCCACCAGAGCACCCTTCAACGAAAATGCGTCCAGAGTTTTAAAGCACTCCGCAGAATCGTCAGGGAAGCCACCCCCCATGTGAATGTCCGTGGTTGGAGACACTATGCCGCTCTCCTCTTAGACCCCATCCGACGGCAGCCCGATTCATTATGTGACATCGAGGACATGCCCTCGAGAGGGTTCGCGGTCCACATGGCTGACGTTGTGGACAATGAAGATGAGCTTGAATTCCTTGATGGATATTTCCCCCCCGAGGGAGTACCGCCACTGCTGGACCCATCAGGGAGAGTTACCCGTCAGTAGAGGAACCTGCTAGGCCTCCTCGTACCCACCGAGTCGCTGGTACTCAGTCGAAACACTGGCAAGGGAAAGGAGCACGTCAGAACAGTCAAGCACTCCGACCCGTCCGCCTCTGTGCAGAAAACGGACAAAGATCCCGAGAAGGCCACGTTACGCTGTCTGCTTGCTGAGCAGAAGAGGCTGGTTGACGAACTATTGGTCGAGCGCGCCGCAGAGCGACGACCCGACTATGGTAATCCCAGGCCGGGGCAGCAGGGGCAGGGACGATTTCCCCCTGGTGAGATGCCTCCGGGAAACCCTGATCATGCTACTGCCGTAGACAGGGCAGAATCCGGAACGTATGGCAAGAGGGCGCGATACATCTCTCCAAATCCCCCCGAGCGACGAGGCAATCTGAAGAATCCAGTACGGCTTCCCCCAGTCGCCCCGCGGGTCATCCAGCCAGTTGATCCACGAGCGGACGAAGCCGTCTACCGTGTTGAAGAACCTGGCAATGCACTTGTGGTTAGGGATCCCCGTCAAGGCATGGACCCCCACCCGGATGATTTTATCGCGGCGCTCACAGCTCGCCTCGAAGCGTTGGAAACGCGGAAGGTGGAGGTCCCTCCGTATGTCAAGCCTTATCCCGCGTGGGTGGATGATATGCATGAACCTCCGGGTTTTGGGAACCCAACTTTCTCACCCTTCAACAGAACGGGGGACCCGCCGCAACACTTGGCTCATTTTTCTTCCAAGTGTGGCCCCATGGTGGGGACCCCGGCTCAGCAAGAAGCCGCCAAGCTCCGATGTTTCGTACAGACATTGGAAGGTCCGGCATTCGTCTAGTACAGCCAGCTCCCTATCGGATTGGTGACTGGTTGGGAGGATCTTTGCCGACATTTCTTATACCAGTTCAGCTCCACCACGCGGAAGACCAGCATTGCATACCTCTTCAAGTGCAAGCAAAGGCCTGATGAGCGATTCGCAGACTTCATCGCCCGGTGGAAGGGACTTACGTATTCCCTCGATATGCCACTGAATCAGGAGAAATTACTGACGATGTGTGTCGGGAACATCAAGACAGAGATGGTACCCTCCTTGATCACCCAGAACTACCCTGGAGGGTTTAGAGACTTCTCGGATAAGGCTCAATGCCTTGAGGAAGCCCTGCAGCAGGCCAGTCAGGCACGTTTGTTTCCCCATATGATCCCGGCCAGGAGGACTGCCAGGGCTAGACCCACTGTGGTGGCCCAAATAGAAGCCCCGACACAACTGGAGTTACTGCCGGCGGAACCACCCCCACAACCCCGCAGAGGTCCTCCACCACAAGCACAGGCTCCTGCCCAGCAGCGACCGCCTCAGAACCGACGGGTTCCCCCGCGCAATGCGCAACCGCCACCTAGGCGAGACAATCAGGCACCGCCTCCTCGGCAGGCCCCTCCGGCCCCTCGTCAGGGCTAGGCCCCCAGGGCCCCCTATCCGGAAAGAAGGTACCAGACTTATTCGTTCAACAAAAATCAGGTCCCCGGCTACATCCGAAGTGCTCTAGAGCAAGGGATTGTGCGTCTGCCTGAGTGCAGAAGGCCGGGAAAGGCGAATATCACTGATCACCCCAACTACTGCCCTTATCATCGGATACTGGGGCACACCCTCAAACAATGCTATGTGTTTAAAGACTGGCTTCAAGACCAGGTCAACAAAAACATAGTCATGTTGGGCCCAGCACCAGCGCAAGTGGCAGTTGTCTTTGCGGGATCAGAGATCGGCAGCGACAGTGAAGGCGAGTGGCAGCAGGTCCCCAGCCGCGGATCCCAGAAATACGATTATTGGATGGCTCGAAAAACCATCGCCCGTGCCCATGGTATCATCCGGGCGCTCCTGAAGCAGTCGGAACCTTCAGAAGTAGTCGGTGCCTCCGCGTCGTCTTCACAGTCGGCCTCTTCCCAAAAGGGCAAGCAGCGGCGACGCAAGAAGAAGCAACGCGCACCACCGGTGCCGTCTTCATCTCGCACTCTCAGCGACTTTATGCCCCCTGAAATGGAGATTCCTTCCAGAATCCTCCCAGCGTTGGATGACTCCTTGAGCGACAGCCAAGGGTACACTTCGGTTAACACCGTGGAGCTGGTAAAGCCCTATATGACCCCCGACGAGGGGGAACACCAGGCAGACCTCTCCAACGTTTCCGGTCGACATCAACGTCAGCGGAATCGCAACCGCGCCGGTCATCGAGGTACATAAACAGGCACTTTTGGCCAAGCCGTGCATGCTACTGAGACCAGGCAGCAGGCTCATCGCAGATCTCAGCATGCGCAACCCCATCTAACACCCTCGGCTCTACCTCCACCGCCGTTCGTGCTACTGGATCGGGGGGAGCTTCCTCGTTCGTATCACAGTCAGTCTTGCCCGACTACAGGCCAGCCTCCGCTGTCCGATCCTATTCCGGCGACTACTCTCCAGGCTTCTACTAGTAGGCAGCAAGATGTACCCAGTACTAGTCGATCGCCGATTCAACCAGCAGGCCCCGCTATGCCTCCAAATGCCGAATGACCTTTTGTAAGCAGAGGTTTGCGTTTGGAATGAAAGTATGATGTCCTAAAGCACCTGGCCAGAATTCTGGTGAGGCTTTCTATCCTTGAGGCCCTTCGCTTGTCATCCAAAATGCGCGAGGCACTTGCCGAGGACCTAAGGAGCCCCCTCCAGTTTGAGACGGAGGTAGCAGCTGCAGAGGCCTCCCATACCGAGATGATTGAAAACGCCGAATGTCAGGTGGTTATCTCGTTCTCTGGTGAAGATGAGGACCCTCTTATATAGGGGCACATTCGCCCGCTGTACATCACTGGCCACTTCAATGGCGTGGATGTCCGGCGCTGCCTCGTGGAAACGGGTTCTGGAATCAATCTAATTCCGACCCGGACATTGCGAAAGATGGGTCTGTCTGAAGGTGATTTAACTCCCTCTGACCTCAGAATCCAGGGGTACGACAGGACAGAGCAAACCCCAGTCGGCAAGATCCTCCTGAAGACTCATTTCGGTGGCTTAATTGCCAGCACCGAGTTCATGGTTGTCTCTCAGGACACCGCCTACAACGCATTGATGGGTAGGCCATGGCTCCATCTGCATGCAGTGGTCCCTTCTTCGTATCACCAGTGCGTCAAGTACTCGCTTAACGGTCGAGTAGGCGTGCTCCAAAGAGACGCGTCCCCTTTCGCTTCTTGTGAGGCCCACTATCTGGATGCGGGTTTTTAAAAAAGTAAGGATAATCAAATCCTGGTGAGTGAGGTTGAACCCGCCCCGGTCACAAGTGATCCCTGGGTAAGCATGGATGACGCCTACATCCTCCCGATCCACCGGTTGGAGGCCACGACCCCCGACATGGGGCAATGTTTTGTTGTTTCGGGTACGCAAGGAAGGCATGTTCTCATGTCCAAGCGACGACGGAAAATAACCTTGTACTCCTACATCAACCAGGCTCAAGTCATCCCGGAACCTCCTACCCCTGTATGGTACTGGGGCATCAGGCTTATGACAACGGCAGTGCGCCATACGTGTCTCTTCCGCCGGGCTGGGATTAACCGACTCAGGCCGACACGTCACCACTGCTTTGATATCATCAAACGTGGCCCTTTAGGTCGAAGGCCAGATGGGATAGGGTCGACCGCCTTCATTGCTATGGTCTCGATGGCAAGAGAGTCCCCCGATGTAATGACCGCTGCTGCCCAAGCCGGCACTAGCTACCCCTCGGATTTTGATAGCCCAGAAGTATCGTCCGTCGTGGGAAGTCCCCCCACGGGTGGGGAGGAAGACCTGGAGGATGCTCCCCCCTCCTTTGAAGAAGGCGTCTCTACCACGGTTGATGAACTGGTACAGGTGAACCTTGGTAGCGAGGCAGATCCGAAACCCACATTGATCAGTGCAGCCATGCCCCCCGAGGAGCGGCAGCAGTACGTAGACTTCCTCAAACAGCACCGTGATGTGTTTGCTTGGAGTTACAATGAGATTCCAGGTCTAGATCCCCAGGTAGCCATTCACCGTTTGGGCCTCCCGGAAAAATATCGTGGGTTTAAGCAGCCTCTCAGGAAGATGCACCCTTCTCATGGTGCTATGGTTGAGGCCGAAGTTGACAAGCTAATCAAAGCCATCTTCGTCAAGGAGGTCCAGTACCCCAAGTGGCTTTCCAACATTGTGCCAGTCAGGAAGAAGAATGGGTAGATCAGAGTCTGCATCGACTTTCGCGATCTTAATCTCCACTGCCCAAAGGATGACTTCCCACTCTCTGTGACGGAGTTGTTGATTGACGCCATAGCCGGGTTCCAAGCCCTCTCTTTCATGGATGGGTATTCGGGGTACAACCAGTTCCGGATGGCCCCCGAAGACGAGGAGTCTACTGCCTTCAGAGCTCCCCAAGGTAACTTTTGCTACCGGGTTATGCCATTCGGGTTGAAAAATGCAGGTGCCACTTATCAGAGGGCCATGCATCGCATATTCAAGCCGATTCTCGGGACATTGGTGGAATGCTACGTGGATGACCTCGTAGTCAAATCATGTCAGCGCTAGGACCATCTCAAAGACCTTTGGAAAGTGTTCGGTTTCCTCTGTTCCCTTCACCTAAAGATGAACCCAATGAAGTGTTCCTTCGGGGTCACCTCTTGGAAGTTTTTGGGCTTTGTTGTCAGATGCTGAGGTATCGAGATCAACCCAGAGAAGATCAAGGCCATCAGCCAAATGCCTCCCCCGAGCAACATTCGGGAGTTTCGAGTCCTTCAAGGCCACTTAGCCTCTATACGCTGATTCATCGCGAATCTGGCCGGAAAGTGTAAGCCCTTTTCCCGGCTCATGAAGAAGGGTGCCGCCTATGAATGGGATGAGGAGTGTCGGACCGCCTTCGAGGAAATCAAGCAGTATCTGCTCCAACCTCCGGTCTTGATTCCACCCGTCTCCGGGAAGCCGCTGGTCCTTTATGTGACCGCCCTGGAGAGATCCCTCGATGCGTTGCTCTCCCAATAGAATAACGAGGGTACTGAGAACAGTCTCTACTATCTCAGCTGCATGCTTCTCGATACGGAGGTTAGATACTCCCCTATCGAAAAGAGCTGCCTTGCGCTCGTCTTCGCCATGCAGAAGATGCAACATTACCTGAAACACCATGAGGTGAAATTGGTCTCCTGGGTAGACCCACTGAAGTACATCCTGAACCGCCCTATGCTGACTGGCCGACTAGCGCGGTGGGCAGTGATTCTCCAGCAATTTCACATCAGGTTTGTACCTTAGAAGGCCATTAAGGGACAGGCGTTGGAAGACTTTTAACTGCCCATCCAACCTCCACGGATCAGTCCCTGGACCTGGATTTCCCTGATGAGATGATCCCTTTAGTCGATCATGTTTTCCCGTGTTGGAAAATGAATTTCGACGGCGCCTCCCGGAGCCCCACCGGCAGGAGGCTCAATGATCCCAAGCTCAACAGAGTGGGCCTCGGTATTGTCTTCATTACCCCGGTGCAAGCCATCCGGTCATACTCATTCCTGTTGTCAAAAGGCTGTACGAACAACGAGGCAGAGTACCACGCTCTTATCACCGGCCTCGAGTTGGCCCTTGAGATCCATGTGCCCCATCTACATGTGAAGGGAGATTCTGATCTGGAAATCAAACAAGTTAATGGCGACTACGTCGTCAGGAATCCGGAGCCCGCACCATTGTTGGAGTACACCCTCGGCCTAATGGCCCTGTTCTCTTCTCGACCAGAGGTTACCCATGTCCCACGGTCGCAGAATGGCCAAGCAGACGCCCTGGCTGGCTTAGCCGCGTCGCTTGCAGAACCCGAGCAAGGTGATTTGATCATACATGTAGCCCACCGGAGAGTCATTTCCCCTGCCACCTAAGAGGACAATGATGGCTCGCGGGTAAGTCATCTCACCGCCGGAACCTCCACGTCAGGGGACCCGGGTTCATCAGACGCAGTGGTTGAATCCACTTCCGACTAGAGAGCACCTTTTGTCGAGTATCTCCAAAATGGTCAGCTCTCGGATGACCGGGCCGAGCGCGAGCTAATCCGACGCCGCGCGCTGCAATTTACCCTCCAGAGCGGCCCCAGTCTTGAACAGATCCTTTATAAGCAGAGTTTCGATGGTGTCCTTCTCCGTTTCCTCCAATGAGGGAGATACCTCAAGTTATGAAAGAGGTTCACGCCGGTTCCTGTGGCGCCCATCAAGCTGGGCCGAAGTTGTCCCATCAAATCCGGAGGTTGGGGTACTTTTGGCCCTCTATGATCCGTGATTGTATTGGATATGCCAAAAGATGTCACGCGTGCCAAGTACACGCAAACTTCATGCATCGGCCGCCGGAGCCCCTCCACCCCACCATGTACTCTTGGCCATTTGCGGTATGGGGACTTGATGTAGTGGGACTGTATCCACCGGCAACAGCCCGCTAGTGTAGGTTCATCCTGACTGCTACAGATTTCTTCTCCAAGTGGGCAGAAGCAGTTCCGCTCAAAGAGGTCAAGGCCCGTTCCATCGTTGACTTTGTGAGCTATAACATTATCCACCGGTTTGGGGTACCTCACGCCGTCCACACCGATAACGACACCAACTTCCGAGCAGCTGAATTGAAGAAATTGTACGCCAAGTACGACATCCGGTTGAACCATACCTCCCGCTACCACACGTAGGCGAATGGATAAATCGAGGCGTTCAACAAGACCCTCTCTAACATTCTGCAAAAGATGGTTGGTCAGAACAAGAAAAGTTGGCCGGACAAGCTCCCCAACGCCCTCTGGGCTTACCGGACGACGACTCGCAACTCTACCCAGGTGACCCCATATTCCCTGGTGTATGGAGATAAGGTCGTCCTACCCATTGAGATCCAGCTTCCGTCGTTACGCACTGCAGTTTATGACCACCATACATCAGATGAGGTAGCCGAGATCCATCTAGCCGAATTAGAAGCACTGGACGAGAACCGGCTTCGTGCCCTGCACAACATGGAAAGGAATCAGGATAAGATAGCGAGGGCCTTCGACAAGAAGGTTCGTCTCCGCTCTTTTCTACAGGGCGACCTGGTACTGGCCCTTCGAGCGCCAATGATTCCCGGTAGTAAACCGCCCAAATTAGAACCCAAATGGAAAGGGCCCTATATAATCCATAATGTTTACCCCAATGGATCATACTCCTTGGTGACCACAGATGGAGAGCGTATAACCCCTCCCACCAATGCCAAATTCCTCAAGCGATACTTTGCCGAGGGCAAAAAGGATCCAGCACGACCCTAAACTCCAAGATGGTCCCGCATGACCTTAAACTACATCTTCGTCCTGCAAGATGATAAACTGTGAAACGGTCCCGCATGACCTTAAACTACACATTATGGTCCAACATGACTCTAAACTGTATAGTCCTTCACGACTCTAAACTACAAGATGGTCCCACACGACCTTAAACTGCACCCCCGTCCTTACTGCAAGATGTTAAACTGCAAGCCAGTCAGGCCTTCCTGACCGAGGCTCAGCCTCAGGCCCCTTGGCCTCCTCGGGTCCCCGACCCCCGTCCTTACTGCAAGACGTTAAACTGCAAGCCAGTCAGGCCTTCCTGACCGAGGCTCAGCCTCAGGCCCCTTGGCCTCCTCGGGCCGCTGGCCCACCGTCTTCACTACGAGACATTAAACAGCAAGCTGGTCAGGTCTCCCTGACCGCAGTCCGGCCCCAGGCACCCTGGTTTTCCCCGACTTACCCTCTTGCGGGATTGTACGGTATAGTGTAGGACTACGTCCTCATTCACGTCGGATTACTCTTCGTACCGTACATATCCCCAAATGAGATACTTCTCATCATCCCGCATGACGTTTAACTACATGTCAATAACTATGTGTGGCTTGATTCTCATCTTCATGGGATACGTAGGAACGCTCGGACGCCTTGTCTTGAGCCCAGCCCCAAGATTTTCTCTTCCACTATTCCCCCTGGGAATAGTTTCCTTGTAGGATCTTTGTGTAGCAGGGAGTAGGCTTTCTTGGCCTCGTTCATGCAACCCCGCTCGCACAAGGATTGTGAGGGTCGTACCATGTGCCCACTCCCGTTCTTCTATACTACCACGTCCTTACCGCATGACGCTAAACTGCATGGCCTTCAAGAACTACGTATGGATTGATTCTCATCCTCATGAGATACGTAGGAATGCCCGGACATTTCGTCCGTTGGCCCACCCCAAAAGCCCAAATCTGCCCCTCGGGTCATGACATGGAAGGGTGCGCACTTTTTCCCTGACTCACATCGAGCAAGCCTCGACCCGGCTGCACATCCCCCCTGGAGATGTTTGCCTCTTTCGTGGATGGATACAGCTATACTTCACCCACTCCTTTACTGGGATTCCATCATTTGTGTCACACCTAGAGGGACCCCCAAGAATGGTCTGGATACTACGCCCAAGGGCTCTCCTACTGATACGGGCCAATGCCCTCGAGGGTTTTCAAGCAACAAGCCGATACATGTCCCGCGTTGCGAATTTGGTCAGTGGTCGACGCTCATTTGTTGCTCCCATAATGGGTCACCAAAGGAACGCTGTGTTTTGAACATGGTCAATAGTGTCCTGGATCTTCGGGTCCACCCCGAGATGTCCCAGACATTGAGTGCAGTGATTCATTCTGCCCCATCCCGAGGTGACAAACTTCCGCCCGGGTGGTGCTAGCGATCGGGCCCATGGCCCCGATCTCTCATAGGGGTGTATGGTGTGTTGTGGGACTACGTACTCATTCACGTCGGGGTCATGTACCATACCGTACGCCTCCCCTTACGAGGCCCATTTTCAGTCCCCTTGGCCTCCTCGGGTCCCCGACCCCCGTCCTCATGTAAGACGTTAAACTGCAGACCCGTTAGGCCTTCCTGACCGATGCCTGACCTTAGGCCCCCTAGCCTTCCTGGGCCCCTTCGCCCAACTTCTTACCCGGAGTGTACGGTGCGGTGTAGGAATACGTCCTCATTCACGTCGGGATCATGTACCATGCCGTACGCCTCCCCTTGCGAGGCCTAGCCTCAGGCCCCTTGGCCACCTCAGGACCCCGACCCTCGTCCTCATTGCAAGACGTTAAACTACAAGCTGGTCAGGCCTTCCTGACCACCATCAGGCCCCTTGTCCTTTCCAGGCCACAACCCAGGTCACCTCTTATAGGAGTGTACGGTGTGGTGTGGGACCACGTCCTCATTCATGTCGGGATCATGTACCATGTCGTACGCCTCCCCTTACGAGGCCTAGCCTCAGGCCACTTGGCCTCCTCGGGTCCCCGACCCTCGTCCTCATTGCAAGATGTTAAACTACAAGCAGGTCAGGCCTTCATGAACCCCATCAGGCCCCTTGGCCTTTCCGGGCCACAACCCAGGTCACCTCTTATAGGAGTGTACGGTGTGGTGTGGGACTACGTCCTCATTCACTTCGGGATCATGTACCATGTTGTACGCCTCCCCTTACGAGGCCCAGCCTCAGGCCCCTTGGCCTCCTCGGGTCCCCGACTCCCATCCTCATGTAAGACGTCAAACTGCAGACCCGTCAGGCCTTCCTGACTGATCCTTGACCTTAGGCCCCCTGGCCTTCCCGGGCCCCTTCGCCCAACCTCTTATAGGAGTGTATGGTGTGGTGTGGGACTACGTCCTCATTCACGTCGGCTTCTTCGCCATACTGTATACCTCCCTTGTTTAAGGGTATATTACTCCCCTTCTCATCCCATATGACATTAAACTACATTTGGAGAACCACGGGTGGCTTGATTCCCATCCTAATGGGATACGTAGGACCACCTGAATGTCCAGGATTCGGGTCCAGCCCCATCTCTCGGGAATCTTCATCCCATCTTGTCCCCTTGGCCTATCCTTCCTCCATGAGGGGATTATATGGTGTGGTGTGGGATTATTTCCTCATTCACGTTGGTCTCGTAATGACCACGCCATCTACCTCCCCCTACTGATTTGTTTCGTCAATCCCTTTTCGGCAGTTCACCAATGTGCTTAAGGGTACTCTGGTTTGTTACCTGGAACGCAAATCTTTACTCGGACACGTCCGCACCCACTTTCCAGGCTTTGTGTATCCCTGCATCAGGGCTTTCAGCATCCTTCACGCCCGGAGGGACCCCCATGGACGGCCTGGATACTACGCCCAAGGGCTCTCCTACCGTTACGGGCCAATGCCCCCGAGGGTTTCAGACAACAAATCGATAAAATCCCGCATTGCGAATATGGTCAGCGGTCGATGCTCGTTTGTTGTTCCCACCTCAGGCTAACGCGATATGGAAGTTCTGTTTCCACCATGGTTAACAGTTTTCCTCTATCTCCACGCCAACCGATTAAGCCCAAAATGTCGGGTACATGATTCACACCCTTCATCACTTCATCATGTCCAAGTAGAGTCTCGGAACTCTTGGTACTTTTCCTCTGTGCACGTCTGCACGTTGGGGGAACAAGCTGCATCAAAGGTGTCCTTCGGAACTCTCTGCCAACTCCCCTTCAATGGACGCCCCAAGTATTGCGATGAGGATACCCCCCTTGTTTCCCACACCGAGTTTATCTCACGTGGGCTTAGAGATTCGGTTGACACCTGCGCTTACTCAGGGAGTTGTCACCATCCACGGTCCGAGCTCTAAGACCATAAACTAAGATTCTCATCTGGAACTACGTTCATCTTGATTCCTATCTTGATAGGATACGTAGGGATGCCCAGACCCCTTGTCTTTGGGTCCATCTTGAGTTCATCTAATTTGCCTCTCGGGTCCTGCCATTGGGACCCCGACCACGGGACCGCGTGGCGTAGTGTAGGACTACGTCCTCATTCACGTCGGGTTTGAAATAGTTGCACCACACGCACCCCGTTCTGAGAGTTAGCCCTCCTATTCCTTGTCCCGCATGACATTAAAAGGAACCCTTCAGAACTACGTGTGGATTGATTCCCATCCTCATGGGATACGTAAGACCACCCGAATGTCTAGGATTCGGGTCCAGCCCCACCTCTTAGTGATCTCCCGGTCACCTAGTCCACTTGGTCTTTCCCTCTCCAGGAGGAGGATATGTAGGTATGATACAAGGTTTCAGGCTCCATGCCCCTTTCCCCGAGAATCTGCCATCTCCCGATCACCCTCTAAGTTGAGTCCCTTGACTCCTTGCAGCTACCAAACCATGTTTTAAGAGTACTCTGGTCTAGGACCAAGAGTGTTAGATTCAACTTGATCACGTTCCTTCCACTTGTCAAGATTCGTGTTCCCCTCCATCCGGGCTTCCATCACCCTTCACACCCGGAGGGACCCCCAAGAACGGCCTGGATACTACGCCCAAGGGCTCTCCTACCGTTACGGGCCAAAGCCCCTGAGGGTTTTGGACAACAAATCGATAAAATCCCGCGTTGTGAATACAGTCAGCAGTCGATGCTCATTTGTTTGTCCCCATTTCAGGCTAACGCGACAGGATGATGTGTTGCGAACATGGTCAGCAGTAATCCTCTGTCGTCACGCCAGCCCCTTCAGTCCTCGAATGTTGGTTGCATGATTCACATCATTTTCCACCCCATCATGTCCAGGTGGAATCTTGACACTTTTGGCGCTATCCCTCAGTGCACCTTTGCATATTAGGAGGACAAAGACGCAATTTGGAATCCTTCGGGGCTCCCATGGTCCGAGCTCTAAGACCATAAACTACGATCCATTCAAAACTACGTGTGGCTTGATTCCCGTCCTGATGGGATACGTAGGACCGCTCGGACTCCTTGTCTTCGGGTACAACCCATTTATGGAGCTAGTCTCCCCCCCGGTTTCACCTCTTACCTCTATATAGGCCCTTCGGCCTAAGGTTTCCCTCTCCGAATGGTGTACAATTTGATGTGGGATCATGTCTCCATCAATCATGTTTTATAACACTGCGCACATTTCCCGCCTAGCATCGTCTCTACTACGTCTGCACTGCATGACGATAAAATGAATTCTTAGTCCTATCATACGACCCTAAACTGTGACATTATCATCCTGGCCGCACGACGAAAAAACGGCACTGCATTGTGGTGACCTCGCTGTAGAGGACATCACGTTGGGTATTGGTCACGTGCCATGCCATTTGTCAACGCCCATCACGGCTTGATCCTTGTGGTGACATCACGACCTACTATTCTAGGCCTGTCGCTTCACAAAAAAAAACCATTCACCTTAAAGAACAAACAAGATACATCAAATTCCGCTTCTTTTAGTGCAAGGGCCGCGCCCGTACTCCCCTTTTCCCCTGACACTGGTATCCTACCATGTCACCTTTCAGAACTACGTATGGCTTGATTCTGATCCTTATGAGATACGTAGGAGCGCCCGGGAACTTCCCCATGGGCCCAGCCTAACCTTTGTGTTCGGTCTCTCGACTCGAGCATTTCCCCAGAGAATGCATGGTAAGTAGGGATTAGGTCATCCTTCATGTCGGGTTTTGATGCCATGCGTCCCCTGCTCCCTTTACCCATTTATGGTCTAAGGTCCATCAAGAACTACGTAAGGCTTGATTCTCATCCCTTTGAGATACGTAGGAGCGCCCGTGCACTTCCCCGTGGGCCCAGCCTAACTTTCTCTTTCGGTCCCTTGACCAAAAACCGCTTTTAAGGGGGTCGGGCGGCGTGATATGGGAATACGTCCTCATTCGCGTCAGGTTGTTCAGCACACCGTACACACTCCCTATTCCCATTCACGCCAGGTGTTTGAGTTACTCCACCATGTGCCTATTATGTCTCTTCCCATCCATGGTCCGAATTCTACGACCCCAAACTAAGATCTCCCTATGGGAAAGGAATCTGCTCCCTCTCTGTAATATGTTTCCCTGTCGTATTCAGGTGTGTTTCGACAAAGAACCCGAAGTGTGGGACTTTCATACGGACATTCCCTTCGTCCCACGACTAAGCTTCGTGAGCTCGCTATTTGGATCCTCATCCTCTTCCACATCCGAAAGGACCCCCGGACGACATGGATACTAGGCTTAAGGGCTCTCCATGAATGCTGGACCTAAGGTCCCTTCAATCGTTTCGGGCCAACGTCCCTACAGATATTTGACAACATTTGTGACATGGTCCCGTGTTTCGAACGTGGTCAACGGTCGACCCTCATTTGTCTGTCCCCATTCTAGGCTAACGCGACAAGATGCTGTGTTGCGAATACGTCAGCAGTTATCCTCCGTCGTCACGCTGCCGTCATCGTGATCCGAATCTCGAATGCTATGATTCACACATTTCCACTTCCTCATGTTCAAGTGGAATTCCATCATACTCGGCTCTTTCTCTTCGCGCATCTAGGTGCGCTAAATGGTCGTGTTAGTGTCACTGGGATGGTATTCACCGAGCGTCCCTTTTCCCTAACCAGCCCCTTTCTGTGTCGGGATGTTCCCACCACTAATGCTTGTTTCCCACACCGAGCACGACTCACGTGGGCTTAGTAGTTTTGGCGGGATATGTACCAACACGGTCAGGCTGCTCCTCGTCCTGCATGACGTTAAAATGCACTTCCAGAACTACGTATGGCTTGATTCCCATCCTCATGGGGTACGTAGGAATGCCCGACCACTCTACTTCGGGCCCAGCCCAATCCTCACTCTTGGTCTCTCGACCTGAAGAGTTTCCTCTGGGGGTATGTGGTATGAGCTGGACTCCAAGTCCTCATTCACGTCGGGTTCATATCTACCGTTCCACATGCTTCCTTCCCTCTTATTCCATGTCCTATAGTATGACATTAAACTACAGGAGTCTATGTGTCCTCAACGCATTACATTAAACTGCGGTTCTACCCTGAACAAGTTCAGGATGCCCCAAGATCCCACTAGGATGTGACAGATCCCCTCGCCAGAGAGGCCCTATCTGAAAGAAGGAATGATCCATGATCAAAACGATGCGCCCATCTGGAGTACTCCTACCACGGTGGTGTAACTACCTAAGTGTTGGATTCTGTTCGGACATACCATCACTCCATATTCCATGCTTTGTGTGCCCCTTATTCGGACCCTCGTCCCCTTTCATGTCTCACGGGACCCGCTAACGGCCTGGTCTCATGCCGCATCGGCTCACCTACCATCCTGGGCCAACGTTCCGGAAGACGGGTCATATCTGGAAGGACCCCCTAACAGTATGGATTTTTGACCTATGGTCCGCCAACTGTCTTGGGACAACATCCTGAAGGATTGATCAAAAACATTTGTGACATGGTCCTGTGTTTCGAACACGGTCAACGGTTGACCCTCATTTGTTGTCCCCACTAAAGGCTAACACAGTAAGGGTACCGCTTCTCCTCCAAAGTTAACGGTTGTCCCTTATTGTCACTCCATCCCCACAGTGTTCCGAATCTTGGGTATCGTAATTCACGCTTCCCATTTTCATCTGTCTGAACTGATTTCAGCACCCCTGGCGTTGCCCCGTTCATGCATAAGAGCACGCTGAGGGAACGGTAATTCGGTCATCCTGAAAGTTCCTTCCCCCATCAAACCTCTCTCGCCTTTCAGAAATCCGGACTGGTAACCCGAATCCTGAACATCGGGCTCGACCCACGTGGGATTGGGGAATTGTCGCCGAACGTCCCACAAACATTGTAGGGATGTAACAAGGCAATTCAATAGTGGAAATCGTGCGCACTACGGCATTCAAAACAAAGAAAAAATTTTGAAGCACAAAAGTACCAATGAAAGGTTTATGGGTTTGTTACAATACTATGGGGTTAACTTCACCCATGGACGGGTTGACCCCGTCAAAAGAGCGTTGCAGCTCTGCCACCTGTTGACTTGTGGCATCTAAGGCTTGCTCCTGCTGAATCAGCTCCCGCTCCTCCTCAGCAGTGGCGGGGCGCAGTTCATCAGTCCTGGCTTTAGCCCTCTCCATGCTAGCTTGAATGACAGCCATCTCTCCGGAGGTCTGCCTCATATGCTCTTCTGCCTCCGCCAGCTGGGCCTTCAACCCTGAGACAAACTCAGATTGTGCGTCAAGAGAGGCTGAAAGCTCATCTGCTCGGGTCTGCATCTGTTGAACCTCACCTTCAGCCTCCTGGAGCTTCTTGATACTGGTCGCCTTCCTCCAATTCCAGCCCATGCTGAGCCCACGATCATGCTCCCGGATCTTCGCAGCCATAAGATCTCGGATGAGTGCGTGAGGATGTTGGGAATCCACTCCCCCAACACACAGTTCACGCAACCGCGAGCGGAGCCTATCCATTTCAGCCAGCCATTGCGCTTGGGGAGTGTCCTTGATAAAGCGCGTGATCATCTTCCACGACCGGCGGCGGACTATGTTGATGTCTTCCTCGTCGGAGGTTGTTTCGTCCCAGTCTGCGCGGTTGGCAGGCTCGTGCGTGGGATACGCCCACAGGAAATCCTCAGCAGGATCAACATCCGGTGTTGAATCCAGTATGACACCTGGCGCCAAAGCAGGCGCGACAAGACTGGGACTGACTGATTAATCCTCTTCCTTGGAGTCCACCTCAAGGACTTCGGGTATGGCCCTGCCGGTGGTCCCGCCAGTGATAATGTGCGTCGCAGCTTGAGGATATGGGGGGACTATCGCCACCATCACCGGCATGCCCCTTGGAGGGACACCACCAGACATCCCGACTAGTCTTTCCACAGCAGCCCACGCCAGTTGAAGAACTGTACGACAAAGAGGGACAAACGTTAGTTGGCATGGTCTACATGTGACAACGAGGAGACCGGTAGAGGAGACTTACGGATATTGACCTCCTGGTGCTGCTCTTGAGCCGGTACTGACGGGACCCTGAGGCGAGGCCCTCCGTATACTGTTGGAAGGTCTGGAGATTCCGCAGGAGCCATCTCGGGCGCTCTGGTCCCACCAGATGTGGAACTGGACGCAGCCATAGGTGCAGGTTCTGACGGTCCCGCATCACCACCCGCCAAGGAGCGAGAACGAGGCCTGCGAACAAGTTCCTTCTGCATGGCTCAAACATTGGTGAGAAGTCCATAGAGACCCAAGAACAGACCGTAAGGAAAGAATTTCGGAATGCTACCTCAAGAGCCTCCGCGGAATCATCGGATTCCGAGCCTCGGTCTTCGACCTCGCCCTCCTCCAACGGGCTCCCTCCTCCAGCCTCATCTTCCCGAGAGGAGTCCTCTGATTCTTCCGGAAAGGGGAAGCGCTCCCTCAGATCGGCAGCTAATAACTATGGGGGGACCGTCTGATTCAACAGTACCCTCACCCGGTCTGTCATTGGGTGAGGGACACCACTGGAGTGGACGTAATCCTCCAGTTCGTCCAGGTACTGTGCTGCTTCCGCTGGAGACGCCATGAATCCAGCTCGGACTGGGCCTATGCCTGGTAATTCCATACCGAGGCGATTCAGGTGGGCCCATATCTCGGGTGGGCTGAGGAATTGCCGGTTGACATCCCAAATGTCCCAAGCGTCCATGAAGACGACATCATTTTCCATGTCAATATGACGCAGGCACTTCCCTGGAGCCTGAGTGGATATCCTACAAAATCCCCTCGGTGGCCGCCCCTCTGGATGACCCTGCTCTTCTGGAATCACCGGATCCACCGCTGCTGCCATACCCTCGGCCGGTGCGGGTCTCGCCGCCATGGAAGCCCCGCTACCGCGAGCAGCCCTAGCTGCCCTCCAACCCCGACCTCGAGAAAGAGGAGGCCCACCGTCACCGACCCGGATAGTTGGTTACTTCAGCATCTCCCCTGGGAAAGCAGCCTCCCAACTGATGGTGTACTCCTTCACCAATCCGAAAGCGGCGGTGGATGGTGGCAATTCAATCCGCATCTTTCCATCTTCCCATGTGAACATGAGCCACAACTGCCTCATCACACAAGGGTGCTCCTCGTGACGCACCTCCCAGTAGACCTGCGGGGTCAGCCGCTGGAGGCACCGGAACTGCCTCGCAAATCGATGCGGGATGTACGGTTCACAGAGCGGCTCATGATCTATTCGTGCCACCAAAACTCCACCTCGGAAGGTCAGGAGGTAAGCCCGATGTTCTTACGTTCCCCGTCCGTCATCAGTAAGCATCCCCGTCGGCAATGGGAAGGGGTGGAAGTTGAACTCATCCACCCTCCACACCCGATTCAGTACCATCGGAACGGCCAGCTTGAACAGGAAGCTCCCGACCGCGTTCAGGATGGAGGGGTGAATGTTCGATCCCGGCGGCGAAATGGGGTTTGGATACTCGTAAATCCCCATGATATGCGCTGCGATCCACCCATACAGGAGGTGGAAGGGCCCGCATATCCTTGGAGTCTTCTTGCCCTCGCTAATATGCCGTAGCATTCTGTACAGTTTGGTGAGCATCGGAATCCCCAGATTGATCCGCTACCCCATGGCCAACATCGACACCATGATAAACGAGCTGGGCCGTACCCCCATGCTTGTATCTCTCACCGGTAGGATCCAACCATAGAAGAGAGCTGTGATGAACGCCGCCAGCCTGACTATCGGCTGTTGTTCAGTGCTGACACTGAAACCCCACGTCTTCCATTGGCTGTCCTCCAAGACCCGCCAATACGAGTTCCCCTTGCCCCGTTGGGCCGCCCTTGGACAAGTTCGAGGCCTCGGAGGGAACTCTCGATTCTCTGGGAAATTCAGGAAGCATTTGAACCACCTCCTAAAGTGGACATCCCTCACTGCATCCTTGTCCTCCCCAGGGACAAGTGCCATCAGCACCGATGCCAGTCGCGGAATTTGCTCCGTATCCCCCCACGCGCTGATGATGGGGAGGAATTCGTCATACATGGCCCCCAAGATCAGGACCCCAGAAATCTGGTGGACATCCCACAGGCTGATTCCCACCTCCCCGTGATGCAGGTGAAAAGTGTTGGTCCTAGACGACCATCTGCTCAGCAGCTCCGACAGCAGTTTCTTTGGTTGGTAAATGTGGAATTGGGAGGTCCATGCCGCCTCATACAACCCCACTCTCCTCAGCTCAGCCCCAAACTCCTCGCATGAGGCGCCTACCCAGTAGGCCCAAGCCCATTCATCAGTAAAGTTTCTTCCCTAGCGCAGGTCCCACTCATCGGACCATCCCATCTTCGAATCCTGAAAAGCCGCCTTCAGCATGGTAAGGTAGAGCGGAGGGGAATTCTCCGGTTGCGGTGGATTCCCGTCAATGTCGTTCACATGGTTGTAGAGACAGTCAGCGGTAACAAGTGTGAAGTTCTCTTGTGCGTGACCATCGGCAGCCCTGAACCATTGGTGCTGGCATGGTATGCTCCTGAACCAGCAAGCTGGTTCGTCCCTACTCGCCTCAGGGATAAAGACGTCATCCCTCAGCCCGAAGCCGTACAATGGCAGTTTCTTGCACTACGGATAATCCTTCTAACCCTCCGAAAGCAGATCTGTCAAATAAGTGTGGTCCGAGTGGCTTCGGATCATCTCCCCCAGGCCTGGACAGTTGGCCATCTCATCTCGGCGAGCAGCATCTGCAAGCACCCCCAATACAGCCTCTTGATGGGCCATTTTAACTCTGGCCCTCAGAAAAGAATTTTTTTCAGATGAATCGCGAAGCTCGACCGCGAAGCTGAATTGCGAAGCCTGATCACAAAGATCTGTCGCGAGACCAAGCCGCGAAGTCTGGCCAAGGCCGACAAACAGAGGCTCGCTTGGCGCGGACGCGGAGTCGGAGACCCACGGTTCGCCGCGAAGCTCGATTCACGGAGGGCTGTCGCGGAGTACGCGGAGCTTCGCGAAGTCGAGAGAAAAAAAAAGAAAAGGAAGGCACGTGAAGACAAAAGAGGTCGACCCCCCTATTTATAGGCAGTGACCCTGGAGCATCGCGGAGCACCTCACCCACGCGGAGCATCACGGTGCGTCCGGATCTGTGGCCCCGGTCAGCACCGCGGGCACCCTTCGCGTAGCCGCATCGCGAACCACCGACAATTTTGGTGATTTTCCCTCAGACTTAGACCCTTCACCCTCCGCGGCTCCAAGTCTGAGGGGGGGCATTTTTTGGCGCCAAAATAATATGGCACGAAAGGAAGGAACGAAAAAGAAGGCTGGCACGCGGCCTCGCGAAGCACCGCCCTGAAGCACCGCCGCGAAGGACCGACGCGAAGAATCCCGATCCTGGCGGCCTCACGAAGCTCCAGAGGTGGTAATCCTCCGTGAGCGCATTTGATGTTCGGGAGCCTCCGCGAAGCTCCAGAGGTGGTAATCCTCCGCGAGCGCATTTGAAGTTCGTGAGCCGCCGCGAAGCACCAGAGGCGGTAATCCTCCGCGAGAGCATTTGACGTTCGCGAGCCGCCACGAAGTTCCAGAGGCAGTACCCTCCATGGCCGATGTTGACGTTCGCGAGCGCGCCGCGAAGCACCAGAGGCGGAACACGAGTTCCGCTTCACGGCGCCCCTTGCCTATAAATACTAGACTCCCCCTGAGTCCCAGAGGAGGGACAATCCGACCTTTTGGCTTCTCCTCTCCCGAATCGCGAAGCACGCTTTGCCCCGGGAATAATGAGCTCCGTGAGGTACTTCTACTTCGCGAGACTCCTCTACATTGTCTCGTTTTGAGCCCCTCTTCTGAGAGGGATGCCCTTCGCAATGCTCAAGGGCATTCGCGAAGGAAGGGGATTCCCAAGGGAACACGGGCAGCCGCGGAGCGTTTATGCTTCGTGAAACACCCAACCCATGCTAGTGATCCCTATGCTAAGGTAGGATCGCTACACATCGCGAATCACATTGCTTCGCAGGACCCTGCTTCGCGAGACACCCCTTCTTCGCAAGGCAGTGCTCCACGAACACTGTTCTACTTCACGAAGCACCTTCCACTCACACCTATGCCCCATGCTAAGGCCAAGGCACTCCACTTCGCGAATCACACTCCTTTTCTTAGATATTCCTCTTCCCATGCGACCCTCCAGGTTTTCACGATGTGATTTCAATGTCCCATGGACAATACCACCCGTAGCGTTGCTTCGCCTAATGCTTCTTCGCATAGCCACGCTAACGTGGACCCCTCGATGGTTCGTTCCACAACCCCCCTTAACCATGGCCTTACTGGTACATTCCCTCCCCCAAGGACCAGAGGGTACCGGTTATGTAAGTCCTAGGGGTGTGGAGTGAACCCACCTCGTCCGAGATGTAGGACGTTAAACTTCCAAGCACCACGTCCTCAACACATGACGTTAAACTGTGATCCGACCTCGTCTCCCTCACGAAGGGTCCCCCCAGCTCGAACATTCTTTACACCACTCGTCTCCACGGGAATGGAATCACCCATCCACAATGGATGATATCCTCCTTATTGGAGTGGCATATGTTCGTAGGAGAAGGGCGACCCTAGTTCCCCAACGGATGGCTGCACCTCTGCATCTCCGTACTTCCCCACTACTAAGGTCAGTGGAGGGCGTGATAGGGAACGAGGAACCTCCCATCATTGGACCAAGGTCCATCTCTCCCATGCTTTGTCGCACCATGGGCCTCCATCCTGGAGTAAGTCCCAGCACCATGGTCCGCCTAACGCGTAAGACCCTCTTCGCTTCTCATGGACGCATCCTTCACGACGTGATCGTCAGGTCCTTGCAAACCTCTTGTTTCTCACACCGAGCATGACTCACGTGGGCTTAGAGTGAGCACCGACCCTGACCCCCACCCTCAGCGAACTACGAGGACTTTGATCCATGTCAAGGCATGGTATGTTGGAAGCCTCCACGAGGTTCAAGACCACCCGTCATCTATTCATATCGGGTCCCATTCACGTCCAGCATGACGTTAAATTGCATTCCGGTCCAATGGCAAGCCATTGCGACCTATCCCAGAGAACTACGAGGACTTTGATCCATGTCAAGGCATGGTACGTAGGAAGCCTCTATGAGGTTCAAGCCACACATTGCCCGGTCGTTCATTCACGTCGAGTTTCTCCCTCATCCAGAATGACATTAAACTGTATGCCCCTCCCTTTGTCCTGCATGACATTAAACTGCACACCTATCACCACCTGAACTACGAGGTCTTTGATCCATGTCAAGGCATGGTATGTAGGAAGCCTTCCAAAGGTTCAAGCCCACCACCCATTGGACCAAGGTTCACTTTCACGTCGGTTCGCCGACAAAGCCCCATTTGAACTACGCAGTCTTTGAGCTATGTCAAGGCATGGTACGTAGGAAGCCTCCACGAGGTTCAAGCCCACCCATCATCCAATTCACGTCGTGTTCCACCTACGTCCAGCATGACGTTAAATCGCATTTCCCAATCCAAACTATGATGACTTTGATCCATGTAAAGGCATGGTACGTAGGAAGCCTCCCTGAGGTTCAAGCCCAAAAAACATTGGCCCAGACCGTCTCCTTGCCGGTGTGCCAAGCCCCCCAATTTTCAGCGAACTACGAAGACTTTGATCCGTGTCAAGGCATGGTACATAGGAATCCTCCCAGAGGTTCAAGCCTATCTCCCATCGGACCAAGGTCCCTCATTTGCGTCGGCTCGCCGACACCCACCGCCCATCGTTTATTCACGTCAGGGTTCACTACCGTCCCGCATGACGTTAAACTGTATTCCATCAATCCTTTGAACTACGAGGAATTTGATCCATGTCAAGGCATGGTACGTAGGAAACCTTCCCAAGGTTCAAGCCCACAACTAGCAGACCCACGAGTCTACTTTCACGTTGGCATGCTGACAATGCCCATTGGACCAAGGTCCACCCTCACGTCGGTACACTGACGATGCCCATTGGACCAAGGTCCACCTTCACGTTGGTTCGCCGACGACATTCATCGGGCCAAGGCCCACCTTCACATCGGTTTACCGGCACCATCCCAAACTACGCGGACTTTGATTCCCTTCCACGGGGATACGTAGGAAGCCTCTTCAAGGTTCAAGCCTAACATCACCATCGCCCCTGCGATGGTCCCATTTCACTCCCCCTCCATTCCATTCATCAACCTATCACCCATCCCGATTCTCACTCGGACCGTCTTATCCCGGTGAGACCATGTCGGTACGCTGTTCTTCACAGCCGCCCATGGGCTGGCCCCAGTATCGACATCCCTTAAAGGAGAATCCCTCAATCCGATCTATCCTAGCTAATGCTCTGGTTGGGTTGATCCGTCCCTTATAGACGTTAAACTCGCGACATACCCTGTGTTAAACACGGGAAGCTGAGGAAAACCTCAGATATGTGTCTATGGCATATAATTCCCCACACTCGATGTGGGATGCCTCAGGATTCCACGCCCTCGAGAAGCCCTGTGAACAGGTATAACAGACAGACATGCCAGGTTCCCCAGCATCTAGACACGCTACTGATGCCTCAACGTGACTAATCCCCCGACTGAAGGTTGCTGCCCTGACCGGACCCTTTGGAATGTCCTGGCAGAAGAAGTGTAATTAACCGACGTCCATGGAAACATGGAACTGGGAAGAGTTTCACGAACTACATATTAAATATATGAGGGAGACTCGGACTAGGTGACGAGTTCTGAGGAGGAATTCACAGGAGGAAGAACCGACATCCCATCATCCCGTTTCGATCAAGGAGTAGACGTCCCTGAATAAGGAGTGAATGCCGCCCGCCTTTGGAAAGCGTGAATGCGGGGCAACAAAGCGCCGCGCGTCCTCCTCCACGGACGGACGTGCGCGCGCCCCGACGAAAGCGTCGGAAACAACCATAAAATGGTGATATATTCCAATATAATCATGAATTTTCATTAATTAGGAATAATATACAAGGAAATCACAATTAGGAAGCCCAACAACAGTATAAGTTTTAGAAAAGATGGAATTTCCCACACAACGTCAATCTCAAAACAATACCTCCTCGAATTTCACTAAATTCAGAGTAAAAATAAACTTTATAACGCATTTATAAAAGTCATAATAAGTCATATTTAATAATTCTATGACCTAGAACAAATCACAATTAAATTTATCTTTAAATTCCCCTCATCTATTTTAGAATATTTTTTCGAAAAAATCACTTAAAATCAACCCTTTTACCTTGAAATTCCATTTTAGTAAATTCCCCTTAAGAAACCATTTTACAATAAAACACCCATTTTAAGCCTTATTCTAAGAAGTAAACCCCATTTTCCTTTGGATTCCAACTAAGGACACCAAATATTCAATGAAAAGGTACATAGACACTCAATCGACTAAGGTACCACTAAGAAGAATTTATAATGATATCTGTTCCTTGTTAACAATTAAGCTAACGTAAGACTAACCCAATTTATAGAGCATGATTACACAATTCATGAAACATGGTAACAATAATAATAATGACATCACACAAACATAAAATCACCAAATGACTAAGTGAATCTATAATTTAATTGATAGTTGTCTCATTCAATATTTGTTGGATTCCACTTGTTAAGAAACACTAATTGATCCAACATCAATTATAATACATTAGATAATATGAAAAAATCCCTAATTTAATGAAAAAAATTAAAAATAAGAAAATATCAAGAGAATCTATGATTAAACTCCCAAGAGTATAAATATTTACTCACAAAACTCCCTGTTACGAATAAAACAATTAAAAAATAATAATCGATATATATTATTTAATAGGGAAAGAAAAATATCAGAGAGGTGAAAATATATGATCAATCACTATATTTTTATTCAAAATGGTCAAACCCACTTTTATATTTTATTTAATAAATTAATTAATTGTTTAAAAAAACTATCACAATCAATATTTAAAAATGTCATCAAACCGTATGTATCATTAAAACCTTACATATCAACTACACTAACCTTTATATATCACTCCAACCTCATATAAACCCTTATATATAATCAAAAGGAAACCCATTCATATCATCATTATTACACTTTTATATCGGGGACTTCACTATTTCTATTACCCTTATATATAATGATAACCTTCACATGTCATTGATAAACCAATATATATTGACCTTTATATTTTATGTAATTGTCACTTTCTAACCTTAATGAATTAAAGTAACCCATTTGTATCATATAATAAATAATGGTTTCCCTTACATGTCATACTTTACTATTGTCCTAAATCCTAATGTATCAAAGGGTAACCCTTAATTTTTTATACTTATATAAAGTTTGGACCTTATATATTATATAATTTACCATCACACATCACATATTAACCGTTACGTATGGGGAATTAAATTTTTGTTACCCATATGTATCACAAAATATACCCTTAATTATCATAGGGTAACCTTCACATATGAGAACATAACCAATTTTATGACCCTTAAATATTATAAGGAGAATCCGTTTTACCCTTACATGTCTTAGTATAGATAAACACTTAACCAAATTCATATCACATGGTAACTATTAACCATCATGAGGTTAACACTTATGTATGAAGACCGTTATGTATCGGGTTTTTTACCCTTACAATTTAAAGGTTTGAAGACTCCAATACTTTACCAATATCACTAGATTCAGGACCCTTATGCATAAGGATACCCTTCAGTAATTGTAATGCCTTATGCATGAGGATACCCATTCATAAGAGTAAATATTTATAGATGGGGACCCATTTGTTAGAGGACTTAGACATTTAATCTCAAACTAACCTACATAACACTAATAATTTCCAATCATCCAAATTAATATAAAATGCATTCCAAAATAGATATATCTTTCTTATAACCACATAATTTCATCTTAAAGCCTTATAAAACTCTCTAAATTTGATTTCATATGTACACCGACACCTCTAATACTATTATAGAGTTTAAATTCGCATGTTCAAACTAATATCCAACCTAAATTACCATTAATGAATACTCAAACCATTACACCAACCTTGATTGGAAACTCACTCAATCTCAAAACACACCTCCCAGATTTTTGGTAACATTTATAAATAAATTCAAGAGATTTTCAAGTTCTTGAAATTCTAATATAAAATAAAAATATTAAAAATTTTCTTTCTTTTGTGGCAAAAATTTAAATTTCCCTGGATTTCTATCAACATGTAACATGGAGGATCTTTATTGGGTGTCAAAAAATGTATCAAAAAATATTTTTTTGAGATATATATTTGGGAGTCTCATAGTTTTGTATAATATGATATTTATAACATATAATGTAACCATAAAATGGTATAGATAACCTTTTAATTTCTTACATCGAGTTATTGGTATGTTTTGTATGTATTTTTAAACATTTATATTTTTTAAAAAAATTAATTTCAAAAATAAATAAATAAAAGTATCTTTTAATATAAAAAATTGAAAATATTCAATAAATGGTTATAAAATAAATAACTCAATTTAAATATTAAAACCCCATTTGTATGCTTAAAAGTATATTTTATCGAAAAATTATTTTAATACGCTATGAATTTCTATTTTAATAAAATAAAAATATATATTTATTAAATTATGATTTTAATAAAATATAGTGCTTATATGAATAAAAACATACATTAACAGTCAATTAATTAGTAATTGATATGAATTTAGAATAACAACACTTAATATTTATAAAAAACTAAAAATAGTTTTTATAAATGTTTTTTATTTCATTTAAAAGTTAATTTTCTCATTGAATTTGAATAAATGAGTCAAAATTTATAATCCTTACATCTAAATTAGGTAAGAGGTTTCATATTATTTTTTTAGTAAAAAATAATTACCATGGAAAATAATTAAATGACTTAACGAAGTGTAAAATGAGTTAATCTAGGATGGCTTGAATTTTATCCAATTAGATTGGCAGTAAGATAATCTATAAGACCTTTATTGGGTTTTAAAGTAAAACCCACATGAATCACCAATATTTCTATACCTAACTCTCATAACACCCATGTAAATCCATAAATACCCTATACCAAACTCAGTATTCCAATGAAATGTCTCTGATTTTCACCTACTAAGGTGCTGACATCCACCCACCCTAAAACACACTTATCCTTTGAATTTCCCTTGAATCCCTACCTATTTTCCTCTCATATTTTCCTCTTCCATGATTAGAATATTTTTGTCACTATAATGATCCTCAAATCCTCTATATCCAATATTCCCTTCAAGAGATGATTTAATCCCTCAAAAAGGTTAGGGAATTTCAGACCAAGTAAGAATCCAAGGTATGGGTGTTTGTTGACTCAAACTCCATCATTTGATTAATAATGTTTCTTATTTCACTATGGCCTCCCATGATTGGTTTATTCTATCCCATTATTTTATTATATTACAATTCCATCATTCTCTCATAGGAAAATTACATTTTAATTGAAACATTATTCTATAATGTATTCCATTCTTCTTAAAAATGTAATGTATTTAAGAATAACTCATATCTTATTTAATGAATCTTCTTATTCCATGTCTATATTCTTCAAACATCAAATGTTTTCTTTTCATATTTTTTTAATCCAAATTTATGTTATCTTCTCTAATATTCATATCCATCATTATCTCTTTATAAAATGTAATTTTTTAAAATTTTATATAAATGTGTATTTACTTTAAAACTACTATAACATCATAAAAAGGGAATTTAATTTTCATTTTTTTATTTTTTATCTTCCAATTCACATTTATATACTTGAAATTTATTTATTTTCTAGATTTTATTATTGTATATTCTTTTTAAATTGATTTATAAAAAATACTACACTTGACCTTCTCCAAAAACTAATTTTAAAATAAATTCCTTACTTCATATTTTTTACAATAAATTTAAAATTATTTCTATTGTTTTTATGATTTTTATGATTATTATGATTTTTCTTCCATTTCACCTTTATCTCTAAAAGATATATCTCCAATAGAGTTATGTTCAATGAATCGTCCTCAAAATTCTCTTGAAAATACTCCTTTAGGTGATTTGATTTTTGGTATCAACCAATCAAATTCTTAAAGTAATTTTATGCGATAACACTTGAAAATATAATGAAACCCATTTTATTTCCATGGGTCTTTCATGATATAAGATATGATTGATTTCATAGAGCACAAATATGTATGGTTTATCATTATGTGATGGTCGGGCCCTATATATCCCTCAAATTCATTGTGTAATACTTTATATTACATGAGGAAATTATGGGAAATGAGTGGGGATGATTGATGAACTATGTAAAATAGGTAGTGATGTCTGATCCCCTATATTATGAGAAATAGGTAGTGATGTATGATCCACTACGTTACGATTTTATTGGTAGTTAACCTTGATATATTTTATTATTCCCTGTTTTTATGTATCTTACAAACTCTTATACCATATTTCGTTGTTATGACAGATGCCTATGTTAAGCAACATGAATCATGAATATTACCTCATTTTTCTAATTTGTTATGCCATGTCATCATTTTGATCATTTGATATTATATGTAAATATATTATACCTATGAACATATCTTATTATTTCACATTTTGATCAAATATCCCCCCCCACCTCTTTTTTTCTTGCATGATTATGATTTAACCCCTTATGAATCATTGATAAGTTTTTCCCTTACTGGGTGTTTAAGATCACTTATTCTAATGTTTCCCATTTCCCCAATAATGAGTATCTAGAAAAAATTGTATATTAAAGTCATATTTAGAGATGTTTTATAGGATATTTTAATGTAATTGTCTATAATAAAATTTTATTTAGCTAATCTCTAAATACACTAAACCTTCAGGTTTTGGGATTTTACTATTATTTGTGAGTTGTAATATTAAATTATAGAATTGTTGAAAAAAATACATGTTTAGCTTAGGTTGTCTTAGATATATTTTTTCCATTCTATTTATAAAATTTTATTTTCTATTTATCTCTAAATAAATTAACTTTTCAAGGAAAAATATTCTTCTTTGATGTATTTCTTTATTTATAAAAATGTCATATTACAAGGAATCATTATCATCCTCTCCAATATCTCTTTCTCCTCCATGGCCATATTCTTTCTTAAAAAAAATTCTTTCATTTCCAATTATGAAATCCAAATATAAATCGCCTCATGTAATCCACAAACTTCTCTTTACATCTTATCAAATGTAAGGTTTATTATTTCTTTTAATGATGTGGGTTTCATTAAAAATGTTTTAAATTATTAAGAAGTACTTTCTAAAAATTTTAGTATATTTAATGTATTTAACTCCATGTTTAATATTCTTTACCTTTATTTATTTTTAAGGATCCATTATTGAGATTTATCATTTTAAATAATGTTTTAGAAATCCTTCTTGAAAACTTCTTGAAAACTGGTTTTGAAGGTCACATGTGATATTTTTTTGGATTATCTTGAATTTCTTTACAAAAGTGTGAAAATAATATTCTTTTTTAACACTTTCCACATGATCTCATTTTTCCTCCATTAAATTTATGATTCTTTAAAAAGATTAATTTTCATTCTTTAATGGTTTTATAAAAGAAATATTTATTCCCCTTTTTAATAATACATTTCCTTTTAAAAAAATGTTATCAAAAAGTAAAGGATGTTTCTTCTTGTTTTTCAAATAAATTTTCATACATATATTATAATGTGTTTTTTATCTATGTAAATATCCTTTAACAGTTTTTATGATTAACTAGAGATAGGATTTAAATGATACCATCCACATACTTTCTCAATATGGAATGTGATCATTTATTGAGTAAATCATTTTGAAACTCATTTTATTCTCATAGATTAATTAAGAGATGACAGAGTTATGGGTTGTTTTCAAGTTCTTCTAGAAAACATATGTCTGGTTTATCATTAAGCTGGTTGATGTGGAAATTTATAGAGTTACAACAATAGAAAAAAATTATTTACAAAAGAGAAAAAGGTAAAAACAAAAGAAGAATAAGAACATGGATACTGAGATTTATGTGGTTTGGGAAATGATCCCTATGTCCATAGAGAGGCAGAAATTTCACTATGATTTAAGAGCACAATTAAAAAGAGTTTCTCAGAGTTCTCACACACAAAACCATATCCCGAAATGGGCTAATAAGGATGAAGGATCACTATTCCACCAACCGTCATAAATTCTGTTGTGCTGTAGTGAATGACAGTTGAAATTCAGCATCGCTATAGTGAAAGGTGTCTGGAAGTCCAATGAGCTATATTACTATTAACTTCAATGTTTGACCTGCTACAGTATTCATGCCAAAGTACACAATTCTAAAGTTCCCTATTAGTGTTGGTCATTCATCTCTACTATAGTGGTCAGAGTTGATACCACTCAACCCGTGGAAGTTGTATCCTGGTACGCAGTACGGGGCACAAGCATTCATCCCAAACATCATCCAAAACCGGATCAGGCTACACCAATCCAACA
This sequence comes from Viscum album, assembly GCA_963277665.1. Taxonomy (NCBI): domain Eukaryota; kingdom Viridiplantae; phylum Streptophyta; class Magnoliopsida; order Santalales; family Viscaceae; genus Viscum; species Viscum album. Next base: position 1,454,983,000 of record OY728123.1, on the reverse strand, counting down.
TGGGTCTATGATATCTCTCAAATATATTCAGTAAAGAATTTCCTTATTATATGGCTAAGAATGGGGATTGAACCCAAACCCTTAAGGGATTTGGACCACTAAGTGATTGGTGGGTTTGTGATTGACCTCCAATACACCAGGTTAAGCCTTATATTTCTTAAGCTAACATGTCAAGGACTAGAAAGTGAACCCAACCCACTATTGTAATCTATCCATTATGCTCATGGGATGGGAAATGAACCCAATCTATTAAGGGACTTTTTCTACTAAGTGATGGTCTTAGCAGTGAGCCTCGACATAATGAATGATTTTTTTATGTTTATATATATTACACATTCTTATATGACATGCCTATGTTATAATACATTCCTATGTTATTCTCCATGGCCCATGATTATTTTCTCAGATCTCCTCATTCTTATTCCAGGGTATATATATTATCCTTTGAGGTTATATGTCCATATATCAAGCCTTATGGAAAATTTTATGATTATATATCCCTTTAATAATATATTTCTCTGATGCCCATGTTTTTCACATGCTTATTTTATTGGGAATGATTTCCTTATTTTTTTTATATAACTAGATTATGTAATAATACTCAAATTCTCGTAATATTCTCTCAAATGGTATTTGATTGATATATTATATGTTTACCCTTACTAACCATCTAAGATCACCCTTTCTTATATTCTCATTCACTAGGTAATGAAGAAGGGTATTGTGTATGATATGTCTTGAAGGGCATTGTGTGTGGAGAATTTTGTGGGAAATATTAAATAAATATAGTGAAATAATACATTTATATATCTAATCTCTAAATACATTGAGGATTTATATTATAATATTGTGTGTTTATTTGTGAGATCAAATTTTTAGATTTTTCAAATTATACAAAATATACATATGTAATTCTTGGGTCATATTAGTTAGTATTGACAAAACTGTGTAAAAAATATTTTTTAGCATTGTATCTTGGAGTTTAGGTTTTAGGTGCTTCAAGAAGCCTCAAATCAAGATAAGGTAGGCATCCATAGCTGGTTTATAGAGCCTCTCACTAATAATGGAAAAATTCCTTTATTATAGTGGTGCTACCCATTGTGATATAGCCAAAAATAACTCTATAGGTCCTTCAATGTTGCAATATCATGAGGTTCCTCCATGTGATAGTATAAATTTCAATCACATAGTTCCTCCTATGGTGGTCATAAAAAAGTTTCCAATTATATAGGTCCTCCCCATGGTGGTCATAAACAAGTCACCAATCATAGAGGTTCTCCCCATGGTGGTCATCAAAATGATTACAATCATGTGGGTTCTATCTATAATGGTCATCAAAACCAATTATGGATTTCATCCACATGGTCTTCATCGATAAGTCACCAACCACAAAGGTCCTCCTTCTTATCATGCATGAGAAGGTAGTTTTGAAGGACCATCCAAGAGAAATAACTATAAAGGTCCTCATCATATCCATATAAAGACTAACCATGAAGGCTCTCCCATTAGTATTATATTATCCAAAAATAATGAATTTCCTCCCCGTGATGAAAATTATGGTGGTTATCCCCACAGTATAGAGCTTAGAAATCATGGAGGTCCTCCATGTGATACCAATTGTGGAGGTACTTCCCATAGTACAAGGTATGATGGGAAAAAAGGTCATCACCTTGTCAATCATGAAATAGTAAATTAACATAGAGTTCCTCCTTATAGTGTTCAATAAATAAACATCTAATATGGAGGTCCTCTCTTTGTCGATAACATACAAATGAGTAAACAAGGAGACCCTTCCCATGGTGATCAAGCTATATGCTCTGGAGATCCTTCCAAAAGTGTATATTACAGAGGTCCTCCCAATTATAAGATATATTTTAACAATCTATGTCCCTATATGAGTGATTAAGGTGTTAATAAGTCCATAATTGAGAACGTTTTGTGATTAATGTGTATGAAATTTTGAATTTTGGGTTCCAGTTAGGGGACTATTTTTAATTTTGAATTTATGTTTTAAATTTGAGGTTATAAGGTGAATTATTAGGTGTTTTCAAACTTGTTTCAGGGTTTAGGACATGATTTTGGGGGTTTGAGAGAGTATTTGGGAAGTCACACCTATAAAGCTAAGGTTGTAGGTGGAACCAGGTACCCAATGGTTGCTTACTAGGTACTCGGTGTGCCTCATAGAGGAGAGGGACACCGTGGGGTACCACCTAGTACCTAATGGACCTATAATGGATACCCGTAAAACCCATGTATTTTTGCTATTTAAAAAATGAAAAATGGTCCTTTCCCCTTAAAACAATTTTACCCCTTATGCCTCTCCCATCATCCTCTTTTCCCCATAGCCGCAGTGATCCCATTCCCATGGACCTTTTTCCTCCTCTCCATACCTTACTTATACTAATTGATTCATGGATAGATTCATAGAGGATTCTCAATCCTAAAAAACAATGTAAACTCCCTCTCTTCAATTTTTAATTCCTTCTCCATCCCTCTTCTATATTTTGACATTCTCTGGCCAAATATTTTGATTCGATATTTCACCAAGTCATGGTGAAATCTAATACTGGATTATAGTATCCATATCCAAATCGAAAGGATTCCCTAGAGGGTCATTTTACCTTTGTTTATAGCTATTTTGATTTTATGAAGTTGGGTATGAATTTTTCAACAGTTTTCATGTTCTTTGGTTAGGATTGGAGTATAAATAAGTTTTTTATTTAATTGATTTTTGTTGTGATATAGTAGGGTTTATTTTTTAGGGGTAACCTTAAGTTTACCAGGAGGTTTAGCCTTCTTTTCATATGGTGAATTTTTAATTGAATCCCATGGTGATGGAGATAAATTTTAATTAATTTTAGGGGATACTTAGGATTAATTTTTAATTTTTAAATATCGCTAATGGTTAAGGTATTGAAGTCTCAACTCTTTCAGTCAATTATCGGGCTATGCCTACAATATGTCTATCACTATTTTCCTAAATTAAAAATTAAAAACATTTAATTAAATTCTTAATTATAAATGAATATATTTCAAATGCTATATTTATTTTATAAATAAAAGATCTTGAAAGGAATATTTTAAAATTAATTGTGAATTAAGTGAAATGTGATTTTTTTCATAGAACCCATGTAAATGAATCTTATGGGAATGATATTTGCAATTTATGATTACCTATGACTTGAACAATTTGAATTATTCAAGTCCTGAATAAAATGATATCATAGGTTTTCACCATATTTTCTCTCACCTCAGAGGGGGATTGGGAACTCTGGATACATTGGTTGAGAAGTTAACAGGTTATTCATAATGTGTACCCTTGTTAATGTCCATAAGCCAATCTAGCACATTTTATTGGGTTATTTTTGGAAGGTGTGTTGAGGCCTATAGTCCTATATATTTAGTAAGATGAGTATTTATTAGTAAACACACTCTCACTATGATCATTACTATGTGAATTCATGGGATACTATTTCATTATTGGTTAACCTGAATCAATTATAAGTCATCGATCTAAACTAAACTCTAGATAAGAGTTCCATTTGTGGTGATGTGATTATGATGTTAGATTGAATAAATGAAATGGAGGCTCTTAGATTTATTTGTATCTTATTACTATAGAGTAATTTAAACAAAATTTAATGTTTTAAACTCTAACCATTTTTCTTTATAAAAAATATAAAATTGTTCTTAGCCAGTTTTGATACTTTAACTCATATATTACACACATGGGATAAATATCTTATGGTATGATTATCAATTTTTTTTCTCATATTTTATGTTTACTCATAGTTCCTCATTCATTGAAAAATAAATATTTTATTAAAGAAAAATCTCACTGAAAGCCTTCATCGTGATCTAAAGTGAAGGAGGCTTGAGGCATCCTCTCTAATAATTATCCTGAAGTCTGATGGGAGGGATCTAATATAGGGATAGATAATGAAAGAGTCCTCTACCTTTTAGATATTAGAATGTTCGCTACTCTATTATCTTCCTTCAAAGAATGAAATATCTTAACATGATCCCTGATCTCATTTCGTCATGCCTTTATCAAGTAGAAAATGGACTATTGCACTAGAGAATATCCCCATAGGATGTTGATAAACATATTTGACTCCATTTACACATCATCCATCCTGATGTGGTAGAGCGTCCATAAGTAGAGGCTAGTAAGCATAGCACTTGTCTCTTCCATAAGAGAATTATCCATCCCCAAAAAAACACTATATACCAAAATGATAACCCCCTCATGTCTTGAATAAGACCTCCTCCTCACTTTGTTCCCTAGATGCAGGAACTGTCGTAATTGATCTTCATGCTGGTTTTAGTGTAACATCCCAGGTAAATAAATAATATGAAATTTTCATATTTATTAATATTTGTTAATAAAATGTTAATATTACTTTAAATTGAATTCTATGTTCGATGGCGTACCCAATACGCAACAACGAGTTTCTTTGAAATCTTATGTTGCACACTAATAATATAACATTATTATTTTAAATGGTAGTTGACGTCAGGCCGTTGTAATGGTGGGAATGAACAGAACTAACTAAAAAATGATTATATATGTTTTTTAAATATTTTAACAATTACCCAATAAATTATAGAGGCTTAAAATGCGAATAAATCCAATTTTAAGCATAAATATTCTAATATTCTTTAAAAGGTTGATTAACAGTCTTTTGATGGTGAACCCTTTTTAAATATAATTTTTATAAATTTTATATGTTATATTTGTCAAAATAATATCCTTCTTTCTAATTGGGTCATCAAAATGTACTTTGTGTAAATTTTTGTTATTTTTCCGATAAAGTTCATTTTTTTATGAATAGTGAAAAATGTTGTATTTTAATTCCAACCCTCCTTTTAATCTACTTTTTACATATGGTTAGATTATCTTTTTAATTCGGTTTAAATTATATTTAAAATATATTTTTACCATTTAATCCAATGGTGGTCATTGAAATTAATTTCACTTTGAAATTGGACATAAACAAGTGTCAATCTTTTGATATATATTGTTTCTTAAAAACAGGCTATTTGTTTTGACAACGGGAATTAATTATAAAATTATTTTATGCAACTTTTATGTTTTTATTTTGGTAAAATGGACATCATTTTTGAATTTGGAATATAAAATTTAATTTGGATAAATATTTGGTATATTTCTGACAAATGTTCATTTTTAATGAATAGTGAAAAATACTGCATTTTACTTCAAAACTGATTTTTCATCTAATTTAATTATATATTTAGATTTCCCTTTTTATTGGTTTTAAAGTGTAATTGAATAATATTTTTATCATTTAATACAATGTTGTTCCTTGGAAGTAATTTCACTTTTCAATTGTATGTAAAAACAAGTCAATATTTTGATAAATTTTACTTCTTAAAAACTCATCTTTGGTTGTGACAACGGGAATTATTTTTAAATTAATTACTACAATTTCTGTGTTTGTAATTTGGTAAAATGGATTCCATATATTGAATCATATGTTCCAAATTATGTAATTAAGAGTCTTTTGTTTTTGGACATTATGAATAGTAACGACGACAATTATCATTAATTATCATGATTAATTAGTAATCGGGTAGTTAAGGGTAATGAAATAATATCATAATAATATAAAATGACCCCAACACGTGTCCAAATCCTATTTTTTGAGTCATGGACGACCATGGTAAGCTTTTTACCGAGTTTTAGGGCTCATGGAGTTATATGGGTGTGATAGTGACATTTATGACAGTATTTTTTAAAAAGAAGAGAAATATAACAAAGGTTTGTATATCCTAAGTAAAAAAAATTAATTTTCATTACATAAATTATCTCTTAGACTATAAATATTCATTGTAAAGATAAAAATATTTCATACATCATGATATTTTTTTATAATTTTTAGACATTAAATAAATAAATTTATTTAGGACACCATGCTGATGTAGTGATTACCTCATTAATGAACGATTTAAATAAAATGAAAAAATAAGGTAAATTATAAGACTTACACTTGTCGAACTCCTATTGGATGGGTGAATTTATAACCCTTATCACCTTATCCTTGAAATATATCATTTTGGGACCTTAAAAATCCGAAAATCATTTTATAATAAAGTAACATTTCAAGACATTCCAAAAGTGACCCTCCTCCCTCTTATAAAAGGCCCCCACCTCTACCCCCTTACCCACACCTCTGAAGCCCTTGGATATTCTAAACCATGCTCATATTATCTATCCACATCCATATCTTACTCTTAGAAGCATCACTTTGGTCAGAAGTCTTTCCAAGGAAACCTTTGGCTCAAATCAAAAAGAGTTACCCGATTTAGAGATAATGTCTTCTCTCGAGTTTCTTTCTTTTATTTTCCTTCTTCAATAATCACTATATTCTTTTTATTTGATCCCATAATAACACAATTATCATCAATATACTCTGATTTTTTATGATAAGGATTATACCTACACTTACACACACCTCCGTCTAATGGTTAAAGAACATACTGTTTCTGTGGGTGGCGAATTACTGCCTCACAAAACGATGATTGTTCAATCATTTTTTAACACATTTAACGGTGGCCATTATGATGGAAATATGTTTATATATTATATATATTATATTTATGTCCTCTCTATGCTTCTGTATTTTATATTTGAAACATACCTTTATGCTTTGCATGTTGTGCAAATGCGATAATTTAATCTGAGAAAGTGTAGACTACCGGCCCCTCAAGTGATGTGACTCGTTCATGATAAACATGGAATTTATAAATAATGTAATTAATGAAATTATTTTCCCTATATAAAATATATATTATTCTGTAATTATAATATATCTATTTCTAATTTAGTTTTAAAGTCCATTAATATGACAAAAAAATGAAAGTAGCGTTCATGCATACGTACGGCCTACCGTCTCCGTGAACGGTACATTTCTTTTCTTTTCTATAAATATTATGGAATATTATTAAATAAATATATTATGGATATACATGATATTTAAATAATTAACACCATTCCGGAGATTATGTACTTATAACTACTTGGACAATTCACTTCAAACAAGTTCATTGTTGACTCATGTACCGAACATCGACAAAACGTATGATATGAAATCACATAATTAACTAATTATTATAACATTATAATATGTGATATTAATTGAATAATAAACTTTAAATGAATCCCCTAAGCAATTATAAATTGACCAAAGTTTATTATTCAGGAATATAAAGAAATGAACAAGACAAGTCCGACTTGAGGTAAGGGGATTTCTTATCTCACTTTTAATTCTATGAGATTTCCATTGTTCGCCAATTATTTATTGCATGTGGTGTATTGTGTACTTCCATTTGATATATATTATCATTATTCTAGTTATATTCATGGTATTATGTGATTCATTTGGTTATTATTATCTTTTGGTCATATGACTCAATTTATTACAATGAGGTAAGGGGTTTTTATCTCACTTTTTATTCCCGTGAGATTCATGATATATTTTCCACTATCTCCTTTGAGTGGTGTATGTACTTCCCATTATTCTAATCTTTGTGTAATATATTTTTGTTTATATATATTTACATCAACATTGTATATTCCTTCTTTCATGGGGTGTATGTTTCGAAAGTTACCCAAATCGGTAAGGGAACATTTCACCCTCCTCTTTTTAAAAGACTTATTTTTGTTAGGTCTTTTAATTTACATATTCTTATGTTGGGATATGTTCTTATATGTCATTATTTATGTAAATTTTATGTCCAAGTGATGATATACCCTTTTTATCTCTCATCAACTCGTTTTCTGAATTTTAAAGTGACGTCGTTAGGCTATCGAATTTCTGTAAGGGAAATTCTTAACCCAATTTCAATTCTTTGAGTTAAACCTCTACTTCTTGATTATGTCGTGCTATGAATATGTTTGGATGACCTCTGATTATTTTACACTTAATATACACTTATATTGAGTGTATTTTTATTCGTCACACATAATTATTTAATTGATTTATCCTTAATCTAAGTACACCATCTTTGTACGGGACTTCGTCTCAATCTCCTTTCATTGAGGAATATTTTGATTTCTACATTACTTTATTTTATACAGTGTGTAAAACCCTTTTGAATTTTAATCTAATTCAAAGGTAATCTTTTTACATGAAGAGTTTTACTAAATGACAAAAGGAATATTTTTGTCTTATGTATCCGACGACGACGACTTCTCTGGAGCCGTGACCATTATTTGAGTTTTGGCTTCCTCTACAAGCCATAACTTTTTTTAAATGAAAAATAAATACGATTTTTTACTTTATTTTGTTATTGAAAATGGTTTTGATAATGTTTTGATGATATCAATGTGTTGTATTGATATCTTGTGATTGAAATTTGGAAATGTTATGTTTCCTTTATGCATGTTTTATATGATACGATTATGTTATGGTTCATGGGAATTTTGTATGAAGACGGGTGGTTCCATGATAAACTAAGGGCGGGTGATCCCGAGATAGCTCTCCAATGCATTGGGTAATGTGAATGAGTTAAATGCTAAGGTTTCTCCGAAGAGATTTTGAGAATATACTGTGATGGGTATTCCAAACGTAACCATTAGGGTTACTCCCCACGTAAGAATGTTATGAATGCCTCAAGTTACCTTTATGTCTTATGATTTCTATGAGTTATTCATAAATATTATGATTTCATGAGGTATGTTAAAGTGATTATGTTTTATGAGTAAAGTATGATTTCATTTATACTTATGTATACATGGACTAATGTTTTCTTTCAGTATTTTTATATCTCTTAATGCAATTTTTATGCTCATCCCAAATTTTTGAAATGTTTTTCATAAAACATAATGTGGAATAGGGTCAAGGATGGGATCAAGTAAATGTCATGATGTCTAAAACATGGAACTAGACACGACTTTTTTGTTCAAGAGATTTTATTTTGTTAAAAAATGGAAACCGAGTCGATGTGTCTACTTTGTAGTCATTGAGATGGAATAGTTATGTCCTAATTCTCTAAAACTCTAAACCTAAAAAGATACTCAATGTGAATTATTCATTTAATTCAAGATTATGTAATGTTTTATGTTCAGGGCCTTATAGTTTCTATCAAAGGTCGATTTAGATAACTTTAAAGGTTAGGGTATTATTTAAGCATAAGTGGCATTACCTTAATGGTTAGGATTTCAGAAAGTGTCATAGTTTTTTTAGACAAAGTTAAAATTTTTAAGATAACATGAATAATTATATCTTAGTATTATATAATTATCTTACTGATATACTCACACTGACATTTTTGGTTTTATTAAATGGATGGATCTAGCAGGCACCAAAGTAACAATGGATGTGAAGAAAACTTTGACGGTTTTCCAAATGAGCAACTGAATGATATGGGAGCTGCAATAAGAACTCTTGTGGTTAGTCTCAACCAACTATCTAGAGTCATGATTGACCACCTGAACCTTAGTGATTTTTATATGGCATAATATATGCGAGAAAAAAATCCCTACAGAAGTTCAGGTAATAATCATAAAGGTAAGTGTGTTTAAAACCTATGTGTCAAAGATGTGGAAAGAAACACCTAGGAAAATGTTTCAAAGGAACAGAAAGATTCTATAGATGTCAAAATGAAGGTCATAAATCAAGAACCTTCCATGGAAAAAGGAAGCATCTAGTTGACTCTATTAAATGTTAAGAAGTCATTTCCGGGGGATCAATTGAATGTTATAAATGTGGTGTGCACGGTCATTATGCAAACACATGTCCTACGAAGATGTTTCGATAATGGGATCACCCGGATCATACAAATATTCATTTACCAATACCTAATACCATTCCTATTGAGGATGAAGAAACTGACAATGACCAATGAATGGTATGGATTATTTCTTAACATATGTTTTCCTATTATTTAAATCTTCGGATATGATTCATGATTTTGTTTTTAGGAAAATATTATTTCAGAATAAGTTGAAAAGTAATGGTTAATGGATCATGAAGAATTTTGAATGAGTAAGAAGTCAAAATATAAGTGATTCAAGAGTTATGGTAGATTTTTGGATGGTGAAATTCTTAAAAGTATTAAGGCTCTTTTGATGATGGGGTTACATTAGAAGACTTTTATAGTATGTGTAACCTTGATGTTTGATATATGAAAATTTTATTCAAGGAATAATTATCTTTTCCTTTGTGGATATAGTTATAAAGAACCATTTGGGTTTATATGATCCTTGAATTTGAGGCAATTACCGGTTAATACATTTTGGGATGAAAAACGAATGTTATTAGATAACCATTGTGGTTAAAATATGTTATGGTTATTTTTGATGAATTTATCTCTTCTTGGGAATGTTATAAAATTATGTAGTTTTTGAAATGGGACAACACGCAAATCGTGTGACAACCTGTTGTGTCGGATGAAGCTGTGGGAATTAAACCCACAACCAAAGTGCGGCTGGTATTTATCGCCACGTGAAGTCCCTGGTTAGAATGCAAAATTATATTTAGTTTTATGTTCTTATGAATCAGGAATAAGTTTATTTTGGGTTATATATGGAAATTATTAACCTATCATAGAGGATATGTGATTAGGTTAATTACTTTTCAATATGATACTTTAAGAATAACTGATGTTATTTTGAGATAAATGTTAATATTTACCTTGAAAGACTATGTGATTAAATCCTTTAACGATTTGGATTTAAATATTAGTTTGGATTACTTTGAATAATTTTATGGATAGATATTTATTTAATGGTCTTTCTTGAACCTTGGGTTCTTTTTGTTGAATTTTGGAGATTAAGAGTAGTATTTCTTATTATAAAAGATTATCCTTTTGGGTATTATCTGATCTTATACTAACAATTTTTGATTTTGGTTAAGGTCTAAAGAAATTGGAAATATATAGTTCATCTTTTTTGGATTAGGTGATTCTCAAGAAGTTGATTACAATGCTCTAAATGTGAATAAGTCATCCTAAATACTCATATTTTGGAGAAAATATGAGTTTGTGTAAGAAATCTAGTAAGAGATGATAGTCTACATGACAAGTAAGTATGTTTCCTTATGATTTAGTTAAGCTCATAAATAAATTCCTCAATGAAAATTAACTTAAAGAAAAAATGTTTTCTGTAAACCTTTCCTATTAGGGAATCAAATACCGTTTAACCCATCACAAGTTTGTGATTTTCTGTTGGTTAACTTTCTCCTAGACATATTTTCTATCACTCTCCATTAGAACTTGACCCTTTGTTTTCTCTTCCATATCCATGTTTTCATGGAATCCTACTATCTGTTGTCTTGAGTGACCTTTGTAATTTTCTTTCGTTCTTTTAAAGTGATAGTTTAATTTACTCCTTTTCCGATGTAGGGCTTTCAATGAAGTTTCCGATCCCAATTATAAAATTACGCGGACGTAATTCCCAAAAGGGGGAAGGATGTAACATACCAAGTAAATAATGAATTTGACATTTTCATATTTATTAATATTTGTGAATAAGATGTTAATATTACTTTAAAGAGAATTCTATGTTCGATGGCGTACTCAATACGCAACAATGAGTTTTTTTTGAAATCTTACGTTGCACACTAATAATATAATAATATTATTTTAAATGGTAGTTAACGCCTAGCCGTTGTAATGGCAGGAATGAATAGAACAAACTAAAAAATTATTATATATGTTTGTTAAATATTTTAACAATTACCCAATAAATGATAGAGGCTTAAAATGCGAATAAATCCAATTTTATGCATAAATATTCTAATATTCATTAAAAGGTCAATTAACAGCCTTTTGATGGCGAACCCTTTTTAATTTTTATTTTTTTTTCAATTTTATATTTTATATTTGAAAAAATAAAATACTTCTTCAGAATCGGTACATCAAAATTTACTTTGTGTAATTCATTGTTATTTTTCCGACAAAGTTCATTTTTTTATGAATAGTGAAAAATGTTGTATTTTAGTTCAAAACCTCTTTTTAATCTAATTTATTTATATGGATATATTATATTTTTAATTGGTTTTAAATTTTAGTTATAATATATTTTTACCTTTCAATCCAATGGTAATCATTGGAATTAATTTTACTTTGAAATTGGACATAAACAAGTGCCAATCTTTTGATAGATATTGTTTATAAAAAACACGCTATTTGTTTTGACAACGGGAATTAATTATAATATTAATTAACAAAAATTCTATGTTTTGAATTTGGTAAAATGGAAATCATTTTTGAATTTTGAATATCAAATTTACTTTGGATAAATTTTTGGTATTTTTCTGACAAATGTTCATTTTTAATGAATAGTTAAAAATACTACATTTTACTTCAAAACTGTTTTTTCATCTAATTTAATTATATTGTTAGATTGTCCTTTTGATTTTTTTTAAACTGTAATTGAATTATATTTTTATCACTTAATACAATTTAGTTTACTGGAAGTAATTTCACTTTTCAATTGGATGTAAAAACAAGTCAATCTTTTAATAGATTTTACTTCTTAAAAACCCGTCTTTGGTTGTGACAACGGGAATTATTTTTAAATTAAGTACTGAAATTTATATGTTTGTAATTTGATAAAATGGATTCCATATTTGGAATCATATGGTCTAAATTATGTAATTAAGACTCTTTTGTTTTTGAACATTTTGAATAGTAACGACGACAATTATCTTTAATTGTAGCGATTAATTTGTAATCAGATAGTTATGGGTAATAAAATAATAACATAATAATATAAAATGACCCCAACATGTGTCCAAATCCTCTTTTTTGAGTCATTTCCGACCATGGGAATATTTTTACCAAACTTGAGGGACCATGGAGTCACATGGGTGTTATAGTGACATTTATGACATTATTTTTAAAAAAGAAGAGAAATAAAATAAAGGTTTGTATATCCTATGTAAAATAATTTTAAATTTCTTTAAATAAATTATCTATCAGACTATAAATAGTAATTGGAAAGCTAAAAATATTTCCTACATCATGATATTTTTTTTATAATTTTTAGACATTAAATAAATAAATTTATGTATGACACCATCATGATGCAGTGATTACCTCATTAATAAACAATTTAAATGAAATGAAAAGATAAGGTAAAATCTAAGACATACACATGTCTAAAACCTATTGTTTGGGTTGATTTAGAACCCGTATCACCGTATACTTTAAATATATCATTTTGGGACCTTTAAAATCCGAAAATCATTTTTTAATAAAGTAACATTTCAAGACTTTCCAAAAGTGACCCTCCTCCCTCTTATAAAAGGCCCCCACCTCTACCCCCTTACCCACACCTCTCAAGCCCATTGATCGTCTAAACTATACTCATATTATCTCTCCACATCCCTATCTTACTCCTAGAAGCCTCACTTTGGGCAGAAGTCTTTCCATGGAAGCCTTTGGCTCAAATAAAAAAGAGTTACCCGATTTAGAGTTAATGTATTCTATCGAGTTTCATTATTTTATTTTCCTTCCTCACTCACCACTATCTTATTATTATTTTATCCCATAATAACAACATTATATTAAATATACTAGGATGTTTTTATGATAAGGATTCTACCTACGCTTACTCACACCTCTGTATAATGGTTAAAGAACATACTGTTTTTGGGGGTGGTGCATTACTGCCTCACAAAACGATGATTGTTCAATCTTATTTTACCACCGTTCATGGTGTCCATTATGATGGAATTATATTTATATATGATATATATTATATTTATTTCCTCCACATGCTTCTGTATTTTATATTTAAAACCCACCTTTATGCTTTTCATGTTGGGCAAATGGGATAATTTCATCTGGGGAAGTGTGGACTACCGGCCCCTCAAGTGATGTGACTCGTTCATGCCAAACAAGGA